>BSBM01000755.1:1200000-2400000 GCA_027924585.1 Larix kaempferi | reverse complement strand
GGCTACTCTCCATTTTTGGTATATTTTATATCATCGGATTCATTTTTCCGAGCCCGTGATGATGCTTGAGATCATTTCTCGCTCTCACCCCCATAGCTTTCGGGTATTTTTCCAAAACACCCATCGTCGCCTCGGTTTGCGTGCCACATTGGCCGTTATCCGCTTTTGACACTCTTTATATCGTCGAATTCATTTTTTCGAGCTCGTGATGATGCTTGAGATCATTTCTCGTTCTCACTTGGTACAGTTTCAACATTGTGTCCCGACACCTTGCTGCCTCGGTTTGCGCACCACATCGGTCGCCATCGGATTGTTCCACATTTTTACATGAGCCATTCACTCCTGTCATACTGCAATTATTTCGTTATTTTGCCACCATTCATTACCCCGCAAGGAGGCCCACCAGTGTTCCCCCCTACCCTCGTTCTTGGTCATCATAAATGTTCCTTGATTGAGCACTTCCTCCTTGCCTGGCCATTCCTTTTGTTCGGTATAATTTTATCCCTTTTTTGGGCCGGACAAGTCCTTTACGAAAAAGGTACTTAGGGAGTTTCTGTTAAGCTCTTTTCTGACTCCTAAAACAATGAAAAATTCGTCGAGCAATCTTGCTTCCTTTCATGCTCGTTAAAGTACCTGAAATGGCATCTATCTGGTATAAGTTTACCCTATTCCGGACCTGGTAGACTAATTACGAAAAAGGAATACTCTAGTCACACCGGCTAGAAGAGTTCTTCATTGCACCCTTTTATGCTTCTTTGGGCCTTGGAGACTAACACACGAAAAAGCAACCCTCTGGAGTCTTCTTATCGCTTTCAGACTCTCTAAAATTGAAAGCAACCACGAGCATGAACTGTCCTGGGCTCATACAAATCTACACGACAGTACCATTCCATTCTTTCAGAGTCTTCTTATTGCTTTCATACTCCTTAAAATTGAAAGCAACCACGAGCATGAACTGTCCTGTGCTCGTATAAATCCACATGACAGTACCATTTTTTCACCCACTTCTTCTCGTTCCTTAACCCATGAAGAAGTCCCCCCGTGCCTCCTGGCACTCTGATCGATCATCTCGGCAGCACCCCCAATCAGGTCGCCTTTGTTCAGAGTAGTCTGCAGTCTCCTACCATTTTACACCAGCTTGAGTCTCCCTCATCCCAGTTACTATCCTTGATCCATTACAGCTATGATCCCTTTCCCATCAGTCAGTTTCATATGCTGCCCGATCATCCCCGCCATCATACTCTAAACAAAGGAAGTTTGAGTCCACCCACTCCACTTGCCCAGTTATCCCCCACAGTTTGTCAGTCCTACCATCAGTACTCTCACACTTCGGTTCTCCACCTCGTGCTCCTATCAAGGAAACATCATTGCCTTGCTAGTTGTAGGTCTCCCTCTGTCGACAAAAGCCCCTCTATTCCAGAGGATAGACCTAGAGGTCCCTGCGCCTTGGACCCATCACCATCAGTGGTGAGTGCCTATGGACAATTTTGAGAGGAGTCATCATTGCCTCTCCGAGTGGTTGTTTCTCACATGCTCAACTTCAACACCTTGATCGCATCGTTGAGAATCGCGCAGGGTTTATATCTCTTCAGTTATTGGTCGAAGACCCCGGATTTCCCCTGACTCTAGCACATTGGTGAGTCACTTCGGAACGCCCATTTATATGTTCTCGTGGATGTCCGGGTTGCGTTGGCGATTGTATTCGGAAGCCATCCAGTTATATGCTTCCTTGAGGACCCAGTTCAGTTCCAGTTCAGTGTACCATTGAGAGTGTGACCCCTTGTCACTATGATCCAGCAGTTCATCAGTTCCTTTGGTACTGCACTCAGTAGCACTGTTTTTGTTCTAGTGTATCAGATCTTCAGCTCAGACATGGTCAGCCCAGCAATATGTCCCATATTTGTGTCCCCTCTGGACCCTTATGATGTACACAGTGGTTCTCTATGTATCCGACAGGCCCCCCTTTTTCGGGCCTCACAGTTATTTTTATGTCTCTTGATACGAGCATGGGTATGCCCGCCTCATCCATATATTGAGTTTCTTCCTCATTCATTCTTTGAGGTCATGTATATGTCAGGTCCCCATATTTTGGACCCCATTGTTATTATATCTTGATACGAGCATGGGAATGCCCGCCTCATCCATATGATCAGATTGTTCCTCATACATTATTGAGGTTATGTACTTTTAGTTTTTGCAGTTTGTTCGGGATCGTTGTTCCGGGCTCCAGTTTGTTTCTTCTCTTCTCCACACCCCAGGAAAACCATTCAAAGACTTATGATGTCTATTGGCCATACGATAATCTCCTTCCCTCACACATCAGGGGGCAATCTGTTAACACCCAAAAAGTGCTCACTACCTCATCTACCCCATTACATGACTCATTTGTCCATATTTCCTACCATATTTGCCTTCAAAACCCTCAAATCCCATTAAAAAGCCTCCAAAAGGCCAAAAATGCCTCCAAACGGCCACAAAACCATCAAATAAGCCTCAAAAAGGCTAAAAAACCCCTTTTCCCTCCAAAAACATCCAAAATTCCTCCAAAATAGCAAAAACCCTCTAAAAAGGGAATAAAAAATATAAAATAATGAGGAAAAAGAGGAAAAATGAGGAAAAACCCCTATACAGTTGACCTAAACCATATGGTTCCCAAAACCATGGGCCAGCACTCTACCACTAAAAACCTATAAATAGGTGATGGAGACCCCTCATTTCATATCCACAATCAAGTATACCCTTACTCTGCCAAAATCTCTCTTGAAACCCTAGCTCACCCTTGAGCTACTTTCACCATTGAGAGCCCCTTTTGGCCCATTTCCACCATTGGAGAAAGAGAAGGAGCAAAGTTGGAGTTTGGAGCAACCCTCTTGGATCATTGCAAGGACTTCACCAACCTCTACACTTGAGCTAAAATTTTAATACAAAGAAAACCATTTATTATTTCTTGTCTCTTATATTTCATGCACATGTTTAGAATAATTTTCATTTTAATACCTTGTCTTTTAATTCCTGTTTATTGAACTGCTACTAAGGAGTCCCTTCTCCTTAGTAGGTGCTCATTTGCACAAGCTAGGGTGAAAACCCTAGCTAGACCAAGAGAAGGATGTTTCTAAATTTCCATTGGGGTTCAAGATGCCCCCACACTACCAACCTACACCCTTCATAATGGCTATTATATTACTCCTGCTTCTGCCACGCTTACATAATAGAGATTAGAAATCGTAATTATGAGATCATAGTCACATGAAAGAGATGGGAGAGTATTATTTGTCTAGGCCCTAGGGTGGAAAATAATTGATCTTCACCAAAAAGATAAATTTTTGACATTCTCTTGGATGCCCTTTAAAATCTATTTCAAGGATATTGCAAAACTACCTTTAGGGAAGTTTACTAACTAATGGAAATAGAAAAAACTTTATATTCAAAGGGTGAATATACATTCAACTATCAAAAAAGAGGCATCCGAAAAAGAAAACAAGGTGCCTTGTCTTGTTCTATCAAAATATTTGGTCTCCTTAAACATACTGTACTAATATGATACAAAAATTGTCATGTTCTAACCAAATATTTTATCTCCTTGTACTTTATGTACTGGAAACATACAAAGTCTTGTAGATCCCTAAAGCAATTTTTATGGCCAACTGAAGACCAGACTGAGAAAGAGAAAAAAGAGACCTTTGCCACAACTTACCACTAGGCACTTCTAGCTACATTTGAAGAGTTCCCTCCTTATATTTCTCATCTTTCAAGATTCCTTCCAGCAATAGGAGTCCCTATTTTGAGAGCACATTTGCTTCTTTATTCAGCTCCCTGTAAACATGCGTGAAGGAAATCCATTTGAAGTCTTCCTCTTTAATTTTCATTAAATTCATGATAGGCCTCAATCCTTTAAGATCAATTTGGTGTTCTTTCTTAGCTTAATCAATAACTACCTCAGAGTCTCTCATCACTTGGAGTTTTTTGCATCCGTTCTGATTTGCACTTCTTAAAAATAGCCATAATGTACATAGTTCAGCTCTAGTGTTGGATCCTCTGCAACAAATTTCAATTGAAAAAGTGAGTAGAATAATGGTATAAGATAGCCCCTTCCTCACAGATAGCTAGATGTCCTTGGCTTGCTTCATCAAAGTAACCCATGGAACTTCTAGATTCAAATTTGGCATCTTCATAGATCGTGAAGACTTTTCTTTCAATTGACTTGATGTGCTCTCGTTACTTTGACCACCATAAGCTCAATCATTTACATTTTACTAATGAACTTCAATGACAAGTTAGATATGATAATTTGCATCCTATTTAGGGGCCATGTTGCTTGGAACTTGATAGGGAAAATAAGTTTATCACCTAAAATGGTGCCTAAAACATAGGGTGGGAATGATGTATATATAATTTTTTAGTCCATTGCAAAGAGGACTTCGGCAAAAGGATAGAATTAGAATAGGGAATCAACCACTTTACAAGAAAATGACACCCATGCTTCAAGAGACTAAAGTGAATAAGATGATGGACACCAACCAAACTCCCTTAGACATATAACCATGCAACCAATTTTTTTTTCCAGTAGTAATTGTTTAGATGAAATGAAGCCCAAAAATCTAATCTAAATAGCTCATGTCGAAGTGCACAAAATTTGTTCAATCAAGAGTCAAATTGTAGCAACAATATGCATATGGTGACTTTTACTTACTAAAATCATGGCCTTGTCCTTAGAACTATATATTATCAATTTCAAATTACATAACAATCCCTATGCATTGAAATGGTGTGGACCTCCTTTCCAAGATTGATTTCAATAGTTATGTGATCACTACCTGTGGCTTTACAACTCTACAATGCATGTATTTCAACAAAAGTCAAAGTGTCTACACATTTACATTAAGATCTAAAATAAGATAATGTTGTGTTATATATTTTAGAGGAATGACATATATATGGAAATATCACGACTGCACAATTACCAATTAAAGGAATCATTGAGCCTAGCACAATTACCAATTAAAGGAATCATTGAGCTTATACGTCAAAATGAGATATAGCTTCCACATATGAGTCTAGAAGAAAAAGATGAGGTTTTCTAGAATCTAAACTTTCCCATTAATTGAACCATTATTAGACCACTCAAAAGAAAACACATTACAGTTCTTCGAGACATTTCTTTTACTACTCTCTTTTTTTAATTCATGACATCTACTTTACTTCCCATTTTCTTTTCCTTTAAATGTTATCAATGTTGTTAATAGTGTATGACAAGTCTACCCAACAAACCGGTTTTAAGATAATAGGAAGGCCGGTTTCGGGTCGAAAAGATGGTAGGCCCCTCGTGAATGCTTTCAACGACCATTCTACTACATTATATTCCGCAGGGTGGCGGCTTTGCTTTTCAATTATGAGATAGTCAACGTCACCGAGGTGTGGAATAAATGCAGGGTATTTTTTTTATTACAATTCAGTTGTGATGAATTCTTTTTTTATTACAGTATTTTCTAGATCCACACAAACCATTTTAAATTTTAAAATTAATTAAAAAACCCTAAAATAATCTGATTGATTCAAACATCCACTTTGTTGCTGATCAAGAAGAATGATGGAGATTTTCCACGACATGACTATTTTTTTATGTTGGAGTGTTGCATACGCCATTGAAAAAAATGAGTTGTTTGATTTTTTCAAGGTTTGGATTTATAAATAATCAAAGTTGGTAAAGTTAAAATAAAAGAATTATGTAACTGTTTTATTATTTCGATACATTTTTATATTAGAGTGAATTGTGTAGCTGTTTTATTATTTTGATACATTTTTATATTGGAGTGAATTGTGTAAGTATTTTATTATATGGATTTGTATATTAATATATATCAAAATGGGAATAGGTAGACAAATCCTTAAAAAATAAAAAGTAATACTTAATATTAAGGTTAAGTAATAAATTCATTATATTATTGTAACTTCAATGTTGTAAAGTTAGGAAAGGTTATGTAATCATTAAAATATTTTATTTCAAATAATTTAAAAGGAGTAACTTGAATGTTATAAGTTGTTTAGAGAAGGTTATGTAACCATTAAAATATTTTATTTCAAATAATTTAAAAGAGTAACTTGAATGTTATAAGGTTATGTAGGGAAGATTATGTAACAATTAAAATAAAATAGTTCAAAAAATTTCATAATTTTATTAACTAAATAATTTGTTATTTAAATTATAATTTTGTTAGTTTAAATTTATGTGTATTTTGATTATAATCATTTTTAATTTTGGTGTTTTGGCCACCAACAATGAATTCCTTTATAATGTAAATAAAAATATAAAACGTACTTTATTGAGTTGTGAAAATTAATGTTTATGAAATTGAATCTTTATTATTAAGTTGTGAACATTAATGTTTATGAAATTGAATCTTATTAGTTATGTATTAAGCGTTTTTAAGTGGAAAAATGTAATTGAGAAATTAAATTTATAATCGATGCTTATACTTTAACTTAATATAATATTTTGTAAAATTAAAAATAAAGTAATAATAAAATATTACTCTAATTTTATTAATATTTTTCTTTATTGTTTATAGTTTGAAGACATTAAATAAAAGAGATAATCAAACATTATAGCATTAATAATTTTTTTTAAAAATGACTTCATTAAAATAAAAACAGATATATGTAATAAAATAATAAAACAAGCACTGAGTAGCATAGTCCTTGTTATTAGAAAACTAAAAAGAGTGCACTTAAAAATATCAATTAGTCCACTAGAAACAACATCAGAGTTAGTCCACTCCCATTTTAGAGATGATCAAACATAATATTAATATATTGTGAAAATATGCATGCTCATATATTAGTTAGTAGTGCAATTGAAACAATATTTATCAAATTCATAATATGCAAAAAAAAAATACTATCATGTTATTCTACTAGTTATTCTACTAGTAGAAGATATAATCAAGAAACAAAGCTTATTAAAATATTGATTTTATTTATGATCTAATTAAATTGTTTTTTATTATTTTCATGGAAGTTTAACAAACCATTTGTTGGATAAATAATATTTTGAACATTTTGAACTTATCCAAAAGCCCATAAAAATCTAAATTTTGTTAAATATTTTAATTACAATCAAAACTTTATACATAAATAAGATTTAAATTTAAAGAATCTAACATGTTTATTAAATTATTATTATAAATTAGTCTATTTATTAAAATGTTATTATAATATTTTAACTTTTTTATAAAGTTATAATTTTATAGTTAAAAATGTTTTTTAAATAAATGTAATTCTAATTTAAATATTAACCATATTTCATTACGACACATTATTAGAAAATTAAAAAAAAAATCAAAACTTATTACACTACATGATTAGAATAATTAAACAAAAATATACAAATTAGGTGTTTTTTTTCAATGTGTTCTCACATTTCAAAACTTTTAAAGCTTCACACCATTTGACATTTGAAGCCCGAGACATTAGTATTATCAAAATTAACGTAATATTGAATATTTGGTTTGTATGAAAAAAAAAGATTGCAAATTCAGAAATTACATTTAACTAAAAATGGATTTTTAATAACTAATTTAACAAATATGTATACAATTATCATAATTCACTACTTGTCTCTTCAGTTTCTCTATATATTTATACGAAGAAAACTATTCTTTATATATAGAATTTTAATTTACTAAAAAATATATATCTTCAATATTAAATTAAATAAATTATTATATATTTCCAACAACCAAAATAATTGACATCTATATGTCAAACTTAGAAGAGCCAATACATCAAATACAAACTCAATAATTTGATGAAAAAAATACATTATAACATCTTAATAAAATACAATGCATATACATTTTAAGAGATATCGAGTCTAATATCATATTATAACATTTTAATAAAATACAATGCATATACATTTTAAAAGCTATCCAGTCTAATATCATATTGGAACATATTTTTTGGGTGTAGATTGAAAGAAAAAATAAAATAAAAATTGAAGATAAACTATATTAAATTTGGGAGAATTTAATCCACATCATTTCTTTCTGAGATAAGTTTGATTCTTGAAGAAAACTACCATATTTGAGAAATCTTTGCCACAAACTCTTTGATTCCAATCAGCATGATCATGAAACTATATGAAAAGAATACAAATAGCCTAGAATTAAAAAAAAAAAAAACATTTTGAACAAACGATCCTATTAAGCCTTGAGAAAAAAATAATGAAATCTTCCAGCTATAGAATCAATCTTTTTTGAACTCACAATCCCCTAAATTTTGAGAACAAAATGACAACAATCTGGGTCTCATTAGAAGCTTTAAAGCAGTGATGACTCTTCACTTTTCTCCTCCATTGATTCTCCCGAAATACTAGTTTTCCAATGGCCATATTCAAGCAATCTGCCCATATATACAATCGTGCGCTCTAATACTGCATTTTTTTTCTAACCTGGACATTTTATCATCTCATAAAGTTGCATAAGCAATTAAAACCAGTAAAAGAAAATGTGGGCCAATTTATTTAATTTCTATATAAAATATTGATTGAATCCATTGCATGATTTCGTTCGATAAGATAATTAGAAAACACGAATAGACCAGTATAAGCTTGGAGTAACAAAAGGAAAGTGTACTAGATTTTGGACAAGGGAGGAGATGAGCAAATCGCAAAATATGCAAATGAGTTTGTATATTTTCTTTAACTGTGGTAAGTTGGATAAATAAAACATGTAGGGTTGCAAATATCCCTACCAAGATTGTAGAGCACCTTGGTTCTCTCAACACAATTTCTTAAATAGACTTTCTAATAAATATTATTTAAACACTGTCATACTTGTTCTTGTTCCCTCACACAATTATGGTGAACGGGTTACGACACTTTTGATTCAAAGTCCAGTAGTTGTTTTCTCTATTGTTCATTCCGTCTATCTTCTTGATGGGTGCTAGATAAAAGTTAAAACAAATATAAATCCAAATTATGGTAATGAAAGATTGCCTCCAGTTGTGGATTAACTATATGTTTTAATGCAAAGATGACCATATAATGAAATTTGTAGTCAAACATAGCCCTATATAAGAACATAACGCCTAATCTAAACATCATCGTTCTTAAAAGCTCTTGTTGGCACCATAATTAGGCAATCTAGAGCATTTGTTTGTTGTCAGAAAGTAGGACAACTGCCATGGTTCTATAGATTTTATACCTTTGCCGCATCAATACTCCATATGCAATTATAGGAGGAATTTGGTTGACGTGGAAATTAGAACTAATGTTAAGGTGTGAAAATTCCATTACAGTCATAGAGTGAATTTCCTTAGTTGGACTAATGATCTGTCTATATGAAACGTAAAAAGATCAATATCAGAAAGCAATGTAGTTGGCATTAAATATCTTAACTGTTCGAGGAAAGTATCCTTAAGCCAATATCTCTGCTCCCAAGGGAACTTTATACACCTATTCAACAATTCTGTTAATGAGAGTGCAAAAGTAACTCAACATCTATACTGTTCCAGAGGATGAGTTGATACAAATTGCAAATGCAAAAATCTCTCTGAAATGAAATGAAGAATACATTTAACAACATTTTAACTCAACGAGAACTTTCACAATACAAAAACGTTTCTATTGAAATTCATGAGTGATTTTTAGTGAAATTCAATATTGTAAATAGTGGATTATAAGAAATAACTGTGAAAATTCATGTAAGATTGTTGTAATGCAAGATGCAAATGACAATGACAGTCAAACAAAAATTAATTATAAAAAGGGAATGGAAGGGATTAATTACTTTATTTTAGCCCACACGAGGCAATATTCAAATGTTAGATATCTCTATGAAACCAAACAATCGACAACCGACTCCAGAAGTTGTCGGGCCTGAGCATCCCCTACAGACTTGATTGCCGCTATGTATTCTTATGGTTTGGAAAGAAAAGCATTTGATTTAGCCGGAGTTTTGTCTAAGAGACCTTCAAATTCGGACCTTGCCCATGTGAGACAGTGATGAATATTATGTGGAAACAAGTGAAGCATGCACATGGGCGCCTTCTTTTTAGGAGGATCTCGTGATGCTCCATAGTTCTCAGTCAAGTGAGGGATAACCATTTGGGTGTTGCGCTTGGTTCCCAGAGTTCCAGACTCTAGCAATGGCTTCTGGAATTAAACACACCTTGAATCTACATACATCCTAGCATTGAAATTGTCCAGAGCATTTAAAACAACATCAACCTCACTTCTCCGGAAGGAGTCATCAAAGACATGTTGGGTATCTGGGCTCACATGATTTTGCAATGCTTCAACCTGCAAATATGGGTTGATTGCGGCGGCGGCTGTTGCTTCCACACTTGAATTTTCTTGACCAATATTCCAATCCCGAAAGAGGAATTAAATGCTAATATTACTCTTCTCAATAACGTCATCATCTGTTATAGTCAACTTTCCCTGACTTCCACAGGAGGCTCCCATAAGGGCTAAGTTCTTTAGAATCTCACATCCCAGAGCACCAGCCCCCGCAACAAATAATTTCCCATCTTGCAACCTTTTCTGCATCTTTTTTCCAAACACAGAAATTTGGGCATCATAACGACAATTCAAAGGTGCCACGTCCTCTGGCCTAAGGGCTTCTAAAGGAAGAGATTCCAGTGAGTCGAAATAGAAGAACTGCACAGCAATATAGGAATGTTTATTACTATTATACAATAATTGGATGCTTTGCTGCGTTTCCTATATAAAAACTAAATAATGAAGTGGTAATTCCATTATTTAAGACGGATTATGAAAAGCATTAACAGGTTATGGTGAGAAAGAAATAAAACCTGGAAAATTGGATGAAACTTGTTAGAACAAGCTTTCACAACCTCCTGCCCAATGATCCCACCAAACATAGCTGCCATGGGATTCAACACTGCACGGGAACCACTTACGAAATGCTTGAATACATTTACATTTTCATCAACGACACTGGTATCCAACTTAATCAGGTAGGTGTCACTATCATTTAAAGCCCTTGCTATATCAATGAATCTACTGGCATCTTCCTCGGAAGTAGCACAAGGGAAATGCCCAAATTGATGAACAAATTTATCTAGAGCTCAGAATGCTTTACTTATCAATTTAAGAATGGTTCATTATACTAAATTCAAGCTACATATGAAAATATCCATGAAGGATACAAATACCAGCAAGAGTCAAATTTAACATGTATACTCAAGGCTTCTGCAACAGGCCCACACATGAAAACCATAAACAGTGTTATATGTCCTTAAAAACATGGAGAGAAATTTACCTTTAACGTGCATGAAGGGCATGTGTAACCTTCTACAGATGGAGCTCTTTGCAAAAGTTGAAGCAAACAGTGAGTGTGCAGAACATCTGGAGCAAAAGCTACCTATTAATGTTGTACTCGACAATAATAAGCATTACATATTGACATTTGATTTCTTGACTTCAGGATGCTGAACCCCAAATTAACTAGACAATTTTTGGGAGTATCAAATTGATGAGATTAAGAAAATATTTAATGACATCAAATGGCGTGATCTGAATTCTGAGATAGCTTCCTGTTTAAGAAAAGACTAAATGATAACATATTGTCAGGTCTCTGAAATTCTAACGGAATGACAATTCACTAGCACATAAATATTTCTACACATTTGGTAAGTAATACTATGCAGATGGTATTTTATTTTTATTTTTAAATTTTTAGTATTGCATCCAATGATTAAAAAATGTCTAATGAAGAGCTCTAGTCCAATAAACATTAAGAAAAAATGTATTAAAGAAAAATAAAAAATAATATTATTTTAGTGAACCTTAATAAATCTGATGTTTTCTAATGAATTGATTTCAAACTAATTGTAAAAGGCGGAACATATAGTCTCTGCCTACGGTAGGGACTAATAAATGAATATGATGTTGATTGGGACCAACTTATGTAAAAAGGTAAAGAATATGTTGGTTTTTTTTATGTGCTCAAAAAGATTTAAGAGTAACACTCTTAAATTAACATAATTTTGTTAAGTTAGAAGGTTAGGTAGGTCTTTATTGTAATAAAAATTTTGAAATTGAGATCTAATGTAGGTGTACTCATGGCACTATAAGAGAAAGTGTTTTTCATCCTCAACATTCATAGTCTCACAATGATGACAAATCATTTCACCCATGGAGTTTTAGGAATTGTCCAACTTCGTGTTTCATTATGTAGCTCATGAGTGTCAGTTCTTATTTTAAAATAAAGAGATACTTTTGACCTTAATGATTATGCTAGAGTATGGGAATTTAAGTAATGCAAGTATTATGAGTGTTGTTTTGTGCAATTTCTCTCTATCTTTCCTTTGATTAAGAAATTAGGGTTAAAGACCTCCTTATCATTTTTTAATTTTCATTTAACCTCTAATTTTTTATTGTACCACTTCTCTTTAAACTTTGATGTAATAATATTTATAATATTATCTATGTTTTGTAAAGTGACATTTTCATTAATCACCCAATGATTTAACCAAGATATCTAGCATATGTATAACAACCTTGACTAGGTCTTGACTATATTTTAAAGCAATTTAAATAAGAATTCATTGATCTCCCATGTTATATATATATATATTCTTGTACATTAGCTGACTAGTCATAGCTATACTCTCTATGGGGAATGACCCACTTCTATGAAGAGAATATGATAAGGCGTATTGCTTTTAATTTTAAGATTATAAGTTATAAAACACTTATGGATTTTCTCAATCTCTCTCCAGGATTTTCAAGAGATGTTGCAACCCCAAACTTCAAAGCCATATAAGAGAACAAGACTAATGAGAGTTTCAAAGAGGAGTTTCTTTTTATCCCATGTCATAAGGTTTGCTAATTTGCAATTTTTTCAAGACCAAAATAAGCTTTCCACCCTCCATTAATCATTTTCTTGACGTTGTAGCTCACTTGAGCTTGTGATGGATATCAATGCCAACATATTTGTATGAAGTGACTTCCTCCAAGTTGTTATTATCATACAAACAATTAGATGAAGTGACCTTATTGGATTTGATTATCAATTTTGTTTTGTTGGTGTTAACAATCATACAATACTAGAGTATAAATCCTTGAGAATTCTTAATTGCTTATGAAGATCAAATCCACACCTTTCCAAAAGAACAATATCATTAGCATAAAGAAGAAGGATGTTGATTATTCCCACTAGCATTGTGCCAGTGCAACCTACCTCTTCTAAACAACCTTCTAACTTATCAATGTATATGCAAAAAATGGCAGGGGAGAGGGGACAACCTTGCTTAACTCCTATATTCCAATCAGTATCTTCCAACCAACCCTCGATGTTCTTAAACTTGGTAATGACATTCTCATACAACCTTACTCGAAATGAGTGAAACACCCCAAATTTCTGAAAAATAATAAAACAATAATAATAAATAAATAAAACTTTAAAAACTTTCATCATACAAGGTGAAAACTAACAAATTAGGTAAATTCCTTGATAATAATCTAGGATATATATACCACTATCCATTTGTCAAAATCACTTTCGATTTCCCATAAAAAAAGTGTGAAATTTAACTCACAATACGATCTACTAGCTAAGGATATCCTTGCAATCAAGAAATTTGATTAATTATGTAGAAAATAATGTAAAAGAAGCATTCTGGACACACAAAAGATAAAAAAACTAGACACAAATGATCAAATAACAGGTTTATTATTAATTTTCCAACCCATAAATGAGTTGTTATTATCATTATATAACATTTGGGAAAAACCGTGAGCCTTTGGAGGCATCAGAATGTAAAATTAGTCACAGCAGATCTAATGAACAAGTAAATCAATCACAATAGATGAAACTCAGAAAAATGGTGTAAAACTGTGCAGAACATGCTTCAGTGCTCAGTATCCCAATGAGGGTGAAAAATTACAATACAATACAGTAATCTTACAATAACTGAGCAATTCGAATTGACTAAGGAGGTCATTCGAATCATTGAATGGAGTAGCTTGACTCCAACTAGGGGTCCTCATCATCAATCAGTGGTGGTCATCAATGCATAAGAACCAATCATCCAGGTGTCAATCTGAGTCTAACTGAGTGTAACATGTGTAACTAAAGTGTGTAGCACTGATATAGGGAAGTGGGCTCAGTGGAGGGCGCATGGGAGGCTAACTGAAGTCAGAACAAGTCATCTAGTCAATCTGGAGGTCCAACGGAGTGAAACAATCAGTTGGGAGTGAAACTAGCCTCGAATCAAGGAGAATCGGAGCTAATTGAGTGTAAACTGAAGTGGTAGGTGAAGAAGTGCGCCCTTCTCTGGTAGTAGGTGAGAATTGGGCGCCTTCATGACTAGGAGGGATAAAGAATTGATGTAAGAAGCTCCCGAGTGCTAGAATAAGGTGGCTAAGGTGTTGGAGGCATCAAACTGGTGACTGGGATGCATGCAAAATGCATGCACACCCTAGAGTTTG
The DNA here is from genome assembly GCA_027924585.1 of Larix kaempferi. Taxonomy (NCBI): domain Eukaryota; kingdom Viridiplantae; phylum Streptophyta; class Pinopsida; order Pinales; family Pinaceae; genus Larix; species Larix kaempferi. The sequence goes on along the minus strand of BSBM01000755.1, from coordinate 2,385,542 downwards.
CATGCAAACCCTAATTGTATGCAAGGCCCTGAAAATGATGATGTGGATATCCGAACATCCCCCCTCAAGCTAGACTATGATGTGCAAAAAAAAAAAATGATAGGGCCCTGGTAATTGAGACCAAAGGTCACCCAATACAATAATAATCCAAACTAATAACAGTCAATAAACCGTGGAAATGGGGAAAACCTCATGGGAAAAATACCCCCCCTCAAAATAGACTGTAGCACACCAAAAGATTTAACTGCTCCAAAATCAAGTAGATATGTCTGGAGGTATCTTACTCTTGGGAGTAAATGGATCATGCTCCAAAAACATGTGCTTGAATTCTCCATCAGTGGATGCAAGCAAATGTGGAGACTTTAAGAACTTGCTCTTCATACCGAAAATGGTGAGAACAAATCTGAAAATATAAGGATGATCATGGAACCTGTGATTCGAACCAAGTGAGGTAGGAATAGCTCCAATCGGATAAAATAGATCTTGAAACTTGAACTTCTTATTAATAGAAGTTAAATCAGCTCCAAAAATAGATGAATGGTTTCTTGAGATCTCCTTTGAACCAACAAGGGTGAGATCAAAACCAAAATTAGCAAAAAGTGCATGACAATTGAACTCAAGCGAATGGTAGTGCTCTTCATCTTCATTAAAAATCTGAGAAACTTTGCAAATGATAGAACATAAGTCTATAGGAGGCATGCAATCAAGGAGGGCGAATGCTTCACCTCCAAAATCAGATTTTACCTCCAAAACTTCAAGTAGATCATTATTCTGCATGCTGGCAAACTCATGTGAAGGAGAGGATTCAAGAACCTCTTCGGAATCTAGAGTATGAGCTGGTTTATCTTGCTCAGAATTTGAAATAGAAGACATTGAGAGAGTGAGCTTTGAATCTATATTTTCTTCTTCATCTTGAACAATTGTTGAGGCCAAGACAGGATCGGAAAGAACACATAAGGAGATCTCACTGGGATTGTTCTCCAAAAGGCTAGCATGATCCTCTTCTTCCTGCTTTCCAAATTCTCTGTCAAGTTGGACCCATAGATCACTTGGATTTTCAGCAGTATTACTGAGGTAGCACATACAAGGAGACATAGAAAGACATATTGCTCCAAAAGCTCTGTCACAATCATTGAGCCAATCATTCTCCTCTTCATCAAAATCAACATCTCTTGTATTACCAATGCACATATCAAAAAGACATCGTCTCTTCAAGAATGCAATCATCTTTGGTTTCCATTCATCATAGTTGAATGGAGTAAGAATATTTTGTGAAGAAGAAGTCTCCATCTTTGCATTAGCGAATGCACATGGAGGAAGTAAGAAACCTGCAAATCACACACAAACAAACACTATGTTTTCAGCCTTGCATGCACATGAGAGAATGCACATGAGATTTTGCATGCCGCTGCTGAAATATATTGGTGAGCAATTCACTCAATCTTCATGTAGAACACCTGTAGAAAAGAAATCTTGTCCCTGCCATGGCTCTGATACCATGTAAAATTAGTCATTGCATATCTAATGAACAAGTAAATCAATCATAGTAGATGAAACTCAGAAAAATGGTGTAAAACTGTGCAGACCATGCATCAGTGCTCAGTATCCCAATGAGGGTGAATAATTACAATACAATACAATAATCTTACAATAACTGAGCAATTCGAATTGACTAAGGAGGTCATTCAAATCATTGAATGGAGTAGCTTGACTCCAACTAGGAGTCCTCATCATCAATTAGTGGTGGTCATCAATGCACAAGAACCAGTCATCCAGGTGTCAATTTGAGTCTAACTGAGTGTAACATGTGTAACTAAAGTGTGTAGCACTGATATAGGGAAGTGGGCTCAGTGGAGGGCGCATGGGAGGCTAACTGAAGTCAGAACAAGTCATCTAGTCAATCTGGAGGTCCAACGGAGTGAAACAATCAGTTGGGAGTGAAACTAGCCTCGAATCAAGGAGAATTGGAGCTAACTGAGTGTAAACTGAGGTGGTAGGTGAAGCAGTGCACCCTTCTCTGGCAGTAGGTGAGAAGTGGGCACCTTTATGACTAGGAGGGCTAAAGAACTGATGTAAGAAGCTCCCGGGTGCTAGAATAAGGTGGCTAAGGTGCTGGAGGCATCAAACTGGTGACTGGGATGCATGCAAAATGCATGCACACCCTAGAGTTTGCATGCAAACCCTAATTGCATGCAAGGTCTTGAAAATGATGATGTGGATATCCGAACACAGAATGAGATACAAGTGGATAGCTTACATTCGACCTCAATCCCCCCTAGGTTGACCAATAGACTCCCAACTCACCTCAAACAGTCACAAATTATCAATATGAATGTTGGGATGGAATGGGAAGGCATTAATTATGGTGGCACATGAGTGATGGAGGATTTGGTGGAGTGTAGGTGGCTCAGGATAGGCCAAAACTTCCAACGATGGGGAAAAATGACCACATTCAATGCATGGGCACCTCAGGTCAAAGCCGGATCCACAAATCAGGGGATAAGGGTGCACCTCACTTAGGTAGTGGAAATAAATGAGGGAGGTGGCCATAAATGAGGGTGCCTAACAACTAATTTGACCAAAATTGGGCCCTTGGGTGGTGGAATGTGTCATAAATTCCCCAACAAACTTCTAACAACCTTATATTAACATCATTAACCATGTTTTGGACCAAATAATCACCATATTAATATGAGACTATGGTATTAGGTGTAATAATGTTCTAACAACCCCCCTTAAGCTAGACTTATGTAGCCAATAACAAAAATGAGGCCTTGGCAACTAAGGCTCAAGTCACCTCTTACAACAACAATTTTAATTAGTCCATGTAACCAAGGTAAGGAGGAAAACCACATGGGAAATAAAACCTCCCCTCTAAAATCAACATGAAACAAAATCTGGAAAATATACCAGTCTTCACCATGCATCAATCACCCCAAGGAGTGATCTAAGGTAAGTGAAGGTCTTCTCAGTGAAACTCTTGGTGAAGATATCAACAGTTTGCTTTGCAGATGGGAAATACTGCAAGGCAATAATCTGGTCATGCACTAAGCCTTTGATGTAGTGCATGTGTATCTCTATGTGCTGGGTCCTATGTCTCTGTACTGGATCAGTGGAGATATTGATTGCAATTTGATTATCACACCAAATGACTATAGGTGAATCAAATGCAAAGCCAAACTCTCCAAGAATACCTTGCAACCACACACATTGTGTAGTTGCATTCACTGCTCCCTTGTATTTGACCTCAGCTGATGATAAGGAAATAGTGTGTTTCTTCTTGCTAGACCAGCAAATGGGACCATTTGAAAGCATAAATACATAGCCATAAGTGGAATTCCGGTCAGTACAATATCCATCCCAATCAGAATCAGTAAAACCAACTAGTTCAAGTGATGAGCTGGATGGATAGTGTATCACAAACTGCTTGGTTCCTTGCACATAATGCAAGATCCTTTCGGAAGCCTTCCAATGGATCTCATGAGTCTCTTGCATGTATCTAGCAACAACTCCTACTGCATAAGCCAAATCTTGTCTAGAGTGAGTGAGTTACAACAAGCTCCCAACTAGTTGTCTATACAACGAACTATCAGCTAATGGTGAGGAACCCCAATCATGAAGTTTTACCCTTGAAAGAAAGGGAAACTTAGAAGCATTACATTCATCCATGTTGAAATTCTATAGCAGATCTGAACCATACTTTTATTGTGAAACTTTGATCCCTTCATCAGATTGATCAATCTCCAAACCAAGAAATTGTTTCAACAATCCTAGATCTGACATGGAAAATGCACTGTGTAATGCAGCTTTAACTGAGCCTAGTTGTTCAATGCAACTACCAGTGATCAAGAGATCATAAAAATACAGTACAATAATCAAAATAAGGTCACTAACATGTTGCATGTAACAATTTGGATCAGATTTGCATCTCTCAAAACCTTGTGATAGCAGAAAATTGTCCATCTTTGCATACCAAGCTCTTGGAGTTTTCCTGAGTCCATAGAGGGACTTCTTCAACCCACAAACAAGTGTGGGATAAACAATTAAACCTTTATGCTTTTGCATATATATATCCTCATGAATATCCCCATGAATAAAATCACTCTTCACATCCATGTGATGAACCTCCCATCGCTTGGAAGTTGCAATGGCCAAAACTACCCTGATTGAGTCCATCTTTGCCACAGGTGCGAATGTCTCTATGTAGTCCACTCGATGGAATAAAGAGGAGCATTTAGATATCAATATGGCCTTATAATTCATATCATAGCCATAATCAACCATCTTGGTCCTATACAACCACTTGCATTGCACTAGCTTCCTCTTGGAAGGAAGATGGACCAACTCCCAAGTTTCATTGTCATCGAGAGACTTCATCTCTTCTTGCATGGATTTTTTCCATATTGGATCATGTGATGCTTCTCCATATGACTGTGGATCAAATCCAACCATGAGAAAGCACCTCCCATGAATATTTGAATCACAAATAGACAATGCATTGTTAAGTTGTGATCTACTCTTCCTTGGTTCTTGTGGATCACCTACAAGTTCACCAGCTACTTGTATGGTTTTATTAGCCCACTTGGGCCTTGCAGGAGGATCATGATCTGCATGCATGTCATCATATTCATCCTCAACATTAGAATCATAAATACCAGAATAAGAATCATCACTTACATCCTCTTCGGGTAGGGGGTTTGAGCATTCCCCTTCTCCTTGTTCAGTTGCATGCATGGGCTCTTCTTCGAACTGAACACTCCTCTCAATTAAATTATTTTGAGATGAGGGGTCAAAGAGATTGTATCCCTTTGCACCTTCTTCATATAAAACCATGATGGACTCCTTTCTTTGGGGCTGCAAGGCCTTTCTCTTCTCTGGAGGTATTCTAGCCCATGCCCTTGAGCCAAACACCCTGATATGAGACACATTAGGCTTGTGTCCCATCTAGGCCTCAAATGGATTCTTGACTTCCAAGGCTTTGTGTAGTACTTTGTTCTGAACATGTGCAGCACAGTTAATGGCTTCATCCCATAGTTTAGGATACAAGGACTTAGCCTCCATCATACATGTAGCCATCTCCTTCAATGCTCTATTCTTGCGCTCTACAACACCATTCTGCTGGGGTGTGTAAGGCACAAAATGTTGAATTTGGATGCCATCTTCTTCACATAGCTGCTGCAAGGTCCTTATTGACATATGCCCTTCCATTATCATCCCTTAATACCTTTATCTTCCTCCCACTGAAGTTCTCCACTGAATCTTTGAAAACTTTGAATGAATGGAACACTTTAGATTTTTTCTTGAGAAAGAATACCCAACAGTACCTTGAAAAATCATCAATGAATTTTAGAACATACTTTGAGTTTCCATAGGAGGGTGTAGTAAGAGGTCCTATCACATTTGCATCGACCAAACCAAGAGGATGATCAGTTCTCCTTGCCTTCCCCTCCTCATACTTGCGCTCTGCATGCTTCCCAACAATGCACCCTTTGCAAGTGCCTTTGGAAAATCTGATGTTTGGAAGTCCTTCAACCATGTTTTATTTGCTCAATGCATGAAGATATTTGTAGTTGAGGTGTCCAAACATCTCATGCTAGAGTCTACTGACCTCATTAGCATGTGACAGAAGTGCATTAGGAGAGGAGTAAGAAAGAAAGTGTGAAAACTTGTACATTCTTGAATCATGATCTGCAACACCAACAACTACCACTTTTCTTGTAGAAACTTCAGAAATTTACACATCTTCTTGAGTGAAAATCACTCTCTTGGCCGAACCAGTGTGGGTCATTTGTTACAAAGAAAGAAGATTTGATGCAATATCAAGCACATACAACACATTTTTGAAGTATCCATTTTCTAGATTGATCTTCCCAATGCCTCTCACTAGGATCTCTGAATCATCACCCATGAGATTCAATAGGAGGACCACTGTAAGGTGAAAGAGTGGAGAAAGTTTCTCTCGCAGAAGCCATGTTCCTTGAGGCACCTGAATCAATGATGCAAGAAGAATATTCTGAGGTACTAGCCATCAATGCATGACACCTCTCATTGTCTTCAGAAACACCCTCCTTCTTCTTCGAACTTTATGGAAGATGAATGTTATTTTTCTGGAGTAGATGGGTCATCATGTCAACGGTCTTATTCATGCATGCACTTTCAGGGTGCCAACCCTTTTGATAGTAAGTGCATGTTGTCTTCTCTTTTTTCTTTCCTTTCTCCTTGATAGGATTCAAACCCCCATCAGAATATTTGGGCTTCTCCTTGTATTTGTTCTTCTCTTGCTACTTCAAACCCTTGGGATTTTGATTTCCTCTTGCTTGCTTCGAATCCCCGGCTACAAGAAATTGATCCTTTTGCTTGATGGCACCCATTATGACCAACTTATCTTTTTCTTGTGTAAGCATCTCCATGAAATCTGCCAAAGATATCATCTTCCAGTTTCGAACAGTGAGCTTGGTGGAATGAAATGTTGAAAAAAACATAGATTACTCAAGACCCAACTTCAAAAGTATGGACAACACCAGTTGTTCGTCCTTCTTATCAATGCCACATTGCTTGAGCTGCAAGACCAAGGATTTGAACTTGATGAAGAAGTCTTGGATAGTTTCGAAATTGCTTGGGCTCAGTGAGATCAACTCATTCTCAAGTTGGTGGCCCCTCATATCATCAGTCTTCCCAAATAATGACTCAATATTGAGCCACACTTCATATGGAGTAGTGAGACTGTCAATATGGAACAAGAGGTCTCTTGAAATGCTGAGACAAAGCATGCCAAAAGCTTCATCCATTCTGTTGAAGAACTTCGACTTCTCTACTGCAGAATTTGGCTCAGTTTCAGTCCCCATGGTAACTCTGAAGAGACCCTTGGATCTCAATTGGATTATCATTTTGACCTTCCACTCAAAGTAGTTGAATGGAGTGGTAAAGATGACATGATACTACTCCATTATGTAGCTTGTGCACTAGGTGACAAAGAACACTGTAAACCTGCAATGCAAACACTCAATCACTTAGGAGGGGATCGTAAATAGCTAATTCGAACCCTGCATTGACATAAGGCACACTCAGGAGCACAGCACACCCTAGGTAGACTCCAAAGGATTGCTCCAATGGCTTCAAGGCAATGGCCCCGGGGACTTCTGTGGTTGCTCCACTGCTTCTGGTGTACTTTTGAAGCAGTATTTGTTATAGCTTGAAATGACACCTCTCCGTCCGTGACGACACTTGCTTCCCTTGGTCGCATGACGACACTTCTTGAGATCAAGTTCAGTCACACAACAAGACATTTGTGGATGGAGGAGTCATTTGGGACACTAAAAATGGTTGAAATTACCTCATTCTTGACCCATTTGATGTATATGACCCTTAGGAACATTTTTCCAGACCAAACCATCTCCTGAAAATGAGCAGAAAAGCCTGTTTTTGGCCATTTTTCAATATGAGCGCGACTCCACTGTTATAATAGTAGCGTGTGTACGCGACTTTGCCTCATTTAAAGTAGCGCCCATTGCCATGTGTACGCAACTTTGTCTACTATAGAGTAGCGTACACACCTGTTTTGGTCAAAATCTCGAAATTCGAGTAAGTTAAGTTGGTTTGGAAACCTCTTGAGCGGTTATAACTTCTTTTCCTCTTCCTCATTGACTATATAAGGAGGGTAGAAGGGTCATGTGAGAGGATCAAGCCCAATTGCAAAGTTATGCTGGAGGAATGGAGACCCTCATCCCCCTCTCTTGTGCTTCAGTTTTGGTAAACCCTAGTACAATTGCTTAGAGGCTGGGATCCTTGGAGAACGGAAGCAGGAGACCTTGAATCTAGGTTTCGTGAAGTGCCAAGCTTGAAAGAAGGTATAACTTTATGTACTTGCTTTCATTCATTAATAAAGATCAGACGTTCTTTCCTTTCCAAATATGACCTATTAATGTGTCTTAGATTTGATTACAGTTTGTTTATAATCTGATGTCTTCTTCTATTATGAATGTCAGTCTTATATATGTAGTCAAATGTGTTTAAGAAAGGTATCAAGTTGTTTTGCAGGTCTGGGCATTGCGACACTGGAGAAGCATTGAAGAGCGAGGGAGGCAAAGCTAGGATCAACCTTCTGAATAAGGTTCCTACATATCTAAACCCTAATCTCTTCATTTATTTGTTGTACTTGCAGAATGCCTGTAAGTCTATCTTTATCACCGTAAGTTGGTAGTTTCTCCCCTGAACTATAGGTGCATTTTCCCCACAACAGAATGGAGATTCCGCTGGGGAAAGCCTAACTGCTTAGGGGTATCCAAGGTCATTTCTTCAGTCTTGTTTGATGGTCTTTGTTCATTTTCTTGATTGGGATCAGTTAGTAGGCTCTGTTTGACCCTCCTTGGCTTCTTATAGACCCTTCCCAACCCTTGCAAATCTTTGTGGACCCAGTTTGGGGGTTTTAAGCCCATTTTTCAAACTTTTTCCATCTGTACGCTACTGTTTGTACCACACAGTAGCGCCCATCACGCTACTTTTCCTCTGCACAGTAGCGCCCATACTGCTATGAGCGCTAGTTTCCTTCATACACAGTAGCGCTCAAAATCTAGGTTTGATTTTTTGAGTTTTTGGGTTGCGGACCCAAATTTGGGGGTTGTGGCTGCATTTTTTGGGGTCCCTGATGACCTTAGGTCTGTGTTAAACCACTGTAAGTGGTCTCCCATCCTTGTACTGATCCTACATTCATGATTTGAACCTCTTTTGATCATTTTGGGCTTGTTTGGAAAGTTTTGGGGTTTGTTGACCCAAGTTGGGGGGTTGTGGACCTGTTTGGTGTTTTGTACCCTAATTTGAGTCTGACTGAACTTGCTTGCCCCATTTTCCACGGGATTTGGAACCTTTTGAGTTTTCTTGACCCTGTTTGTATCTATTTGAGTGAAATTTCTCTTTTAGGTTGGTTTCTTGTCCTCCCTTATGCTTTTAGTTTTTCTTTTGTAGTGAAAGCTCAAGTGTTTTGGTTGTTGTTCAAGACCTTGTTTGCATTGTTTATGTGCAGACCTGACTTTACCAAACCATACTTCTTCATAGTTCATTTGCTTCGTTTGGGTCTAAAAGTAGTTTTTGTACTCTTTTCCCAATGGTTGGCATGCTTACATCAATAAGAATTTGAAAGTCATATTTGGTAGCTTTTACTGTTTCATAAAGAGAACCTGAAAGTTTCTTTGCTTTGCTTTGATAGTAGGTTAGTTTCAGTTTTGTTTCTTACCTTTGAAAAGCATAAAGAATTTTGATTTATCTTCTGAATAGAGTACCTTGCAAGTGGCTTAAAAGATTTTAGAGTGCTTTGCATAAAAAGAACAAGTTTTCTTTTGCATACCTAGTTGCTTGAGTAGCTGCATTCTTAGGTTTTGAGTTTATTTTTGTACATTTAGACTTTATTTTTACCTTTTTTTGCATTCAAAAGATTAAAAAAATTGCATTTGCACATGCATTCTAGATCAGAATTTTAAGACTTGCATTGAAAAGAAAAAGATTTGTTTGGTGGTAAATATTTCATTTTCAGTACTCTATTTCTATTATAACCACTCTCACACACCCACTACCTTTTTGAGTAATCAAGTAACCTTTAAAATGAACCATAATAAAATGAACTAGCAACATTTTCTTTTCTAGGTTACACTACACCAACTAGTTTTGGTTAGGATCTTGGGTTTAAAACACCTTAAACCACCCAAGATCACACATTACGCAAAAATCGTAGTGAGACTATCATCAGGTAAACCCACCTCACTCAAAACTTGCCTGGGATATATGCAGTAGGTCATTGCGAGATCAGTTTGTGGGAATACCCCTCCTACTTTCTGTTCGAGCATACGCCAGGATCGGATTGCGTATTGGGGACTCTTTCGAGTTTCGGGCTTAGCTACCCTGCCCACGCTTTCTGATTTGACCGGTGACTGTTCCCCCAGGAGTTTTCGGTGTTGTGGTATCCTTAGTATCAGACTCTAGGTTCATACACAGGTGACAGCAGAGGGTATATCTGCTGTACCTAGGACAGACGTGGGAGGAAATACCTTGCAGGTCTTTGGGAGGGCGGTTGGGTGATTCCAGCGCTTGCACCCTTAGTCATTGTATTGTGGACCCCGAGTAACTGTCCTTCATCCTTCGTTGATCTGTTCTGGGCCCTCATCATCCCATACTCTTCTCCGGAAGGCATCTGTTTTCCTGGTTTGATTTACCTAGGACCTTTTTTAGTGGTGTGCTCTTTGTGCTACTTTTTTTTAGTTTGCCTTAGAGAACTTCTTGTTCATTTGAGCGAGAAACTATGTCTAGCGTTCCGGCGAGTGCCAATCAAAGTACCCCTATTCCGGGGGATCCTTGTGATGTTCCATTCATTGGAAACATTGGTGCTCCCTTAATGGCTACCCTGAATCTTCCTGGATTCACTATTGGGCTGCCGGTTTGGTTGTTTTCCACTCCGAATGCCTTGCATGCTCCTGACGCTTCTTTTGTGAGCACCTCAAATCAAGAGCATCAGAACCCTGTGCCTCCTTTGCCAGTAACATCTTCTCCTCCTCCTTCTACCTCATGTGGCGAAAGTAGCAATACTAGTAACCAGCAGTCTAAAAGGAATAGACGGAAGAAGAATGGGAAGAAGATGCCAAAACAAGGGGGCAGCAACCCAGCCTCTGTGAGTCATGCTGGGGGCAAGCACCCTGCCTCTGCAAATCCTGCAGGGGGCACCTACCCAGCCTCTGGAGGTCATACTGGGAGAAAACTTTTAGTCACTGAAAATCATACTGAAAGTTTGTCTTTAACCACTATCAGTCATGTTGAGGACACGTCATTGATCACTGCTAGTCATATTAATGACAAGTCACCAGTTCCTGTGAGTCATACTGGAGACACCAGATCAGCCACTGCAAGTCATGCTGAGGGAGTTGACATTGTTGACAAACCAAACAAACAGAAGCTTAAGTTCCCTTGTAAGTTTTGCGAGGGAGACCACCTTACTTACTTGTGCCCTGTACTTCCAGAAGTGCAAAAAGTGTGGTCCTTAGTTCAAAAGTCTTCTGCTTCTGAGCAACCAGCCTCTGTGAATCATGCTGGGGGCAAGCTGTCAGCCAATGCTAGTCATGCTGAGAGTACTGACATTGTAAAGGAGTCTAAACCTATAGGACGGAAACCAAAGTTCCCTTGTAAACTTTGTAAGGGAGATCACCTTACTCACCGATGCCCTGCCATTCCAGAGGCACGAAGAGTGTGGTCCATGTCTGAAGGAACCTCTGTTCCTGAGTTGTCTATAGATTCCCTACATTCAGATCAACCTTTGGTTGATAAAGTGGTTGAACCAATGCAATCTTTGGTCGACCCCACTCTTCCTTCGGAGAGTGAAGTGATTGAATCGATGCAATCTTCGACCGATCCCATCAGTCCTTCAGAGATTGATGCACCTACTACTGAAGTCTTCTGCGTTTCCAGTTTGGATGTTCCTGAAAAAGGGGGCACTTCATCTGTGCCATGTGAACCCTTACCAAGCCCTAGGATTGTTTCCTTTGATTGGAATAGTCTAGCCGAGCCTCGTCTTCCTTCTTCGACACCTTTCCAGATAAAGGTTGATATCGGGAACCATACGGTTAATCGATGCATTGTTGATGAAGGTGCTTCTGTTAGTATCTTATCCGCTTATGCTTGGAGAGATTTTGGGTTTCCCTAATGTTATTCCAGCTGTTAATTGGCCGTTGACCTTCGATAGAAGACCTAGTGAACCGATCGGATTCCTCCGTCAGGCACCTGTTACCTTGGGTGGAAAAACAGTCTTAGTTGATTTTATGGTTCTAAAGGACCCTGTGGACTTTGATATGATCCTTGGGCATGATTACATTTATGCTATGCATGCTGTGGTGTCTACGCTTTTTCGTGTGATGCATTTCCCTCATAACGAAAACATTGTCACCATCGACCAGCTTGCATTTGTTGATCCTCCTTATTACCCAACTGAAGACCAGTCTGATCCCTCGTCATTAGGCACTACTATGTCACATGAGCCTTATGTGGCATATTGTTCCTTGAGTTCAACTGCTACTGAGAAGAAGTCTCTGAGTTCATGCTTACCTTCTCGGGACTTGGTCCCAGCTTTTGACCAAGTGACACCTCCATCTAAATGTTTAGATATGTGTTCTATCTGGGATGATATACTTCCTTCCGATGAAGTTTTCCTAGATTCCATAGTACAGTCTGCCATTCATTTGGATGTTGATCCAGTCGCAGTTATGTCCAGCCCCGGTTTGACCTTAAAGTCTGATCTTCCTACTGTTGAGTCTTTGGACTCTCCTATAGATCCGCAAATCGGTGTTCCTGCTGAGTTCGATTCTGCTTCTAGAATTTTCAACTCCCGTGATGATGAATTTGTTTTTCAGATTCCATCATGTCCTTCAACTTTGATCTTCATCCTGAAGTTGATCTTGTTGATTGTAAGTCCTCGGGCTTGGGTACCATAGAGTCTTCATTTGAAAACTCTGCCTTGTTTATGCCTGTTGTTGATGATAGTGAAGTTGAAAGTATTTCTACCAAAGTGACTTGTATCGGGTCTTTCTTTACATATGTTTTAGATATGATCTTGGTACTGATGTTTCTTGGAGACAGGATTCTTAGCTGGATGTATACTTGCTTACTGGTCATTTTCGACACCTTGTGCGACCATGTCAGGTATATTCGGAACCTTGCATATAGGTTTAGGCTTCCCTTCTGTTATGTTGCATTTGAACCTTTTGCCATCCAAATTCGCCATAGGGTCGAACCTATTGGATATTGGTGTGATAGCCATCTCTTTATGCATTGTGCACCAGTCCGACAGCAGAGCCTACCTAACATGGGTCACCCTAGTCAGTTGCCTTATGCCATTCTGGTGCCCATGCTGAGTTTTTCTCATAGGTTCGGGATCCTTTTTAGATTTACCATGACTTTGAGAAGAAGCCTCATATATTTCTTCCTCATATATTTCTGGCCATCCCTGATAAGGCTCCCATCTTTGTGTTCAAATTGCATATGCATCTGTTATAATCCCGCTTGCGCTGATGAGCCTGAAGCCGACTTCCACGCTTTTAGCCCGTTGTATAAGCCTCCATCTCTGATCTCATTTCCGCTAAGCCTTGTATCATTTTGCCCTCACAATTTGACACCTTTTACCAGGAGGAGACACACCCTGAGTGTCCTTATCTTGCTCATGTTCCTTGCATTAGGCATAGCTTTGTTCCATGCGCTTGGAGCTAGTTTCGCATGTCCCTGACACTCGTCTCCTCCCATTATGAGCAGTCTTCCACCTTTCCTTCGAGCTCGTTAAAAACAGTAAGGAGGCTACGAGCATTCTTCCACCTTTCCTTCGAGCTCGTTAAAAACAGTAAGGAGGCTATGAGCATTTCTTTCATCTTCACTTCGAGCTCATTAAAAACAATAAGGAAGTTGTGAGCATTTTCTGTATCTCCTTTGAGCTCATTAAAAACAGTAAGGAGGTCATGAGTTTACTTTTCCGGACTCGTTAAACCTTTACGGAAAAGATCCCTATGGAGTTCTTTTAAGCCCTTTTCAGACTCCTTAAATAGGAAAAGTTTGCCGAGCATAGTTGTCTTTTCAGGCTCGTTAAAATAACTGAACCGACATCCACTTAGGTATAGAATTACTACTTTTCCGGGCCTTGGTGGATAATTTACGGAAAAGGTATACTCTAGGCATACTCTAGTATGCGCTAGAAGAGTTCTTCTTCCATCATTTTACACTTTTTCGGGGAAGGAGACTAACTTTACGAAAAAGGACCTTTGGAGTTGTCTTTAGGGTTTTCAGACTCTCGAAATGTGAAAACACCAAGCGATCATTCACCTACTCGGGCTCGATGTGAAATCCACGAGATGGTTGATAGAGGACTGTTTAAGTTTTTCAACTCTATAAACAAGAAAACACCGCCGAGCACATACCAATACGGGCTCGATATAAAATTCACGGATAGGTGTATAGAGGACTGTTTAAGTGTTTCAACTCTATAAGCAAGAAAACACCGCCGAGCATAGACCAATCCGGGCTCGATATAAAATCCACGGATAGGTGTATGGAGTTTTCTTCTAGGTTTTTCAGACTCCGTAAATATGAAAATACCATCGAGCATGCTTTAGTTCTTTGTCAAGCTCGTTAAAAAAATGAAAAAGGAAAGGGAAGGGAAGAATGTTAAAATATCTTTCAATATGATGGCAGCAAGTCAACTATCTCCTTGAACAAAGCACCTGTTTTGAGTCTATCAAACAAGTTGGGTTCTAGTGTTGGCCTTAGGGTAAACTTGATCTCAGAGATCTTACTCCTCCGTTTGGTTAGTCTTACAATCATATGGAGAATCTGTTAATGTCTCCTACATTGCATACTTGCGTCATGGTCCCTTTGTGTTCAAAGCTGCCTAAGTCACTCTTGTGTCGTGCTCACTGTTCAAGGATATAACCTGTGTCGACCATTCTGCAGTTGCCTTGACCTCATGTGTCGGCCATTCCTTGGTGTCAGTATGTTTCATCATGTGTTTAGTCCTACTCCAAATCAGCTCATACCTTTTGAGTGTCCCTCGTGTTGGATGATGGAGGATGCATTAAGGCCTCCCTTCCAACGGACTTCTTCCCATCGACTTCAACTCATTGTACTCTGGGAATGAAGTTTAGAGTTTCGGTTAGTACCTTGGGGATTGCAGTCATTAGTGGCAGTTTCCCTTGCTATTGGATAGATGGGAATACATCAATGTCTCCTATCCGATGGATTCTTCAAGTGTTCGACGGCAAGACCATCTATTCGCACTTGCTTGAATGTACTTGGTACCTTGGGTTCCATTTTCATTATTGGTGGACACCCTCGCGTTTGTTAACGGTAATGACCGGTAATCAAACGATACCTCCCATGTTCGACATCAACTCATTTATTCGCATGGATAGGTTTGTACCTTGGGTTGTTTTTGGATGAAGACCTTGGGATCCTCGATAGCATCACCTCATTTATGTTATCACCCAAGTTGCGCAAGACTGAGCCACACTCTTTTTGGCTCTTGATGACACATAGATCCACCTTGTTCTCTATGGCTATGTTCTCCAGTTTTGACATAGATCCACCTTGTATTTATGTGGCTATGTTTAAACTTATGTTCCTCATGGATCCACGCTTGTATTCTAGTGGCCATGATATATGCATCAGTATTTTGGATCATTATTGTATCCTCTTGGAGATCATGTTCCACCATTTGAACATGGACAGTTACCCCATGGATAAGTTTGTCTGACTTTGCCTTTGCTTTCAGGTACTTCATTTGAGCCTATGATTCTTGGTTTCTCCGTTCCTCCACGATTCAACTCTTTTTATTTATAATGTATTTCGGCCATCGTTTCCCGTACTCCCTCTGACCTCATACATTAGGGGGCATCTGTTATAGCTTAAAATGACACCTCTCCATCCGTGACGACACTTGCTTCCCTTGGTCGCATGACGACACTTCTTGAGATCAAGTTCAGTCACACAACAAGACATTTGTGGATGGAGGAGTCATTTGGGACACTAAAAATGGTTGAAATTACCTCATTCTTGACCCATTTGATGTATATGACCCTTAGGAACATTTTCCAGACCAAACCATCTCCTGAAAATGAGCAGAAAAGCCTGTTTTTGGCCATTTTTCAATATGAGCGCGACTCCACTGTTATAATAGTAGCGTGTGTACGCGACTTTGCCTCATTTAAAGTAGCGCCCATTGCCATGTGTACGCAACTTTGTCTACTATAGAGTAGCGTACACACCTGTTTTGGTCAAAATCTCGAAATTCGAGTAAGTTAAGTTGGTTTGGAAACCTCTTGAGCGGTTATAACTTCTTTTCCTCTTCCTCATTGACTATATAAGGAGGGTAGAAGGGTCATGTGAGAGGATCAAGCCCAATTGCAAAGTTATGCTGGAGGAATGGAGACCCTCATCCCCCTCTCTTGTGCTTCAGTTTTGGTAAACCCTAGTACAATTGCTTAGAGGTTGGGATCCTTGGAGAACGGAAGCAGGAGACCTTGAATCTAGGTTTCGTGAAGTGCCAAGCTTGAAAGAAGGTATAACTTTATGTACTTGCTTTCATTCATTAATAAAGATCAGACGTTCTTTCCTTTCCAAATATGACCTATTAATGTGTCTTAGATTTGATTACAGTTTGTTTATAATCTGATGTCTTCTTCTATTATGAATGTCAGTCTTATATATGTAGTCAAATGTGTTTAAGAAAGGTATCAAGTTGTTTTGCAGGTCTGGGCATTGCGACACTGGAGAAGCATTGAAGAGCGAGGGAGGCAAAGCTAGGATCAACCTTCTGAATAAGGTTCCTACATCTCTAAATCCTAATCTCTTCATTTATTTGTTGTACTTGCAGAATGCTTGTAAGTCTATCTTTATCACCGTAAGTTGGTAGTTTCTCCCCTGAACTATAGGTGCATTTTCCCCACAACAGTATTGGTTCGACTAGAAGCTCCAATATCTTTGATATGATGTGAAATTTAACTCACAGTAGGATCTACTAGCTAAATATATCCTCACAATCAATAAAATTGACTAATTATGCAGAAAATAGTGTAAAAGAAGCATTCTGGACACACAAATGATAAAAAACCAGACACAAATGATCAAATAGCAGGTTTATTATGAACTATCCAGCCCATAAATGAGTTGTGATCATCATTATATAACATTTGGGAAAAATCGTGAGCCTTTGGAGGCATCAGAATGAGCTACAAGTGGCTAGCTTACATTGGACTTCAATCCCCCCTAGGTTGGCCAATTGACTCCCAAATCACCTCAAACAGTCATGAATTGTCAATATGAATGTTGGGATGACATGGGAAGGCATTAATGATGGTGGCACATGAGTGGCGGAGGATTTGGTGGAGTGTAGGTGGCTCAAGATAGGCCACAACTGCCAACAACGGGGGGAAATGACCACATTCAATGCATGGGTGCCTCAGTGCCACATCAACAATATATTCACTGTTTTTTGTATTTAATGTCGCATTTGACAATATTTGAAAGACCTAACTTTAAAGTATTTTTAAGTGTGTTTTTTTTATTTACAACTCTTGACACACCTATGTTTCCTTCCTTCTATACAACCCTATATTCCTCCTATATAGAGCAATAAATATAGAGCCCTATATTCCTTCTATGATGTATGTGGCATGGTCTAGATCCTTAAACATGGACTATAAGCCTTAAAGTAATAGCTAGGAATGGGTTTGAACCATTACCTGGGTTGTGATACCCATCCATGCGATGCTAACTCATTGGGAACATCCCCATATTTCTCTCCTAGGACTAATAATGCTTCTCTAAGAATGTTCCATGGAGGGATCTCATGCATGAATTATGACACCTAAGAGCAATGAGTATAGTCTGCAGTTTAGTTTTCCTATGAATTATATTCGGCAGCCCTTCAACCAAAATAATTATCAAATAATAGGGAATCTGTCTATTTTCGACCAAACATTCATCTAAAGAATATTTTCTACTGGAACCCTTGTCATGAGAGCAATAAGTTTGAATCCAAAGTTCACCATAGGTTCACGATTGATTAGTTTTTCTATGTAATAATGTTCTGTTAGATACAAAGAAGACATGATACTTTAAAAGGAACCAAAAACAAATTCGATATCCTTTTGAAGGCTAGAGCAACAAACAACAGTAATCAAGCCAACAAGCTATTTAATAAAACCATGTATATATAAATGCATGCTATGGTCTACCCAACAACTAATTGAACAAAATACCTACAACCAAATCAACAGGAAAAACTGAAAATTTAACTTCTTCTATTTTGCCCATAATGCAAGCAATTGGCCCATAATGCAAGTAATGCAGTTTCAAGAATAGACATCCCTCCCATGCAGTTTAAAGAATAGACATCCCTCCCCTACTTGTAAATTAAAGCAATAGCCCTAAACCCTAACCCTACTACATGGATTGCAACATAAACCAACAACAAACTAAATTCATAAACCCTACTGCAAAATAAACCATAGAACCTTCAAGTATTCAGCCCAAACTATTATCAATTATTAAGCCCATAGAACCTTCATGCAAAATACAATTTCACCATTTCAACATAACTCTGTAAATAAACAACAATTCTGCATGCCCAGTTCGCATACAAGTTTGCATAATAATTCCGCATAAAAACAATTATGGAACTCTGTAATAGCATATCCTTCATATCAATTTTCCATATCAATTATGCATTATAACAATTTTTTACCTCTGTAATATGCATAAACCCATACTGCAGGGTTTGCAACACAAACCCTACTGCACGGATTGCAACAATTCATAAACCGTGACAAATTCACCTTATACCTAACCCTAACAAAATTCACGAACCCTAATCAACAATAATTCATAAACCCTAACAAATTCACCTTAACCCTAACCCTATTGCAGGGATTGCAACACAGTCAAACAACAAAATAAATTCATAAACCCTACAACATTCATAAACCCTATTGCAACATAAACAAATTAATTATTCATTATTCACCATTCATAATTCATTATTCAGCATTAATAGGAGCACAATTCCATTCATTATTCATTATTCACCAAATCCTGGCAACCCCAGAACGCAAACCAAAAACCACCGAACAGTTCATACGTAAACCCACAGAACAGTTCAAACGTAAACCAAAAACCAACGAATAGTTCAAATGTAAACCCACAGAACCATATTGCGAAATTCATAAACTAGTTAACCAAAATTCATAAACGTAAACTAATTCACCAAAATTAACCAAAATTCAACTGCAGTGTTTAAACCAAAATTCAAAATGCAATATTAAACCTAGAAATGCAGCACAAAAGGCCCACAAAATCCCCAGCAGGTTGAGAGTGTCGAAAAACACTGTCGCAATGATGGCTGGTAGGAAACCTACCAGTGAGCCACCGAACGAAGCCATAGTCGTGCAGCCACCACAGCAACTGAACGAAGACATCGAACGCAGCCACCGCAGGGATTGGACCAGGAACGAAAACACCGCAGCGAGTAGACCATGAATGAAACCACTGAACAAAGCCACCGCAGTGATTGGACCAGGAGAGAAGCCATCGCAGCGATTGGACCATGAACGAAACCATCGAACAAAGCCATCGCAGCGATTGGACCAGGAACGAGACCACCGAACAAAGCCACCACAACAACTAGATCAGGAACATGAAGCCACCATCTCCACCACCAAAACCACGAGAGCAGGAACCTGCCATCTCCACCACTGAACTGGGGATAATCCATGTCGTGGCCACCACTAAACAATCGGAAGCGCACCAGTGAGCCAAAGGCCACCATGTCCGAAGCAACAAGCAGGAGCAACCACCAACTAACCTATGAACAGATACCAGGGAAGGGCATCACCGCAGCGGAGGGTGGGGTGGTCAATGACTGGGGCAACACAACGCCCACACTCCATGCCCAAACAGAAAGGGGCAAAAGTTTGTCTTGGGAAAAGGTCCATGGGACCGTGAAAAAGTGCTCCCCACGTGCAGTGTAAAGGCGCCCACTTACCCAACAAGTGGTGCTGCCTCATCAGCCAGTAGACACCACCTGTCGAGGTGGCCACGTGGCATGGGGGGGGGATCCAGTTGGGGTGTCCAACAACTGGCATCCCTCCCCTAAACATAATGAAAAGGCAATCAAATCTATTTTAATAATAAAATATAGACACAATGAAAAGCAAATCAAATAATTTTTAGTAATAAAATATAGACAAAATGAAAAAACAATCAAAATTTTCTCCAACCACATATTGAAAATTGAAATTTAAAATAAAAAGATATATATCTTTTCTTAATTTTTTATTATAACTTGTGTTCTTTTGTTTCTTAATATAATTTATGTATTTTTATGATATAATTAATTTAATGTTTAAAAATTAAAATTTAACATACATGTCTCTTTTTAATTTTTTATTATAACTTATCTTTTTTAGTTTCTTAACAAAATTTACATATGTTAATGATATGATTAACTTATTATTCAAAAATTATAAATTAAAATAATAAATATATATGTATTTTTTTAAGTTAAATTACTTATTTTCTTCTTAAATCAATTTATGTGTTTTTATAATAGAATTAATTTAGTGAAATTCTCATAAAATAGGATGTTTATGATTTGTATAAAAAAATATTTTAAAATAAATTTTACTAATTACAATTGTTTTTAATTTCAGTGCAATTTGTCATGTGTATTTTAGAGGTCCCTCTTTGTTGGATTTTGGGATATTACTGAACGACAATTGACAGCAATATAGTTGATATTTTTTTATAAATTTCCCCAATGACTTAAAATAAATAAAAAAATTCCCCCTTCATCTTTAAATTAAAAATTCCCCCTTCATCTTTGAATGAAATGTACTTTTAAAATTTACCTTTCAAATTTAAATGAATTTGTGTTAATTTGAATCAAATGAGTTAAGTTTTATTTTTCGTTCATTAAAAAGATTAATTTTTAATTTTATATCATAAGTTGTCTTTAATTTGAATGACATTTGAACTAATTACTTTTTTTTAGATTAAAAATATAATTGTATTATATAGTATTTATATTTATAGTATTCTTTTTAGATTTGAATGACATTTTATAGTATTATATTAAATATATTATTTATATTAAATAATTATATTAATTTATCTTATAAATACAAAATTATCTTTATCAATATTTTTTCCTTTTCTGAATTGGAATGCATAATATATATAAATTTATAATTAATTTGACATTGAGATATTAATTAAAATGAAATTAATATATAATTTGAAATTCAAAATATGAAATACACATTTAAAAAAATATATATCAAATGCAAAAATATAATATTTATTTGTATTATTACTTTGAAAAAATATGAAAATGGAAATAATAATATTTTTATGAGTACTTTACTTGATAATAACAATAATATTATTTTATTAAGAGTACTTTACTTGAAATTGACAATAATATTATTTTATTGTGAGTACTTTACTTGAAATTGACAATAATATTATTTTATGGAAAGTGTGAAAGGACCTTCATCATGAATATTTGACTTTATGGCTTCAAAGCACTACCATGGTTAACCATGGGTTTTCATCCACCATTGAAAATGTGGCAAATAAGCAAGCATTGTGACCTAAACCAAGGGGGATGATGTCATCCTTTGAAATGTGATTGGTTGAAGTTTTAAGTACATTTTCTTTGTTTGGAGGCCCATTTTTGACCTCAAAATTTCTCTAATGATGTATTCTGCTCTTGCTGGTTAATACAAAGGCTTGTGCTTCTCTCTATCTGTCTCGTCTCTTGTATCTGTATCATTTTGTATGCTTGCTTATAACATATAATGTATCTATGGTAACCACATGAACCCTGGGACTACAACAGATGGGGACATTACACGTTCCTTCCCGTCTAGGATACGCAAAGGCTCTGTCTGGAACTCACCCTCGGGTTCTTCCTGAATCACATTCCAATCAATTAAATGAGTGGCATCATGAACATATTTTTTAACAATGAAACATGAAATACATTGTGCACTTTTGTAGTATGGGGAAGTGCAATATGATAGGCTACCGGTCCTATCTTAGCTAACACTTCGAAAGGCCCACAATAATTGGGTGTCAACTTGGAACACCTTCCCAATCCCAAGTTACTCTTCTTTGGTTTTACATTTAGATACACATGATCTCCAATGTTGAACTCTCTTCTAGTTCTTTTTTAATCTGCATAAATCTTCTGCCAATATTGGGAAACTTTTAAGTTTTCTTGCATTTCTTTGACAATCTATTCCATCTCCTTTAACATGTCAAATCCTAGAACAATCCTATCAATAGGATTATCCCAATACACAGGAGTGTGGCATTTTCGACGATACAATACTTCAAATGGACTCATTTTTAAGGAAGCTTGATATCCATTATTATAAGCAAGTTCTACTAAATGCAAATAGTCTTCCCATTTACTTGGTTTATCCATTACATACATTCGCAACATATCTTCTAACACTTGGTTATTTCTTTCAATTTTCCCATCTGTTTGAGGATGATAAGAAGTACTGAAATTCAATTGAGTATCCAAACCCCAGAACAAAGACTTCCAAAAGTTACTTGTAAATTTTGCATCTCTATCAGAAATCACAACTTTCGGAATACCATGCAAACAAAAGAGTTCTTTCATGAAAATATATCAGCTATGTTCATGTTTTTAAAGGTATATTTTATAGGTATGAAGTGAGAAACTTTACTTAATTTATTGAAAGCTACCATTATCATTTGAGTCATGTTGTTTATTGGATTTAGGTAATCTTGTTATAAAGTCCATGCTTATTATCTCCCATTTCCATTCTGGAATAGGAAAGAGTTGAAGTAACCCAACAGGATGTTGATGTTCTGTTTTTACTTGTTGACATTCAATGCATCTAGCTAGGTAATTTATAGCATCATTCTTCAAGTTAGGCCAATAATAGATTTTTATTAACTTTGTTATCATCTTTTTATATCCAAGATGTACGGAATACGGTTTCTTATGTAACTCATTCATGATTAATTTCTTAACTTCCTTGGAATTAGTTATATATAATAAATTTTTATAGACTAACCAGTCTTCCGAGCTTATATAATTGACTGAGGATTCATTTCCATTAACATCTTTGTCCAATTGTTCTTTAATTTTTAAGTATTCTTCATCATTTTTAACTGCATCCTTTATCAAATCTTCAAAATTTGTCTTATAACTGCTAAAAGTAGTCGAACAATGTGGAATGGCATTCCTACTTAAGTCATATGCCACTTTATTCTCTTTTATTTTAATGTGTTTAATTTTGAAATCATACTCACTCAAGAAGACTACCCACCTTGTTTGGCGAGCATTTAAAATTTGTTGATCAAACAAGTATTTTAAGGTTATGTTAGTAGACATTAAAGTGAATTTTCTTCCTATTAAGTAATGTCTCCACATTCTTAAAGCATGTATTATAGCATCCAATTCCAAGTCATGTGTTGCATAATTCCGTTCATGTTATTTAAGTTTTCTTGACTCATAGCTTATTAAATAATCCTCTTGTAGTAACACACCACCTAATCCCTCTAAGTAGGAATCCGTACATACAACGAAGTCCTTATACGAATCCTGTATTCTTGGAATAGGTATGGTGGTCAACAAGTGTTTAAGCTTCTCAAATGTTTCTTGAAATTTATTAGACCATATAAATTTAGTTCATTTCTTGTGAAGTGAAGTTATTGGGTAAGAAATTACGGAGAACCCCTCAATGAACTTCCGATAGTAACCCATCATTCCCATAAAGGATCAAATCCCGATTACATCCTTAGGAACTGGCCAATCAATGATTGCCTTGATTTTACTTGGGTCTGCAGAAATGCCTTCCTTTGATATTACATGACCTAGGTATTGAATTTTATCTTGAAAGAAATCACATTTACTAAACTTTGCATAAAGTTTATGTTCTCTTAAGGTTTGTAAGACTAATTTTAAATGTCCTTCATGCTCTTCTTTGTTTTTGGATTATATTAATATGTCATCAATAAATACTATTACAAAATTATCTAAGTATTTATGGAGAACACTATTCATTAAACACATGAACGTGATCGGAACATTGCTCAAGCCAAATGGTACAACCAAGAACTCATAATGCTCGTACATTGTTCTAAATAATGTTTTATGAACATCCTCCTCTTTAATTGTTACTTGATGGTACCCAGACCTTAAGTCAATTTTAGAGAATACCGCCACTCCCCATACTTGATCGAACATGTCATCAATGCGAGGGGGGGGGTATCTATTTTTAATAGTCATCTTATTTAATTGTATGTAATCAATACAAAGTCTTAATGTGCCATCTTTCTTTTTCACAAACAACACTAGTGCTCCCGATGGAGACACACTTGGTCTTATATATTTCTTATCTAATAATTCTTGTAATTGTAATTTTAATTCCACCAACTCAGGTGTATTCATTCTTTAAGGAGCCTTAGAGGTAGGAACTTCTCTAGGTACCAAATCAATGGTAAAGTCAATATCCCTCCTTGGAGCTAATCCAGGTATTTCCTCTGGAAAAACATCTTTAAATTCATTTAAAAGAGAAAAATATTCCAAGCTAGGTTTAGTCTTATCATCATTATTTTCAGTGATATGCACAGCAAACAATTTACACCATTTCCTAGCACACTTTTTCAATTGCAAAGCATATATTTTCCTAGTAAGAACCTTTTTAGGAATCCCTTTAACAAGTCTATTTTCATCTTTTGCATCAATACAAGTGAAAGTTTTCTCAAAGCAATTCAATACAACTCTATGCTTTTCTAACCAATCCATGCCAATTAATACATCATTTGATCCTAATGGAAAAATGTTCAAATCTATTTTTGTAATTAGATCTTGCATATAAATTTCACAACTTGAAATAAAGCTAGTCACCTTTCTTTTTGTTCTTGCGGCCAATTGCACTAACCTTGACTTTTCAAAATCATACTTTTTCATTTTACATAAATCTACTACCTTAGAATATATGTAACTTAAAGTAGATCCAGAATCAATTAATATAGAAATAGGTTTGTCAAATATCTTACCATCAACTTCGATCATTGAAGGTTGGAAATCCACTTGATGATTTTCTAAAGCTGCGCTTATCTTCGGCATGTTCCGAGAAACCTCTTTAACCGCGACTACTTCTCGAATAGTGTGAATGCTTCGATTATCCTTCTTATAAGGACAATACCGATAGAAATGACTCTCCCCACAACCCCAACACTGTAAGGGTTCTATTTTTATTTCTTCATTTTTCTTAAAGAGATTATCTTTATACTCAGTTTCAATTGGTTGTTGTCTATCCTTAAAAGTATTTCTTTGAAAATTATTATGTTTATTAAAAGGTTTGAATTCTCTCCTTTTAAAATTACTCCCTTCTCTTTTCTTGAAATTATAAGGATTTTCATGTTTACTTTTAGAATGATCATAAGTTAATTTGGCCTCCTCATTGATTCATATAAAGTTTTTGGGTTATCAAACTCTAATATGTCATTAAAAAATCTAGGTAAACAACTTAGAAATATTTGAATTTTAGGTTTTTCTTCATTCAGGTAAGGCACATATCTTAACAAAGATAAAAATTTAATACAAAAATCATGCATTGACATTGAACCCAATCTTAGCTCATAAAACTCTCTTGATTTTTCCTCATAGTAATACTCTGAAAGGTACTCTTTTTTAAACTCTTTTTAAAACCAATTCCAACTAAATTTTCTATCATTAATTCTTCTAGCTCTTTTAAATCCCTTCCACCAAATCTCATCCTTCCCGACTAGATTGAACATGGCCATTTTACCCTTCATAGAATTTGAGTAGTTTATAGATAGTAAAGTATTTCTTCAACCCATCTAACCAAGCTTCAACTTCTTCTCCATTTTTTACTTCATTGTCAAAGGTAGGAGGTTTTATCTTTTTAAATTCTCTTGTTATCTTTTCTTTATATTTTCTCTTCTTTCTTCATCTACCCTCCGAGCTACTATCAGAATATTATGATTCACTAGCTATAGTGCTTCCATCCGAAGAATAATAATCAGAGGACATGTTCTCTCGTTTACATTTCTTTTTACACTTATCCTTGGACACTTCATTTAGTTTAAACAGTAAGGCCTCATTAAAATATTCTCGATTCCTCATTTCCCTCTCATGTTCAGTTTTAAAGTTCATCAGTTCAACTTGTAAGTCTCTTACTGTTTGTAAAATATCATTTGAATTATCATTAACATTGTTATTGTTTCGTTGTTCTTCTTCATTAAGTTCAACCCATATAGGTGGGGTAGGGAATCGTCTTCCAGCCATTTCTTCCTGCAGTAACCTAAGCTCTGATACCACATTGTAACACCCCAAATTTCTGAAAAAATAAAAATAAAAACTTTAAAAACTTTTGTCATACAAGGTGAGAACTAACAATTTACGTAAATTTGTTGATAATAATCTAGCATATATATAACAGTATCCATTTGTCAAATCACTTTCTATTTCTCATAAAAAAATACATAACTATACAAATGCTATGTAACTCTCTAAATTATGAACATTTAATTTAGATTGTCAATCTCTTTAAAATACATCAAGATATTAGTACTAGATTAGACCCCTTGAGTAACTGATACACTTATTTACCATTATGTTTCTATTTCTTGACTCCCTCCAAGGTTTAGATAATTTAACTTTATATATATGGGGGGGGGGGCGCATAAACAAAATTTATAATCAACTCCAAACGAATAGTTGATGCATCTTTTTCTTTTATATTCTATGATGATTTAACACATAACCACAATATATCTCTGCATATATTAAATACTTGCCATACTTTCCAACCTTTCCAAAGATATAAATATAATTTCCACACACACACATATATATATTAAAATAAAATGTCAATTTTCCCACTTACATATAGGCCATGTAACAACTATAAAAATAGTTTAATTCTTTAATACCAATATATATATATATATATAAAATAATAACCTTTCAACAATTTAAATCAAAATAATTGCAAGTAAGTCGAATGATAACCTTCCATATACATATATATATTAAATACCAAATTGTATTTCAGTAAATACGTCCTACATGAGGAATTTTCTTTTTTTCTTAACTATTCCTCGTCAATAGTTGATTATCTACAAAATTATCTATACATGAACTTTGTTTAGGAAAACGATGCATCGAGTTAGGAAAAGGCAAGCATTATCTGACCTTCCAGAAGTAACCGAGATTTACTGGGAATCAATGTTGAATTTTATTGAGATATGGCATGATCGAAAGGCCTGAGATAGTGGTCAACTGGGGTTGTAAACCTATCAAGGCGTAAACATAAATAAACACACGAAAATAGCTCCAACAGTGGCTAAGGTCAGTCACAAAACTACTACAAGGATTATGTTTTTAAAGTTAAGGATCAGATCACAGAGTTGATTGAAGAGTTGGAAAGTATAGAAACATCGGGAACCTAGCATGGAATCAGACTCAACATTTTCACCACAGTGAGTAACACAGACAGGTCGGATCAACTTACTGTTAGTCAACAAGACAAACAACAGGGTTGCACGTATATCAAGACAACAACTGATAAACAAAAAGAGAATCAATCAGAGGTTTGTTAGGGTTCAATCAAATGAACCATACAACATAACATAGAAACACTTGCCGAGTTCCGATTCTCCGCCATTTTGCACAGATAGTTTAAAATTTTTTAACCAGAAAATGGTTCACAACCGAACCAGAGGTCGATGCATTTACTAAAGATCGAGTAGACAGGAGTTAACAAAACCCATTTTCCTCAAGATCTGATATAAGTCCTGAATCGAAATCGTCCCTCTACGATTGTTTTCAGTGGCAGCAAGGGTATAGATATAAGTATCTCTTAAATCCCGAATTTGATAACCTCAAAACAAGAAGAAAGCAAAAGATCTGAAATGTAAACCATGTTTACACACTGTAAACTAAAATGCAGCAGACCCAAATCGTATACAACATTTACTCATGGAGATCAATTTTGTAAAGGATTCAGATTGTATTCAATGTTACCCCCAAAGATCAAATACAGTAAATCCATATTGTGCACAAGATTTACACACCGAGACCGAATATGTAAAAAACAATAGTTTGTATACAAAGTTTACTCAGAGAGATATAACTATAACAAATTTAAGGTTCCTTTACACACAGTTTCGATCTGACTTCAATTTCAACATTTCATAAATAAAATTTTAACTAAATCAACTGCAACTAGTTTCATATACAGAGGGAATAATCTGAATAAGTTGCAGAGTTTTCCACGGAGTTTTTATCAATAAAGAGTAATATTCCCATGCACTGCGTTCAACTCATTCGAATGCTAAAAGAAATAAACAAAGCTTGATCTTATTCATCTACATTATCTTCTCATATAGAATTTATTCCCAAACGAAGATAATAATTTTTATGTAGAGAGTACCATTCAATTGAAGGTCATGTTTCAAATAGAACAACGAAAGAGAAAAAGAAAAGGAAAAATAAAATGAAAGTGCACAGGGTTTTCAATTGTTATTTATAAACACCATCCACCATAATTATAAAGCCTCCCTAGATTCAAAACTAGATAAAAGACTGACCCGAAGTTTTATCCTCAAAGCAATAGTTCTACCATTAACAATTTCATCTGAAATATTCAAGGTATATACAAAACAAATTCTTTCTAGGAAGAAAGCGAATCTAGTATACTCGTACTTTGCATACAACAAAACAGTTCGATTTCCCATATATATATAAATAACAAGGGTATGCATTATAAACTATAGCGTAGTTTCACATTCCAACCATAATAATATACCCATGGTTAGAAATATATATATATATATATATATATATATACTTACTTGAATTTATGATGTAAATGACCTCTTGGAGAATCAGTTCCTCCCAACTATAGGAGAGAGAAACTCAATCGTTAGCCCAACTCCACCCTCCTCGAGATGGATCACCACCATGTACACTAGAACAACAAGCAACGCTTCCACGCGACCATCTCTCTCAGAGTCCGTAACAAGCTCAATGATGGACTTATGAAAAAGAGAGAAACACTCAACACATGCACTCACGGCACACTTTCTCTATGCACAATACAACATCCCGTGCTATCTCAGTGCACCAATATATATAGCTTTTGCCCAGATCTTGTGCCATCCCAATCAAAATCTCAATCAATCCTTCAATCCCTATGATTTAGGATTCTCTCTGGTAGTTGAGCTTTTATATTGGATTTGATTGATAAAATATCCCTTGCATGTTTGTTTCACATGTTCTGTGTTTCATGGTGGTGTCCCATCATTTAATTGAATTCTCCAAGTGTCTTTTTCTTTTATTAAAAAATAAAATAATAATTTGTTGTGCAAAGTGTCACTCACACCTTCTCTGAGTATTTTTTAGTTTTTTAAATAACTCTTACAAAAATAATTGTTTTTGAAGTATTTTCACAAATATTAAATAAAAAATAAAATAATAATTTCTTGGGGTATCACAATGAGCCTTTAGCTCTTCTAATCTATTCAACAATTTATTTCTAACCACTATATTAAAATATTTTATAAAGTCCACAAAGCAACAAAAGGGATTGGATTTATTATTACGGACTTACTTTGTAATAATCTTGAGAGTAATGGGGTGGTTTGTGGTTGAATGATACCTTCTAAAAGCAACTTGGTCTTTAGTCATTTTGCTTTGAATTTATGGCCATCTGTTGATCTTATTTTCTAAAATAATACCATGTAACTTTTATTTTCTAAAATAATACCCTGTAACTTGACTAAGAGAGGGCTAATCATAATAGTCCTATAGCTAAAGATGTTATTTTTATCCAGATTGCTAGATTGGAAAACTTGTGGATGTGAGAGATGAAAATGACTTGATAATCTTAAACCTCCTTACTTTCCCATTCTTATCTTAAGATTTATCAATTACTTTTTACAATCTATTTTTTATATAAATTTTAAAATAAATATAAAATATAATTTATCTTTTAATATAATAAATTATTATTTTTTCGGCTGGAAAAAAATAAATTATTATTTTGACTTTAACATTTTTCCATTTTATATTTAAATATTTCACATTTCAGAATTTTTTATATTTAAATAGTTATTTTTCGCATTTCTAGTATTTATTGACTTACCCAAACAACCACTCCTTTTATCATTAAAATGATTATTTTAACTTTAACATTTTTCCATTTTATATTTATATATTTTACATTTCGGAATTTTTTATATTTATATAATTAATTTTGGCATTTTTGACTTATTCTATAGTATATTATATTATAATTGAAGCGTCAAAACACACTTCTATATTCTTAGTTTAGAATGTATAGTACTTTCCTGATTATGAAAAAGCGGATCCTACTTGTCTCCCCAAATTCAAAAGGTTCTAATTTAAAATTTGAATAAATTTTGCACATTAATGGATTTGATTTCTCTGGAGACTTGGTAAATCAGCAATTAAGATAGATCTTTAAATAATTAAGATTTTGAATCAAGCGAGAAGATGTCTCAACAGAATTGAACACGGGTGAATGGAATGAAATCCATCAAACCCCATCAACCGATCAACTATCCTTAACAAATGATTAATAATTCTTACCTTCAAAATTAAAAATGAAATGATTAATTTTATTATTATTCCTAAAAAAAGAGTGATTAGTTTTATTATTAATTATTTAATGTGTGAAAAGTGTTTTTCTTAGTTTATTTAATATTTTAAATCTTCAATTCTTCAATTCATTTTAAAATATATATTTGTGGTTTTAATTATTTAATTTTTTTAATTTTTTATACAAATAACAATTAAAAATATTGTCATTATAACATTAATATCAATAGAATTTGAAATTTTTTCTGTGGTGCACATGGTACATGGTCTGTGGTTGACGTTTCATACAAGTGGATGGTAGGCCGCAGATTTTTAACTCATCGCTGAGTCAAGTTCGTGCATTTTAGAGACAGAGCCTAAGAGGAATCTTGCAGAAACTAGAAAACAAACAAATTGTGGGCAGCGAGTTTAATAATTCGGTTAGAGAAGACTACTACATTTGGAGATAATATTTATGTATATACACCAACCGCTCTGGATATAATATTTAGTACGACGTTGGAGTGCATTTCGAATCACGTTAGGCATGGCTATTTTTGGATGTCCACGTGAAAACCTATGAGCATCATGTCTCTTTGGTGCATGGCCAGTCCCACTTTTATTCTTTCTTGTACTGAAAAGAAAAACCTGTTTGTTGTTGCAGAGCAAAGACCAACACTCATTGGGCATTCGCTGGGAATCGAGATGTTCATTGATCGTTACTTTAATACATGAAAACTATGGAGATTCGTGACACTGATGAGTTACATATTTTTCTTTTAACTTTATACATTGTTTATTTATTATATATATATATATATATATATATATAATTGGGTTTTTTTAGAGGTTGTGATCAATTAGATTCTATTAGTGAGAAGGTATCAAAAACAAAATTGGTGTAATTGAACTTTATTGAGCTGAGAAAATGAACTCGAGCATGTTTTAAGGGAAATAATGCTTACTATGGGCTTCTTCCATGTGGAGTTTTTCATGCTCTCGTTTACCTTTAAGCTGGGTGTGATCTTGATCAATAATAACAAGACCTATTTGCTCTACGTAGACCTCTTCATTTCTATTCTCCTTGGTTGAACCTTCTAAAAACATTGATTGTCCTGTCATTGAATGAATCTCTCTAGTAAAATCCAAGAACCAATTGTAGTGTTTTTCCATTCCCTCTTCTTCTCTGTCCATTCTAGCACTATTCTCCTGCATTTTGGTTCCAAGTTCTCCCATTTTAGCCTCTTGATGTTCTAATTGCTTGGTCAAGTACCCAAATGCTTGTCTCATGCCATCTACTTGCTCATGAATTCTCCTTAACATTTACTTAGGGTCATCTCATGTTGTCTATCTCAAAGTCTCCAAAGCAACAAAAAATATCCATAGTGCAATGGCATAAGTGGTAATTTTTAGTCTACAAAGTAGAATCGCCTAGATTAACTTCCAACCTTAACAACCCACTTACCACCTATAAATATGCCCATAATGCCTTTGTGGTGTAAGGGAAAATAGCCTAGACAAACAATTGATTTACTTCCTCTCGATAGCAGACAGCAAGAAAGAGAATTTCAACACTCAAATTGCCCCTTACCCATAATATCATGATTTACCTTGGATCAAATCCACTTACTCCAAACCAAACAAAGTTGAAACACAAGAGAGAAAGTTCCAAACCAAACAAAGTTGAAATACAAGAAAGAAAGTTGAGAGGAGCATATTTGCTTACCACTAACCAAGAGACCAGAACGCACTTGTCAAGAATTCCTTAACACCTTCCAAAATAATGAGCTTGAACTTTTGCCTCTGTTTGTTGCCATATTGAGTGTGGGATTTATCCCGCCTTCACAATCAAGCCTGATTCAATGAGGTTTAAATCGTTGTATGAAATGGAGCTCACCATAGGTGAGAGGATCATTTGTATAATGCAATCTTAGTGATCCATCGTGCAAGTATGGTGGATATACATCTATTTCGATCTTGATGAAGTGCCACTTGGATTTCAAGTGGGTCTATGGACCTTAGTTCCTTGACAAATGTATTTTTTGCAATGAATGATGGTAATGGCACCTAGTTAATGCCCCAAAAAGATTGATAATAAGAACCCCTTTATCTATGTATGTGGCCTTAATTTCAACCAATTGATATTCTACTCAAGTCTTCTCATTCTTTTGTATTTTTTTTCTTGACACTATCATAAGCTACTCCACAAGTATCATTTACCTATTCAGTGATAGAGGTAGTCTACCGATTCGACGTTTTGCGTCGAAACCCAGCCACCGTCGACCCTATCCGATGAGAACTCAAATTTCGACAATCGTCGCGCCAAAAAGTTTTTCACCGTTCACTGGAAGGAGGCTCAGCCTTCCCCTAAGAAAAAAAATCATAAAAATTATTTTTATAAAATATAATACATATATCTTATTGTAATTCACTTTTAAAATAAAAACATTATGTAAATTTATTACATATCTTATCAAAATAAAGCATATAACTAAATTATTATGTTTGAATTTTTTATTTTAAAAAAATCACAATTTTTTTTTTATAAAAATTAATACAAATAATTTATTGTAATTCACTCTTAAAATAGAAACATTATGTCAATTTCTTACCTATCTTATTAAAATAAAGCATATAGATAAAAATAATATCATAAATAAAAAATAGATTAAAAAAAATTAAAGAAAAAGCAGTTATCCAAGGCTTAATTATAAAAGGGTAATGAAAAAGTTACGAGAAAAACTATGTGAGAAAATAAGATTATATTAATTCAAATCAAGGTTATAATTACTTATATAAAACAAAACAAGAGTATCTTAAAAATAAAATCTCTATCAAGAAAAACATTTATTTATTTTGCCAATTCACACTAATTTCTCATGACCGAGCAAATTATGTAAAAAGTGATGAAAACAATATAAACAAAGAAAAACCGTATACATCTCGGAAATTATGATGAAAACAATATAAACAAAGAAGAACTTTATACATATGGGAAATTGTGATGAAGAATAAATTTCCCTTAATTTAATTTTACCTATTTCACTTTGGATTCAATTTTTTCTAAATGGAAAGACAACTCAATACCATAATGAATGATTTATTTTGGAAAGACAACTCATTACCATAATGAATGATTTATTTTGTGGTGTGAAAATGAATATTTAGTATTTTATTCCTTGTATTATGGGTATAATATATGTTTGGTAAGTTTAAACCATAATTATTATTTTGTGGTGTGAAAATAAATATTTAGTATTTTATTACTTCTATTATGGATATAATATATAATATATGTTTTGTATTATGGGGATAATTTATAGTATATGTATATATGTTTTGTATTATGGAGATAATATATAGTATATGTTTGGTAGGTAAACCATAATTAATGAATTATTTTGTGATATGAAAATAAATATTTAGTATTTTATTGCTTGTGTTATGGGTATAATATATAATATATGTTTGGTAGGTAAACCACAATTAATGAATTATTTTGTGGTGTGAATAAATATTTAGTATTTTATTGTTTGTATTATGAATATAATATATAATATATGTTTGGTAGGATGTTTTTTAGGTGAAACTTTTATAAATATCTTTTATTAATTTTTTTAGTATTAAGAGACATAAGTGTTTAAAAACTTTATAACCCAATAAATTTAATACAATTTAAATGTTAAAAATGATTATATTTAAAATGTTATGTTATAAAAAATAAAAATAGAAAAACAAATTCCATACTACTATCCATTTATAAATTCATTTACACAACTAACAAATATTTATTTAAAAAAAATAGGAAGAGTATCACGGTCTTAATTTCCAACAATGCGATCAACACCACTAAATCGATTACAATTTTATTAGCCGGCTAGCATTTTCAATCTCACATAGCTAGTATTATGTGACGATGCCGTTTTATTTAGGGTAACTAACTCAAAGTTAACAATTTCGAATATGCAAATGTCTCATTAAATAGTCCCCACACTTGACCACTCATAGTGCTTCTTCATGGCAGGGGGTTGGTTAAATGTACCCCAACATCTTTGATGTTATAATGTCGCTTTGAACTCAATAAAATAGCTTCGAATCGTCCCTTTCGTTAAACAGAAATGACAATCCTGCCATCTTGCTATTGGTTAATTTCTCGAGTTGTTGCTGTTTACGTGAGTGCTTTGACTTCCTCCACTTTGGTTATTTAAATGCCATTGGCTTCTACAATTCAACTTACTCTCCAGTACGGCATGATACGACCATTTACAGCGAAAGCTGTGGACGAGATGCTCTCTACATAGAAGGCTACTCAAGCCACTTCCTCTGAGGAATGTGCGAGATTTTCGTAATGGGAACGTTCAACTCTCTCCGATGCCGTTTGAACCTGTAATTAAATAAGACTCAACTTATTTAAGTATTCTTAGGTAAAGGTTATGCGGAAATACTATCACAAGAGAAATATGTCTAACACCTGCTATAGCCATTAGATAGACACTCAACAAAAGCATCATAATTGAAAATACTAATCACAAAACAAACCTCTTTATTCCAATTAGTGCGTGCTGTAAGAATAATAAGAACCAACGTCTGAAGTGCCACTCCTATTATTATTCCCCACCATATTCCCTGCCAATGCCAAAAAGTATGAAGATTCGAGGGTTATTTTGGAATTTGCATTAGAAAGTGGGACATGGATAATTCAAGGGCTTGACAAGGGAAAAAAAAGCAAAAGCTATTTAAAGACTTACGTCGACTCCCATATTGACCTTAAATCCTAAAACTATTCCAATAGGTAGGCCAATGCCGTAATATGTTGCCAAATTCACATACGCCACAACAGATTGCCATCCACATCCTATCGCCACCCCTGTCATCACAACTTTGTAATGTTAATGAGAATATTAGAAGCCTAATTCCACCAAAAGCCCATTGTTACTGTTGTGTTGCCTATCAATCTCTTCAAATGGGCAAAAATTTTATGAAAATTGTGACCTGATAGAATAGGCTGGGTGCCATTCAAGAGAACAGATATTGCAAGGAGAGGTGTTAGCGCAAATACTGCGGTCATAACCTCAGTGCTGCTTGTGAATGCCATAGCCAACTCTTTCTTCAGTACCAGAACTCCAGCGGCAAGAATGACACTTATTATGAAGCATGTTACCACCACAACTACAACTGAAAATCTGGCAGTTTTGGGGCGCCGGGCTCCCAACTCATTACCAACTCTTATACTGCACATATAGATACAGCAATCATGGAACAGGCTCTAATTAATACAACAAAGAAAATAAACAATATGCTATAATGTTATCCAAGGTTCGTATGACTAGAAATATATACCTTGCAGCTGTGCTGAGACCCAACATTAGCATAAAGTCCCAGTTGTAATAATTCATGCTGCAAATAGTTCAAAACCGCTTCTAGCGTTAAAGATTTATTCAAAATCTAAATTTATAAATGACATAGCTGGCTATCAAGGTCAGCAGATTGCTCAGATCATATCGATGATATTTGAATTTAAATCTGCCAGTTTTAAACTCAAATGGTCGACACAACATACCAAACAGAAATCGAATCCAGAGCGACTTCTGCATCTGGCAGCAAACCGGATATAAGCACCAGTCCTTGAGTGTACCATATTTCCAAACTGTACAATGACATTGTAGAGTCAAACAACACACAATAGAACACATCAAAACAATCGATCTAAGATACTATGAAAAATTCCAGACATATTTCACATAATCTATTGCATGGCTGACATAGTGTAGATAATCTATCTACAAAAGATATAAAAAGGCATACGTTAGCATAAAAGCCGAAGCTACAGTTAACTTGAAGTAGGCCCAGAGTCCTGTGAAGGCCTTTGAGGAGAAGCCAGTCCACGTCTGCTTGCAAGACGGGCTGTAGAATATATATAAGGCAGTAGCAATAACCAGAATCCACCAAGACAGACTAAGTGTTAGGGCTGCCCCTAGCAGGCCGTAATTCAGTATGTCTACTGCAACCCAACTGAGCAAAATGTGGAGTAGAAATGTAGCAACAGCAATATAGGCCAGAGGGGCTACTATGTTCTGAGCCTGCAAAAACCTCTGCATTGGACAATTGATGGCAAAGGCAAATAACTGAGGTATAAGGCCTCTTGAAAAAGTAGCTCCAGCAGCAGCGATTGCTTTACTCTGCCCTATGGCAACCAGTACAGGATCTGCATATAAGTAGAGGACAGCCAAAAGTATTGCAGTTACAGTCATTATTATCATCGATCGTTGGCAGGTGACTCCAAGCATATGGTACTGTTTAGCACCGTAGGCTTGTCCACACACAGTCTGTACAGCGCTTGCCATTCCCAGCTGCATCACGAAATTAGTTCATGGAAAACACTTAGAAAGTATTTTTTGTGGTAATTTGTTGAAAATGTCTCAACTTCCAATATAGTCCTTTGGGTGATGCTTTAAAACGTTCTTGTGGGAAATTACCAGCTATATAAACGATTAATGAAAAACAAAGATACTCACCATAATTCCATAGGCCAATCCTTGAATTCCCACACTAGCTATGGATGCTCCTGCGAGTTCCAACTCCCCAAGATGACCAGCAAACATCTGAGATATGGCACTAAGCAAAAAATTGAAGATGCTAACAACTATAGAAGGGCCTGAAAGAATCCAAAGTTTCTTGGATTCTATGAGAGCGGCCTTGGCAATTCTGCCCCAAGGAATGTTTTCCTGAGATAACATGAACTCCAGGAGAGCTGAATCCTCCTCGGATTTATGAAGAGTATCATTATCCTTGTGTTGAATCAACGGGTCGACAAGATGATCCGCGCCATCGTGCTCCATTGCAAAATTCGAAATAAGTACAGAGTCGTAGCTGTAATTACCTATTTAATCCCGCAGAAAATAAAATATCTGCAAAGGCACAGAAATCCAGTTATTAAAGAGTTTAGGCCTGTGTATATTGTCTTCTGTCTCTCCTTTGGTTATATAGAGAGGCCAGTTCGAAGCGTCTGAAACCCTATGGTTGGCGGCTTCAACAACCATTCTTCTTCTCTTTTCCATTCCTTCTATTGTTTGTTTGTTTCACGTATAGTGTAAGATATCACTCGTAGAAGTTTAGGTGAAGCTGCACGTGACTCACTTTTGAGTCGCCGCCGGCATGATGGTCGATTTTACAGAGGTAACGCCTTCTGGCGCCGTCTCGGCAGACTGATTGCCAAATATTTGACAAGAAAACTTGATTCCGCACCTACTACCGCCTACTTCGTAAAGAAAAAGGAAAGGAAGAGTTGAAAAGGCGGGCTGGGGATCTACCTATCTCACCACACCTTCCTGTGAGACTTTCCCGTGAGAATGAGACAAAATGTTGCGGAGATATTGCCTTTCAGGAGGCTACGCGTGTAAATGGATTATTCCGCGTTTCTATTTTGTTTCATTACTTCGACCAGGGCAGTAGAGTATTGTTGGAGGTGGGTTAAGTTTCATCCGGTTTATTCACTTTTCAGAATTTGGGATCCTTTGAAAACGTTAAAACTTTTTAGCAGTTAAATCATTGCTAGAGGCAGGTCCCTTTCCAAAAAAAAAGGTCGTTTCATACACTAAATTGGTGATTCAAAAATCAGAACTTTAAATAAAAGTGATAAATCAATATGTAAATGGGAAAGTTAGATTTCTTTTAGCAATTTTAAAGTTTAATTGACAAAAAGGAACGGGATATTACAAGATAGTCAGTACTGTATTAACTTGAGATAAAAGACAAACAAAACGTTTGGTTTTTCTAGCCATTTTAAGATATAAAATGGTCAAAATTTTTATTAGAAATTGCTATATTTATATTTTGTAATTTTAATAATTGAGATTATTGATTATAAATTAATTACTTAATTTTAAATTACTTAGATCACCAAAATTACCATTTAAACATTCAAATTGCGATTTTGATACAAAGTTCTCAACCCGATTCCAGCGAGTCTAGACGTTTTAATTAACCCTTCTACAGCTCCGATTCAATTTGGGTCAATATTGATTGCTTTAAAAACAATTTGCGTCAATATTATTGATTGCACTAAAGTCTTTTTTATAAATAATGGAGAAAGGAAAGATTGGTTAATGATAAACGCGTTTTTTATTATTCGCTAATGGTTTGGCTGGCTCTAAGATTGGAGAGTGGGATGTGGTTCAGTGTTGAAATCTGGTTTGGTTCAGTGTACTCCAATGTGATGTGGTATGTGTTTTTTTGTGTGTTGTTTATGTGCTTAGCTTTGAGAGTACTTCCTATAATGGGGGTGTCTATTACCTTAGACTTGCATGCATTTATGGTGATGTTATAATATGTTTAATGTATTTTTATGATTAATGTGTTTTATTCTTTTTAGGACAACTATATCTATACATGAAGGTGAGTGTTCCCATATCACTTCAAAATTATATATTTGGTTTTAGATGAATGCCACTGCATATATGCATTGCCCTAATAAAACTGTATATAATTTATACAAATTATAACAAATTTTGGAATAATATTTTTCTCTCAATTAGAGACTACTTGTAAAGCAACGCAAAAAAAACAAATTCATTTCAAATAAACTCTCTTATACATATGAGAGTATAACGATGTGGAATATTTAAAATCGTTATTAAAATATGTGGTTTCAGCAAAAAAATATTATTATCGGATATTATGTCGACTATAAAGAAAAAAGAATAATACAAAGTAAAAAGTAAATATGAGACTTAAACTAGAGACTTTACTTTTTACTTTGAATACAAATAAAAAGTAAATATGAGACTTTAAAGTGTTTGTCGAGTGTATCGAGTAACAAAATAATACAAAGTAAACAAAAAAGAATAATACAAAGTAAAAAGTAATAAATATTATGTAGGCCATAAACAAAAAAGAATAATACAAAGTAAAAAGTAAATATGAGACTTAAACTAGAGACTTTAGAATTTACGATTAGGTAACTCAGGTATTGCACTCAAGGAGCTATTCAAGGAGAGGTTTGCACCTCGCGAGATTTAATCCCTCTCGACGCTTGATAAAGCCTAGGATTTGAATCTAGACTGGTTATATTTTAGATAAGGTTAGTTTTAAAAACCTAATAGTGCATTGTCCACATTATTGTATAGAAGTTAGTAATGCGTACTTATTAACATTATTAGATCTTTGGATTTAATTAATATTAAATACACGGTTGAGTGTATATTATTTATATTAATTTTTTTGGAGTCAAAAGTGAGATTCAATGTTTTTATCATCTATCGCGTTTTGAAATTGAATGACTTACTTTCAATGTTAATTAACATTAAATATATTGTTGCTAAGTACATATTATATATCCTTTTGGAGTTAATTGAAGATAGTGTATCT
The DNA here is from genome assembly GCA_027924585.1 of Larix kaempferi. Classification (NCBI taxonomy): domain Eukaryota; kingdom Viridiplantae; phylum Streptophyta; class Pinopsida; order Pinales; family Pinaceae; genus Larix; species Larix kaempferi. Next base: position 2,345,992 of record BSBM01000755.1, on the reverse strand, counting down.
TCAATGTGTATACCATTGACCTCTCTAAAATTGATCGACCTACTTATAACTATCAAATTCATTCGTATATTTTGATTATCACTTCATTATTTATGTCTTTCTTCCTGTTACTTTATTTAGTTAAATGGGTTCCTCTTTCAATCTAAGAAAAACATAGATTGTATTTCACTTGTATTTCTAAGATATAAACATCTATAGGTATAAGTAAGTTTCTACATGTATAAATTGTTAGCAAGTGAAACCAAATTTCGGCAATTACCAGCCAGCTCATCCGTCCGTTGCCAACTCAGTCTTCTTAGTCGACTGGTAGTTAGAATAGTGATTGATGAATTAAATGAAAAAGGCTTCTCAATGAAGCGATCTCTCCCCACCGACCTCAAGTGAAGGCTCTAGATGCTTTGAATGTCGGTGCAGGCTTGAATTTTATTTGCATTGTAAAATACAGTCTAGTGGTAGAGAGGTGGTTGAGTTTGTGTGGTGTGTACAAAACGAAATAATACAACAGAATGGTCATGCTCAGATTTGTTAATGTTTGGCTGTATTTCACATATATAATTAGATGCTCTGTTTTGAATTAGATTGGTCTTGTGCGTATGCTTGTTCTTATATGTTGTTCATTTTTTTTCCTTGTCAATGAATATATGTTTTTCTTTTAAAATTCAGAATATTTGCTATTAGTTCTTTCAATTTCTGGGTTGAAGGAAGGATTGCGAAAACAAAGTTCAGAGGCTTGTGAGAGCTTGGTAAGTTGTCTTATTTGCTGTCAAATGAGATTGAAATCAGTATTGTGTTTCAGCTACAAGTGAAGGCGCACAGATAGAGGTTATTTTCAAAGACAACGGTTATTTTTCTTAACAACCGGTATCATAGCAGGTTCTGGAAGCTGCAGCATGGAAGTCACTATCATGAGTGACATGGAGAAGTTGAATGGGGCAAATTTTTCCTTATGGAAATACCAAATGGAGGATATATTATTTTTGAAGGACTAGTTTTTACCGATTGAGGGATTGAAAAATAAACCCTCATCAATGACCGACGAGGATTGGAATAAGCTTGACATGAAAGCTATTTCCACAATCCGTCAATACTTGGCCAAAAACGTCTACTTCAATGTGGCTGGGGAGAAGACAGAAGAGGCTCTATCGAAGAAGCTGCATGATTTATATGAGAAAAAAATAGCTTCAAACAAAGTGTTCTTGATGAAGAAGCTATATAACCTCAATATGAAGGAGGGTGCTTCAGTTGCAGAGCACTTAAATGAATTCAACATAATTACCAGCCAGCTTGCCTCCGTCAAAATTATCTTGGATGATGAAATCAGAGCCATCCTACTTATGTGCTCCATGCCAGACAACTGGGAGAATTTGATTTTTGCCATGAGCACTTCGGCTCCTACAGGGACCTTGAAGTTTGATGATGTTAGCAACAATCTAATAAACGAGGAGCTGCGACGGAAATCAGTGAAAGAAAACCATGGAGGAGAAGCTCTAAGCCTAACTGATCGTGGCAGGAAAATGGATCGAGGTAGACATGGGCGTTCAAAATCCTGGGGTAGATCAAAATCAAGAAAAGGAAGACTCACTTGCTTTCATTGTAGAAAACCAGGACACGTGAAGAAGGAGTGCTGGTTTCGGAAGAGAGAGCAGAAGGAGAAAAAATTGACCAACACAAACCAAATGTCAGCCAACACAAATGAAGGTGAGACCACTGCAGTTGTTTCAGATGGTGATGTCTTAGTTACTATTTCAGTAGAATATGCATGCTTATATACTTCTGGTAGTAGCATAGATTGGATCCTTGACTCTGGGGCATCCCACCATGTAACTCCATGTAAGAACAATTTTGTTGCATATGAAAGCGGTGATTATGGTAGAGTGCACTTGGGAAATAATCACTACTGGAACATTGTTGGAGTGGGAGATGTCTGAATCCAATCAAAGGACGGCCATGATATCTTGCTAAAACAAGTTAGGCATGTCCCAGAAATGCGCATGAGCCTAATTTCAGTGGGGCAATTAGATGATGAAGGCGGCTATACTAGCTTTGGAAAGAGTGGTTGGAAAATCAACAAAGGAGCATTGGTCATGGCTAAAGGACTCAAAACAAGGACATTGTACACCTTAAGAGCAACAAAAAAATATCAGATGTGTTCATTATTGCAAAAGAAGGAACCACACCATATTTATGGCATAAGTGCTTGGGTTACATGAGCGAAAATGGCCTAAAGATTCTTGTTGACAAAAATCTGCTTCCAGGTTTGAAATCCTATGAACTTGACCTTTGTGAGCATTGCATACATGGTAGGCAGCGTAGAGTTTCATTTATGTGAGGTGGCCATGAAAGAAAAACAAATTTGTTAGAATTGGTACACTCTAATGTGTTTGGGCTAGTCAACATTAAATCTCTTGGAGGAATCTCATATTTTGTTACATTCATAGATGATGCATCTAGGAGGGTTTGGGCCTACCCCATGAAAAGAAAAGATGAGGTATTTGAAACATTTTAGAAATTTCATGTTAGTTTTGAAAGAGAAACTAACAAGTTGCCCAAGTGTTTAAGGACAGAGAATGGTGGAGAGTATTGCTCCAATGCATTCAAAGAATATTGTAACAGGTTTGGCATAAAGCATGAGAAGACTGTCCCTGGAACTCCTCAACAGAATGGCACTGCAGAAAGGATGAATCGCACTATCATGGAGAAGGTGAGGAGCATGTTGTCAAATTCTGGGTTGGAGAAGCATTTTTCAGCAGAAGCAATAAGAACAGCTTGTTACCTCATCAACCGATCACCTACAATAGCCTTGGACGGTGGCATTCCTAAATAAGTTTGGACCGGGAAGAAGGTAAACTATTCTAACCTTAAAATTTTTGGATGTGAAGCATTTGTACACATTCCCAAAGAACAAAGAACTAAGTTAGACAATAAATCAATGAAATGTATTTTCTTGGGATATGCGGATGGTGAGTTTGGTTACCGTTTATGGGATCCAGTTAAATGTAAAGTTATTAGAAGTAGGGATGTTATATTTAATGAATTAGAGATGTTTAAGAATCCTATAGGTGATATGGAGGTCAAGAAATCTATTGACAGTATATTGAGCAGCAAGAAAACATACCACTGTTGCAAGAAGATTATGGGCAGCATGTAGAAAATGGTGGACAACAAGCAGGAAATGATGGAGAACAACTCGACAATTATGGACAGCAAGAAGAAGGAACTTTGCAATAGCCATTGCAAGAGGTCCAGGTGGAAAACATACCACCACAGTTGGGTCGCAGGTCTTCTAGACCTCATAAGCCTTCACAAAAGTATCCACCGTCAAACTATGTTTTGTTAACTGATGAAGGTGAACCAAATTGTTTTCATGAAGCTTGTGATTTTGAGCATAGCAAGGATTGGAAGAAAGCTATGCAGGAAGAAATGGACTCCTTGTTGGAAAAAAACTTAGGAGTTAGTGAAGCTTCCAAAAGGAAGAAAAGCCCTACAAAATAAGTGGGTATACAGGATCAAGCAGGAAGGGGAAGGCGAGAAGGAAAGGTACAAGGCAAGGTTGGTAGTGAAATGATTTTCCCAAAAAGAAGGTATTGACTTCAATGAAAAATTTTCACCTGTTGTTAAAATGTCATCCATTAGAGTTATTCTTGGTCTTGTTGCTACTTTAGACTTGGAGTGTGAAAAGTTAGACGTGAAGACTACCTTCCTTCATGGAGAATTGGAGGAAGAGATCTATATGGAGCAACCGGAAGGATTCAAAACAAAAGGTAAAGAAAATTTGGTTTGTAGGTTGAAGAAGAGCCTCTATGGGATGAAACAAGCACCTCTCCAATGGTATAAGAAGTTTGATTCTTTTATGTTGGAGCATGGTTTTAGGAGATTAGAGGCTGATCATTGTGTTTACATTAAAAATTAAGACCAAGAAAAATTTATTATTCTATTGTTATATGTGGATGACATGCTAATTGTTGGGAAAGATAAGAGCATGATTAACAGGGCGAAGAAGGAGTTGGGAAATCAATTTGAAATGAAGGATTTGGGCTAAGCACAACAAATATTGGGCATGAGGATCATACGTGACAGAAAGAATAAAAGGTTGTGGTTGTCCCAAGAAAAATACATTGAAAATGTGCTTAATAGGTTCAACATGAAGGATGCCAAGCCAGTGGCAACACCTCTTGCTGCTCACTTCAAATTGAGCGTTGATTTGTACCCTTGTAATGACAAGGAGAAGGAGGAAATGAGTAAAATTCCCTAAGCTTCAGCAGTTGGCAGCTTAATGTATGCCATGGTATGCACATGACCAGACATTGCACATTCAGTGGGAGTAGTGAGCAGATTTCTTGCCAATCCGGGAAAACAACATTGGCAAGCAGTGAAGTGGATTTTAAGGTATCTCAAGGGTACTAGTAATCACTGTTTATGTTTTGGTGAAAATGACATTGTGCTTGAAGTCTTCACAGATGCAGATATGGCTAGAGATGTGAACACTAGAAAGTCCACTATTGGTTATGTGTATACATTTGCAGGTGCAGTTGTGTCTTGGGTATCTAGGCTACAAAAGGTAGTAGCTCTCTCCACAACTGAGGCAGAATACATAGCTGCAACAAAGGCTTGCAAAGAGATGATGTGGATGTAACGATTCCTAGGAGAGTTGGGAATTAAGCAAGACAAGTATGTGTTGCATTGTGACAATCAAAGTGCCATTCACTTGGCGAAAAATCCAACATTTCACTCAAGGACCAAGCACATTGATCTGAACTAGCTTTGGATCCGCCAAGTATTGGAAGAAGGGCATCTATATCTGAAAAATATTCATACTAGACCGAGAATCCCGCTGACATGTTGACTAAATTTTTTCCAAGAGACAAGCAAGAGCTTTGTAGAAAATTGGTAGGACTGGGGGTAACTTGATGCACGGGTTTGGATGATTAACAAACTCTCCTCTACCTCCATTTGATTTCAAGTGGGAGAATGTTAGCAGGTGAAACCAAATTTCAGTGATTACCAGCCAGCTCACCTGTCCGTTGCCAACTCAGCCTTCTTAGTCGCCTGGTAGTTAGAATAGTGATTGATGAATTAAATGAAAGAGGCTTCTTGATGAATCGATCTCTCCCCATCGACTGCAAGTGAAGACTCTAGATGCTTTGAATGTCAGTGCAAGCTTGATTTTTATTTGCGTTGTAAAATACAGTCTAGTGGTAGAGAGGTGGTTGAGTCTGTGTGGTGTGTACAGAATGAAATAATACAACAGAACGGTCATGCTCATAATTGTTAGTGTTTGACTATATTTCACATATATAATTGGATGCTCTGTTTTGAATTAGATTGGTCCCGTGCGTATGCTTGTTCTTATATGTTGTTCATTTTCTTTTCCCTGTCAATGAAGATATGTTTTTCTTTTAACATTCAGAATATTTGCTATTAGTTCTTGCAATTTTTGGGTTGAAGGAAGGATTGCAAAAACAAAGTTTAGAGGCTCATGAGAGCTTGGCAAGTTGTCTTATTTGCTGCCAAAGGAGATTGAAATCAGTTTTGTGTTTCAGCTACAAGGTGTTTTCAGAAACAAAGGTTATTTTTCTTAACATAAATGGATTAGGCTTCAAACATCTAATTTAAACCATTTTGAACATTATTATTCAAAATCTCTAATGATATATAGATTCAACCAAAAATAAATTTTGTTTGTAAATTATTTCAAAATGTAGATTTCGATTTTTTTACATATTGACGCCGGCGGTGACCCATATCACCATTACTTTAAACCTCCAGCTTCAATGATACTGTTGAACTATTATTGAAATTACATATTTGTTGTAAAAGTTAAATTCCTTTGTTGTTTTAAAGATTAATCCTCATCAGGTCGTTTTCTAAAGATAACGCTTAAGAAGTGAGGGTCTTTTTCACAGAGAGATAGATAAATTAGTTGATGGTAGAGTTCAACAACCCACAAATAGAGGAGAAAGTAGTCAACAAAACCATGTTGTAACACATGTTGTAGTTAATTTTTTTAAATTTATTTGAAGAGAAAGGTACCCATAATTAAAGGAGAAAGTAGTCAACAAACAAATGTCGTAGTTAATTTTGTAAAAAATTATTTGAAGAAAAAGGAACTCACAATTAGAGCAGAAGGTAGTCAACAAACAAATGTTGTAGTTAATTTTTTAAAATTTATTTGAAGAGAAAGTAGTGTTAATTTTTTAATTTTAAAATTTGAAATGTATGGTTTGAATTATTATTATAGCTATTTTTTTACTAAATGTAATTTGGATAATTAGGAGGAATGATGGTTACTTTCATTTAATTCTTTAAAAATAAAAATAGTAAAAAATTAAATATTCTTTAACTTTTAAATATTTTAAATATTATAAAATATTTTACAATTGGAACTTCTAAAAAGTCAAAATAGTTAACAATATTGTTCAATTTATATAAATTTAAAAAATCATATATTATCAATTTAATTTTTGAATATAATTATAATTAAAAAAACAAATAAAATGGGAGTAGTCTATTTATTCTAAGTTTTCCACTATACGGTTTGTTTTGGTCGGAATGCGGTAACTTTTTTTAGTAAAAGCCAAATTTCTACTTGTTTAAATTGTATTTTTGAATTTATAAATAGATTCAACACCCTCAAATACCCCAATGACACTCAACTTATGCAATTTCCATATCTAATATATGTGATTCTAATTTTTTTTTTTTAAATTTTCAAATTAGAATACCAACAAACTTACATTTATTTGTAAAAACACTAATATTTTTATAATCTAGAATATAAATAGTAAACTATATTATTCAATTTTTATAAATTTTTAAAAAAAATATGATGAATATATTTATAATTATAAGAAACAATAAGATATATGTTACATTGATTTGAAAAAAATTAATATTTTTAAAATATAGAATGTTATTCTTTAATAAAGTATTTCAAACAAATAACATATTTAAATATTTCAAACAAAGATTATAATTATAATTAAAAAAAAATATTTGAACAAAGGTTAATATTTTTATAGTTTAAAATAATATTCTTTTAATAAAATTTCAATATAAAGATTTTAAAATATCATAATCATGTATTTCTAAAAACCTATCTTAAAATATTTCAAAATGAGAGTTACTTTTAAAAACATTCTATAAAACATTTTATAGAATGCATTAAAAAATTTCTTATTAAAATATTACGATCATGTATTTCTCAAAATCTATCCTGTTTTTTTTCAAAATGAAAAAATAAAAAGATCATGACATCAATTTTTAAGTTAAAAAATATAATAAAAGATACTTATTAATCATTACAATGAAAATTAGATTCATAAATTTTCCCATTTTATTTTGCACATATTTCTAATAGAATTTATATTTTATCAAACAAAATAAGATATACTATTATCAAAACAAATATTGAAAAGAAAAAAAATAAACTCCCATTACATCTATAATGGTTTTTATATTCTTTATATGTTAGAGAATTATTATATTTTTTCTGTAATGGTATTTATATTTTTAAAACTTAAGTGGCATTATTTTTTAAACTTGTAATGGCATTATTGGTGTTGTAGATGAATACTTGAACAATTGAAGAAAACCGTCTTAAATAAAGGAGTGCAGGCTTAGGTAAACCCCTTCAAGACGCTTACCACTTGTGCTGCTTAAAAGAAATAAAAAAGAAATCAAATGGTAGAAATATTTGATTCTGTAGATATTTTGATGCGAGAGTAAGTCCTCAACCATTTACTGTACATTCAACAAAGAACTCAGGATTGTCTAACAAGCTAAAAGCATAAATACCTCCGGTATGTTGTTATAAGGATATAGAGACCCCTCTTATATAATTATTGTAAATCAGATCCTAAGTTTGTTGCTTTTTATAAACAAAATCCTGGTTGCTTTTTATAAACAAACTCCTACTTTTGTTGTTTATAGGTTTAGTGTGGCTGTAAAGTAGGTAGCATTGAGGTTTCTAGTTTTTGTCTTTGTCTTAGTGGATGCCTTTTCTAGCTCCGGGGTGATAATAGTGTTGAAACATTGAAAAACATTGTTGGTCTATGGCTAGATGGAATGTTGCAATCAAGCCTTTAATCACTTTAAGTTAGCTCATTCAAATAAGTACTCATGAAGTTATTGTTCATCACGTATTATAAGGATCTATTCATAAATATGTTATATTCATGGAAATCATTATAAATCTATGATGACCTTACCTTATTATAATAATTTGTTATCCAAGAAATGTGATTATTGTTATGTGGCCGTAAATATACCTTATTATAATAATTTGTTATCCAAGAAATGTGATTATTGTTATGTGGCCGTAAATAAAGTGTAGTGGTGATCAAATGAGAATTAATAGTATAAGAATGGTAAGTAATCCTATTGACCATAAAGGAATATATAATCACACTGTTCAACTTAATGCCAATGATTACAATGCTTTCAATGTATAATGAGACATGCATCGATAATTTATTTATGTTGTTACTAGTTAGTGTCAATTAAGGTTAAAGTTAGGATTGTGCGAGTATACAAGATGACTATGTTGTTATAAACAAGAAAGGGGTGTTTTAAGTAATAATATATTATAAATCTCACAATTGCTACTAAGTTACGTGAAGGGTGATTGTGTTATAATAAGAAGCTATGTTGCTATTTTAATTTATTAGTTATATTGAAGTGAAATATTTACATGAATAAGTGATTGTGTATTAAATGCATAAGACTATTATAATCTTGGAGTAGCCATGTTGTCACGACCTTATACCAGTGATTACGTTGATGAGGATAATGTTTTGATTGTAATTTAAGTAATTGTCAAGAGTTAACTAAGAAGCTTTCAAATGTTAAACTAGCAATTGTCCCATGAGGGGTAAAAGGAACGTCGAGTGGAAAATAGCTTAAGGAAGGAAAATGATTTACAACATGATGAAATATGAAATTATAAATAAGTAATAACAAACCTGGCAAAGCCTTTGGAGTACAGACTAGACTCATTTCAAAAGATTTCCTACATGTCTCTCTACTTCTACAACTTACATAAAAAAATGACTTAAAAATTTGGTATCCATGTCTAAAGTGATCCTCTTTAACAATCCATAAATTCTCATGTTATCCTTGAAGAGTAAATTCATGTAATAGCTCAGATCACCAATCTTCATACAAGGAAATAAGTGTTTCATATTTAGAAACCTATCAACCTTAATAAATATTGAATCATTTATGAGTTTTTGTTCTTAGCAATCAAAGCAAAGAACAAAGATCATGATAGTATATTCCCATACATCGTTGGTATGGATAATGATATGTACAATCATATACTATGACTCACATATGTTTCCATTTAGTAAATTTTACATCGCTTCACAAACCTATTGACCTTCTTATTCATATTGGACCAATGATATCCTAAGTAAAACCCATGTATTGTTGCACCTAAAATTTCTTCCTAAAATGTTGCTATCCAATTCTCAAATCAAATTTGCTCCATTGATCCTTTGGGTCCATACACAACCCCATCCTTTGAATATATACCCATCCTAGATAGTACAATTATCTAATTGTGTTTTCACTTCTTACAATGTTGAGTACCTACACATCCATGTGATCTATCCAAGTTCCATGCCAAATCCTTCATTTTTCACTTCTAATAGTATCATTCTTCTACCTAGAACATCAACATAATTGTTATTTTTCTACGTGACCTATCCAAAGTCCATGTCAAAGCCTTGATCCACTCAAATCCAAATATTTGATTTTTTTTTAATTTTTCACTTCTAATAGTAGCACTCTTCTACTTAGAACATCAATAGAATTGCTATTTTTCCACCTTATACTTCACCACGAATGTGTATCTCTACAAGAACTCCACCCATCTCACAAGTCAATGATTTAACTTCTTTTGAGAGATGATAAATTGAGCCCTTCCATCCGACATCTATAGCAATAAACATGTCATTGATAACCAATGATCATAACTTTTTCCTTGTCCTCGAAAAAATTTGGGACCTCTCATAATCCTAAACTGCACCTAACACAAATAAGCACATACATACTAACAATTGCAAATTTAGTATGATTGCATACAAACTCAAAAGGTCAACTTAAAGATTCATTAAAAAATAAGTTTATAGAACACTAATATGAACAATATGAGACTCTACAAACTAACGACTACAATCCATTTATCACTATCACCAGTTCCATGAATTTGAATGAATTTAATTGATTGTACTACCACAGTCAACCTATTACAATAAGAGAAAGATGTCTAAATAAACCCATGCTTAATAAGTGATTTTGCTTGATTGAAGGGTACATTTTTATTAAGGTCATCATAGAGGAGTTCAATCAATTTCAACAATCAGCATCACCAACATCAAGGTACGTAGAGAGGTTGATGTGCTTGATTAAATTCCAATCTCTTACCCTCATACATGATAGAATCCAGTGGAAACATTACAATCGTGAAATCCTGAAAACTGTTAAGTCTGTTGAATTCTAAATGGGATCTAAAATTCTACTTTTTGCATATGAAGTCCAATGAGGTTGGAACCACTCTCAAACATCCTGAGACAATTAATGGTAATTTTAAAATTTTAAGTAAAATGATAGAAAATGAAAGATAAGGAGAATGTCACTTTTAAGAATTAAGAATTAAGAATTTAACATTACCAAATAATATTACTGACTATGGATAAGAAAGTGAAGACTTGAGTTTCAAAAGTACTACTACTAAATAAAAAAAAGTGTAGTTTTGGAACTCAGTATTGGAGCCTTTAGAACAAGTTTTGTCAATTTAGAAACGTCAATTCTAGACTTTATAAAATTTGTTTTTGACCTATATTCAAAGGGGCTTGGATTGTAATTAGTCCAAAATTAATGAAATAGGGGTCTAGGGAAAAACATTTTTTGAGTATAAATTATTAAATACGATATGAAATTCATAATTGTAACCCACTAAAAAAACCAAGAGTAGCCATCAAAAGAAAATAAGAAAAACTTTAATTTCACAAAAAAATTACACATCCAATCAATAATAACACAATAACACATTCTTTACTCTAGAAACCCAAATGGAAAAACCAACTTCAAATGATTACTTAGTCTTCAAATAATCTCAAATTATAAAATAATTTTGGGTAGCTAGACTCCTTTTTATATCTTCACCTCTCAACTAAAATACCTTTACAAGAAGATATAAGAGAGTTGGGGGTAATGGGAAGGCCAAGCATCCTTGCCCTTTCATTTTTAATTTCTCAGTTTTTTTTGTTGTTTCTCCTATTTCCTTTTTTTCTCATTTTTTTATTTCTTTCATTTAATTTTTTAAACTTGCATTTTCTTTTTCTTTTTATTTATCCCTCTTTAATTTTCAAATTGCTTGTTTTTATAAGTCTTATAACCTTCCATTTATTTTCAAATCCATTTTGAGTCACATAGAGAAACATAGCCAACCATGGTGTACCTTAGTAAAACTTAACTTAAATTTGTTGACCATAAACATTGACCATGGTAAAACTTACTTCAAATACAGTCTACCATAATCAATCATGGTTAACCATATTCATCAATAATCAACCATCATAAACACACTAAACTCTATCTTGCAACTATCAACATGGTCCATTGTAATTAGTGATAAACAATCATTAATGACTAAAACAAACCATAGTCAAACATGATAAACACTAGTTGACATGATTGACAAGCTCAATCATGGTCAACTATAATCAACTTAGTTAACCATAGTCAACCATACTAATTAGTTAAACATAGACAATGAGGTCTACGTTGGTATACCATATCCATCGACCATCGCATCCATAATCAACTTTGATCAACCATAATCATTTATGTAGAACCAAAGTCAACCATAGAACCATAGTTATCCAAACTAAATGATAGTCAACATGGTCAAACCATACTCAACTATAGTAGACCATGGCCACCCATAGTCAACATAGCTATGATCAATTGTATAGTTAGCATAGCCAACCATAGTCTATTATAATTAACTATGATCAATTGTAATAAAATATGGTTATTAGCTAACCATGGTCAACCAACATCTATTATCATTAGGTATGATCAATGTTGTCTATATAGTCAACCATAGTCAAACATGATCAATTCTGATTAACTACAGTTACTTTGGTCAATTAATGACAATCATATGACAAAATTTAAACTATTCATTATCAACATGTTTCACCATGTATTATAATGGCACAATTTAAACTATCCATTATCAACATATTTCACCATAGTAAAATATACTATAAATATCATATATATACATATAGATTAATATTATTGATTTTGATATTTTAATTTATAAATGTACTGACACAACTAATATATATTAACATCCTACACCATTTTTCATTATTAACATCCAGATAATTAATATATATTACTGATGATTTCGATAAGCTTTTATCAACCACCTTTCATTAATAATTGTTATAAGTTATATGTTATGCAACTACCTTACAATAAACTAAAACAACCATTTAATCAAAGATGTGATATATGTTAAATGGTCCAAGGTCACTATTAAAATTCTTAACATTTTTTCAAATTATTTCTTAATATATAAATTTAAAAATAAAAATATTTAAAAAAATTAATTTACATCTAAATTAAAAAAAATCTATATTAATTAATAGTTTTTTTTGTCATTCTTATTTTATGTTTTATTTATTTTATAAATTATAAAACGACCATATACAATAAAACAAACCCAACTCATAATTATTCTTTGTTTGTCATTCCACTTAATTTTTAAGTTATACAACTACCATATACAATAAAACAAACCCAATCATGATAGGCATGTTATACAGAAATATTGAGCTACATTTTTTCCTTACCTAACACAAAAGGTTACACGAGATTACCTTTAAGTAAAGGTTTTGGTTCCCAAATCAACTCATAATTATTCTTTGTTTGTCATTCCACTTAATTTTTAAGTTATACAACTACCATATACAATAAAACAAACCCAATCATGATAGGCATGTTATACAGAAATATTGAGCTACATTTTTTCCGTACCTAACACAAAAGGTTACACGAGATTACCTTTAAGTAAAGGTTTTGGTTCCCAAATCTACTCAACACATAGACGCAATAGCCTCTACTATCTTTTGGCTGTCTACATCACCATGAGCATAACCCATTACACCATCCACATAATTGATTAGAATTAGTGATTCGCATGTCATATTTCTAGATTATTTAATTGGACATTGTACCATTATGTTGGTAAAAAAAACCATGAAAACCTTTTCCAATTTGTGTGACAACCGCTGATCTTTGAATTTGCATAAGGGAAATATGATTATAATTCTTGAGAATTTAATAATTTTAAAACATGAATTACCATTTCGAACTATGATATGTGATATTTTTTTTATCTTAGATTTCAAAATTTTAATATAAATTTTAAATAAAAAAATTTATATTTAATTATTTAAGTTTTATTTTCTCCAACAGACTTCATATTTATATTCCAATATAGTAATAAAATACCTTTTTGTTATGAATGACAGATCATAAAATATAAAATACCAACTTTATTTATATTTTTAAAATTGAAATTATTCATGTACTTGAATTAATTGAATCAAAGGCTAAGGGATCATAAATCAATTGAATAATCAAGAGCGAATCTATATGTTTTTCACTTATGCCAGTATGCGTTTTATGGTCCAACTTGCATTGGTGTAGCAGGCCATGTCATTACTAAACACGATCAAAAGCAGTGTAACTTTTACCTGATTGGGATAGATCGCAATTTTTTTGAACATTGGAAATACCATTCTAATAAAAAATATATGTAGATCGGAATGTCCAACTCTTTATGTTGGGTTGCTTCTGTTATCTATCTTCTGCCTTTTCATCATCTACTGTTGGACACATTGGCATATGCAATTATTTTGTAGTGATTAGTTATGATATTGACTATGGACATGGTGGTTGCCTTGGAAAAAAACACTTAGTTGAACGTATTAGTTATTTATTGCCTTGGACAATTAAACAATTTTTTGTCTTTTAAAACCTCATCAATTCAGTGCAGTAAGTGAATTACCTGCACTTTATAACTCTATAATTCTGTAGTTGTGGGTTGGTATCCATTATTGATTCTATTTGATTTGAAGTTTGCTTCATCCTTGGTTAATGAAGATCCATATTTGCAACATAAATAGTGCCTTTGTGCAACCTTAACTCTTGCTTAAATGATATTTCTGTGTAAATACGATTGAAATTAAACGTACAATGGAAGCCAGGTTGCTTAACCAACTAAGAAATAGTTAAAAGTGAAGAACTTTATGGTTTAAAGAAGGAAAAATCTTGAAGGTGGTTGGGCAAGTCTTGCAGATGAGGCAAGTCCCCCAATGCAAATCCACAAGACAGTTCAAAGGTGTTCTTTCTCACACAAATGGAAAATGGGGAGCAAAAATATATGCAAACCAAGAGAGAATATGGTTGGGCAACTTCGACTCAAAAAGAGAAGTTGCACACACCTATGACAGAGATTCCATCAAGTTAAGAGGCAAATATGGCCACCGAAACTCTCCCAATGAATTGATTTTTGAAAAAGAGTCATATTTTCAGGATCTTTACACAGATGAAGAAGTTGTTCAAATGATCAAGGATAATTCCTATGATGAAAAACTACAACATATGAAGCACCTTCTCAATTTCCATAGATCGACAGAACAAGGTGGACCTAATCTGCAATAGTTGGGTAGTTTACTTATAGGGTCCTCTATGATGCATAAACAGAACCTATCTCAGAAAGAGATGACAGTTAGTGATGTTGGTTCTCAAAACAAGTTGGTGGTCCCTAAACAACATGCTTTGTGGCACTTTTCTACAGACATCTTGGGCAATGACAACAACAAATTCTCTCCTACTTTATGATTTCAGCTTAATTCTCTCCTACTTCAAAACCAAGAGTGGAAATGCAAACTATCATAAAAAGATGAGCTTTCATCTTCTACCTCCATTATTGCAAAATCCTTATGGGACTGTGTTCTTCACTGCTCATGTAATAGGGGAGAGAAAGCTAGAACTCAACAATGTCAATGTTGGTGCATAGTAGTGGGACTCCAGTACTTTTTTCCTGGAATAAAAAACCCGAAAACAAAACAAAAAAAGAAGAGGTTGCTCAACATTTGACAATGGATTACCTGTACATGAAAAGAAAGGAGAATAATAATACCAAGAGCACTGACAATCCTAGTCCATTGCAGCACCATCCTAACTGTAAAGCACAACAGAGGCTCCAATGGTTAACTATTCTATAAAAATCTATGAGAATGAAATCGACATTCCTACAGGGTAGCATTAGATTCATTAATATATCTAGTAAAAGAGATAAGGGCCAAGAGTGCCATTATCAACCTTTAAGTGATTTTTCTGTTTAGATTGTTTATGTGCTTTTAAAATAATGCTATGAGTAAACCACATTATCATCTCTACTGAAACTGTGGATATTCAAGTGATTTTCTGTTTAGATTGTTTATGTGCTTTTTAAATAATGCTACGAGTAAACTACATTATCATCTCTACTAAAATCTTTGTTATTTTCGGAGTTCTTTCAAACAAGTAAGCATTGAATTTCTTTTGGTCATTAGATATAGAATTTTGCTAAAAAAAAGAGTAAGGTATTTTATTGGTGTACGTGTGCAGGAATTTAGGATCAGTAGAAAACTTGAAGCCCCTGCTCCACCAGTGCAAGAATTCAAGATGAAGACCCTTTAAGCCGAACTCAATCCATAATCAACATAGAGGCTAAACGAATACTTCATTCGATTGTTCATTACACGGAAACAAAAATCAAATTACAGTACACAAGTTATACCTTTTACAGCATTTAACAGCAGTGGATTTTTAAGGTCCTGCCAAAGAATCAGCACGTCCCATAATGGAATTTGTTGGATGGCCACCAGTCTACGATCGCATAGATGAAGTCCTCCTCCGTCTCTCCGATACCAAACTCTCCCTTCACCCAAACTTTGGCGATCACGGTCTTGTTGAAACCATGGTGTCCTGCACCTAGTGCTATTCCTATGCCTGTGGGACGGTTCCACAATGTCATCACCAAGTAAGCCAATACCCGAATCCATTGTCAGACGGGAGAGCTCAAATATCCCATGTACTCAACTGGTTGGGATTGAATGCGGTGGCTGTGATACTATGATTCAGAAGAGAAAGTAGTGCCTGAAGAATATAAAGGGGAATTGTGGAAGAGAGCATCGGAACATGTTAGGTGGATAATGATCTTTTAAACATGATGGACTGGGCTATATGTTTCTTTTTTCTTCTATTCGTCCGTATGTCGGATGCAACCTGGAGGGATTAGATGGAAGTGGGAGTGGTTCTTCTCACATAGTAAAACATAGGAATAAAAGGCTTGGGAAAGCGTTGCAAGGTAGGGTATTATGCAACGATTGCCCATCAATAGCTACAGGCAATATATTTTGGCAATATAGACATTCTGGAACTTCTCAAGCTCTTTGGAGAAAAAAGGATTCTGCTCTTCTTCTTAACCTTTAGAAGGATTTCTATCAGTCTTCTAATCTCATCATTCCTATTTCCGGTGGATTCAGCACCAACCCCTAAACTTTGAAGTTGCAGCTTAGCAAGCGTAGCGCATATGGCTACCAGGGGCTGCCAAAAATGTCGGGCCAACATGAAGAGGAATCGCTTGGCCGTGCCCGCAGTCACAAGCTTCTGCTATGGCATGATTCAAGATGCTCGCCGCCTCGAAAGTTAGCGTCTACTACACTGTGCGTAGCCCTGCAGCAGAGGTCACAATTAAGAATGTATATTATGTGCATTAAGGAAAAAAAAAGCAGACAACAGATAAACTGCCACTACAAACATGCATCAAGAGCTTAAACATAGCAGCTAAAACAAAAAACTAATTGCTAAGAACCGCATATACTCTAGAAAATAGGGGATAGATGCAGAATAGATTAACTTTCCTATACAAATCTCAGGCCATCATACAAGGGATCAAGACGAGCCTGGCAGATTAACATTCCCTTTACAATTTCTCAAGCAAAACACAAAAGAGAGCAGTGTCGGCCTGGATGAAAGCAACCAAAAGAGCCATACCTCACAAATCGTTGATAGGGTGTGCAAGGACAATCACACCCACAAAGCTACATGCACCAAACCATAGCTACTGAACTTTAAAGCAGAGAACCTTTAATAAAATTCCTGCTGAGGATCTTGGGGAATGATGAGAAAAAACTGATTGCGACTGGACTTGCAGTCTGTACACGATCCTTTGATTTAATGATGAATCTTTGAATAGTGTGAGAATCGAAGATGAATCTGGCGTCTTCCCTCTGTGCCATCACAAAAACATCAGACCTCCAGCATTAAAACACTCCATAACAAGCAAGAACCTCAGATCTTTTTGGATCCAAGTTTGTTTACCACAAGTCCATGGGGAATGAAACCCTGGTTCAAGACGCATTACACCCAATAAAATCTCGGAATTCTACCATATACAACACAAATTTTCCTCGAAAATAGGTAGGTAGAATTTGAAGGAATATTGATTACAACAACTATGTGCGACCTTGGTAAGAACATAAATAAGAAGAACACACTTTACCCTGAATCGCCTATCTCATGAAGCGCTCAACCTCCACCTGAAACTTGTGCCTATGGTTCGAATGGACCTTTGGAAGGCGGATGATGCTAAGGCGACTCTCAAAGCAGGCATCCAGGGACGTAATGCGTGGGAGAGGCAGCAAAAGAAGAACGCTAAGCTCCAAAAGCTCCAGAACTCCAATGCTGCACCTACACTGGAAACAACATATTATAAAAAGGTAGTTAATCTATCCAACCACACATTTAATTGAACTGAATTCGATAGCCTTAAGAAAGGTCTGAACTTTGCCTTAGCACCCAAAACCCTGAGCTCGACCATGATAATAACGAGCTTAGTCACCCTTATCAAATACCTAGAAATCTTGTCCACCATAGCCATACCTTAGAAAACTTGAATAGATGTAACTTCAAGGACACGAAATGCCATAGCCAGACCTGAGGACACAGAAATCAGTAAATCCGTAACTTCGGGGATATGGGACATGAAAGACAATTGGCAGTTGGGTGTGTACATTGATGGCGGCTGTGACAAGAATTTCAACACTCAGGAGGACGTGAATGATATTAGATGAAACCACGAACACTTTAAAACCCGTGTGAAATAGAAATTGACAGGAAAGGACGTGTGAACCACGAGCATAACCAAAACCGCTTAAACTATTGGAGATGTGGCAGCATTTCATTCACTACATAAGCGAGGAATCCAGCTACAGAAGCATGGATCATCTTTGCAGAAAGAACGCCTTCGACGTAAATATGAGCTTATAAAGTGAAGGATCTTAAATAATTTCACGTTAAAGGCTATTAAGGCTATTAAGGCTATTGAAAACAACACTACACTGGGCTGCACATTGCACGGGACGCAAGCTCACCCATGAAATGACATTCCACTGGACCACAAGATCATCTAGTGTCCTTTTCCTTCGTTTCTTTGACAAGATGGTGGTCAATTCTTCACCTACGCTCAGCAACACCAGTTATATAACCATTTCTTGAATTGATATTTGTGGAAGGGTATGCAAATATTTCTTGAATTGATCTTTGTGGAAGGGTATGCAACACTCAGATTTGTATGTTATTATTTTAGCCCAGTTTAAAAAATCCCACTTTCAGTTTTAACCCCCCCAAATAAAATCCCTAACTAGGTTGAGGGGGCCTTTGAAAATGAGGGGGCGAAGTTTGACCTCTATAAAAATTAATTCTCTTAGTGCATATACGGTCCCTCCGATGAAATGTTCTCCTTCTCCTATGATGATAGCCTTATCCTCCGATGATATAAATAAAAAAGGAAATATAAATGGGGCTACCATATTCCTCATCAACCATGCAATGATCCAACGACTGGTTGGTTGTTCCTATGCTAGCCACTTCCTGCCATTGTGTAGGCATAGAAAGTTAATAACAATAATGTTCTAATTTCCCAAGCCAAGCTGAATAGACTTGGAAAATGGCAATTTATTTCATCAATGACAATGTACTCATATTACAACTTCTAATTTGAAACTTCTAGGTTTAACTCTAGCTTTGAAAGAGACAAAATATTCTTAAATCAAGTTGCAATGAGTGTATTTATAATAGGGATTTCCTTGATCCCTCAAGACTACTAGGGATTTCCAAGACTTAAAACAACTAATCTCATCCCTATAATCGCCTAGTTTCTCATAGTAGATGTATGTGATCTTGGTAGATTGTTGAGGAAATTGATTCTTGGGCACACTATCCTTTTTATCGGTTGAATCAAAGGGTTGTTGTAGAGGATACACAATCCCATTTTCCTCCTTAATGCACTAAATCAACAAACTATTGTAGATCATAGTTCCATCTTCCTCCTTGATTGAGGTGAATAAATGCCAAAAGAGCATAGTCATGAGGCGATTGTCCTTCTTGGTTAGGTTGAGGTGATGGAACAAGTCAACATTACCTAATTCTTGATGAATGGATGCCACCTATGGTCAATTATTTTTTACCAAATTTAAGAGTGAATAATGGGATATTTAATCAAAAGGATTATGCAACCTATTCACATCCTTTTGGTTTATAACTTGGGCATGTTTTGGTGAAAGACAATATGTGGTAATGAAATTAGTAAATTATAATCACTCTATAAAAAATATACACTCCACAACTAGTAAAAATAGCATTTAGAATTCGTTTGTAAACCCATTACTAAACCACATTCATCAACATACATGGAAAATTAGGGATCTTCAACACAAAAACTCATAAAATGATATTCAAATAACCATTTGGAAGTAATTACGCCATAGGCGTTTCACAAGGAGAAGTGTAACCATCAACGTAGGCTAGATTCCTCACTCATAGAGCGAATGGAAAGCTGCCACATGGATGGTGCTTCTGCCAGCTTCACGACCACCAGCAACGTCTTATGTCCGCTTCACGGTCACTAGTAGCATCTTGTTAGGGAAAGTGCCCTTGTAGACGGAACTGAAACCTCCACTACCCAATCGCTCTGAAAAAATCTTCATTGCAATTTGTAGCTCTTTGTAGCTGAACATTCTGAGGGAATAATCCGAAAAATTTCACGCCATCTCTGCCATCGCCACCACTAGAACACTGCAAGAACAAGGCCAACTATAACAAGAACAACTACGCTGATGGTGAACAATGTGCGCTGCATCACGCCTCCTCCATTGCCATGCCTCACAGATGATTGTGATTGTGCAGTTTCAAAGGCTACCCGAACGAAAAGAGAGCCATCACCATCGCTGGTTTCGGTCACAGTGAGCAAATCACCAGACCAAATCTTGCAAGAAGAAGGCATGGAATTCGACCTTACGTAAAAACAAAGCAGTGCAGGAGCAGTTTCTGGGACAAGCTGTCTAGCAGCCTTGAAGCCTCTCTTCGTGTTGGAATATTAAATTTGGTTTGTCACGCAACGATCGGCCTTTCAATTCCATAAATCCGTTTAAGCTGCCATTTTCGACATGGCATTGCAACTGCGCACACCGCACACAACCGCTTGACCAATATTGTGAATTCCATTCCCGCCAGTCTCTAGGCTGGAATGCTTGCATGTAGTTACAGAACTAGACATTATTCTGGCTGCAAACTCCATAAGGCCTGTAGAAATCATAAACCTGGCATTGATCTGTGGGCTGCGACCAAATCATGCTCCACATGCTACTATCTTCCCTCCAAATGTAGAGCCGAGCTTCTCCATCTTTATCCAGCACGAAGCTGGTAACGGTATTCACCTAAGGTTTGAGAGAGTACGTGAAATATATAAGTTTTGTATTGTTTTTAGCAACGCTGAAAACGTAGACATATTTCGTTGCCATTTCTGGAAGCTCGCTGAAAATCTCACCATTCCAGAGCCCACTTTCCTAGTAGCGAACAGATCTATTCCACAGGAGAACAAATTGGCTTGCCCCAGATGGAGCCAGCTCTAGAGTGAAAGATCTAGGGTCTCGATCAAAAGAATTTTTCCAGGAACTGAGCTTCTTCCCCATCCCAATCTTCATCCCCGGCAAAAATGTATCACCGGGATAGTTGAAGCTCTCCCAAACAGTACTTTGATTTTGATCAATCATAACCAAATTGCCAGAGTCCAATATAACCGTCTTAGTTGCTTTCCGGCTACCATTGCTGGACCAAACAAAGGTACCATTCGAATTCCCATTCTCGTCATACAGAACAAGCTGACTCCCATCTTCTGATAGCTTCAAAGATGCACCGTCTGTTGATATATATGTAACTTCGGAATGTATTTCACCTATGTATATTGTACTCCTATAGAGATGGTATTATTCCTCTATACGGAAGTGTCGTCATTTGTATTGACAAGTGTCTCAAGTGTCATAACTTGCTGTGATGGGTTATTAGACCACCAAGTGTGGGGTCGGCCCTGATTAGTATAACCATGGGTTATTAGACTGAGTTAGACAAGTCAGCCCTGCTAGGTTATTAGGTAGGTCAGGTCATGTATAAATAGAGTGCAGGAGGCACTCTATTTGATCATCTCATTATTCACTTCTACACTACTCAGAAAGTGGCGCACAAGTGATGAGGAGGTTCAGCTGCTAGGAGAAGACTTTCTCTTGTAGTTGGGTTGTATCATTACTCTTTCTATCTCTGAGGAAGTTGTGGGGTTTTTCACCTTTATGGTTTTCTCCAATGAAACTCTGTGTGTCTATTGTCTCATGTGATTGCTTGGTGTGATTGATATGCATTGCTATACTTGATATGATGTACATGTTATTCTCTCAGTAAAGATCCTAGAGTATATTGAATTAATGCTCAAAATCTAACATGGTATCAAACCTAACTTGAGAAGAAGACACTGTGTAGTTGCAGAAACTAGGGTTTCTCTCCATATATTTTGGAAAAGTAATATGATAGATTGACTCTCCTCAGTAAGGTGAAGCTTTCTGTCCAATCAGACTTCAATTCTTGGCACTTTTATTTTTGGCCCTAAAAATTAGGGTTTCCACAAAAATAGGAATTTATGAAATCTGAGGACATAACTAAAATCTCCTTGGAAAAATCGAAGTTTAAAGCTTTGAATTGAAATTTTTGGTTGGGTGAAGCTCTGGGAAACTCAAACCCTAATTCAGGGTCCTCCCTAGTGAATCTGGGAGATTGAAAAGCATTTCTGAAGGGTGAAACTTTGTAGTTTTCAAATTCTGAGTATACTAGGCTGATCAGCTCATCAAGGTGCATCTTTCTATCCTTTCAGAAGTTTGAAATTCAAAGTTTGAATTTTTAGGGTTTCTCTAACAAACCCTAATTCACGACTAGATCTAGTTTTCAGCAAATCAAGTGGTAAGACCTAAATCTTTTCTATTTCCATTGGAAGTACTCTTTAAGATGTCTCACCACACCAAGTTTGAGGATAAGATTGAAGGGGATGATAACTTTCGAGCATGGAAGTATAGGATTGGGTTAATCCTGGAAGAAAATGAGTTGGACACTTACATAAGTGAAGAGGTCCCTATCCCAGAGGAAGAAGAGGCTAATGCCTTACACAAAAGGAATTTGGTCAATGCTAAGAGGATCATTACTGATTCTATCAAAGACCATCTCATACCACATGTGTCATCTCTGAAGACACCAAAGGAGATGTTCGATTCCCTGACCAAGCTATTTGAAGGGAAGAACATAAATAGGAAGATGACCTTGAATAATCAATTGAAGAATATCAATATCCAGAATGCAGAGACTATGTAGTCTTATTTCTCAAGGGTCTCCCAGATAAAAGAACAACTTGAAGTTGTGGGAGAAGATATAGAAAATGGAGAAGTGGTAATGACCACTCTTAATGGACTTCCTAGGTCATGGGATTCCTTCATCCAAGGAATTTGTGCTAGGAGGAAACTTATCACTTTCAGCAGGTTGTGGGAAGAATGCTCACAAGAAGAAGCTCGGATTGTAGCCTGAGAATAGAAAATGGGGAATGAAGACCAATCTCTCACAGCACACTCCAAAAGTCATGGTGACAAAAAGACTCACCATCATGGCAAGAAAGAAAGACATCACCATCAGAATCAAAGGGGTAGTCCTAGACATCGAAGAAACATGTCCTATGTCCGTTGCTATACATGTGATGAAAAGGGACACTATTCCAGAGACTATCCCAGAAATAAGAAAGATGGTTCTCACAAGAAGAAGAACATCAAAAGAAGACATCATGCTCATGCTGCAGAGGATGATGAACCTCCCAGGAAGAGGGTTAGAGAAGATAGTGAAGATTCATCAAGTGATGAAGAATATGTTTTGATTTCTGCTATCACTGGAACCATTACTCATGGAAGTAATTATTGGCTTATAGATAGCGAGGATTCTAAACACATGACAAGATTCAAGGAATCCTTTATGAACTTATCTTAACATGAATCACCCCACAAGGTGAAACTTGGGAATGACTACAAATATCCAATAAAAGGGAGTGGTGAAGCCTCCTATAAACTAGACTTTGGAAAGTCTATGAAGATGAAAGATGTACTATATGTTCCAGGTCTCAAGAAGAATCTACTCTCCATATTTGCATTGGATGCAAAAGGCATGAGGGTTTCATTTGTAGATGGCCAAGTCCTAATGTGGCCAAAGGGTAAGACTATTGATGATGCAGTGGTGATTGGAGAGCAAGAGGGAGGATTATACAAATTGAAGGGCCAACCAGAACAAGCCATGGTCCATGATTCAGTAGAGCCAAGTGAACTTTGGCATAGAAGGCTTGCACACATGCACTATAGGGCATTACCAATTGCAAGCAAAGTAGTGGAAGGTCTTCCTAAAATCCAGTCAAAGCATGGAGGCATTTGCAAAGGTTGTGCAAAGGGAAAGAACACAAAGAAGACATTTCCAAGCAGTGAAAGAAAGGAAAAAAGAATCTTGGAAATCATCCACTCTGATGTATTTGGTCCAATGTCATCCAGTTCTCTGAGTGGGTGTGTATACTATGTTTCCTTCACTGATGATTTCTCTAGGAAGACTTGGGTTTACTTCTTCAAGAACAAAGATGAAGTGTTTGACAAGTTCAAGGAATTGAAAGCCTTGATAGAAAATCAAACTGACATGAAGATCAAGATCTTCAGATCTGACAATGGCGGAGAATTCACTTTAGGTGACTTCAAGAAGCTATGCAGTGATTCAAGGATTAAGAGGGAGTTGACTACTCCTTACAATCCACAACAGAATGGGGTTGCCAAAAGGAAGAATAGAACAATCATGGAAGCAGCTAGGGCAATGCTTCATGACCAAGATCTACTTATGCACTTATGGGATGAAGCAGCAAGGACAACTGTATATGTGTAGAACATAACACCTCATAAGATACTTGACAACAAAAAACCAGAAGAAGTGTTCACTAGTAAGAAACCAGAAGTTAGCCATCTCAGAATATTTGGTTGTCCAGTATACACTCACATCCCAAAAGAACAGAGGACAAAGTTAGATCCTTCAGGAAAGAAGGGCATATTCGTGGGTTACAGTGAAAGCTCAAAGGCTTACAGAATCTACTTCCCAGGATTCAAGAAGATTGATATCAGTAGGGATGTAACATTTGATGAAAGATAAGCATACATCAAATCAAGGAAAACACCAGTTGAAGATAAAGAAGAACCCAAAATATCCAGAACTCAAGACACCACCATTAATGAAGCAGTTCCTGAAGAAGATCGTGAAATGGTAGATCCACAACAACCTGTAGATCCACCTCGTGAGAAGAACTCTCATAAGAGGAAACGAACATGGGCTAGAGAGCTTATTCAAGATGCAAAAAGGTTTGGCATTCCAGAAGAGAAACACAGAGAAAGGAAAAGGACAAGATCACATACCAGCTATGTTGCTTTACTCTGTGACATAATGAACAAAGAACCTTCTAGTTATGAAGAAGCAACAGAAAAGAAAGAATGGAAGGATGTCATGGTCGATGAATACCAGTCGATCATGAAGAATGATGTTTGGGATGTGGTCCCAAGACCAGATGGGATGTCCGTGGTGACTTCCAAGTGGATCTATAAGATCAAGCATGCTGCAGATGGCAGCATAGAGAAATATAAGGCAAGGTTTGTAGCTCGTGGTTTCTCCCAGAAAGAAGGGGTTGATTATGAAGAGACCTTTGCTCCTATGGCCAGATACACTTCCATTATATAGTACTTGCTCTGGTTGCAGTGATGAAATGGAAGGTACACCAGATGGATGTCAAGACAACCTTCTTGAATGGTGTAGTTGAAGAGGAAGTGTATGTGGAGCAGCCACTCGAGTTTGAGACACATGACTTAGAGTCACATGTGTGCAAACTGAATAAAGTCCTATATGGTTTGAAACAGGCACCCAGGACCTGGTATGGCAGGATAGATGGCTTCCTATCTAGTTTGGGATTTACCAAGAGTAAAGTGGACTCCAACCTTTACTACAAGGTTGAGGAAGGCAATCCAGTGATACTACTATTGTATGTGGATGACCTGTTTGTAATAGATGAGGATAGATTGATTACCGACACGAAGAGGAAGCTTGCTTCCGAGTTCTAGATGAAGGACTTGGGTATGATGCACTACTTTCTTGGTATGGAGGTGTGGCAAAGTGCAGATGGAATCTTCCTTAGACAAGGGAAGTATGCAGTAGAGATCCTGAAGAGGTTTGGGATGATGGACTGCAAGGCCATGGCCACACCCATGGCATCAAACTTGAAGCTTCTGTGTGATGCTTCATCTGAGCCGGTTGATGCTACGATGTATCGTCAGATGATTGGGTCCTTGATGTACCTGACGAATACAATACCATATATCTGCTTTGCAGTGAACACCTTGAGCCAGTACTTGACAGATCCAAGACAAGTTCACCTGATAGCTGCAAAGCATATTCTGAGGAACCTGAAGGGTACAGTTGACTGTGGGCTCAAGTATGAAGCGAATCAAAAGTTTAACCTAGAGGGTAATGTTGATTCGGATTGGGTAGGTAGTGCCATTGATCGGAAGAGCACTTCGAGGTGCTACTTCAGTATGGGATCTGGTATGATCTCTTGGTTTAGTAGGAAGTAGTCCTGTGTGGCACTGAGTACAGCCGAAGCAGAGTATGTCGCAGCTTGTTCGGCTAGTTGTGAGGCAGTATGGCTTAGGAAGCTACTGTCTGATTTGTTTGATCTCTAGCTAAGTGCTACTTGTATATATTGCGACAACCAGAGTTCTGTGAAGTTGTCGAAGAACCCAGTGTTCCATGACAAGTCAAAACACATTGAGATCAGGTATCACTATATCAGGGATATGGTGCAGATAGGAGCAGTGAAGCTCCTGTATGTTGCAAAAGACAAGCATATAGCCGATGTGTTGACCAAGCCGCTGGCCAGAGTGAAGTTTGAATACTTCAGAGGGAGACTTGGTGTACTTCAGATTGAGATACCTTCCAAGGGGAAGTGATGAGTCCAGAGACACAGATGCACACGAGCCATTCTCACATAGTGGTAGGAAATTCCTCCTATGGTGTAGATGTAAGGGCTGGATCCATTCTTACATGGTGGTAGGAAAGTCCTCCCATGGTAAGATGTAAGGGCTGGGGCCATTCTTACATGGTGGTAGGAAAGTCCTCCGATGGTAAGATGTAAGTGCTGGGCCATTCCAACTTGGTGGTAGGTTGGTCCTCCCATGGTCGTTGATGTAAGTGCTGTGCCATTCTGACATCATGGTAGGTTGGTCCTCCCATGGTCGTTGATGTAAGTGTTGTGCCATTCCGACATCGTGGTAGGTTGGTCCTCCCATGGTCGTTGATGTAAGTGCTGTGAGCCTTTCCCGGATGGTCAGAGGAAAGTCCTTCCATGTCGGTGAGTGTAAGTGTTGAGCCTTTCTTGAATGGTAGTAGGAAAGTCCTCCCATGTCGGTTAATGTAAGTACTATGTCTCACATGCTAGTAGGAAAGTCCTCGCATGTTGGTAGACTGGGTCTCGTATGGTGGTAGGAAAGTCCTCCCATACTGGAGACCTTGTGTGTGCATTTGGGTTGTGCTCCGTGGACGATGACGATGATCTGAAGACGATGATGTGACAATATGGTACACAGGTTTTGCAGAGGCATATGATCAGTCCTGAGATGCTCTTGCAGGTTTTGCAGAAGCAGTGTAATCAGTCCTGGGGGATCTTATAGGTTTTGCAGAGGCAGTGTAATCAGTCCTGAGGTGTACCTACTTGATGGTTTGCTCGCAGAGATGTTGAAGACCTACGTTGAGGCTAGGCCTACATCCAACATGAAAAAGGGATGGCTCTATAGATGATGAAGACCTGCAGGTGGTGGGCCTACATCCAGTATGAAAAAGGACTGGCTCTGTAGAACTTCCTATGACGAGTAGAAGCAGAAGCAGTGACGATGACGATGATTTGATGATGATGATTCGATGACGATGATCCAGTGACGATGATCCAGAGAAGAAGACTTGTGCTAGCAGATATGTGTTGAGAAATACCTTCCTAGTTAAGAGGGAGTGTTGATGTATATGTAACTTCAGAATGTATTTCACCTATGTATATTGTATTCCTATAGAGATGGTATTATTCCTCTATACGGAAGTGTCGTCATTTGTATTGACAAGTGTCGCTAGTGTCGTAACTTGCTGTGATGGGTTATTAGACCACCAAGTGTGGGGTCGGCCCTGATTAGTATAACCATGGGTTATTAGACTGAGTTAGACAAGTCGGCCTTGCTAGGTTATTAGGAAGGTCGGTTTATGTATAAATAGAGTGCGGGAGGCACTCTATTTGATCATCTCATTATTCACTTCTACACTACTCGGAAAGTGGCGCACAAGTGAGGAGGAGGTTCAACTGCTAGGAGAAGAGTATCTCTTGTACTTGGGTTGTATCATTGTTCTTTCTATCTCTGAGGAAGTTGTGGGGTTTTTCACCTTTATCGTTTTCCCTAGTGAAACTTAGTGTGTCTATTGTCTCATGTGATTGCTTAGTGTGATTGATATGCATTGTTATACTTGATATGATGTACATGTTATTCTCTCAGTAAAGATCCTAGAGTATAATGAATTAATGCTCAAAATCTAACACCGTCGTGACTTTCCAATGGCTTCTCTCTGTTAGCCACCCATATGATGGTTTGCTCTGCAATATTGGCATACCAAATCCCAACATGCCATTGTTTCTTGGCATTATCCCTAGAGTCTCATTAATGGCACCAATACACCTGCCTATTGCTCTGACACTCTCCATGCAAAGCCGCAGAGCCAGGAAAGGTGTCACTAAGTTGCAGAGCCAGCAGGGAAAGGAATTATGTGTTCACGCACGCCCGGGAGGTATAGATCCCATATGAAGAGGGTTGCGTTCACCTGGGGCTCCTCGTTGGATTCTGCCTGGTAGCATGCACATGGGCACGTGGCGAGCATGCAGGCGATCCTCACGTGGGAGCCCTTGAACCATAGGCTGCGCATGGAGGTGAAGGGCTAGGGATCCCATGGCGTGGAGAGAAGGTGGAGGCCGCGTGTGAGGAGGGCGGTGAGTTTCCTCAGTTGATTGGAGGGTTGTAAGGTGAGGAAGGGTGGAGTGGCCGGGTGCGTGGAGGAGGAGCCCTAGTCCAGCTAGGGTTTAGGTTATATGTGTAGTTTTGTGCTCAATAGGCGTCCAATTATATAGTGTCCTCAGTAACCGAAGCTGCATGGAAAGCAAAGACCATGAGGGTGATCAGTAGCCCTTGTAAAAGGGTACTTTGATGCTTATCCATGGCTATTCTTTATCCAGCAATTCTCCGTCCAGTACAAGGAGAGTGAACTATAAGTATTAAAGGGCCTTTAAATCCTTAAAATGACTGGTTTGGCTGTGGCCCTTATAAAGGAAAAATGACTGGCCTACTTTTTGACTTTGGAGTCTGGAAATAGGAATTTCCTTTGAAGATTTGATAGAAGGAGCCATTTTAATAACCTTGTTCGTTGAAGGTATTTCTATACGTGGCTCTTACAATAATTGTATCGGTGATAAGAAGAAAAAAAAAAATAAACAATTCATCACCATTAGAAAAGCTTTATATTTCGGTGGTTTTTTAATTTTTATTTTTAGTGATGGTTGGAAGTAAGCTTCCAATATTAAAATTGTAGCATGGAGTGGTTTGAATGAGAATGGGCTTTGTAAATCCATATACAATATTATAATTTTGGAAATCACATATTTTTATTTTATTGTTAAAATTGCAGTTTCGTGTTGGAGAGGGAAGTTTCTAATATTATTTGTGTAAGACAAGTCATTGAAATAATAATAAAATGAATAAGTATTTAGATTGATTAATTGATGTTGTAATTGTAAATTTGCTTAAATTCTTGATTGAGTGACTTTGCAATTGTGTTTAGATTTGGATTTTACAAATTATTATTTAATAATAATATTAAAAAAATAATAATAAATTTATTAATATTTATAATTTTAAAAGATAAGTTTAATTGGTCACATCATTAGTTGATGTAGGTTGTTTATTAGGAACATATACTATAATTTGGTGGCAAAGTTATGTTTATATGTCATGGGAATTTTTGGTTTTGCAAAGTTTATCAAAGGTTTAAAGAATTATTTGGCTTTATGTGAGGAGTCTCGGTGATGGTGTTCAATGCTTGTCAAAATTTATGATATTACGTGCACGCTTTGGTGGATACTAATTGGTCTATTGCTTAGATGTTAATCTAGGTAGATGGAGCTGTGAATGTGTTTAGTACCAGTCTGTTTCTCTTGTCCTATTGACTTTGGTTCTAGGTATTGCTTGGGAAAAGGTAGATGATTAGATGTAAAGCATATGGAGGCATGAATGCTACTTGTGTTGGCTCATTGCTCCCATCCTACCCACTTTGGTTTTGGGTATTGCTTGAGTGTGATTGGATTGCCAACGATGGTTCTGGGTATTGCTTGGGTGTGTTTATTGTTGTGTGTATTCCTTTGGAGCTACTCGTGTTTTAGGTGGTGTTGTTTGCTTCATTGTTGCTTCTAAGCAATCATGTCTTTTGTGAATTGTTGCAGTTTTTATCATAAAGGGATTCCTTTATTTTATTTGTTGTTTGTTCTCCCTAAAAATTGCTTGGAGGGTGCTTATAAGGAAGGGTACCCTATGGTGCATCTAGGAGATGAATTGGTAGTAAAGTATGTTTAAACGTCGGGAAAATTTGGCTATTTCTTTGGAGTGGTTGCACCTTTTATGATGTGGTGTGGCTTTTATTGTGGAGGAAGTTCTTTCTTTTGTTTAATATTCATTCTCTTTGAAAATTTTATGGAGGGTGTTTGCAATGAAACTTTGTTCAAATGTGAGGAGATTCTTTTGTTTTGCAAAATTTTATCAAAATTTTGGAGAATTATGTGGTTGTTGTGATTGGATTTTGTTTCCTAGATGTTAATCTAGCTAGCTGGAACCATAAATGGATCTTATTTTGGTTCATTTCACCCATCATATCCATTGTGGTTCTAAGTATTACTTGGGTTCTTAAAGTGATATTTTGGACTAGGGTTGAAGGATCTAAACTTGGGTTCTTGGGAATTATTGTGGCTTTTATGGTGGACGGTTTTCTTGCTATTTTCTTTATTCTGAGCTAAGGATCTAAGGTAAAGATCTTACTCTCTATGGTAGCTTAGCTAGAGAAAGAAACCATCTTCCTCACAGAAACCATTCATCAAAGTATTTTGGGTCACAGAAACATAAGTCACGTAGTTTGGGTCTGGCCCACCTTCCAACATCTCATTAAAGAGATTGTTTTCCTTTGGTGTTTTCCCTTTTTGGCACAAGGCATTCATCAATATATTATAGGTAATAACATCAGCTTTGACATTATTCTCTTCCATTTCATCAAGGAGTCTCTCGGCCTCTAAATAATCTTTCCTATCTTGCAAAACCCATTGATGAGGGCATTGTATGTGGAAACATTGACAAGAATACCATTCTTAATCATACTTCCCCACAACTGAAAAGCCTCTTGCATTTCCCCATTTTCGCAGTACCCATCAATTAGTGTGTTGTATGTGATAGAGTTGGGAACCAAACCTTTTCTTATGATTTCCTCTAAGAGTTCTTCCCCTTTTATAAGAAAGGGAGGCTAGACATGTAAGGAGTATTAAATTACAAAACAGTTATACATATCACATTTTTTGTAGATAATATTATGATTTTAGGTGTAGGTATAAAGATTTCATATCGTTTGTTCAACAACATGAATGTTCATAAATACAATGCAGCAAAACCCATCATTATCCTTTTTCTTTATCATGTTTTGCAAGCATGTTGTAGTAACAAGGTTTTTCCTTTTTATATATATTTTATAGTTGCTAAGTTCAAATTATCCAATGTATATATACCACAAGTTTCATTAAACAAAAGTAACTACATGTAAGAAAAGAGGACCTATAAACAAACTTCATCCTCCTTTAAAAAATCAACAACTCTCTAATTCAATTATGCTTTGGAAAATATTTTTTGGCCGTTAATCGCGATGTTTTATACATTATTTCTCGTTCACCGACCTCCGATCGTCGACCATCATTGGCGATGATTTGGGAAATGTTTTTTGGACGTCGAACGTCGATCGACAATCCCCGCTCGTGATGTGTTGGACATTATTTCCCGTTCATCGACAGTCGACCATATTATAGCTTCGGGCTCTTTCTCCCCTACGAGAACCATATTCTTCTTCCTCAACAGAAAGTAGATATCTCTGTTTCAATAGGAAGGATCTGAAGCTGTGATGGGGTTTCACCTTTTTCTATTCTTTGTTGATCTGAAGCTCGGCCCTCGACGGTTGGGAACGTGACCAAAGCAGCTTCCGAGTTCAAATTTTCCACTAGCTCAAGGGTTGCTTCTGCAGTCAGCGACCGGAGCTCGACAGTCGTCGATCTGAGATCAGGATGCCAATTGATTTGAAAATTCTGTAGATTGAACATTTTCAATGCAAATATGACAAAAGCATGATTGCATTTAGGATATTGCACTCCTTGAATTTTGCAGGAAAGCCACTAATCGACTAAATGCCGAGATTGACACAACTCTTGAAAAGTGCACAAACTTCTATGAGGAAATCCATTAGGTTCACCGTAAATTTCATCTCCCTATGGCAGCCAATATCAATGAGCTCCCCCCCAAGGATCAGCAGATGGCAGAACTCCAGCAAGTGTTGCAATCAAACCTGGACTATATTTCCAATTAGAAGCATCCAACTCATTTTAATTGTAAATATCATTTGTATCTTCTCATATGTACATCACTCAAATGAAAACTTTGCCTACTATTCTCATTTTTGCAATTTCACTAGATAACAAACTCTTCCAAGGCTATATAGTGGTGAACCGACCCTTTTTGCTGTTCATCTATTCTTCTTTGTCAATGAAAACAAATTTCCCTTCTTGAGAAACTATTGCAGAAATGTTTATATGTAATGTGTACTTTTCAATGGATATTATTGGGATTCCTTTTCTCTAAAAAACCTAAATGCTTGTTCATATTTTTGTAATAGTGCTATATTTTAATACTTTTTTAGTTCAATGCTCTTTAGTTTCCTTGTTGGCAATGGCTTTTCAAGCTAAGCTCATAATGGATTATCCTAAGCAGTAGTGATATAAATATTAATCTCAGCTGATTTGTAAACTATGTACTCTCTTTTACATTCATAAAAACAAAGCAGCCAAGCAAAGCGACCTCTCCTCATCTACCTCCACGTTGAATAAATACAACCTTTATATTGAGAGCAACGACCACTCCTATTGTGTTGTAATTCTTCATTTTATTGTGCTTTGTTGTGAACTATCTATATTGTCAAAAGATGTGTGAATCCTTGATGCAGTGAGAGTAATTGATAACCAGTTACTTTCCTTGGTTTATTAGTGATTTGCAGAAGATTAATTCATGTAGTGACAGGTCTGTTCGCCTTTACATGGTTGAGAAGCATGTAAAGTTTTTATTGTGGACTTGAAATCCTCAATGAGAAGAAAGAAACATATATGGGTTTCCCACTGTATCTTCCATTCTTGAAGCAAGCATAACGAAGATTCATTTACAACTTAGATTGTGGCACTATCAAGAGCTGGTCCATGAAAGTGTTCTATACATATACTTGTATATGGAGATTCTTAAATTTATTGCTACAACACATGGCATGAAAGAAAAATTTTGTTCACAAGTAGTTTGTGCAGTTTAGGAGCTATTCTAATCGTTGTTTTCATTGATATTATTGCAGAAATATTTTTCCAAATTGCTTATATATTCTAGATATAGTAGTAATCTATAGTGTTGAGATTAATACTATAGAGATTGTGAGAAAATTAATTGTAGTTGGCTCACTATGTTGATGAACTTAACATTATTTTTTGTTATGGGTTGAGTGCCCACGTCTTTGTAATCTGAGATTGTTACAAACTTTGCTCTTTTACTACCAGTATCCTTCACTGCATGTGCCTATGTTTTTGTTCCTTCTAACTTTCCTCTTTTCCTACTGGCGTTCATTTTTGCACCTCAAGGGGCAAATGCTACTTAATCAATAAACCACTAATTGTTACAAATTTGGTTAGTTCAATAGATATCAAGCCTAATGGTGGTAACATTCAAGTTTTCTGGGGGGTGAATGGCCATATAATATGATAAAAATAGGTCAATTTTGGGGCTCATCAGTTGATGCAACAGCTAGTTTTTCATCTCTTACATATTCTTTCCATGGAGAAAAATATTTTTCTTCTACTCCATTGGTAATTTTTCTAATATTCTTATGTATAACTATTTCATAGAAACATCATACCACCTCCTTAGATTCCTCAGTTGTGGTACTACATTTCTTCTTGATGTGACTTCTCCTTACTTTCAATGAACACTCTATGTGTGTTCTTTCTATTCCTATTGGTTCTCTCATAGATGTTCCCAAATCAAACTTCCTTTCTTAGTAAAATAAAATCATGAACTTGTTCCTTCACTACCTTCTTGATCTCTTCTTTGACTGCTCAGATCCATCCTCCACTTATTCTCTAGATATCACTCACAATTGTTATCTTTGGAATCCATGTGCACACACAACCAAAATGACCATATTATTGGTGTCTACAATACATCCAACTCCTCATACTCAAAACTGTACAAATGGAGTCTCCTCTACTCCTACCTTACACCATCCCCACTCAACCTATGTCAACTTATCCCTTGAGAAATTGTAATTGTGGTGTCATTTTCTTCTCAAAACCTTCCTCATCTTCTTTCTCTCCTTTTACGGAATCTCATTCTAGTGGTATTCACTCTATTGCATCCATTTCTCATAGACTTGTAAATACCTGCAAATTAGACTACATCATTACCAATAATGGTCCTAAGTGCTATTCACTTGAACATTTTTCATTCAACCACATCAAATTTCATCAGAACAAATTCTCATGCTCCACTCATCTTGAATCACTATGATACTATATGACATAACAAACCATGGAAAAACAAAAAAATTCAACCCTTCATTCTCCGCTACCATATTCTTAGGCCATGAAAATATACAACATTTCATATTTTCAAGGCATCATTTGTTCCCATACAAATGAAGGTTAGTAAAAAAGTTGAGATTTTTCATTCTCACTGCCTCCTTTAGATTCCTTAGTAGGATCCAGGCTTCATCCACTAGCATAAATTGTGGCCAGTTTGAATTCAACATCATACTCTTGGAGAGTTGTGACATGATTTCCCCTTCATTCTCAGTTATTTGTGTACATAAGTGATTGCACAGTTGGGTGAGGTATAGTAACTTGGATTTGGACCTTTAGAATATAGGGTTTTAATTGTTTGACTGCTTTAAACACATCAAATTTTTTATTTTCAAACACTAGATATTTAAGTTCATCTCCTTATAGATTATTTCTCATAAATGAAATAAGATATCCATCCCCTTGTTCTCCATTATGAGTGAGCACCATAGTAAGGGAATGATTAGACGTGAATTTATATAGCATTAAGTATTTGCTAAAATTTGGGTTGAGTAGTGTTTGGAAAGCATATATCAAATCCTTGAGCTTTTCAAAATATCTTTCCCCATGTAAATCCATTTGAAAACACCATCCTTCTTGATCATATTATTCTACAACTTGGCTTGACAATATCCACAAAATTAGATACAAATATACAAATGAAATTAGTGTTCCTAAAGAAATATTGTATTGGTTTCTTTCTAGTTGGTATAGGGATCTACATTATGGATTTTTTATATTTTTGGTCTACAGATACTACACCCTTTGAAATAACATGTCCCTATTCCCTTTTTAAAAAATGAATATACTCTTTCTAGGATCACTAAGGAAAATTCAATACAATCTAATCTCTCAAAAATCTATTTCACAAGCTAACCTCATTATAGGGGACCTAGTAACTATGCTTGGTTATAAATGTATGATCACCCTCGTCCATAATTAGTAGGAGATATAGAATTGGAAGTTAACAAGTAATGTATGCTTAGATTTTTTTATCAATGCAAAATATATTAATGAAATAGGTGTTGACATAGTGACTCTTGATGTGTGCAATGTAGTGTTTGATATTCCATAAATGCATATGAGGGATTCCATATTCACGGTAAGGGAAAACCAATACTTCCTAATCAAGTATGGTGAATATTTTCTCATTAATGCACGTAAGGGGAATTCTAAGATCTCTTTAGTAAGTGCCCATCAAGCATAGGGAAGTCATTTGGTAGGAAATATCCTTTTATGTCCATTCATATTGGGGAATAAACTATGATACTGAAATGAGAAAATATATTTCCATGTATGAAGGGGCCAAGGGGTATTAATTATGTTATATGGAATTACAAATATTTAGGGTATATTTTATTATATTTCGTGTAGAGGCGGTGGGGCAGAGGTAGAGGAAAAATCCTATAAATATAATAGTTAGGATGCTATCCTAAGTATTAATTTAATGTCTTAGATGGGATGTAATAAAAATGAAAACATTGTAAAAGTTATCACTTTAGTAGTCGAGGAACTACGTTGCATGGATGATAATAATCCAAAGTAAAAACATTAGTCCATGGTTATGGGCTCAAATCCATCTAGTCATATTGGTGTTAATGTTTTATACTCTCAATTCAATCCTTGGAATCATGCACAAAATTTATCACATTGTATTGTAATTATTTCGTTCTACTTAATAAGTATAACATGGGATGTATTACAATATAATATGTGTTAAATCTAATATCCAACCATTCTATGAATGTAAGGGATGGCGCATAATTCCAGAATCACCAGTTCACATTAGAGTTCGGTTTGATTTGTCAGTTACTCAGTACACTTGAAGTTCTTGCCCTAAGATCAATGACTTGGATGCAACCAACACATGACTTAAAGTACAAATCTGGTAGTAGTGTCTATGGCTCTTAATTGAGGAAATTGGGCAATGCACACCATCCCATATGGTTTAATGTTATAGGTCCTTTGATTATTCAAAAGCAGAGTTTCTTCTGATCTGGATGTTGGATAGTTTGTCATTTTTTTTTTTTATGTAAACTCTGTTTTTCCCATGTTCCATAATTTTTTTTTTGGAGACCATGTCGTCTAGCAGTCGCAAGTTTTCTATCGTTTTCTACATGTATTAATTGTTTAGTTAATATGCTTGTATTGTCCATAAAGCGGAGTGTTTTCTCCTCACGGAGCATAGATTCATCTATTATTAATTCTCTGAATTGACACCCTTTTATCTATGTTATATGACTTTGTTTGTCTTTGCAACAAGGTTATTTCATGACATCGTTCAATGGGGCGATGGCTTGGTAACCAATCCTTGTTTTCATTTGGATATGTCATGTCTCCAATTTTGGATCATTTAGTTCCCAGGGGTAAAGGGGACAAAATAACCCTTAGGGAGATCAATTTATTTCATTTTATGTATGCTTAGAATAAAATTATCATAAGTCTAGTATAAATAATAATTTTATTATTTTTATAAATAATTATTCCTAAATCTTGAGCTAGTGAGCTAAGAAGGCACCCTCATGAGGATACAGTTGATAAAATGGAATTGGAGGTAAGCAAAATAGAAAAATATGAAAAGAAGGGAAGGTGTAAGAAGTTTCCAAAAGCAAGAAATTAGAAATATCCAGGAAAAGCTAAGGAGGGCGTAGTTTCTAAAAGGGAGCTTGGTTTACAAAGCATGAAACTCTATCAAAGCAGGAAACATATTGAGACAAAGGGGGGCACAATTTATAAAGGAAAGAAAATATTGTAAGGCAAAAGAAAGGAAAGCATATCCACTCGTGGGTGGCCCATGTGGAAGGGTTCTCACAGGTCACCAAGCTATTCAACTTGCTCAGTAGGTCACCCTAAAATTCTATAAAAGAATGATTCCAACTCCAATTCACATCTTTTGACCATTTTTTAATTGAATGTGAGAGATTTATCTTCTCTTGTTGAGTGATGTGCCTCAACTTTGCTTTGGGTGATGCTCCCCTTAGCCATTATTGTTCTAGTATCTCTTCCACTCTTTCTTACAGGTACTGAAGTCTATTATACAACCATTGAATATCATCTTGCAACCATTTATATTATGATGTGTAGGTTCTGAATTCCATTCAATATGATTTGAGAGTTTGAAGAATGAATATCAAGCATCCAAATCGAAATCTCTACTCATTCCCTTCATTTAGTGGGAACAATGTGGAAGGACCAAAATGGAGCTTCTGGGTTCATCACTTCTGAGCACTTCTAGGTTGTGATAGATGTTTAATTACGTCTGGATGGTTGTTTCCAGTAATAAACGTCTTTTATCTTGTTAAAACAGGTGTCTTGATGACCAAGATACAACCATTCTAACTAGAGCCAAGGTTTTAATGTTAAGGAGTGCACGTGTGAAGTTTCAGTTGATGAATGCGCCCCTAAGCAGCTCATGAAGTTTAGTGTGACCTAATATAAATATATCATCCCTTTTATCAGTTATATATCAGATCCATTGCATAATTTCATCACCTCCTTCTCTTCTCATGCTGATCTTCTCAATAATGTAAGATTTTCTAGCATTGGAGATGCATTGAAGGTCTGAATGTTAAAATATCTTTATTCTCTACTCAAGACATCTGATTTTGGCCTGTTGCTGTTCAATATATTGTATTTGAACCCTCCTTTATTATAGAACTGAAAATTGTAAGCCTATAAGGCAATTTGAAACAAATAAATGGAAGACTAACTCTTTATGCATCAATTAATTACTAGTTTTTCCATTTTGGCCAGTAAAATTTATGTATAAGTCTATTTTCTAATCTGATGGATGTATGAGGTTCCCGAGACAATAATAAATCACCCCAAACCCAGTTTCTAAGAATTTGGATACACCTTAGTCAGTTTGAGAGGGTTTGGAAAACTGCTAGTTGAGCAGTCCTTCCTAGCGCACTTGACCCTTTTGCTCCCAAATTTCATCCAGAGCCTCCCAATTTCCCCGAAACTCTGATCCATCGTTTATTAAAGATTTTAAATACTAACATACACCCTTGGTTTCATTCAGGTGTTACATCTAAGTCTAGTTTGCATATGCTGGAAGGCCCAGGAAGCATCGAAGTAGACATCAGCTATGGATGACTGTTGAAAAGGAAATGGCTCCAGTGCTTTGTACATAGGACTTGGAAGTTGGCCCTGCTATGCCTTGTTGCTGCACACTTTTCCATATAAAAACTAGAACCTAAATTCATCCCCGTCATCCTTGATTTGGGAGTCAATAATCAGAGTTATCACCTTACAGATTATAAAAATTGTTAAAATTTAGTAGTGAAAATTCTGCTTAAAATTTGTGTTCTGAGTTGAGATTCTAGCCTATTCTTGGCTGGTATCTTACAATTGTACCAAAACAATTTCCTCCACCCCCTTGGAAATAAAAAATCTCATTGTTGAAGAATATTGCAGAACAAATCTTCAAAAGTGCAGTATGAGGCTCTTACCAGTGATTGAGGACTATTTTAAGCGATATGAAGAAGAGTAAATGTCCTCTGTTGGAGATTGTTATTTGCACAACTAAAGATCAAGCAGTCCAACATCTGGTTGTTGGCAATGTAGAAGGTGAAATCACTCCTAGTTTCTTTGTGGGTGATCTGAAAATCATTACAAGGGATGATAATGTTGTAAGTAGTGGTAAGAAATATTTAGGATCTGATCAAAAGGATGAACATGAATCAGATTTACAGTCACCTCTTGAGCTTCACCAGGAAGTAGAAAACAAGCACACATCAGTGGGGTGTGAATCAGAAAATTTGGAGAAGAATCCTGCTGACATAAGACTGTCACATGAGGAGGAGAATTGGGAAAAAAGGTATGGCTGCAATTCTGATTTTTGTATGCCTTTGTTTCATCCCCAGATGGAAGCCACTTCTAGTGGGAATATTGGCTTGGTTGATTCCTCCAGTATTGGGGTTCATGAATCAAAGGAGATTGAATTGCAAGAAGCAGAAGAGGAGGTTCAGCAGCAAAAACTTCTTTTCGTGATTGGGCCATTGAAGATGAACGAAAAAAGTATCAAGGAGGCTTTACACATTCTCCGTGACACACATGTTTCAGTGTCACGGTCTTGTTGGAGAGCTTCTTCATTGGAAGATTCGTCTTTCCTTGAAGCCATGGAGAAGATTCAGGGAGCAATGTCTACAATCTAAGGTATATTTCCAGATATGTTTTCTGACATAAATTATTTACATGAGCTTGTGCATATGTTGCATGGAGCATCCTTGAAGGGTGATAAGGAGATCTGGAAGCTCAATGATGAACTGATGACCACCCAATATTCTTTGAGAAGCACCCAAAGTTCCCTCTTAGAATCCAATATCCAGATAGAGAATTGTAACATCCCTCATTTCGGCCTAATAATTTTGTATAAACGTAAATAATTATTGTAATGGGCACACAGCCCTGGTGCGGATCTCAAGGCCAAGGCCCCACCAGTAGGACCATGTATGTATATGGTTAAAACTTCTAAGTTGTATGGTCAGGATACTAACAATGAGGGGTCATCCTGATACTATGATAACTGGAGAGTTAGCAAAACAACTTATAAACTAAGTGATTGTTGAAGCTATCATAAAAACGGTTAGTGGAACCCTTAAAAAGATAAGTGGGTTTAACACTTCCATTTATGTACTTATATATATGTATATATATATACATACATACATACATACATGTTAGAAAAACAGGATCGCAGAGCAATAACAATAAACAGAAACGCAAATATAATCACACATACACATTACAAGAGAGACACAGATATATCGTGGTTCACCCAACTTGGGCTACATCCACATTGAATTTACCAGTCCTTATTATTATTACCGTCCAGCAAGGTGAAGGGATACAACCTGTAGCACAACCGCTGCACTTCCTCTTCTCTATTTCACAGTCTCTTTCCTGATTTCAGAGATCTTTACAATGCATAAAACCTAATACATCATCATCCCTAGCCGTATTACAATACATCCGTAGGTGACTGTACAGTCCACCTACATATCATATAAAACTGGGGTACAAACACAGCTGATACAATATCATCTATGAGACTAGAAGATCTGGCTCCACAACCAACAATCTCCCACTTGGAGACTGATCACAGCAACTCCACCGCTGCTGCACTTGCTGGACTTGGACTTGGCAAATTTCTCCTCTTCACCTTCATGCTAGAAGGCCAACTGAAACCGAGCATGAACTCAGTTTCTCTCTAGTCACTACCTTTGTGAACATGTCTGCAGGATTCTGGTTAGTATGTATCTTTTCCAGCTTCAACAGTTCATCTTCCAGAACAAAGCGTATGAAATGGTACTTGAGCTGTATATGTTTAGTCCTGGAATGGAATGTTGAGTTCTTTGCAAGATGAATGGCACTCTAGCTGTCACTATACAATCTGCTATCCTTCTGCTTCTTACCCACTTCCTCCATAAACCTCTGCAACCAAATCATCTCTTTACTAGCCTCTGTAATGGCAACATACTCTGCTTCTGTTGTTGAAAGTGCAACAACGTTCTGTAGTTTCGAAATCCAGCTTACTGCTGTTCCACCTACAGTAAACACATACCTTGTGGTGCTCCTCCTGCTATCCTTGTCACCTGCCATATCTGCATCAACATATCCCTGTAGAACAGTGTCTGAACCTCCAAAACATAATGCCTCAGTGGTAGTACCTCTCAAATACCTGAGAATCCACTGTACTGCCTTCTAATGTTCTTTACCTGGATTGTTCATATATCTGCTCACAACTCCCACTGCATGTGCAATATCTGGTCTTGTGCACGCCATGGCATACATCAAGCTACCAACTGCTGATTGATAGGGAATCTTGGACATGTAATCTGTCTCTTCTTGTGTCTTGGGACACATTTCCTTACTTAGACTGAAATGGCTAGCCAAAGGAGTACTTACAGGTTTTGCATTCTGCATTCTGAACCTCTCCAACACCTTTTGTATGTACTCACTTTGAGACAATGTCAATTTGCGATTTTTTCTGTCTCTCGTTATTCTCATACCAAGGATTTGCTTTGCAGCACCCAAATCCTTCATCGCAAATGAATTAGCTAGCTTCCTTTTGAGTACATTTATATCCTGCATGTCAGACCCTGCAACAAGCATGTCATCCACATATAATAAAAAGATAATATATCTTCCATTGTCTAGTTTCTTGAAATAAACACAGTGGTCAGAATGACATCTACTATAACCTTGTTCTGTCATAAACCTGGCAAACTTTAGATACCACTGCCTTGGAGCTTGCTTCAAGCCATACAAGCTCTTTTTCAACTTGCATACCAGATCCTCCTTACCTTTGACCTCATACCCTTGTGGCTGCTGCATATATATTTATTCCTCCAAATCCCCATGGAGGAAGGCAGTTTTTTACATCTAACTGTTCAAGATGCAAATCTTCTACCGCCACTAGACTTAAGATAGTCCTAATTGAAGTCATCTTAACAACATGAGAAAATATTTCATCAAAATATATACCTTTCTTCTGTGCAAACCCCTTTACAACAAGTCTGGCCTTGTACCGCTTCTTACCTCCTTCTTCTTCCTTCAACCTGTAAATCCATTTGTTTTGCAATGCTCTTTTACCAGCAGGCAACTGAACCAAATCCCAAGTCTGGTTTCCTACCAATGAGTCCATCTCCTCATTCATGCCTTGCTCCCACTTCTTTCTAGTTTCCACCTGCATTGCTTATTCATAACATTCTGGTTCACCATAATCAGTCATCAATAAATAATACATTGAAGGAGAGTATCGTTCAGGGAGTCTACTTAACCTAGTAGATCTTCTTACAGTTGCAGGAGTTTCAGGTACTTGCTGCTGCTCTTGATTTTCTAGTACCTTCGGAACTTCATTTTCTTTAATTTCATCAAGCACTATGTACTCTGTGTTTTCCTTTTCATGTTTCTTTCCCTGCAACTGATCTTTATACATGACCTTTTCATTGAATATCACATCTCTACTCCTGATGATTTTGTTATTTTCATAATCCCATAAACGATAACCAAATTCATTAACCCTATATCCAATAAAGGTACATTTCTTGGATTTAGCTTCAAGCTTTGTTCTATTTTCTTTATCAATATGGACAAATGCTTCACAACCAAATGTTCTCAGAAATGAGTAGTTTACCTTTTTATCTGTCCATGCTTCCTTTGGAATACCACCATCCAAAGCACTTGAAGGTCCTCTATTTATTAAATAAACAACAGTATTTACAGCATCCTCCCAAAACTGTAAGGGCAACCCTGCATGCAGTCTCATACACCTTGCACGCTCCATGATCGTTCTGTTCATCCTTTCTGACACACCATTTTTCTGTGGTGTTCCTGGGACTGTCTTCTCTCTACGAATCCCATGGTATGAACAGTAACTATCAAACTCCTTGCCGCAGTACTCACCTCCATTATCAGATCTGAGACACTTAAATCTTTTTCCTGTCTCATTCTCAATCAAAGCTTTCCACTTCTTAAAAGTAGCAAACACATCAGATTTTTGTCTAATGCAATAAACCCAAGTTTTTCTAGTTGCATCATCAATAAATGTAACATAATAATGAGAGCCACCAAGAGATTGTACCTGAGCCGATCCTCATACATCTATATGCACAATCTCTAATTTTTCATTCTTCTTATGTTTCCCAACCCTGAGAAATATGACTCTCTTCTGTTTTCTATAAACACAGTTTTCACAGAATTCCAAACTTACCTGCTTGAAATCCGGCAGCAACTTCCTTGAGTGGAGAATCTGCATCCCCTTCTCACTCATGTGGCCAAGCCTATGATGCCACAATGCTGTATCTGTTCCTGTGGAAGCTAAAGAGATAGAATGGTCAGTATTATGAGGACATAAATACAACGTACCTACTCTGTCTCCTTTTGCTATCACCATTGATCCTTTAGTGATCTTCCACCACTTTTCTCCGAACGTAGATAGACAACCGCCATCTCCCAACTGCCCTATTGAGATCAGATTTCTTTTCATAGCAGGAATATGCCTAACTTCTTTCAACAACCAATCAGTTCCATTCTTAACTTTTATCCATACCTTACCCATTCCAACAATTTTACATGGCTCATCATCACCCAATAAAACATGTCCAAAGTCACCAGGAACATACTCATGAAAGTATTTCCTATGGGGTGTAGCATGACATGAAGTTCCTGAATCTACCACCCAATAATCACTAGTATTATCTAATGCAAGAATCAAAGCATCTTGTAACACATCACCTGCTACATTTGCTTCCTGGGTAGTTTCCTTCTGTGCATCTCCTTTCTTCTTTAGAGATTTGCAGTCTTTCTTCAGATGTCCTTTCTTTCCACAGTTCCAGCACTCTATCTTTCCCAGTCTGGACTTGGATCGGCCCGTTTTAGACTTACCATGATTACCTTGGCTCTTTCCTCTCTCCTTTTGTCTTCCCCTGCTCTCCATTGTCAACGCAGTACCTGATGTTTCACCTGTGATTTTTCTTCGCATTTCCTCGCTAAGAATAACACCAATAACATCATCAAATTTCAAGGTGTTTGAACCAGAGACAGAGTTACTTACAGCCATGACCAAGCTATTCCAGCTTTCTGGCAATGAACACAAGATTAGAAGAGCCCTAACCTCATCATCAAAGTTCACACTTACAGAACTTAGTTGATTTGTAACCGTATTAAACTCATTTAAATGATCAGTAACAGATCCACCTTCAGACATCTTCATATTAAATAAACGCTTCATTAGAAATACCTTGTTGGAGGCCGAGGATTTTTCATACAGCTTACCTAATGTGCTCATCAAACCCTCTGTTGTCGTTTCTTTTGAGATATTGAAAGCCACCGACGAAGCCAGGCTCAATCGTATTATTCCCAGAGCCTTTCTGTCAAGAACCTCCCATTCTTCGTCCTTCATAGCCGTTGGCTGCTTTGCTTTTCCTCCCAACGGTAGGAATAGATCCTTCTGGTACAGATAGTCCTCCATTTGCATCTTCCATAACCCGAAGTTTTGGCCGTTAAAATTCTCGACCTTAAACTTTCCTTCTTCTGCCATTGCTCCCACTTGAACCATAAACCCTAGCTTCCTGCGGGTTTAACTGC
Source organism: Larix kaempferi (assembly GCA_027924585.1). NCBI lineage: Eukaryota > Viridiplantae > Streptophyta > Pinopsida > Pinales > Pinaceae > Larix > Larix kaempferi. Next base: position 2,301,363 of record BSBM01000755.1, on the reverse strand, counting down.
CAAATAGACCTTTGGCTCTGATACCAATTGTTAGAAAGACAGGATCGCAGAGCAATAACAATAAACAGAAATGCAAATATAATCACACATACACATTACAAGAGAGACACAGATATATCGTGGTTCACCCAACTTGGGCTACGTCGACACTGAATTTGCCAGTCCTTATTATTATTAATGTCCAACAAAGTGAAGGGATATAACCTGCAGCACAACCACTGCACTTCCTCTTCTCTGTTTCACAGTCTCTCTCCTGATCTCAGAGATATTTACAATGCATAACACTTAATACATCATCATCCCTGTCCGTATTACAATGTATTTATTTAATAAGGGAAATACAATGGGAAAATACCACGGGATACCCAAAACCATGGGCCCGCAAAACAGCTGACGAAAACAGCCCCAAAAATTTTCTTCGGGGGCGTTGCCCCCAAACCCCAATTTCTCGGGGGCACTGCCCCCGAACCCCCGTTGGGGGACCGCTGTCCCCCGGACCCTCCAGCCAGGGGAGATGGCCCCCCCACTGGGGTGACTGTACAGTCCACCTACATATCATATAAAACTGGGGTACAAACACAGCTGATACAATATCATCTATGAGACTAGAAGACCTGGCTCCACAATCAACAATACATACATACATACATACATACATACATATATATATATATATATATAGTCGAAAGGGGACATCCTATTTCTACCTTAAAGAAAGATAAATAGGTTGTTTTCACTCTTTACATACAAAAAATTGTTAGAAAAACAAGATCACAAAGCAATAACAATAAACAGAAATGCAAATATAATCACACACACATTACAAGAGAGACATAGATATATAGTGGTTCACCCAACTTGGGCTACGTCCACACTGAAGTTGCTAGTCCTTATTATTATTTCTTCCAGCAAAATGAAGGGATACAACCTGTAGCACAACTGCTGCACTTCCTCTTCACTGTCTCATAGTCTCTCTTCTGATTTTAGAGATCTTTACAATGCATAAAACCTAATACATCATTAACCCTAGCCGTGTTACAATGTCTTTCTTTTATAAGGGAAATACAATGGGAAAATACCACGGGTTACCCAAAACCATGGGCCCGAAAATTGGTGGCGAAAACAGCCCCAAAATTTTTCCACGTGGGCTATGCCCCCAAACCCCCATTTGCTCAGGGGGCATTTCCCCCAAACCCCCCACGAGGACCCATTGGCCCCCGTGCCCCCCACCCGGGGGGGGGGGGGGGGGGGTCGACCCCCCCCCGTACCCCCTGAGCGTCGGGTCGGGATCATAACCAAACCTGGGGTACAGACACGGTTGAATCATCATCTATGAGACTAGAAGATCTGGCTCCACAACCAACAATCTCCCACTTGGAGATTGATCACAACAACTCCACCACTGTTGTACTTGCTGGACCTTGGACTTGGCAACTTTCTCATCTTCACCTTCATGCTAGAAGGCCAACTGAAACTGAGCAGGAACTCAGTTTCTCTCTGATCACTACCTTTGTGAGCATGTCTGCAGGATTCTAACTAGTATGTATCTTTTCCAGCTTCAATAGTTCATCTTCCAGAACATAGTGTATGGAATGGTACTTGAGCTGTATATGTTTAGTCTTGGAATGGAATGTTGAGTTCTTTGCAAGATGAATGGCACTCTGGATGTCACTATACAACCTGCTATCCTTCTGCTTCTTACCCACTTCCTCCATAAACCTTTGCAACCAAATCATCTCTTTACTAGCCTTTGTAACAGCAACATACTCTGCTTCCGTTGTTGAAAGTGCAACAACCTTCTGTAGTTTCGAAATCCAGCTTACTGTTGTTCCACCTACAGTAAACACATACCATGTGGTGCTCCTCCTGCTATCCTCATCACCTGCCATATCTGCATCAACATATCCTTGTAGAACAGTGGCTGAACCTCCAAAACATAATGCCTGAGTGGTGGTACCTCTCAAATACCTGAGAATCCACTGTACTACCTTCCAATGTTCTTTACCTGGATTGTTCATATATCTGCTCACAACTTCTATTGCTTATGCAATATCTGGTCTTGTGCACACCATGGCGTACATCAAGCTACCAACTGTTGATTGATAGGAATCTTGGACATGTAATTTGTCTCTTCCTGTGTCTTGGGACACATTTCCTTACTTAGATTGAAATGGCTAGCCAAAGGTGTACTTACTGGTTTTGCATTCTGCATTCTGAGCCTCTCCAACACTTTTTGTATGTACTCGCTCTGAGACAATGTCAATTTGCGATTTTTCCTGTCTCTTGTTATTCTCATACCAAGGATTTGCTTTGCAGCACCCAAATCCTTCATCGCAAATGAATTAGCTAGCTTCCTTTTGGGTACATTTATATCCTGCATGTTAGACCCTGTAACAAGCATGTCATCGACATACAGTAACAAGATAATGTATCTTTCATTGTCTAGCTTCTTGAAATAAACACAATGGTCAGAATGACATCTACTATAACCTTGTTCTGTCATAAACCTGTCAAATTTTAAATACCACTGCCTTGGAGCTTGTTTCAAACCATACAAGCTCTTTTTCAACCTGCACACCAAATTCTCCTTACCTTTGACCTTATACCCTTGTGGCTGCTGCATATATATCTCTTCCTCCAAATCCCCATGGAGAAAGGCTGTTTTTACATCTAACTGTTCAAGATGCAAATCTTCTACCGCCATTAGACTTAAGATAGTCCTAATTGAAGTCATCTTAACAACAGGAGAAAATATTTCATCAAAATATATACCTTTCTTCTGTGCAAACCCCTTTACAACAAGTCTGGCCTTGTACCGCTTCTTGCCTCCTTCTTCTTCCTTCAACCTGTAAATCCATTTGTTCTGCAATGCTATTTTACCAGCAGGCAATTGAACCAAATCCAAAGTCTGGTTTCCTACCAATAAGTCAATCTCCTCATTCATGCCTTGCTCCCACTTCTTTCTAGTTTCCACCTGCATTGCTTCTTCATAACATTCTGGTTCACCATAATCAGTCATCAATAAATAATACATTGAAGGAGAGTATCGTTCAGGGAGTCTACTTAACCTGGTAGATCTTCTTACAGTTGCAGGAGTTTCAAGTACTTGCTGCTATTCTTGATTTTCTGGCATCTTTGGAACTTCATTTTCTTCAATTTCATTAAGTACTATGTACTCTGTGTTTTCCTTTTCCTGTTTCTTTCCCTACAACTAATATTTATACATGACCTTTTCATTGAATATTACATCTCTACTCCTGATGATTTTGTTATTTTCATAATCTCATAAACAATAACCAAATTCATCAACCCCATATCCAATAAAGGTACATTTCTTGGATTTAGCTTCAAGCTTTGTTCTATTTTTTTTATCAATATGGACAAATGCTTCACAACTAAACGTTCTTAGAAATGAGTAGTTTACTTTTTTATTTGTCCATGCCTTCTCTGGAATACCACCATCCAAAGCACTTGAAGGTCCTTTTTTTATTAAATAAACAACAGTATTTACACCATCCACTCAAAACTGTAAGGGCAACCCTACATGCAGTCTCATACACCTTGCACACTCCATGATCGTTCTGTTCATTCTTCCAGACACACCATTTTCTTGTGGTGTTCCTAGGACTGTCTTCTCTCTACGAATCCCATGGTATGAAGAATAACTATCAAACTCCTTGTCGCAGTACTCACCTCCATTATCAGATCTAAGACACTTCAACCTTTTTCCTGTCTCATTCTCAACCAAAGCTTTCCACTTCTTAAAAGTAGTAAACACATCAGATTTCTGTCTAATGCAATAAACCCAAGTTTTTCTAGTTGCATCATCAATAAATGTAACATAATAATGAGAGCCACCAAGAGATTGTACCTGAGCCGGTCCTCATACATCTGTATGCACTAGCTCTAACTTTTCATTCTTCTTCTATTTCCCAACCCTGAGAAATCTGACTCTCTTCTGTTTTCCATAAACATAGTTTTCACAGAATTCCAAACTTACCTGCTTCAAATCTGGCAGCAACTTCCTTGAGTGGAGAATTTGCATCCCCTTCTCACTCATGTGGCCAAGCCTATGATGCCACAATGCTGTATTTGTTCCTGTGGAAGCTAAAGAGATAAAATGGTCAGTATTATGAGGACATAAATACAACGTACCTATCCCGTCTCCTTTTGCTATCACCATTGATCCTTCAGTGATCTTCCACCACTTTTCTCCAAATGTAGATAGACAGCCGCCATCTGCCAACTGCCCTGTTGAGATCAAATTTCTTTTAATAGGAGGAATATGCCTAACATCTTTCAACAGTCAGTCAATTCCATTCTTAACTTTTATCCATACCTTACCCATTCCAACAATTTTACATGGCTCATCATCACCCAATAAAACATGTCCAAAATCGCCAGGAACATACTCATGAAAGTATTTCCTATGGGGTGTAGCATGACATGAAGTTCCTGAATCTACTACCCAATAATCACTAGTATTATCTAATGCAAGAATCAAAGCATCTTGTAACACATCACATGCTACATTTGCTTCCTGGGTAGTTTCCTTCTGTGCATCTCCTTTCTTCTTTAGAGATCTGTAGTCGTTCTTCAGATGTCATTTCTTTCCATAGTTCCAACACTCTATTTTTCCCAGTCTGGACTTGGATTTGCCCGTTTTAAACTTGCCATGATTACCTTGGCTCTTTCCTCTCTCCTTTTTTCTTCCTCTGCTCTCCATGGTCAATGCATTACCTGATGTCTCATCTGTGCTTTTTCTTCACATTTCCTCGCTAAGAATAACACCAATAACATCATCAAATTTCAAGGTGTTTGAACTAGAGACAGAGTTACTTACAGCCATGACCAAGCTATTCCAGCTGTCTGGCAATGAACACAAGATTAGAAGAGCCCTAACCTCATCATCAAAGTTCACACTTACAAAACTTAGCTGATTTGTAACTGTATTAAACTCATTTAAATGATCAGTAACAAATCCACCTTCAGACATCTTCATATTAAATAAACGCTTCATTAGAAATACCTTGTTGGAGGTCGAGGGTTTTTCATACAGCTTACCCAGTACGCTCATCAAACCCTCTGTTGTTGTTTCTTTTGAGATATTGAAAGCCACCGACGAAGCCAGGCTCATCCGTATTGTTCCCAGAGCCTTTCTGTCAAGAACCTCCCATTCTTCGTCCTTCATGGCCGCTGACTGCTTTGCTCTTCCTCCCAACGGTAGGAATAGATCCTTCTGGTACAGATAGTCCTCCATTTGCATCTTCCATAACTAGAAGTTTTGGCCGTTAAACTTCTCGACCTTAAACTTTCCTTCTTTCGCCATTACTCCCACTCGAACCAGAAACCCTAGCTTCCTGCAGGTGTATCTTCCAAATAGACCTTTGGCTCTGATACCAATTGTTAGAAAAACATGATCGCAGAGCAATAAAAATGAACATAAATGCAAATATAATCACACACACATTACAAGAGAGACACATATATATAGTGGTTCACCCAACTTGGGCTACGTCCACACTGAAGTTGCCAGTCCTTATTATTATTTCTTCCAGCAAAATGAAGGGATGCAACCTGCAGCACAACCGCTGCACTTCCTCTTCACTGTCTCACAGCCTCTCTTTTGATCTCAGAGATCTTTACAATGCATAAAACCTAATACATCATTAATCCTAGCAGTGTTACAATGTCTTTCTTTTCTAAGGGAAATACAATGGGAAAATGCCACGGGTTATCCAAAACCATGGGCCCAAAAACTGGTGGTGAAAACAACCCCAAAACTTTTCCTTGGGGGCCCGCTGGCCCCCGTGCCCCCCAGCTGGGGGGGGTCGACCCCCCCCGGACCCCCTGAGCGTCGGGCCAGGATCATAACCAAACCTGGGGTATGGACACGGCTGAATCATCATCTATGAGACTGGAAGATCTGGCTCCACAACCAACAAAGATATGTATTTGTTGTATATATATATGCATCCTAGGAAATGATGCTAGTGTGTAGGAAGAGGAGTTATGGCTAGAAGCCATGAAAATCTAAGTGACGACACTAAGGCACATTACTATTGAATTGTAAAAACGACGTATTTATACAAACCAATTATAGGAATTGATTATACAAATGAAGGTAAATTAAAAATAATTTTTAATTTTAGTATACTTGGATTATACAAATAACTAAACATGTATATATATGATACATATACATATTAAGAGTTATCCTAATATAGTACTATTAGAACCTCGAATTATGAATTTAAGGCCAAAAGCCAAATTATATATAAATATTTTATTAAGATCTTGGACCTTTCATCTATAAAGGAGAGGTTGGGTTAGAAAAAGGGTTATGTTTTTATACCATATGAACATGTTATGACCATTATACATGAGTGGTTGGATCGTATATCACTTTAAGTTATTTATATATATTTATAATTATGGGTAAGGATAACCCAACCATGAAATTTAAATATTTAATGTGCACTTTGGGTGCAATCCCTATTTTAGTTACAAAGTAAACGATGGAGAATTCTTTGCTTGCTTGTCTCCTTCGAGGAGGAACAAACTTAGTGAACTGCCACTTATCTCCTTTATTACACCACGATGGACTTCCACCCCCACTCCTTCTTGTTATTGATTCTGTTTTCCTTAGGTTCATGCCTTCCACGACGGTGTTCCAATGTTTTCTCATTATTCCTTTTAACATTGTGACTGCCGCGTGGAAGGAGGATGGTCCCTTGGAAAGGGAACCAACTCAGCGTGTGGAAGAGTAAGCAGTGATAGGTGTTGGGCGGTGAAGATCCTATGGAGGGAAGGACGGTAGCAGAGGATAGGTGATCCTAGTTTAAATATAGATTGTTGAAACGGAAGCGGGATGATCTATCTTGAAATCGTGATCTCTGTCCTTTGCGCAATGTTGGTTTGATCTTCTTAGTTGGTACACCTGTATCGAATATGGATGCGCATTTCTGGAGCGATTCTAATTAGGTCCTGTTCGTGTGTACATTGCTTAAACGAAAACGTTCTCCTCTGGCTTGAAATCTGCTGTGGTAAGTATTCCTTGGCAATTGTGGTTTTGTATTAGCTCGATCTCCGCATACCATGCATCTGTTAGTCACAATTGTTTTGCATCTAGTTTTGATTTTATTTCGTTCTCTGCAAAAAGTGCATGTGCTAGCCGCAATTTCTGCATCTTCTCATTTGGGAGCGGCGCAAGTTTAACATTGCGTTTGTGAATGTTTTGATAGAAGTTTAAACTTAAAATATGTATAGCGTACGACCGATGCGAACCCTATATCTTTTCAATAGATAAAATGCTGTTGTTTAAACCTCTATCATGCGAGTTCCATCGGCGGGAGGTTAGGTATTTATGTTTTTGCCGATTTGTGTTAAAGTCATATATCTGCATGGAAAACTCTGATAGCATCTTATTATTTCTATCCCGGTAAAAAACGTAATGTGTGTATGGGTATTAGCAGAATTGATAGCTGCTAGGGAAGGTAAACATATTTTATCAGAGTTGATTTTCCTGTGAAGGTTACCAAAGTTGAGTCCGGGTAAAACGTAATCCACCTGATGCAGATAGTTATTATGTAACTCTGTAGAAACGTAAATTCACAAACTGTCTATAACCAGAGTTATTGTGATCCACGCAACCGAACCCTGCAAATTCAAATCCGCGCACACACTCAGGGATAAAGTTTTGTATTGTTAGTCTTATACATCCCTGCAAGTATTACGCCATGAGATCGCTGAAGTTTTAAACACAAATTTTAAGAGGTTCAGTGGTGGTGGATGTTTAGGCGACATAAGAATCCCCAGTCTAAACAAGAAACATCTGCACCAAGCATTGTTTCTACATCTCTGTAAATAGGAAGTTGTGTAAGAACCTTTTGACTTCCCTTTATTTTCTCTTGCACTGAGGTTTCTGGATTACACGTTTGTAAGCTAGTTTAATTCTGTAGGACCTTCGATTTTAATAATCATGCCCGTATTTAAAACTCATTAGAATCTTTGTTTGCAGAGAATACTGCCTTAAGGTCCTTGCACAATTATTATGGCCAGGATATTATATTGTATTACTATGTTGGTTTAAAGTTGAAAACGTTGTGATCCATATTTTTTGTTTACATATAGTTGCGGTATAAATATATACTCCCTGACTGGAGCCAGAAATGTATGTATTAATTTATGTTATATATATATATGTTAAATCGGCTTTATAAAGTGATCCTAGGAAAGGTTAGTTAAAGCCACAAATGCGGATAAATAGGGTTTTCATACTTCTTTTAAGTTCCTTCGTTATAATATATATACATACAAAATGGAAGAGACGTGAGGGCTATCTAAATGATACTCCTTGATGAAAGGGCTATGTTATCTTGGTTAAATTTACAGATAGGTGAAAATATATGATATTGTAAGCATAAAAGGTTAAGTTACCTTTGTTTGATTAAATTTACATATAGGTGAAAATATATGATATTGTAAGCATAAAAGGTTAAGTTACTTTTGTTTGATTAAATTTACATATAGGTGAAAAGATATGATATTGCAAGCATAAAAGGTTAAGTTACCTTGGTTTGATTAAATTCACATATAGGTGAAAAGATATGATATTGTAAGCATAAAAGGTTAAGTTACCTTTGTTTGAATTACATATATATGATATTGCATAAGTAAAGGGGTTATGTTACTTTTGTTCGATTTAATGAGAAATAGATTTAAGCAAGTATGAAATACTTAGCCGTGAACAGGCTATCTATAAAGGAGATGAGAGTAAGTGGAGAAAACAGCGCGTTTGTAGATTGTATTCATCAAGTTATTGAATAATAAAATAATTGATCCTCCTTTGTGGACGTAGCCCAAGTTGTGGGTGCACCATGGTAAACTGGTGTACTTGGGAGTTGTCTCTTTGTGTCCCTTATTTGTGTATGAACTTATATTATGTTTTGCATTAATGAGCCTCTTCGTCATATTGGGTCTTCTATATGTGGTCTCTTGTATCTGTTCTTAAGTGTTTAAATCTCTTAAGGAGAAATTGTCCTCTTTCATTTATATAGGAAAGTAGAGGATTTATAAATGCAAAACTTCTTTATTCTAAATTTGAAATATATGTTAGTATCTTATGCATACTTATGAAGATCATCGTGTTGAATGTATAGAGTTATGTCATTTTAAGCATAATGATGTTGTTTTGTTTACTTCCGATACATTTTTCCATTGAGGGGAAGTGGTGTGATGGTTATAGTCGTAAGTAAGAATGGTTACTTACTATATTGATATAAAGCACGTACAAATAAATGTTGAATTCTTATCACGCCTGATTTTCAATGAAAAGATGTTTAAAGTTTTATTAACTTTATTTGAAAATTTACATAAATTACTAAGTGTGAAAATTGGGTTTGTGACAAATGGTATCAGAGCTTTAGGTTACAAACACTAGGGCCTATTGGGCTTAACATGAGATAAATGATTTTGGAGGCTAATGAAGTTGTTCTTGTTTCGTTTTGATGCATGACTAATGGGACGAGGGGATGAATGTTGTTTGAGTTCAACTCCAAAGTTTCTCCAAGAAGTAAGGATAAGTATTTTATCCTTATAAAATTGTGAGTCACGTATGTTATCCTTGTTGCAAGTTTTCTTTGTTAGACAAAAAGTATAGATACTCATATGGATGAATAAGTATGGTCTAGGAATGTGATAAATTGTTGAAATGAATTCAGTACATGTGAAATGTGACTATGGGATTTACTTAAAGGTATAAATTATCCATACTTAGTTGACCATATTTGAAAATCTATAATAGGGAAGACATATGTAATACTTTAAGCAATGAAAGAAAATTATTTATTTCCTAAAAGAAGGAATCATTGTTTATTGAAGTAATTAGAATTATTACAATATGGTAAGAGCAATGCTAGTATGAAAAATATATTCTAGGACATAGCCATAGGATCAAAATGGATGAAATATGCACACATAAATACTAGTATGCAAATATTCCATACGAAGGATGTAGCAATATAGATAATGTTATATGTCTTCTGAGATTGATGTGAAATGTGTAGTTTTTGTATCATGATTGAAACCTTGAGAAAAAGAAAACATCATAAACCCTTTGTTAACTATTGATTCATAACTTGATGGCATTTTGTAAAACCCTAAGTGTAAGAAATAGATAAAGATATAGCAAGGCATATTATACATTAATTATGCATAGTGTTCTTGACTTACAGTTTAAACCTAATAAGGAATTTCAAAATTTTCATAGTAATATCAAAGAGATCTTCCTTGTAGTTGTTGTTACAAGAATTACTATGTACACTATAAATGAGCTTCATTTAGAAGTAAGATGGTTAGGTCATGTAAAGACACATGAAAAATATTCAATTATCATAGCTATAAATTATTTATGAATGCATGGTTGTTAAATATTCTTGTGCTAGTGGAATACTATATCAGAACATATAGCCTCTTAGATGAGGGTATAGTTACATTTAAAAAAAAAAGTTGGATCCCCAAATATCAGAGTGAAAATGTACATCGTTTTACATAGATTTTGGTTGTATACTCATTGCAAAAATATTGTTGACTTTCTTTCATTCTTTTCCATGGATCCGATAGTATGGAGTCCATAGCCTAAATAATTAATTATCATTGAGTATTGATAGTCAGGAGGAAATTGACATACTAGATTACGAGTTAAATATGTGAACGAGATTTTGTGGCAAGATTGACTGATGTGTTTGAACATTATTTTTGTATATGAAAGATCATCATTCTGTTAAAATTTAAGATTCTATTTTGTACACTCATTTAGAGCTTCTTATCATAGTAAGAACAAGTTTGAAAGTGTAGTACCGTATGGAATTGCAAGTAATATTCCTAATAGTTTAATTTATGAATGCATTATGATTCTAATTATTTCTTCTTAGATAGACCCCTGGTAGGGATTATTATATATTCTTAACAAGGATTAATGTGTATCAAGTTAAAAGACATTGTTAAGGAGTGGGGTATAGGAAAAGAGGAATCCCAAACCTTGATATGATTGAAAGAGTATGGAAAGATTCTTTAGATAATGAGTATTAGATGAAAATGAATCCATATGTAACTAACTGTTTAAATTATGATACTCACATGTTTATTTGTTAAAAAAATTGACTTCAAAAAAGATATTGAAGAGTTTATATTCATACATCACGGTGAATTGAAAAGGATGCACAAGTTATTGAATGAGCAAGGGTGTAATGCTATGAGTCTAATGTGTTCAATTGCTAAGCAATTTAAGCAAATAAATCTTTTATACTAACATTTTAGGAAGTGATTTAAACAACCACTGATGACAAGATCAAAGAAGAACGTTGATTATAAAACTTATATAGAAGAGTTGAGCTATAACGCTCAAGAGTAAGTAATGATTTACTTTACATCTTATTTGGTTTACAGGATTTTATGAATCACGATTGGTAATAAAAACTCATGATTAATGATGTGTAATCATCAAAATGTATAGAATGTGATAAGCAAATATAATTGCGGTTATTACGATGCAGGTTGCATATAGAATGATTGTTATTTCTAGACTCAAAACAAGAAGGTTTAAATTATGTACTCAAACATAGCAGAAAGGAGGTTCCTACATTCATTTTCTAGCCGTTGCAGGAGGCAAATTCCCTAAAAATTATATGTGGTCATGTTCCCCATGGAAGTGGAATAGAGCAGGTGGCTCATTGAATGTTATACTGACCCATAAGACCTAGGAAATCTTTATATCCATCGAATTGAGCAGGTGGCTCATTATGTTTTCTTCCTTATGGCAATTCCTAAACCAAAAAGTGGAGGAATGCACAAGAGATTCGATGAGGGGAATGGCTATGGAGTGAATGGTAGAGGTAGTATGGAATCTGAACTAGTTCAGCCACATTGCTGAGTTCAATATTTCCAAAGGCAGAAGTATTACTATTGAGTACAATAAGTAATTATCATACTACTGTTACAGAAAATATCGCTGCTGAGTTTACAGAAAATGTTTACTAACTACAAGTTTTATTTGTAGGTTTTATTTACATGTTTTTACTCAAAGACGAGTTGTGTGTTCAACAAAGGATTGCTGAAGTTTCCAAACTCAGGAGGGAGTTTGATGATCAACAAAGGTGTTGTTGAAATATTGTGTTATGGCATAATCAATATTAAATGATTTGTATTGTAGAGTAATGAATGTCTTATGTGTGAATGCTAGAGTAAGCAAATATGCCCTCAAGGATGAAGAATAATGATAAATGATCAACATTACTGTTTTGAAATTTTACATACTTATGTATGTTGAAAAATGTTGGAAGATTTGGTATGATCTGTACAGATGTACAAGTTGTGAAAGAAGTACGAACCACAAAGACGTGGGTAAGTAGTATGAATTCGAAGATGATAAAAAAAAATAACAAAGGGAAACGACAAGTGAGTTAAAGAATGATGACCCAGAAGGGTAGACGAATTGCTGAAAAGTGTGAACACCGAGGATGGTGTTATTCTTAAGGGGAGGAGTATGTAACATCCCTCATTTTTGCCTAATAATTTTGTATAAACGTAAATAGTTATTGTAATGGGTACAAGGCCCTGGTGAGGAGCTCAAGGCCAAGGCCCCACCAATGGGACCATGTATGTATATGGTTAAAACTGCTAAGTTGTAAGGTTAGGAGACTAACAACGAGGGGTCATCCAGATACTATGATAACTAGAGAGTTAGCAAAATAACTTATAAACTAAGTGATTGTTGAATCTATCATAAAAACGGTTAGTGGAACCCTTAAAAAGATAAGTGGGTTTAACACTTCCATTTGGGTGCAATGCCTATATTAGTTACAAAGTAAACGATGGAGAATTCTTTGCTTGTTTGTCTCCTTCAAGGAGGAACAAACTTAGTGAACTGCCACTTATCTCCTTTATTACACCACGATGGACTTCCACCCCCACTCCTTCTTGTTATTGATTATGTTTTCGTTAGGTTCATGCCTTCCACAACGGTGTTCCAATGTTTTCTCATTATTCCTTTTAACATTGTGACTGCCGCGTGGAAGGAGGATGGTCCCTTGGAAAGGGAACCAACTCAGCGTGTGGAAGAGTAAGCAGTGATAGGTGTTGGGCGGTGAAGATCCTATGGAGGGAAGGACGGTAGCAGAGGATAGGTGATCCTAGTTTAAATATAGATTGTTGAAATGGAAGCGGGACGATCTATCTTGAAATCGTGATCTCTGTCCTTTGCGAAATGTTGGTTTGATCTTCTTAGTTGGTACACCTGTATCGAATATGGATGCGCATTTCTGGAGCGATTCTATTTAGGTCCTATTCGTGTGTACATTGCTTAAACAAAAACGTTCTCCTCTGGCTTGAAATCTGCTGTGGTAAGTATCCCTTGGCAATTGTGGTTTTGTATTAGCTCGATCTCCGCATACCATGCATCTGTTAGTCACAATTCTTTTGCATCTAGTTATGATTTTATTTCGTTCTCTGCAAAAAGTGCATGTGCTAGCCGCAATTTCTACATCTTCTCATTTGGGAGCGGCGCAAGTTTAATCTCGAGTTTACGAATGCTTTGACAAAAGTTTAAACTTAAAATATGTATAGCGTAGGACTGATGCGAACCCTATATCTTTTCAATAGATAAAAGGCTGTTGTTTAAACCTCGATCATGCGAGTTCCATCGGCGGGAGGTTAGGTATTTATGTTTTTGTTGATTTGTGTTAAAGTCATATATCTGCATGGAAAACTCTGATAGCATCTTATTATTTCTATCCCAGTAAAAAACGTAATGTGTGTATGGGTATTAGCAAAATTGCTAGCTGCTAGGGAAGGTAGACATATTTTATCAGAGTTGATTTTCCTGTGAAGGTTACCAAAGTTGAGTCCGGGTAAAACGTAATCCACCTGCTGCAGATAGTTATTATGTAACTCTGTAGAAATGTAAATTCACAAATTGTCTATAACCAGAGTTATTGTGATCCATGCAACCGAACCCTGCAAATTCAAATCCGCGCACACACTCATGGATAAAGTTTTGTATTGTTAGTCTTATACATCCCTGCAAGTATTACGCTATGAGATCGCTGAAGTTTTAAACACAAATTTTAAGAGGTTCAGCGGTGGTGGATGTTTAGGCGACATAAGAAGCCCCAGTCTAAACAAGAAACATCTGCGCCAAGCATTGTTTCTACATCTCTGTAAATAGGAAGTTGTGTAAGAACCTTTTGACTTCCCTTTATTTTCTCTTGCACTGAGGTTACTGGATTACACGTTTGTAAGCTAGTTTAATTCTGTAGGACCTTCGATTTTAATAATCATGCCCATATTTAAAACTCATGAGAATCTTTGTTTGTAGAGAATATTGCCGTAAGGTCCTTGCACAATTATTATGGCCACGATATTATATTGTATTACTGTGCTAGTTTAAAGTTGAAAATGTTGTGATCCATATTTTTTGTTTACATATAGTTGCCGTATAAATATATACTACCTGACTGGAGCCAGAAATGTATGTATTAATTTATGTTATATATATATATGTTAAATCGGCTTTATAAAGTGATCCTAGGAAAGGTTAGTTAAAGCCACAAATGCGGATAAATAGGGTTTTCATACTTCTTTTAAGTTCCTTCCCTATAATATATATACATACAAAATGGAAAAATGGAAGAGACGTGAGGGCTATCTAAATGATACTCCTTTATGAAAGGGCTATGTTATCTTGGTTAAATTTACATATAGGTGAAAATATATGATATTGTAAGTATAAAAGGTTAAGTTACCTTTGTTTGATTAAATTTACATATAGGTGAAAATATATGATATTGTAAGCATAAAAGGTTAAGTTACCTTTATTTGATTAAATTTACATATAGGTGAAAATATATGATATTGTAAACATAAAAGGTTAAGTTACATTTGTTTGATTAAATTTACATATAGGTGAAAAGATATGATATTGTAAGCATAGAAGGTTAAGTTACCTTTGTTTGAATTACATATATATGATATTGCATAAGTAAAGGGGTTATGTTACTTTTGTTCGATTTAATGAGAAATAGATTTAAGCAAGTATGAAATACTTAGCCAAGCTATCTATAAAGGAGATGAGAGCAAGTGGAGAACATAGCTCGTTTGTAGATTGTATTCATCAAGTTATTGAATAATAAAAGAATTGATCCTTCTTTGTGGACGTAGCCCAAGTTGCGGGTAAACCATGGTAAAATGGTGTACTTGGGAGTTGTCTCTTTGTGTCCCTTATTTGTGTATGAACTTATATTATGGTTTGCATTAAGAAGCCTCTTCATCATATTGGGTCTTCTATATGTGATCTCTTGTATCTGTTCTTAAGTGTTTAAATCTCTTAAGGAGAAATTGTCCTCTTTCATCTACATAGAAAAGTAGAGGATTTATAAATGCAAAACTTCTTTATTCTAAATTTGAAATATATGTTAGTATCTTATGCATACTTATGAAGATGATAGTGTTGAAGGTATAGAGTAATGTCATTTTAAGCATAATGATGTTGTTTTGTTTACTTCCAATACATTTTTCCATTGAGGGGAAGTGGTGTGATGGTTATTGTTGTAAGTAAAAATGGTTACTTACTATATTGATATAAAGCAAGTACAAATAAATGTTGAATTCTTATCATGCCTGATTTTCAATGAAAAGATGTTTAAAGTTTTATTAACTTTATTTGAAAATTTACCGAAATTACTAAGTGTGAAAATTGGAGTGAGCCATTCCTCCATTGAGGAATCAAAAGAGCTCATGTTTGTCAGACCAGCCTTTGATGGATTTGATGCATCCATTAGTTTGCTAAATGAAGTTTAATGTATTTTTATGGCTAGTATGCTTTACTCTTTTTAGGACAACTATATCTATACATGAAGGTGAATGTTCCCATATCACTTCAAAATTATATACTTGGTTTTGGATGAATGCCACTGCATATATATATGCATTGCCCCCTAATAAAACTGTATATAATTTATACAAATTATAACAAATTTTGGAATAATATTTTTCTCTCAATTGGAGACTACTTGTGGAGCAACGCAGAAAAACAAATTCATTTCAATTAAACTCTCCTACACATATGAGAGTATAACGGTGTGGGATATTTAAAATCGTTATTGAAATATGTGGTTTGAGTAAAAAGATATCATTCTCGGATTGAGGTGGATAGAAGGAGATTTGAGTTTACAGTATATTTTTACATAATGTTTTATTATATTCTTATTATAATATAATAATTTTTTTATTATATTTTAGGTAAGGTTAGTTTAAAAAAAATTAGTAGTGTATTGTCTATATTATTGTGTACAAGTTAGTAATGTGTATCAAGGAAAAAAAATTATTATTGATATTCATTATGAATCAAATAGTATATGAAATTGGCAGATTCATAAATCAGCCCAAGTCTTGTTTATCCTTAATACATTACAAAATAGCTTATCATAAAAAATGATCTATTCTGCAATAAACTTCGATATATAGCTACAACAAACTTCTATTTTCTCCAAAAAGTCTAAAAATCTCTAAAGTTCAAAAATATGGACCTCCCCTTGATCCAATATTATTTGATCCAAGACTTCTTCTCAAAATGACACCCTCAATACAATCGAAAGCTGCTTTGGAGAGTTTATCAACTAAGGAGTTGTGTTGTTGACGATAGATATGTTCTATTATGACTGTTCTAAAAGACTTGAGCAGGTCTTTTAACCTTCTACACCAATAAACACACCAATAAACAAGAGAGATGTACTTATTAACAATATTAGATCTTTAGATTTAATAATATTAAATACACTATTGAGTGTATATTATTTATATATTTTTTTGAGTCAAAAGTAAGATTCAATGTCTCCATCGTCTGTCGCTTTGAAATTGAATGACTTACTTTTCAAAGTTAACATTAAATACATTGTTGCTAAATACATACTATAGATCTTTCTGGAGTTAGTTGAAGATACTCTATATTCAATGTATATACCATGTACTTCTCTGAAATTGACCGACCCACTTATAACTATCAAATTCATCCGTATATTTTGACTATCAGAATTTGAATAAGGATATAAAAAAAAAAAACTATGAATGTAAGGTAAGATAGGATAAGGTAGATAGTGGTAGAATCAAGCACATGCCATACAGTACATAATGTTGAATGTGTACTATGAACCATCCATTTTCACAAACCCGGGTGGACGACGACGTTTCAACCAGCTACTATTGTGGATCGCATATATATTTTTAGGAGAATATTTTTTTTTTTATAAAAACAAGTATCATATTTGGGCAATGGGAATATTTATTTATTTATAGAAATATGTATAGATGCTGGAGATTGAATATATTTTTTTGGAAGGAGTTTAAATATTTTGGGATATTTTTTATTTTTTTAATTTCGATTATTTGTTGTTAAAATTAAGTTTTTGAATGTAAAAATGGATTTAGGTTTAAGAAGTGTTATGAACAAGTTATTTTTTACTTGTTCTCTATGCTTAGTTGTAATCATTTTTTATTATCTATGCCTCATTACTTGTTATCTATGCATAGGCTACTAGTTATCAATGCATGAAGTTCAATGTAATCTATTTTAAACATTATTATTCAAAATCTCTAATAATATATAGATTCAACCAAAATTAATTTTTGTTTATAAATTATTTCAAAATGTAAATTTCGATTTTTTTACATATGGACGCAGGCGGTGACCCATATCACCATTACTTTAAACCTCCATATCACCATTACTTTAAACCTCCAGCTTCAATGATACGGTTGAACTATTATTGAAATACGAGTATTCTATGTTGAAACTAATATTACATATTTGTTGTAAAAGTTAAATTCCTTTGTTGTTTTAAAGATTAAACCTTATGAGGTCGTTTTCCAAAGATAACGCTTAAGAAGTGAGGGTCCTTTTCACATAGAGATAGATAAATTAATTGATGGTAGAGTTCAACAACCCACAATTAGAGGACAAAGTAGTCAAAGAGAAATGTTGTAGTTAATTTTTTAAAATTTATTTGAAGAGAAAGGAACCCACAATTAGAGGAGAAAGTAGTCAACAATTGTTTGTTGTAGTTAATTTTTTAAAATTTATTTGAAGAGAAAGGAACAATTAGAGGAGAAAGTAGTCAACAATCAAATGTTGTAGTTATTTTTTTAAAATTTAACAATCAAATGTTGTCGTTATTTTTTTAAAATTTATTTGAAGAGAAAGTAGTGTTAATTTTTTAAATTTAAAGTTTGAAAATAATGGTTTAAATTACTATTATAGTTATTTTTTTACTGAATATAATTTAGATAATCAAGAGGAATCATTGTTACTTTCATCTGATGATTCTTTAAAAATAATAAAAATTAAATACTTTTTTTATTTTTAAATATTTTTAATATTATAAAATATTTTACATTTGGAACTTTAAAAAAAACAAAAGATTCAACAATATTGTTTAATTTATATAAGTTTAAAAAATCATATTTTCAATTTAATCTTTGAATATAATTATAATTATAAAAACAAATAAAATGGAAGTAGTTTATTTATTCTATGTTTTCTACTTTACAGTATGTTTTGGTCGAAATGTCGAGAATATTTAAATTACACTATGTTACATTTATTTGTAAAAATACTCATATTTTTATAATCTAAAATATAAATAGTCAAAAATATTGTTCAATTTTTATAAATTTAAAAAAATATATATTATCAATTTAATATTTCAATATAATTATAATTATAAAAACCAATAAGATGTATGTTACATTGATTTGAAAAAATTTAATATTTTTATAATGTAGAATGTTATTCTTTTAATAAAATATTTCAAACAACAATTATAATTATATAATAATTATAAAAAGAAATATTTGAACAAATGTTAATATTTTTATAGTTTAAAATAATATTCTTTTAATAAAATTACAATATAAAGATTTTAAAATATCATAATAATGTATTTCTAAATCGTTATGAATGTATGATGACCTTACCTTATTGAGCCAAGAGGCGCTCTATAGCTCAGTATGAGGGAGATCTTGTAACATATGAGTGTTTGTGGAGTTTGTCGAGTAACAAAATAATACAAAGTAAACAAAAAAGAATAATACAAAGTAAAAAGTAATAACTATTATGTCGGCCATAAACAAAAAAGAATAATACAAAGTAAAAAGCAAATATGAGACTTAAACTAGAGACTTTACAGCTTAGGATTAGGTGGTAAATAGTATGTTAGTATAAACAAAAAAGAATAATACAAAGTAAAAAGTAAATATGAGACTTAAACTAGAGACTTTACTTTTTACTTTTAATACAAAGTAAAAAGTAAATATGAGACTTTAGAGTGTTTGTTGAGTAACAAAATAATACAAAGTAAACAAAAAAGAATAATGCAAAGTAAAAAGTAATAAATATTATGTTGGCTATAAACAAAAAATAATAATACAAAGTAAAAAGTAAATATGAAACTTAAACTAGAGACTTTAGAGCTTAGGATTAGGTGGCTCATGTATTGCACTCAAGGAGCTATTCAAGGAGAGGTTTGCACCTCGGGAAATTTGATCCCTGATAGAGCCTAGGATTTGGATCTAGGCTCGTTATAAATTATAATGTTATCCAATAAATGTGATTATTGTTATGTGGCTATTGTCGCGTCCCCATCTTGACCCTATTGCATTAAAATGTAAATGATGTAATATTGTTATAAAATCATGGTGAGGAGCTCAAGGCCAAGGCCCCGCCATCGATTTATTGATGCACATGGTTTGCGTGCTAGCCAGGCACATTGGAATTTCAAACATCATGTAAATATGCATTTTAATAACATACCCACAACTAGCTATGCAATGAAACAAGAGATGGGGGCATGATTTTACAAGGAATTGGGAGGGAAAACATTCAAACCCTTGAGCCAATCAAGTCAAGACAAGTGTCAATGAGATAACCCATCAAACCCTCAACTACCCATGTTGAATTTTGTACCCAATCATTCATTTCTCCAAAGAGTTCATTGAGGTAGTTAATGCCATGGGGAATGGGAGGTATGGTTGTCCAAATTCGGGTATGGGCAAGCCACCCTTCATGAAAAATCGCGTTTTGCTTCTTGGGTAAGAAAAGAGCCACGAATTGCTTCCCAAGCCATTATCCATCAACCAGTTTGGTTCTCTCACAAGTTGGGAGCTTGCTGGGCATTTTTCCCCATCGAAATTGTGTGTTTTCCTTCATTCTCAGTTGGGAGAAGGGCATTTTTGTGTTATATACCAGTGGGGAAGAAGGGGAATTGATTTGGGGTTCCATAGAGACCATTTTGGGCTGTTGAATGCTTAGTTAGTTTGGGGGAGAATTCATTTTCCTCCCTGTGATTGTTTTTCCCATCCCACAATCCATTTTTGGTTGGAAACGATTTGGGAAAACCCATGACCATCTTGTTTATAAATCCCATTGTTAAAAATGTGCATCCATTTCCAATGATTGTGCTTGCTTTGTGAGAAATGAGTATGTTGGGGTGCGGATTATGGGTATCTATTGCTTTGGCTGTGCATCAGCTTGAATGTCTCATTTTCCTTGTAAGAATCATGCCCAGCTCGAGGGTGGCAGTTGTGTTGAGAGATTGATGAACACAACTGGCCTATGGTTGGGTGGAACATTGTAGCGACATAGCTAGTTTCTTGGGACAATTGCACAATAAAGATAAGTATCCTCTATGTGTATTTACTTCTGAAATGTTTAATTCGATGATCATTTTGATATGTTGGATGAGTATGAAATGTGCGTGGGTGTTGTTTTATTCCGTTGTGCATAATTGCTTGATTTGCATCTGCACACTTTTGTTTTTATTTGTATGAATCTAATGAATGGGCTGAGTTTATGTAAAATCCCCAGAGAATGGTATCATGTTCCCTTCCTTGCCTTGGATAGATAAGAGGGGACATGAAAGAATGGTATCAAAGCAAAGGTTGCAACATTTAGGCTTTCATGGGCTACCTATCATAGTTGCAGAGGTAAGTATGCTTCCTGCTCAGCAGTGATCATTAGGAAAAATTTCAAATTTTTCTAAGTGTTTCTGAGTTTTTTGTTAAGGCTGTGTCGGTGAATCTCGCCGAGTTGCACCGACGAGATTGCGGCGATGCGTTTTGGCAAATCTCGTCGAGTTGCGCTAAAATGGATAGTGAATCTCACTGAGTTGCACCGATAAAGTTTGCGGAAGTGCTAGGGAAAAGAATGAAAAATTTCAATTTTTTCTAAGTATTTTTGAAAAAATTTCTAAAGTGTTTTTGAGTTTTTCTAAGTCTGTGTCGGTGCAAGATTTCGAGTTCCACCGAAATGGTCGGCTCAAGTTTGCGAGTTGCGCTGAAACAGTCGGCAAAAAATAATAAGTTCACCGAAAAAGAAGGAAAATTTTGGCGATAAAGGAAAAAGTCGTCGAAACCAATTAGCGGAAAGTTATGAGTTTTGGGCCGAAATAGATCGGTGAGAACTGGCGAGTTTGCGCTGAAGCAGTCGACGGGAACTGACGAGTTTGCGTCGAAGTGGTCGGCGAGAACTGGCCAGTTTGCGCCGAATCGGTCGGCAAAACTGGGCGAGTTGTTCCACAACAGGTCGGAGGAGATAGACGAGTTCACCGATCGATAGAACTCAGTGAGTTGGTCCGAAACGGGTCAGAGAAGATAGACGAGTTCATCGATCGACATAACTCGGTGAGTTGCTCTGAAACGGGTCGGAGGAGAAACGATAAGTTCGCTAAAACAGGGAATTTCAACGGTTTTCTAAGGTGAATTTCAGGCGCCAAAAGTTGAAAAATGCCATGGAACTTATGCACCAAATTGCATGAAATCAAAAGTTGAAAAATTGCCCCCTTGACCCTTGTCATCCCCCGGAGGCAGCCGTTGAAAGTGTGAAATGCATTCTCTATGCTTAAAATGAGAGGCAGGAATTGCATCGAAGGTTTATGGAAGCCTTATCAAGAGTAATTGGCTGTAATATGCGTTGCGGAAGAGCAATGGGAGCAGTAAAGCAACATTGATAAGAGGGAAATTCCTCACCCTAAACTATTTCTGTTTATAACATAAGAATTGCATGATTGGAAAATAACAAGAATGAATGTTATACACATCTGTATATATTGAATTACTAATTCGTGAGAATATCATAGCTAATGATTGCTTTTGTGCATGGTAGAGAGCCCATGAAATTGGATCAGCTATGATGTAGAAGAGGAAACTCCATGCTACAATGAGGAATTGGAAAGGGAGAATTCATTAACTCCTCTCTTGCTATTGTATTTATATTTCCTGAGTTTATATACTGAAAATTATGGCATAAGGATGCTGGAAATGTAAGAGAGTAGTAGATTAAATATCAATTAGTGGGCATGACTAAAGAGTCATTGCATAATGCATGTGAATTGCTTATGCATGAGCATGATGTTGCATATGGGTAAAGGTAGTGAAGTTACACATGCAATAGCCCATTAATGGTATTTCCTATGATTGTTGATAATGGTTGTATGAATCAAACCATAGAAGCATGATTGAAAATGCAAGAGATTAGATAGATGAAGGGAATATGCACTAGTTGGAACACTAATGGACATTGCACAGTACATGTGAAAATGTTTGTGCATATATATATGATATTGCATATTGGTAAAATAGTGAGGATTTACATATTCAAAGAGCCACTTAAGATAATGATTGTGGTTGCTAATAATTAGTTATGTTCGCATTGGTTGTAGGACCAGAGACAACCAAAGCATGGCTAAGGATGTGGCTGATGATTGTTGCATATGACCAACAATCTTATGAAAAAAGGTTGGGGCGAAAAATCTATGATCATGACGTTGGAAAAAGGATTGTGAAGCCTTGGTAAGAGGCCAACTGATCAGGTAACATCAAGCAATGTTAATGACAACCATGCAGGTAATGGTTATTTGTGCTTAATTGCATGGATATTGAAAGAGGATTTGGTAAGATCCCTTCAACTATGTTTAAACTATGTTGATTTGGTTTGCATGTGGTATTGAGTGTCTAAATGTGAATGTCAACCTACCAAGTATGGTGAGGTGTGGGTAAGTGAAGGCAGGAATCCTTACACCCTATAGCTGCTTGGAAACCTCAATGCATTCATATGGAATTATATCATGCCATTTGTGTATATTGGTTGTGAGTTTAACAACCAAAGCAAGTGAGGACTTATGGACCTGCCTTGGTAGTGAATGCTGTGTGTGGTAATCATGGTTAGGCCATAGTATGTTTGAATGCATAGTATTCGTGAAGTAATGGAAGGTTGCATTGAAGAGATGTGCATTAAAATATTCTGTAGATGTTGTGAATGTGCATGCATATGTGTGGGTGCACATGTTGAGATGCATTGTGTGAATGCATGGTTGTGATATAATATGTTTCAATTCAATTAGATAATCGCTGAAATGGTGAACTATTGTTAATCCTGAGACCATTTCATGAGCTACTGTGAATGTAGGAGAATGATTGCATGAAGAAGGTAGACATATTGATGGGATACCAAAGTGCTCTGTTGGAAGGACAGAGTTGCATAAAAGGAATATGGATGTGAAGTAATAAGTATTTACAGTTTATTTAAATTGCATGAACGGTGTATCCATGTCTTGCAATTTTACCATGATAATGATGTGCATATATATATATATATATATATATATATATATATATATATATATATATATATATATATATATATTTCATTGCATTTTAAATGATAACAGTTGGAGGTGTTTGAATTATTGAGTGTTATAATTCTGAGATCACTTCAGTAACTATTGCAGCAATGAAAGGATTATATGCATAGATACTCACAACGTGCTTGGCTGATTGAAGTTTCAGATTTCGGGTAGAGAAGTCTTGCATATGGAAATGAGGAGAAGTCCATAGTAAAGACCGGGATCTACCATGTGCAGAAGCCAAATGTTATGAGAAGGTTCTCATGGTTGTGAAATTTAACTTATGCATGAAATAGATATGTAAATTTCAGGTGTGAAATTTGGCTAATAATTGCTAATGACTGTTTGGCTTATATAAAAACTGTGTCAAGAGGACATGTTGTAGGTGGATGTTCATGTATGGAAGCCAATGTAAAACCATAATGAACAGAATGATACCACTTACAAGAACCAAACAATATGAGGATAGCCTCATTGCTAAGCAAATCAATTTCTGTAGTAGACAGAATTGCAAATTCATATTGAATTTAATTATTAATGACATTGATTGGTTATGGAACAATCAGATTTGAAGTTTATTGCTAAATGTTGCTGACTGTTTGGCTATTTGATAAGTGTGCCAAGATGACACATTGCAGGAAAACCATGTGTGATGGCTTGTAGAAGCCAAACTAGATGGGAAGGATCCCATGCTTTGGAAATGGGTTTCAGGTGAAACGCCATTGTAGATGTTGATAATGTCTCAACCAAACTGCATGTTGGTAAAGCATGTGAGGGAGACAGTAAAATTATGCCAAGAATGTATGAGTGGGTTATGGAACGTGAAAAGATGGGGTGGCAAACTGAAAGACTGTTGACTCAGAGAAGGGAGCCCCCATTCTTTGCAAATGAAGAAAAGATATATCTGTGAAACAAATGAGTATTCTGTAACCCTAACTGAGGATATACATGTCTAGTTATTAGATTTAATATGCATAGCATGTTTTGTTATTTCATTATTATTCCAGATTGCTTGAGTGTGACTAAGGCCTACATGGCTCACATCGGAAAGGGATGCATACCTTTCGGGTGATGGGTTATGTTAGGGTTGTCAATATTGACTACACCCTGAGGAAATGGACGCATTCTTGGTGTTTCAATACTTGATAGTGAATGTTATGAAATATGATTACAATTTTAGAGCAACAATACTGATGAGCCTTCTTATCCTAATTGTGCTATCAACTTAAACAGATGCAATTTGGTGTTGCACGTTAAGAGGAAAAGTGAAGAAAGGGTGCTCAAGAGGACTGTATGGACAGTGGTAACCTTTCTACGCTCACACTAAAGGACACTAGAAGAGATGGATAGGCTCGAGGAGCTGTGTTGCAGAAAAGGGGTATCATCCTTGTGTAGTGTGAGTGGGTATTGTGGGGCCATGCTAGCCTGCAGTCAAGTGAGTCACCTATGGAGTTCCTGGAGGGAACCACTGGTTTGCATAGGAGAAGGAGCCACACAATCACATTATGTTATTCTTATTGCTTGATAAACCCATTCGGTGTATTGGCTTGGCAATGGTTGTTGTATGCCTGATAAACCCAGTAGGTGTACTGGCTTGGCATTGGTTATTTGGATGTTGTGGTGAATGGTTGTTGTATGCTTGATAAACCTAGTCGGTGTATTGGCTTGGCATTGGTTGTTTGGATGTTGTTGTGAATGGTTGTTGTATGCCTGATAAACCTAGTCGGTGTACTGGCTTGGCATTGGTTATTTGGATGTTGTGGTGAATGGTTGTTGGGTGCCTGATAAACCTAGTCGGTGTACTGGCTTGGCATGTTGTTAAATTGGATGCCTGACAAACCCAGTCGGTGTACTGGCTTGGCATTGGCTATTTTCATGTTGTGGAGGTATTGGTGAAGGCTGTTATTTCTTAACAAACCCAGTCAGAGAACTGGCTTGAAAATGGTCGTTGTATGCTTGATAAACCCAGTCGGCGTACTGGCTTAGCATATTGATTTTTGAAATGCTTGATAAACCTAGTCGACGTACTGGCTTAGCATATTGATTTTTGAAATGCTTGATAAACCCAGTCGGCGTACTGGCTTAGCATACTGATTTTTGAAATGCTTGATAAATCCAGTCGGCATACTGGCTTAGCATATTGATTTTTGAAATGCTTGATAAACCCAGTTGGCATACTGGCTTAGCATATTGATTCTAGGGATGCCTGATAAACCCAGTCGGCATACAGGCTTGGCATTGCCTATTCAGACGATGTTGTGGAGCAACATGTGTGCTGGCCAAGCATCCACCCCACAGGTGATCCAAGGCTTGTAAAGTAGAGACAGAAACCTGTGGAGTAGCAGGGAAATGCACAGTATAGATAAGTATTCAATTTCATTTATTCTTGCTTGGAATAATGAAGATTTCAAGTATAAGTTTTCTAACAGCTAAGCTGTTACACTGTTGTTTCTTTGTTGGAAACCTTGGTAATTGCAGGAAGCAAGGACCCTAAAATAACTATAAATTCTTGGTAAATCCAGAGAGTAACTGGTTGAATCTATAAATGCTTGGTAAATCCAAAAAGCAACTGGTTGGGTTCTATAAAATTCTTGGTAAAGCTAGAAAGTAATTGGTTGGGCATTAACCACATGATGTTGACATTGATAAAACCAGTAGGCGTATTGGACAAGAATTGCCATTCGAATTATTGTAGAGTAGCTTGCGTGCTAGCCCAACATTCGTTATTGTATCCATGGGAAATCCAATGCTTGTAAAGCAAAGAAGGAGCTTGTGGAATAAAGTGAAGACATCCAATGCAGATAAGTATTTGGTTACCTTGCAACTTCTTGCTCATGAATATACGTGTGTATATGATTTGGTTATGACTTTCTCAAACTCTTGTTTAGAGATAAACCCTATGAAAATAAACTAAACATGTGAATTGATTCAATGTTTGAGTGTAGGTATTGCTAGAAGCAGGGACTATGAAGGCATCATAGGGATGCATGTGGACATGTGGCCATCCTAAAGAGCTCAGTATGAGCAGTAATGAAATATGGTGCTAGTGGACATGAGTCGATCCTAGCAGCCAAAGGTTCTGTAGGAAACAATGGGGAAGGGTCCCTAGTTGAAAATCCTTAGACAGACCTTTGTTAGGATATTTAGACACTTAGGAGTTAGTTAAGATCAACTTATATAATATATCCGTTAGGGATAGTGTGTTTCTTTAGTATGCATTAGTATGCATTTGTAAATACTTAATCCGACGGTCACGATATGTTTTCGACATAGAGTGATCCGACGACTCAACTTCTCTTAGATCAAACCTAACCTTGATCCGTGGCTTAACACTCGATTGGTCCATGATCTCTATTTAAAGAGCATGGAGGGTCATTGTTTAGTTGATCGATTATGAGAAGCTCATTTGTAACTTTCTTTCTTTGCATAATAAATTGTCCAGTAGAAGCTATTTGGCCAGGGCCGTGGAGTGTTTCCCTCAAGAGGGTTTAAACCACGTCAAAACATCGGTGTGTTGATCTGTGATCTGTTTGTGTGAAGTGGTTGCTCTTGGTGTTCGGTCCTTTGGTAGTACCCTGTGTACCCGAACATGGTATTAGAGCTTTTATGAAGTGCCGCTTCCGGTTATGATCTAGATCTTGAACTGCTGTTGCCGAAACTCTAAAGGGTTTCTAGTTCTGGTATTTCTGTGCATTTTTGGGCCATGGGAGGTGTTCCATTGCGTCCGGAGCATCGTTTCCATTGGGAAATAGTTTTTGTTTGACCGAAAACGGTTCCCGGTTGCTCCAGAAACGCGTATTTCATCAGATCTGAAGGTATAATGTTACAGTGACGCATTTTTTTTATTTCGTTTTTTGAAAAGGAAAAATCTCATATTTCATATTTTTTTACTGTTAGATTTTTTTTGGTTCGGATTGTTGCTTTCCCATCTACGTATGCTCTTTGCCGTGCACCTTGAGCGATCTCGGCAAATCAGAAACAGAAAGGGAAAGTGTTTTTCTCGGCTGCATATGCTCTTTGCTGTGCACCTTGCGCGATCTCGGCAAATCAGAAACAGAGAGAAAACGTGTACTTTCCGAGCAAGCTAACAAGATCTAACTCCACAAGTGTGGAAAAGTTTTTTTTGTTTCGATTTGTGGTCTGTTTTGCAGGAAAAAGGGCAAGCACGCAAACCGAGCAAGAAGAGTAAAAAAAAAAAAAAACCCTTCCTCATTCCCATAGTTTACATACCTTTTAATTTAGCTCACTTGGTTCAAAGTTGCTTTATTCCTTAATAGGTCTTGAGTTCAAGTCTTAGGAAGTTACTTTTAAAATAAAAAGTGCATGCAATTTCTATTTTCAAGTTACTTTATTGTAAAAGTGCATCTCACTTAAATAATAAAAAATAAAAATACAAGTGAGTCACTTAAGTTTTTTTTATTGTTGCACTATTTAAAAGTAATATCATTGTAAAAATGAAATCACTTATTTTACAAAAGTGGTTCACTTAAAGCAACTTTTTTGTAAAGTGATTGTCAAAAGGTTCATTTTGGGAAGAGGGGGGTTCTTTTTTTTAGCTGGACATTCTCTAGCTGCCACGTCACTATTGGGGACATCTTCAACAGTTTCTTTGTTCAAGCATAACTTCATCATACAGAGTCAGTTTTCAGTGCCGTTTTTTTTGAAACCGCCTATTTTTTCGAGCTCTTCACATCCAGACTATTGGTTTCTGCTTTTACAGCCATTAATTTACAAATATGGCCGCCCCTTGTGATATTCTACTTAATAGTTCCAACTATTTCTCATGGAAATCTCGTATGGAGGATGTTCTACGAAGTAGGGGACTTTTTAGAATTACAACAGGGAAAGAAAAAGAACCCACTGATGATGATAAGAAAATAAAATGGGCAAATAGATGTGATGAAGCTCGTGGATTGATTGGGATGTCAATCTCTACTGATTTGCAATTCCACATATCTGGAATTGATGAATCTAATGCTGCTTGGGACAAGTTGGAAACTGTGTTTGGTAAACACAATGAAATTCAAGGTCATCAACTCGAAAATGAGTTGATTTCTTTAAATCCAAGTGATTTTTCATGCATTCAAGATTATTTATCTAAGTACAAAACTCTTAAACTCTTATGTGCAGAATGTAAGATTGAGAGGGAAGACAAACA
The DNA here is from genome assembly GCA_027924585.1 of Larix kaempferi. Classification (NCBI taxonomy): domain Eukaryota; kingdom Viridiplantae; phylum Streptophyta; class Pinopsida; order Pinales; family Pinaceae; genus Larix; species Larix kaempferi. The sequence goes on along the minus strand of BSBM01000755.1, from coordinate 2,272,476 downwards.
GTGAATTTATCATATTCTTTCCAAACTTGGACCTTCATATTCTGTTTTTGTATCTACATTTTACTCCATGAAATCATCCTTGAATGCAGCTAGCTATCAAGAGCCTAGTCTTGAATCATTTTGTGATTCCCTGATTAGAGAACAAGATAAACTCATTCATCTTGGAATAATCAACAATGCAGATACATCTGGGAAAGCCTTAGTGTCCCAACAGAAAGAAAAGTCCAAGCCTCCCAAGAAACAAAATTTTCGCAATAATAAGTCAAACAAGGGTCCAAAACCCTCTCAGTCAGCTCCTTCTTTAAAAAATGACAAAGGATCCAAGCCAAAAGGTAAGAAGACTGAGCGTCATTGCAACTATTGCGGGAAAGATAATCATGATGAATCTAAGTGTTTCAAGAAGATGCCAGCCTTGGAAGCAGCAATGAAGAAGCACCACATCAGCCTAGATTCGCCTTCAGAATCTGCCTCTCATGGACATGCACTTTGTGCTTCTGGTTATTCTTATAATGCATCTTCTTCTTCTACTTCAAATGAATGGCTCATTGATTCTGGAGCATCTTATCATATGGCTAAGGATCAAGCCATCTTTTCTACTATGCATGAATGTAACACCAAACAAATATTTGTTGGTGATGATAGATCTCTAAGTGTTGTAGGAGCTGGAATAGTTCCAGTAGATAATGGTCATTTTAGTGATGTACTATGTATTCCAAGAATTTCCTACAATTTGTTATCAGTCTATCAGATCACTCATTCTGGTGAAGGTAAAACTGTGACCTTTACACCTCACTAAGTTGTAATCAAGGATTTTAAAGATCCTCAACAGGTCCTAGCTACCGGAATTGTTGATGATATTACCAGGTTGTACAAGTTTAACAACTTTGGGTCATCACCTTTCTCTTCAGTTTTTGTTGCTCATAGTGATAACTTGAGCAAACTTTGGCATGAGCGATTTGGTCACTTAAATTATCGCTCATTGCAACAACTATGTAAAGAAAATATGGTGACAGGTCTTCCGATGGTATCTTGCAGGGATGGTGTTTGCTCTGGTTGTGTACTCGGAAAACATCATCGGGACAGTTTTGGAAAATGTGCCTCTTGGCACGCCTCGGTTCCCTTGGAGCTTGTGCATAGTGACTTGTGTGGTCCTCTTCCATTTGCTTCCTTTTCTGGTTTCAAGTATTTCTTAACTTTCATTGATGATTACACCAGACGCACTTGGGTTTATTTCCTAAAACTGAAGAGCGAAGTATTTAACATGTTCTTGGCCTACAAGGCCCTTGTTGAAAAACAATCTGGTCATCAAATTATTAAGTTACGATCTGACAATGGAGGAGAATATGTTAACAAACAGTTCACTACTTTCTGCACTGAACAAGGCATCCAACAACAGCACACTGTTCCATATACACCACAACAAAATGGTGTAGCTGAGCAGAAGAACCGCACTTTAAAAGAAATGGCTAATTGTATGATCCAATCTAAGGGACTAAGTCTTCAATTTTGGGCTGAAGCCATAAATTGTGCAAATTACATAGTTAATCGCACCCCCACAAAAGCATTACAAGGTATAACACCGGAAGAAGCATGGAGTAAAATTAAACCTGATGTAAGTCACTTTCGTGTGTTTGGTAGTGAAGCATGGGCTCACATTCCGGATGAAAAATGGAAAGCATTGCAGCCTAAAAGTGAAAAGTGCATATTTGTTGGATATTCTGAAGATGTAAAAGGTTATACACTTCTTCAACCACATTCTCATGCTATAATCATTAGAAGAGATGTTAAATTTGATGAAAATATCTTGGCCTGCGAGCCTAACTCGGCGAGTGTGCCATCTTTGGCCTACGAGCCTGATTCGGTGTTTGTGCCTACTTCTTCTTCTTCCAACTTCCTTGACAGGTTTCCAACTCCAGTTTCTGATGATGACAGTGAGGATGAAAATCCACCTCCGCCTGCTCATGTTCCTCCAGTTGCACCAGCACAAGTGCTTCCTCGATGGGTCCGTTCAACATGTGAAGCAGCTGGTGATCTTGCCGATGATCCTAGAGATCAACGTCGAACACGTTCTCAGTTTCAGCGAGCCTCTTCTCTTTTGGCTCAAGTTTCCGAGAATCATGATCCAGAAACTTTTGCAGAAGCTTCAGGGAATCCAGATTGGGATGCAGCCATGGATGAAGAATATCATTCCTTAATGGCGAACGATACTTGGGATCTTGTACCTCTTCCAAAAGGAAGAAAACTTGTCAGATGTAAATGGGTCTACAGAACTAAGTATGCATCAGATGGAAGTGTTGAAAGACTTAAGGCAAGGTTAGTTGCCAAAGGTTTTTCCCAAGTTGAAGGGATTGACTACAATGAAACCTTTGCTCCCGTCGCCAAAATGAACTCCATCCGCCTTGTTCTTTCCCTTGCAGCCTTACACAACTGGGAAGTCCATCAAATGGATGTTAAGTCTGCCTTCTTACATGGTGATTTACAGGAGAAAATTTACATGGAACAACCTCCTGGCTATGTTCAGAATAACTCTAGCCTTGTCTGCCGCCTTAAGAAATCCTTATATGGCCTTAAGCAAGCTCCTAGAGCTTGGTATGCCAAAATGGATAACTTTCTCCTTGACACTGGTTTTTCTAGATGCCATTCTGACCCCAATGTCTATACCAAGAAAGTAGGAAACCATCTCATCATACTTGTTCTATATGTTGATGACCTTATTCTTACTGGTAGTGACCCTAATCTTATAACCCATGTGAAATCCAGTCTTAAACAAACTTTTGAAATGTCAGACTTAGGACATTTGCATTATTTTCTTGGTCTCCAAGTTCTGCAAACCAAAGAAGGAATCTTTCTTTCTCAGTCTAAGTATGCTTGTGACCTTCTTCGTCACTTTCACATGGAAGATTGTACACCAGCCCCTTCTCCCTTCCAGTCTGGAGTCAAACTTTCTGCCACTTGTACTTCACCAGAAGTAGATGCCACCTTGTATCGTCAGCTTGTTGGTAGTCTTTTATACTTGACTCATTCTCGTCCTGACCTTTCCTTTGCCGTTGGTCGAGTTGCCCGTTATATGTAGACACCTCATGAAAGTCACTGGAAAGCAGCTAAAAGAATACTTCGATATATTCGAGGTACAGTTCAGTTTGGGATTCATTACAGTACAGGGGGGAAACCTTTGTTGGTTGGTTTCACTGATTCAGATTGGGCCGGCGATCCTGATGATCGAAAGCCTACTGCAAGTTATGTTTTCAGTCTGGGATCTGGACCTATTACTTGGGCTTGTAAGAAACAACAAGCTCTTGTTCTTTCTTCAGCAGAGGCAGAATATCGAGCAGCAGTTAATGCCATTTAGGAAGCTTTATGGCTTCGACAGATCCTTTCAGAGTTTGGATTCGAGCAGCAGCAGCCTACTCCACTTTGGTGCGACAATCAAAGTGCCATCAAGCTTGCCAAAGATCCAGTTCTACATCAATGTAGCAAACACATTGAGTTACATATGCACTTCATCATAAATCTTGTTCATGATCGTGTTCTTGAAGTTCTCTTTTGCCCTACAGATGATCAAGTTGCAGACATCTTCACCAAGTCTCTTACAGAAGCGAAGTTTTCTAAACTTCGATCTATGTTAGGAGTTCAGGAAATTGTCATTAAGGGGGGATAGGCTCTAATGCCTCCTTCCTTCTCCTAATAGTGTCACTTTTGTAAATCCTTCAATCCTATCCCAAGTTGTTCTTAAGGGGGGATGTTAGGATATTTAGACACTTAGGAGTTAGTTAAGATCAACTTGTATAATATATCCATTAGGGATAGTGTGTTTCTTTAGTATGCATTTGTAAATACTTAATCCGACAGTCACGATATGTTTCCGACATAGAGTGATCCGACGGCTCAACTTCTCTTAGATCAAACCTAACCTTGATCCGTGGCTTAACACCCGATTGGTCCATGATCTCTATTTAAAGAGCATGGAGGGTCATTGTTTAGTTGATCGATTATGAGAATCTCATTTGTAACTTTCTTTCTTTGCATAATAAATTGTCCCGTAGAAGCTATTTGGCCGGGGCCGTGGAGTGTTTCCCTCAAGAGGGTTTAAACCACGTCAAAACATCGGTGTGTTGATTTGTGATCTATTTGTGTGAAGTGGTTGCTCTTGGTGTTCGGTCCTTTGGTAGTGCCCTGTGTACCCGAACAACCTTAGACACTAAGTGTCATAGCCAAGAAAGGGCAAGTCAAGCATTCACATTGAAGTGAAAGAGGCTAAGGAGCATAGAACCACAAGTGATGGTGTGGCTCTGGATTGGAACAAGACTAAGAGGGGGAAACTCTTACTCTTCTCTTTCCTTTTTGATTGATGCATTTCAGAAACAAAGAATTGTTGAGTGCATGTCATGGCTGAAAATAGATCGTGTCTAATTGCTTGAAATGAATTGTGAAAGCTGAAATAGTTATTTTCTTATGAAAGGATGAACATGAATGAGTTCATGTGTATGTTGGGAAAGCATGAAATGTGTGGAAGTCTCATTAGTAAAGCATGGACGTTCCATGTCAATTGGGCAAATAATTGACTAATTTTAATATTGTGTTATGCTTGTCCTAATAGGAATTTCCATGATGAATCTCATAGGTAAGAAATTGAAAGCCACTGTTTTCAGTTGTTACAAGCCAAGTGTCGCTAGTGAGCAAAGTGAGAGCCAGTGGTGTACATTTGCCATAGCAGTAGACCAAAGGCTATGGGTTTTGGTTGGAAATATTTTGCAATTAGTTTCTAGGATGGAAAGAAAGATGGTCGCCATGAAATTTCAGACTTATAGATCAGCTGGAAGGGTAATAAAGGGAAGGGATTGCTGTGGAGCAATGCCCACCTATAGAGCTGGAAGATCAAATCCAACAGGAGCAGCTAAGGAAGCTAAAGGACTTGATCCTGAAAGTTCAAATTCAAGAGATGAAATGCAGGATAGACCTGCCACCAGTTGTGAATTTTGAGGCATGTGTAAAGGGGGTATATATTCCGAAGTGTTGGAACATCGAGGACGGTGTTATTCCAAGGGGAGGGGAATGTCACGTCCCCATATTGACCGTATTGTATTAAAATGTAAATGACGTAATATTGTTATAAAATCATGGTGAGGAGCTCAAGGCCAAGGCACCACCATCGATTTATTGATGCACATGGTTTACGTGCTAGCCAGGCACATTGGAATTTCAAACATCATGTAAATATGCATTTTAATAACATACCCACAACTAGCTATGCAATGCAACAAGAGATGGGGGCATGATTTTACAAGAAATTGGGAGGAAAAAAATTCAAACCCTTGAGCCAATCAAGTCAAATCAAGTGTCAATGAGATAACCCATCAAACCTTCAACTACCCATGTTGACTTTTGTACCCAATCATTCATTTCTCCCAAGAGTTGGTTGAGGTAGTTAATGCCTTGGGGAATGGGAGGTATGGCTGTCCAAATTCGGGTATGGGCAAGCCACCCTTCATGGAAAATCGCGTTTTGCTTCTTGGGAAAGAAAAGAGCCATGAATTGCTTCCCAAGCCATTATCCATCAACCAGTTTGGCTCTCTCACGAGTTGGGAGCTTGTTGGGCATTTTTCCCCATCGAAATTGTGTGTTTTCCTTCATTCTCAGCTGGGAGAAGGGAATTTTTGTGTTATATACCAGTGGGGAAGAAGGGGAATTGATTTGGGGTTCCATAGAGATCGTTTTGGGCTATTGAATGCTTAGTTAGTTGGGGGGAGAATTCATTTTCCTCCTTGTGATTGTTTTTCCCATCCCACAATCTGTTTTTGGTTGGAAACGATTTGGGAAAACCCATGACCATCTTGTTTGTAAATCCCATTATTAAAAATGTGCATCCATGCCCAATGATTGTGCTTGCTTTGTGAGAAACGAGTATGTTGGGGTGTGGATTATGGGTATCTATTGCTTTGGCTGTGCATCAGCTTGAATGTCCCCTTTTCCTTGTAAGAATCATGCCCAGTTCGGGGGTGGCAGTTGTGTTGAGAGATTGATGAATAGAACTGGCCTATGGTTGGGTGGAACGTTGCAGCGACATAGCTAGTTGCTTGGGACAATTGCACAATGAAGATAAGTATCCTCTATGTGTATTTACTTCTGAAATGTTTAATTTGATGATCATTTTGATATGCTGGATGAGTATGAAATGTGTGTGGGTGTTGTTTTATTCCGCTGTGCATAATTGCTTGATTTGCATCTACACACTTTTGTTTTTATTTGTATGAATCTAATGAATGGGACGAGTTTATGTAAAAGCCCTAGAGAATTGTATCATGTTCCCTTCATTGCCTTGGATAGATGGGAGGGGACGTGACAACTATAAATAAAGTGTAGTGGTGATCAAATGAAAATTAATAATATAAGAATGGTAAGTAAACCTATTGACCATAAAGGAATATGTAATCATATTGTTCAACTTAATGCGAATGATTACAATGATTTCAATGTATAATGAGACAGACATTGATAATTTATTTATGTTGTTACTATTAGTGTCAATTAAGGTTAAGGTTAGGATTGTATGAGTATACAAGATGACTATGTTATTATAAACAAGAAAGGGGTGTTTTAACTAATAAAATATTATAAGTCCCACAATTGCTACTAAGTTATGTGAAGGCGGATTGTGTTATAATAAGAAGCTATGTTGCTACTTTAATTTATTAGTTACATTGAAGTGAAATATTTACATGCATAAGTGATTGTGTATTAAATGCATAAGATAATCTTGGAGTAGCCATGTTGTCATGACCTTATACAAGTGACTACATTGATGAGGATGATGTTTTGATTATAATTTAAGTAATTGTCAAGGGTTAGCAAAGAAGATTTCAAATGTTAAAATATGAGCTTATAAAGGGAGGGGTCTTAAATAATTTCATGATAAAGGCTATTGAAAACGACACTACACTGGGCCACACATTGCACGGGACACAAGATCACATGTGAAACGACATTCCACTGGACCGCAAGATCATCCAATGACCTTTTCCTTCATTTCTTCGACAAGATGGTGGTCAATTCTTCACCTACGCTCAACAACACCAATTATGTAACCATTTCTTGAATTGATATTTGTGGAAGGGTATGTAAATATTTCTTGAATTGATCTTTGTGGAAGGGAATGCAACACTCATATTTATATGTTATTCCTTTATCCTACACTCATATTTATATGTTATTCCTTTATCCTAGTTTTAAAAATCCCACTTGCAGTTTTAACCCCCCCCCAATAAAATCCAGAACTAGGTAGAGGGGGCCTTTGAAAATGAGGGGGTGAAGTTTGAACTCTATAAAATTAATTCTCTTAGTGCATATACAGTCCCTCCAATGAAATTTTCTCCTTCTCCTACGATGATAGCCTTATCCTCCGATGATATAAATAAAAAAGGAAATATAAAGGGGGCTACATTATTCCTGTCAACCATGCCACGATCCAACGACTAGTTGGTTGTTCCTGTAGTAGCCGCTTCATGTCATTGTGTAGTTATAGAAAGGTAATAACAATAATGTTCTAATTTCCCAAGCCAATTTGAATAGACTTGGAAAATGGAAATTTATTTCATCAATGACAATGTACTCATATTACTAAACTTCTAATTTGAAGCTTCTAGGTTTAACCCTAGCTATGAAAGACACAAAATATTCTTAAATCAAGTTGCAATGAGTGTATTTATAGTATGGATTTATTTGATCTCTCAAGACTACTAGGGGTTCCAAGACTTAAACCAACTAATCTCATCCCTATAATCGCCTACTTTCTCATACTAGATGTATGTGATCTTGGTAGGTTATTGAGGAAATTAATTCTTGCGCACACTATCCTTTTTTATTGGTTGAATCAAAGTGTTGTTGTAGAGGATACACAATCCCATTTTCCTCCTTAATGCACTAAATCAACGAACTATTGTAGATCATAGTTCCATATTCCTCCTTGATAGAGGTGAATAACTTCCAAAAGAGCATATTCATGAGGCCATTGTCCTTCTTGGTTAGGTTGAGGTGATGGACCAAGTCCACATTACCTAATTCCTGATGAATGGATTCCACCTATCGTCAATTATTTTTTACCAACTTTAAGAGTGAATAATGGGATATTTAATAAAAAGGATTATGCAACCTATTCACATCCTTTTGGTTTATAACTTGGGTGTGTTTTGGTGAAAGACAATATGTGGTAATGAAATTAGTAAATTCTAATCACTCTATAACAAATACACACTCCACAACTAGTAAAAATATCATTCATAATTCGTTGTAGACCCATTAATAAACCACATTCATCAACATACATGGAAAATTAGGGATCTTCAACACAAAAACTCATAAAATGATATTCAAATAACCATTTTGAAGTAATTAATTGTAACGTACCCTTCCATCAAGTAATGCAGGGAAGGAGACGTTAACAACACAAGGGGTTTTTGACATAGGCTTAGCCCCAAAACTTTTACTGATAAGTCTGTAATAATTAAAAACTTCCCTATACAGATTCAACTCAACATAAACACAGCGGAATTAAAACATAATAATACATAGAAGCATAGATTCGCATCAGCATATTTATCTCAAGCAATCGACAGACAGAGAATTCAATCCCCTTCTTATGCTACTTCATATCGATTTCATTAACATGCAGAATAATCATTCAAATACCACATTGCAGAACACAGATTGTATATAATTTAATCCACGAAGAATACTTATCTTGCAACGCAAATGTCCAACGACTGGCTACGTGAGAGCAACGTTCCACCCAACCATAGATCTCTGTCCATCCTGTATTCTTTCAGCTGAGAGATCACCACCGAGCTGGGCTGTGTATCCACTAAGGAGGAACTAGATGGCTCACTCACAGTTAGGGTTTCACTCAAACAACCATGCTAAGCCAACACATAGTTGGGTTTTTCAAGCATACAATAGGAGATGGAGAAGGATGCTAGTCCACTGAGCTCAATCCCAGAGCCACATACACTTCAAGCTGGACTCAGCAATCCCATCCTCTGTTCCTACATCCACTCTTGGATTTCTCACATCTCTGTCACAATAACCCAAATCTGTCACTGATTTTCTGGGCAGTTCAAACTGGGTTTTCCCATGGATTTTGGGGTGGCTATTGCTCCCAAATTCGCCCCAAGGCTCATACCAATGGATCCCCCATTGGATTTCACTGTCCAATACCCATTCTGGGCGTTTTTGGCTTCCCAAAACATGGGTTCATTCCAAGTCGCGATTTCTGGTTTTTTTCACTCATGGGAGCTCGTTTTTGGATGGAGAATGGTGCTAGATCCTTCCACCATGGGATGAGGATGAGAATGAAGCCACCTCCCATGAGGTTGAGTGACTTCTAGGACAAGAAAACAGAGCTCATTACTGCCCATACAAATTTCTGGGCTGCCCATGCTTCATTGAAGCCATGGGCTGAAATCTCAACCACTTCCTTACAACAGGCATAAATGTCATCTAGGGAAGTCAATGGGTTCTCATAATGACATATGGCAGCCTAGGGTTTAGTCCCATAGCCCCCTCACCACTCCCTAGTGGATACACGTGGCCCCTTCTCATTCGTTGCCTCCGTAGCCGATCTTGGAAATTTTATTGCATGATGTTTATTTACATCCTTTTTACAATTCCCATGGCTTAAGAGCGCATAGGCATCAAATATAAATGTTTGCCTTTTAAATCAAAATTCAGGCTTTCACTAGCGGGGCCTTGGCCTTGAGCTCCACGCTAGGAAACATACATCACATGTACACATTATTTACATTAAAGGCTAATATATCCTAAGGGTCGAATTGGGGGTATTACATTAATCAATAAACCATTAATTGTTACAAAATTGGTTTGTTCAATAGATATCAAGCCTAATGGTGGTAACATTCAAGGTTTCTAGGAGGTGAATAGCCATATAATATGAGAAAAATAGGCCAAATTTGGGGCTCATCAGTTGATGCAATAGATAGTTGTTCATCTCTTCCATATTCTTTCCATGGAGAAAAATATTTTTCTTCCACTCCATTGGTAATTTTTCCAAGCTTCTTATGTATAACTATTTCATAGAAACATCAGACCACCCCCTTGGATTCCTCAGTTCTGGTACTTACTTTCTTCTTAATGCAAAGTCTCCTTACTTTCAATGAACACTCTACATGTGTTCTTTCTATGCCTATTGGTGCTCTCATAGATGTTCCCAAATCGAAATTCCTTTCTTAGTAAAATCAAATCATGACCTTGTGCCTTCACTACCTTCTTGATCTCTTCTTTGAATCCTCAAATCCATCCTCCACTTATTCTCTAGATATCACTCACAATTGTTATGTTTGGAATCCATGTGCACACACAACCAAAATGACCATATTCTTGGTGTCTACAATACATCCAACTCCTCATACTCAAAATTGTACAAATGGAGTGTTTTATGCTCCTACCTTACACCATCCCCACTCAATTACCTATGTCGACTTCTCCCTTGAGGAATTGTAATTGTGTTGTCCTTTTCTTCTTGAAACCTTCCTCATCTTCTTTATCTCCTTTTATGGCATCTCATTCTAGTGGTATTCACTCTATTGCATCCCTTTCTCATAGAATTCTAAATACCTGCAAATTAGACTCAATCATTACCAATAATGGTCCTAAGTGCTATTCACTTGAACATTTTTCATTCAACCACATCAAATGTCATCAAAACAAATTCTCATGCTCCACTCATCTTGAATCACTATGATACTATATGACATAACAAACCATGGAAAAACCAAAAATTCAACCCTTCATTCTCTGCTACCATATTATGCTATGAAAATATACAACATTTGATATTTTCAAGGTATCATTTGTTCCCATACAAATGAAGGTTCGTAACAAAGTTGAGATTTTTCATTCTCCCTTCCTCCTTTAGATTCCTTAGTACGATCCAGGCTTCATCCACTAGCATAAATTGTGGCCAGTTTGAATTCAACATCATACTCTTGGATAGTTGTGACTTGATTTCCCCTTCATTCTCAGTTATTTTTGTACAGAAGTGATTGCACAGCTGGGTGAGGTATAATAACTTGGATTTGGTCCTTTATAATATAGGGTTTGAATTGTTTGACTGCTTTAAACAAATCAAATTCTTTATTTTAAAACACTAGATATTTAAGTTCATCTCCTTATAGATTGTTTCTCATAAATGAAATAATATATCCATCCCCTTTTTCTCCATTATGAGTGAACACCATAATAAGGGAATGATTAGATGTGAATGTATAGTAGCATTAAGTCTTTGCTAAAATTTGGTTTGAATAGTGTTTGGAAAGCATATATCAAATTCTTGAGCTTTTCAAAATCTCTTTCCCCATGTAAATCCATTTGAAAACATCATCCTTCTTGATCATATTATTCTACAACTTGGCTTGACAATATCCACAAAATTAGATACAAATATACAGATGAAATTAGTGTTCCTAAAGAAATACTGTATTGATTTCTTTCTAGTTGGTACATGGATCTATATTTTTGGTCTACAAACACTACACCCTTTGAAATAACAAAGTCCCTTTTTAAACAATGAATATACTCTTTCTAGGATCAATAAGGAAAATTCCATACTATCTAATCTCTTAGAAATCTATTTCACAACCTAACCTCATTATAGGGGACCTAGTAACTATGCTTGGTTATAAATGTATGATCACCCTCATCCATAATTAGTAGGAGATATAGAATTGAAATTTAACAAGTAATGTATGCTTAGATTTTTTTATCAATGCAAAATATATTAATGACATAGAAGTTGACATAGTGATTCTTGATGTGTGCAATGTGGTGTTTGATATTCCATAAATGCATATCAGGGATTCCATATTCATGATAAGGGAAAACCAATACTTCCAAATCAAGTATGGTGAATATTTTCTCATTAATGCACGTAAGGGGAATTCTAATATCTCTTTGGTAAGTTACCTTCAAGAACATGGCAGTCATTTGGTAGGAAATATCCTTTTACGTCCATTCATATTGGGGAATAAACTATGATATGAAAACAAGAAAATATATTTCCCTATATTAAGGGGCGAAGGGGGATTAATTATGTTATATGGAACTACAAATATTTAGGATATATTTTATTACATTTCGTGTAGAGGTGGTGAAGGGGAGGTAGAGGGAAAATCCTATAAATATAATAGTTAGGATGACATCCTAAGTATTAATTTAATGTCTTAGATGGGATGTAATAAAAATGAAAACATTGTAAAAGTTATCACTTTAGTAGTCGAGGATCTACGTTGCATGGATAATAATAATCCAAATTAAAAACATTATTCCATGGTTATGGACCCAAGTCCATCTAGACATATTGGTGTTAATGTTTTATACTCTCAATTCAATCCTTGGAATCATGCACAAAAGTTATCACATTATATTGTAATGGTCTCATTCTACATAATAAGTATAGCATGGGATGTATTACAATATATAATGTGTTAAATTTAATATCCAACCATTATATGAATGCAAGGGATGGCACATAATTCCATAATCACCAGTCACATTAAATTTTGATTTCATTTGTCAACTACTCAGTACACTTGAATTTCTCGCCCTAAGATCAATGACTTGGATGCAACCAACACATGAATTAAAGTACAAATCTCGTAGTAGTGTCTATGGCTCTTAATTGAGGAAATTGGGTAATGCACACCATCCCATATGTGTTAATGTTATGGTCCTTTGCTTATTCAAAAGTAGAGTTTCTTTTGCTCTAGATGATGGAGAGTTTGTCATTTCTTGTTTTTTATGTAAACTCTGTTTTTCCCATGTTCCATAACACTTTTTCTTGGAGACCATGTCGTCTAGCAGCCACAATTTTTATATTGTTTGCTACATGTAGTAATTGTTTAGTTAATATTCTTGTATTTTTCGTAAAGCAGAGTGTTTTCTCCTCACAGAGCATGGATGCATCTATTATTAATCCTCTGAATTGGCACACTTTTATCTATGTGATATGACTTTATTTATCTTTGCAACAAGGTTATTTCATGACCGATAGTTCAATGGGGTTATGGATTGGTATCCAATCCTTTCCTTCATTTGTATTATACATTATCCTTCGACCTCCAATCATTCAACACACGATTCGGTCAATTATTCATTGTTTACAAAGAGGACAATACCAAGTAATGTCTTTGTTCATATTATTGCTAATCCACATTGAGTATAGTTCATCTTTGTTTGAACACAGGGTTTCATCTTATGGTTTAATCGATTTCATGTTTAACAATGGTTTAATTAGTAGTTAAAAGTTGGCTTGACCTTGTCCGTTCCCTTAGACATTGGAATTTTCAGTGCCATTAACACTATCCCAAATCCATTGTTGATCCAACTCGTGGCTTCTAGGACACATTTATTGGTAAGTAAAGTATTATAACATAATTCTTTGTGCATTTAAATTACAATACATTCTTACCAAGAGTTATATTAAATATTTTCTTATCTGAGGAAAAGCCCCCAAAATTATCTGTGCATATTGAGTTCAAGCATAAATCATTATGGTTTTCCAAGATATGCAAACACTATCTTCCTTCGTCTCCGAGATGGTTCGATCCTCGATTTTGTTAAAGTATCCTCATTTATATTGTAATAAGGGTCTTCATTTGAACCTTAGGTATACACTTTTAATGAACCATATATACTCTTTTGATTTATAACAAGCCCACCGTGGCTATGTAATTTAAATCTATTATACTTATGGAGCACTCTAATCTGCTTCTTGATTTTTATAATATATATGAATGCTCCAGGTAAATAGAGCTTGGCTCTTGAATATTTGACACACACACACACACATATATATTTGAAACAATGAATGAACTATTTATTATTTTTTTTAAAGAACTTTTCTTCTTGTTTAATTTATTACTCAAAGATAAGTTTCCATCGTCTACAATGTGGGGTAAATAACTCAAATAGAGTATTGGGTGCTTTCCTTGAATACAAATAAAATGTATATTTTAGGGATTCAACAAATTTTATTTATATTTAAAACTGGAAATCATTATAATTTATTTAATATGAATACTATATTTTTGATGGGATACTTCCCACATAAGCTGGTCTTCAACCAACGATTCAGCCTCTTGAGCCTTGGTAACTTATCTACAATTCTTTTAGGTTTTTTTTAAAAAATATTTAACTTTGTATAATAATATAAAAAAATAATATTATTAATAAACCACCATTTATTATTTCCGTAGGAAAATACATTTGAAGTATAAACATTGCATTTACATTTGAATGCAATTAAGCTCATAGGCTTGTATAGTCTGTTATTTAATGGCCTCATACTTAGGCTCTGTTAAAAAATTAGGATTTATAAATTATCATAAATATTTTCTAGAATTATTGTATATAATCTCTTTTGATTTTTCTACATGAATATTCCAAAAATATTATCAGTTTATATTTACTAAATTTAAAACAAGCATCATATATAGCACCAAGAATCCATTAATACTATTTATGCTTCATTGCAATTTCTTATATGATATCCTATGCATACTGTGTTGGTTTCTTTCATATAAATATATTCCCAGCTCCACTCTAGAACTTCTAATAAAAACACATTGTTGTATCATTTGTATATAAAAGTAAGTAATCATTGAACTATTTTTCAATCATTTTTTTTTGAACTAGGGGAATCAACAATGGAGGTTGGGATGGTACTCGCATGACACGGGGTCCATGGATCCAATATTTCTACCACTATAACCCTAGGTGAAACCACAATGCCCGACGCATGGTGCAGAATGCAAGTTGGGGTGAATTGAACACATGACCTGCTATTCACAACCAATTTCACAACATCCACAGAATCACTTGAGCTACCTCCCATGGGAAAATAACTATTATTTTGAAGAGAATTTAATATTTGTATAAAATATCTTTTTCTATAACACATATATATCTATTGTAAATTCATATAAATCTCCCATTAAAATACACATTGACGAATTAGAATATGGAACTATTCTTTCTATAATTTCACAAGTACTCCATTTCTAATAACAGTAATTAAATAAAAGAATAGAAAAAAATCCATACCTATAGTGTTCTTGGAATTTCTTGTGAAAACAATGGACCAAAATCACCGTACTCCCAACCGTAGGCTCATCTCACAACAATGGCCACCCCCGAGCTATTCATATTGTTGAGGATTGTAAAGGATTCTCCTCTAGTTACATCAACACTCTCAAAGTGTTTTCTCAATTTACGAGTGTTCACAAATTCATGGGCCTCACACTTACTCAAGTCCCTATTTGCTTGTAACCCCCCACTGAAGGCATCCCTCCCTCTTTTTAACCTTTTCTTGCCCTTTCCCCTCAATGGGAGGCAGTTAGGTTTCATGTTGGGATTTCTTGATTGAATTAAAATAAATTTATTAATGTTGTTGAGATCAACATGTGGTAGAATGAGAATAAATTAAATTTCCTTTTATTTTACCATCTTTGATAGTTAATGATACTCTCAATGATCTGTCCAATGTTTCCCCAAAACTTATATTAATTCAAATCTGCAATTACATAAGTCACTTTCTCAAAAATATTCTACACCAAAATAATTTGGTTTTATGTCTCATGATTACATCAACAATTAAACAAAATAAATTGCAATATTGAAAATGATTATTCTATCTTAGGGTTCATATTACAAAAACAATCACATTGGATAATCTTCCAAATGTTGTTGTGGTAAAAAAAACCCACAGGGATCGAGAGATCTAAATGCAAGAAGCAATTAACAAATATGAGCAACGTTGAATCACAAGCGATTCTAAAGTTGCATTCTCAATGGTATGGATCTGAGGACTGGAAACACCACACAAATTTAGAAACAAGACCTAACAATAGAAATCAGACTCAAGATCACCCAAGAATCCATTTGAGGAAGGAATTGCATAATTATTTCCTCGAATGTTGATTTAGAAGTATTACCCAAACTCTTCTAACTCGTGAGAAAGCCTAATGAACAACAAGATACTATACTGTAATAAGACCTAGACATTTGGCTCTATATTGATTCATTGAAGTTGGTTTGCATAGCTGTGTAAACTTGTATGGATTTGGTATAGTTATTTTGTAGATTACCATCATAATGTCGTTTTTTTTATAAACTCTCATCTTTGGTATAATATATTCAACTGCTTTTTGTTACTTGTATCATATTTTTATATGGTAAATATGTATGATTTCATCTTCTTAATGATTGCAATGGTATTTCAGGAAGGTTTGGAGTCATCCTACTAGCTAGCACATCTCTCAGTTGTTCTACTCTCAAGACTTTTGCTCTCAACTAGTCTTTTGTTATAGGTAACCATCACCTATTTGTCGTTAAATGCAAATTGTTGTTATAGTTTATCACTTGTTAGCTAATGGTCGCATTTCATGATTTGCATGGTTTTTTTGCAAGTTTCCTTATCACCTCAAGCACCCAGTTGAGAGGAGGTGGAAAAGTCCTTCCGGAAAAGGTACCTCAAGTTTCCATTATGTCCATGGCACGGGGTTTTCTTTATGTCCATTGTAATTATTATATAGTTAATTACCGTATTTATTAATTTAAAAAATATATACAATTAATATCATTATAGTAGCCTCCATGGTTGAATGAAACAACGTGCCTGCACTACAAGAAAAATGGCATTTTAACCTCACATAAAATTGTTGTATATTAAAATATTTTTATAATATTACAATTATGCTTATATTTTTTTTACATAGCTTTTAAATAAAAAATATTAGTATTAATATTATATATATATATATATAGAGAGAGAGAGAATTGTTGTATATGAAAGCATTTTTTACTAGAATATTTAATTTCAAATATTGTTTTATTATAATATTATTATTATGTTTATGATTTTTTGTATTAATTTCATTAAATAGTTTTTAAATAAAAATATTCATATTATTACATTAATTATATTATAATAAAATACTATTGATTGAAATGTTAATTCCAATTGGAATCTAACTTCATAACCCATGTTAAAAAATTACCAAAGAATTTAATTATATTATTGGATCATATATGTAACAAAATTTAGGATTTTTGTCAAAGTTTCAAATAGAAACCTCTTCCTAATTAAATAAAATTACAAATCTTCCAAAATAGAATACGTCTTCGCCCAAGAAAACTCAATAACATCCTGGATAACCAATGTTAAATTTATATGGGAGTGTGATTTAATTTATTTTAAGAATTTAGATAGGAAATTAAGAGCATTGGCTCTTATTTTGGACCAGGGTAATTTTTAAGGGTGAAATTTCACCAAGCTCTTTGGTCATTTTTAGTCTCTAATATCGCCTATATTTACATAAAATATGTTTTTTTGTCATCATATTCGCAAAAAATTACAAGTTTCAATAGTAAATTGTATGTTTCATATTTAATATTCACCTACCTACCTATATATATATATTTCAATCCAAACTAATCGCCTGGAATACTATACTTAAGTATAATATTAGAATCCTTAAAAAATACTCTGTTTTGGACTAATTTTGATCTTGTATAGATAGAAAAATGAGATTCATTTGTTGTGGAAGAATTTGTGTTTACTAAACTTGGAATACTTTAAGCATAAGCAGATATCTGCACATAATTTATCCAAACAATAAGAGTGTTATTTTACCATATTTTGTCGCATACAAATAGCTTAAAAAAAGAATAGAAGAAATATCTTTAACTTAAAATCGATTGCAAACGAGTTAAATTTCAATTGTTTTGGATTCCTTCCCTTCTTCAAATAACAAATCTTCTTGGAATGTAATGAATTCACATCCTTCCTTCATACAGTAGGAAAAGTTTTACAATGTCATCTCTCAGCTCTTCTTGCTTGAGTCCCGCATAATTGTTGGCTCTTCTTTCTGTTGAGCGCATTTAGTATCTTTCATGCAAAGAGAAAAATAAATATAATATTAAGATGTTTAATAAAGCATGAACAAGAAGTGCATCTAGGGTTATAAATACTAAGTTAAATATTAAGATTTTTTTATTAGCAAGTTTCTTTGTTGTATGAGTTTTTTTATTATGATTTATTTAAAAATAGTTTGATTTTTTTTAATATTAGCTTTTTATATGTGTGTGTGTGTGCGTGTCAAATATAATGTTTTTTATATTTGTTTTATGATATTATTTTTAAAATATTTAATATTTATGTTAAATAGAGTTTTATGTAATGTTAAGTAAATTTAAATGTAAAAAGTGATTGTATACAAGATGGTCAATTAAGGTAGAGGAAAATTAGCACAATGGATAAAAAATGTTTCACGAGGACTTAAATTTTTGTTAATGGATTGTTTCAAGTTCTTAAAACATGTTTAAGATTTTCTTAATACATTTTTCCCGTGAATCAATACTATTTTTTTTGTAGTTTGTTCATAGTGAAAATCAAGTGTTTGTTCACATCTTGTCTCAATAAATAAAATGCAACAAAATTTCTAAAACATATGATAACCTTGGGCGGTGATGTGCAAAGACTCGAGTCATTATTCTGAGCCTTTGGTCCTTGAAGATTTGTTTATGAGATAAGGCTCTACTTTCCTCATCCAACCATGTCCAAGGTTCGGAGGCCCATACCTAATGCTCACAACCTCCTAATGAAATAGACATTT
This sequence comes from Larix kaempferi, assembly GCA_027924585.1. Lineage (NCBI taxonomy): Eukaryota > Viridiplantae > Streptophyta > Pinopsida > Pinales > Pinaceae > Larix > Larix kaempferi. The sequence goes on along the minus strand of BSBM01000755.1, from coordinate 2,253,796 downwards.
CCACTTAGATACCAAGGATACCCTAGAGAGATCACGTGTGGTTGTTTTAGGTGTCATTCATGACCATGGATTCCCAAAAATTTCCTTTCTACTCTATAGCCCAAGTTTGATCTCTTCACCATGTCTAGGGACGTAGGACCCACAACTAGTCCTAAAACAAGGCAAATATACCCTCTGGAGGTTATCATGGGTGATGATTTGAGGTATTATTATTGTCGTTGTATGCCTAGAATAATATTTTAATTCCTAAGGCATGAACCAACCACCTATATGACATGATACCCATGCTTACTGTTGTCCCTAACATCCCCACTCATGTATTCCCATGATAGTCTAAGAAAATTGTCAAAATGTCTTTAGTGGTTGTTAGAGGCATCGTGTTTGTCCTTCGATGCTTAGCGTATTTCTTTAGGGGATAAGGTTTGGGTGTTTTCCCTTGAAAATATCAAGGCCATCATACCTATCTATTGTTCAAAACCTTCTAAAGTTGACGACATCCTTTCTCTGAGGCCAAGGATATCTAAGGGTAGTCATATGTGTTGCTTTAAGGTATTGTTCATGGACATGTATACCTTGAAAGGGACTAATTCCTAGGGTTTCTTCATTGATCACGTATATAGCCTCAAAACCCTTAACTACCACTCAAAACAATATGATAGCATCGACATCTCCACTCATAGGCTAAAGGGATCCTCGATAAGCCATTTTGTTTTGTTTGACTAATCCTTTGTGGACATGGATGCTTACAATAATTATTTAGGGCTTAAGACCCAAGTTTCCTCTGTTGACCATGTTTAGGGCCTCAAGACACATATCTATTTCTCAATAAATGCTAATGGAATTGATATTCCCATTAAGGTTAGAAGGATTCTCTTAGGAGATCATGTGTGATGGCTAGAGACATTATTATTGAAAATTTATTATGATACTAGATTATAAAGAAATATTCTCAATTCTATAAACAAGTAAATTATTAAATAAAATTGATTATTTTAATATTTTCATTATTTGAATTCTTTTTAATCAATTTAAAATTAGTTTTAATAAATGTAAAATAAGATAAAAAAAAATATTTTTAAAGTCAAATTTTAAATAATATGCAAAATATTTTATAGAAGAAGTATAACAATCAATTTGTTGTGATATGTTCATAGGTTAGGTTAATGATCCTCATTATTATAATTTTCTACATAAATTTAAAATTAAAATAAAATTGCTATGTTGAAATTAAAATAGAGGTCCCTATTTGTTTGATTAAAACAAAATTATAAATTTGCCCATAAACCATTAAGACTTGCATCTTTAGGGATTCTAGTTCTGATTTTACCTCTCTACAAAATACTTTTAATATATTGAATAAATTTGTCCATAATAAGCCCGAGTGTTGCATATTTAGGACTTCTTGTTGGTAGAGAAACAACTCAATTTTTTCCTTTCCAAGGATCAATAAATAACATATTAACAATCAAATAATCACATTAAGTTGATATATATAATTATTCAAGTTTTAAAAAATTAACATAAGTTATATAGAGATTTTTAAATATAATTAATATATATTTATTCTATTTTAATATATATATATAATTTAAATGTTGTTTTCCAATGATTAATGTATATATATTGATATTGAGCTTGCTTACTTTGTATTTGTCACCAATAATGATATTATAGCATGATAGTTTTTCTATTCCACTATTTGAATATATTTCTATATAATAAGGCTTAGATATTTGAACTTAATAGATTATCACTTATGAGAATCCATTTTTAGATGCCAAAGATACCTTCCCACTTCTAAGCCAATATTATCATAATTACTTACAACTAAAGAAAAAACATTTGTATGCAATTAAAGGTAATTTGAATGTATATAAAGTTTAGAACCTAGAATTGGAGTAAGAAGACAACTTAAATTTCTACATAGGAGCAACAACTTCAGTATGAAGAAGCAAAAAATTTCTACTTACATGTATTCATACATAACCCAAGTGAGGCATCCCTACAGGAGTTGGATACATCCTTTAGCGGCCTCTATGCACTGTTAATTTACAACTTAAAATTGAAAAATCATAAATATTCATTTATAGTATTTGTGCATTTACATTAAAATAATATAAGTTATCTTAACTTTAGCCAGAAGGTCTCCTACGTCCTAAATTTGAGTGAAAATTTGCTTTAATGACATGACATGTTTGTACATGTGTGTCTGTGCCAAAATATCGAGAAAGCTATGTCGAAATGTTTAATAATTGATTAATTGATAGAGAAATCTTACTTCCAATTGTATTAAAAAATTGCTTTTGAAGTTATTGAATACTTTCAATTGTATGGAAGAGTTAAAATTTGAAGTTGTTAGATACTTTCAAATGTAATGTTTATTTCCTTTTTAAGAAAGATCATATTTAAGTAGATTTTGTCCACTTTCAAATCAATATTAAGTAGCAATAGAATAATAGTTATACTTTATGAAGTCCTTAGTTAATTTATAAAAGGAATTATCAGTCTAGGATTTCAAGTTCCATAAATGTCTTTTGATTCCAAGGGTCCTTCTATATGATCATTTGACATGCTAAGATAGTAATTAAGTAGCAATAGAATTTTATTTATACTTTATAAAGTCCTTAATTAATATATGAAAGGAATTCCCAGTCCAGGATTTCAAGTTCCATTAATGTGTTTAGCTTCCAAGGGTCCTTGTATATGATCATGTGACATGCATAGAGAGTTCAGTCTACATAATTAAGTTATTAATAATTGCAAATTATTATAGGGAAAAACTAGAAACATGACCTATTGCAATTTCAACTTGTTGTAGAATTTTTTTGGTTTTGACCTTCTTACGTAAAAGCAAGAAGGTCCCCCTGCCACCTACAAGGTTCATCCCCTAGTGCCTAATGTGGGTTCATTGGATCCCCATTCTTCACTATGAAGCCCCACCCTTCATTTATGAGTTGCCTTCCCATTGCTCCTTTTTTCTTTTATCAATACCATATAAACAATAGAAACTTGCATGCTTTCTGTATTGCGTTTTTTATATACATTTTTTCAGTCATGCTATGATTTTGTGTCATTCAAATTGTTTTTTCTTTCCAATATAATCCTACACATTTTCCATTGTTTGAGCTACACCTATTTGGCTTGCACCGATCTGATGTAGCTTTTTGTATAGAACTAATGACGAGTTTTTTGAAAATTGTGTTTCATGTTGCTTCTGCTTGTTTTGTTTTCATGTTTCATTTATGTATTTTTTTTATTCCTTAAACAATGTGATCAACATTTTATTTTTCCCTTTTTAGGTTTGTTGTACCTACCCAACACAAAACTATGAGTCATTATCATAATTAGCGTGGCCTTGGACCATTACTTTTAACTCTATACCATTGCTTACACCATGAGAATGGTCCCTTGTGTTACAAGTATCAAAATGGAAATTATATCATGACTGTGGGGAAAATATTCCCTATGTAAGGCTCATGTGATGGCATAGTGGGGTATGCATACCAAATATTTATCATTTTTTCTAGTTCAATGAAAGTTCCTTGTATATAAATTCTATTGTAGTTTGAATGTTTCGACATCACTTTGAAAAATGTATGTTGTATCCAATATTTGAAAAATGTTGATATATATTTATCCATTTTTATCTAACTAAAAGAGGTACATGTGGATGAATCCAGAAAATGATTTTGACTTTGTAATTTTAACTAGTGAAAAACAATCTACCTTTGGCATAGTTAGGTGTCAATCAGATGCTACATTTGCAGAAATACATCAAGAAATCATGCTTGATGGTATCATTGGATATGCTTTTGAGTTTACCAACAATCAAGGATATATATTAAATGAAACACAAGAGAAGAGATGGAAAGCTACAAAAACACCTATAGGCATCAAGAGGAAACTAGACACATTGGATACTGAAGCATTGCAATCAAATGCAATGGAAAGAACTCCAAATGTTGAAATAATTGAAGATAACATCGAGGAACCTATGCATAAACAAGCAAGAGTTGATGTTGAGTATGATTCGATAGAACACAACATAGGTGTTGATTCTATGGTATTGGAATCTTGGGAGAAAAAAGTGAATATTTTAATGGAAGAGTTTGTTGAGGAGAAGCTTACTCTTAAAGTATATTTAGAAAAGGGAACACCTAAAATAAAGATCCATTGTAGAAGTTGTGGTATTGATTATGGAACAAGGGAAATATATTTGGCAGCACGAACACTTCGCAACTTCAATAACAATAACATGAAAATAGGGATCCATCAACATAACATTTCAAGGGTGGGAAGTAGTGAAACTCCTTCATGTAACATAGAAAGGTATACAACAATGTTTGGAGATTGATTTGAGATTGATCAATCCATAAAACTACTAGATGATTTCAATAAGACATAAGATCCAAATTTGTTCAAAGTGGTGGAAGAAACACTTGCAGGATATAAGGACAAGAGAAAAGTAAAAGTAGAATGTACACGGTGCAATAAATGGTTTTATTTAGTACAATCAAGAGGTAATATTGTTAGTTATCTAAATGAACACATGAAATCAAAGAAGCACATTTATACTATAGATGAGGCTTCACATAATACAATTGGGTTGAGGACTGGCACAGCTGGGAGAACCAAGAAGCCTACCAATGATAAGAAACAATAGAGTTTGACTAGATTGGTCCCATCATCAACACCACTATCACATAGGGGTTCTACAAGTGCAAATCCTTCTACTTTGTGTATGTTAATTTCACAAGCTTAAATTTAAGTTGAATATGGCATTGAACATAATTTTATTTGTTATCTTCAAATTTGTTTTCTTTTATTGTCTTGTTGTATATCATTTATATCCCTTGATACTACAATGTTGGGGGTATCCGTATCCATATATTGATAGAAATAGGGAGAGATTGAACAGAAAGATCCTAATGGATGATCAAAGGGGTGGGAAATTATGGGCCATAGAGAAGCATACCAAGAGGATGTTATGTTATCATGGTACTGAATTCCGTGTTGATGGTACATATAGGCATATTCATTTCCAGAGGGATTCTAAAACAGGGATCCCTTTTGAATCATTGACATGCAAGTTTTGTAAGTTGATTCTAGACTGTGATGACTTTAGGATGCGTTAATATCTTGAATCAAGGATCCTTGTTAAAAGACATGGACAAGAAATAGGGAATGGGATAATATTAGACTTTTTGACTCAAACATGTTGCAAGTGTTACAAATAGTAGATATAGATAAATAGTGTTCGATCTCTTGGATGGGATATAACAAAGGTTGTTATACTATCTATTAGAATAAGGTCCATAAAGGACAAACTATTCAAATCTGTATAAGAAAGGAAAGATGTATTTAGGTTTTGCAAGGATGTGTGTGAGGGACATAAACAAGGAAAATTAAAAGGTAAAGATACAGTTTGGGAATTTGTACAAGATATCTTTCACAACCTAACACATCCAAAAGTAGGGAGAAGGTATGGTGCATCCAATATATCCATTTATGAGATGATTAAGTTATGGGGGGGTCGTAGATTATATAGCTTCATTAGCTTGAATTTAGATGGTTCTTCAATATCTACAACTTTAAGGAAAGTGAGAAAATCACTATCATATATCCCAGGGGAGAATGAGTACATTTTTCAGGCAGTTGGAAAGGCCTATGCTTCTTATAAATCCAAACATGGTATAAAGGGTCTGATTCCTATATGCCTTGTTGAATATGAGATCGCTGTGAAAAAATATGTTAGGTGGGTAGCAAAAAGTGATACGTTGGTGGGTTTTTGTGGCTATAAATAAAATTGTCAATTCCAATCACATTTCTTGGTGACTGTGGGTGAGGGAGCTGCGGGATACGATGTTATTACAGAAAATTTTAAGAACAGTGTAATTGGCCATTATGCACGTGTCATTATTGAAAACCCTTTACATGAAAAGCTTCCCCATTTGGTTGTGGTTATTCATCCAACATGCAATAGGTTTGATGAAGGTCGATTTGTCAGTAGGGAGTGAATATCAAGGTTATATTGAGGAAATACATCTGTCAGGATCCATTTCTCTTAGTGCAGAGCAACCAGAGGTCGTTTCTTCACAATTGCCTGAGAATGTGCCTCGAAAACCAAGGAAAACCAATCGGCACAACCATGAACCTTGAACGAAGGCATGCCATGATGCACGTACTTCTGCAACAGGATCTACCACTTTATTTCCAGCGTATGTCCCACCCTGAAATTCAAGTTGCAAACTAATGAAGCTGCAAAAGAATGTCTAGTATCAAATTGATACCATACCGATACTGAAGGGAGTTATTGTTCAAGGTGATATAATGAAGAACATCTAGAAGCTATCGTATGTTGATCATGATATCAGTAAGTTTCCAGACTTCAATTACAAAATTTTTATGAGACCTGTTGTTATCGTAGAGGGCCATCTGATTGAGTTAGAGCCACAACAGTGGAATCTAGGTGTGGCCCGCACTGGTCTTTTTCCTCTATGCCATTTACTACACTTTGGTCACACTGCGGAGGCCAATGCGTGTGTGAAGCATCTCTTAGTTTTTTTTCATGGAGGTTTCCTTTGGTTGGAAACCAAGTTATCTATTGACATGGACCTCATATTTCGAATTACGGGCTTACCTCAGGTTGGGGTAGACCCATCGTAGTTCTTTTTTGGCAAGAAGTGAGATCGTGACTTGGAGACAAGGATGAAGGAAAAGTACAATTTGACCAAGAGAAACTGAGGATTTGAGGTAGCATCTATCAGCGACCAGGATGTTAGTTTTGCTATGAATCTATTAGCTACTAAGATCATGAGAAAGAATAGGCTGAACAAGGTGACAACCTTTGTTATTGTTGTGGCAGAGCAGTGTGCAATGGGAGTTCAAATGAATTGGTTGGATTTCTTGTTAAATGAGTTCCTAGCAGATGTTGTAGATGCACAAGATAATGGTACACCATTCACATATTCATGGTTACTATTACTCATTTCTTTTGTAGGCTGAAAGAGGCTGAAAACCATCAAGGAATGCAACCTATCGTCCCAGTTCAGGGGTCGCATTACATGAACTTGTCTTATTTGAATATAAGGAGCCGACAACAAGAAAGTAACGTGTCGATGTATATGCAGTTAGAGGCACTAAGTTATTGCGTGGTCCATATACCAAGGATTGATGAAGAAGTGGTAGCAAAGTACCATGGAGTGTCAAAGTTCAAATCTGGGCCCCACCATATGCATGTCCAGGAAAGGAGGGACCCACACCAGTATTGGTTGGTGATGGGATTCAAATTATCCAATGACGAGGTCGAGCAAATGATTCAAGAATGGCCAACGGAGTGGAAATTACTTGTCGAGCCTGAAACTATATCGTTGGATCCATCACAGTAGAAAGATGGTACTAGTTAAAACACACCACCAACTGAAGGGGGGGTTACAACGAATACCAACAATTTGGCCAGATCCCCACTGATCTAGAAATTGGAGAAAAGTGAAATGGTAAAAGTTCAAGGTAAGGCACCAGGAAGAATCATAAAGCTCAGTTCCATGAGAGTTCCCAAGCATTGACAGATGATGACATTAACATGTTGTTCAACAGGATGACTAAAGTGGAAAAGGAAAATAGAAGAAAAGTGGAGGATAAGACAGTCCAACTATTTAGTATCATCACTGACGTTCTGGATACGTTGTGCATAGAAGTGAAGAAGACTCAAATCTCGACCTTGTCGTCTAGTACCTCTGCGTAGGTCGAGGTGGAGCACGAAGAGAAAACAAAAACTTCGGAAGCATCACTTCCCTCTGTGGAAGGGGTAGTAAAGATATTTCCCTGAGTAATTGCATTTGGAGAGTCAAGCAGTGTCAAGCTTCCAAAGTCGGGGTATGTAGACCTGAAATTACCTGCATTACCCTTGTACATTTTGCACGGATTGTAGGAATGTGTTACACAAGAGATCAAGTCAAGGGAGAATTCCCTCTTGGAGTATCTAAGGGGGTATAAGAACCAAGCCGCTGCATTGACAGATTCAAATGGAGAACTCCAGCAAGACAAGGACCTGCTGCGACAAGAAAAAGATAAAGTGCAGGAAGATGTCTAAGTTTCCTGTTAAGCGCTACCAGAAGTAGAAGTGATTAATGAACTGAAGAGAAGATGCAGTGGTTGGAGGAAGTAATCTCTGGATACCGTATTAAGATATAGGAACTAGAAGCAAATTTGTTTCCTAAAAACCCTCCTGAAGTCCTAGAGCAATGGCAAGCAGAGGTACATAAGGTTGTTAAAGAGTTACATGCAACATAAGCATAATCCATGAATATCTATGACACTGTGTCCCAGTCTTGGGACTCCCTGTTTGAAGATGCTGAACTACAGGAGATTCAGACGGGGCTTGGGGCTGCTGAGGGAAAAATGAGTGCTTTGCAGGAGCATTTGAATACTCTCCCTCCGGTTCCGAGGATGAACAGGGCCAATGAAAGAAAACAGTTACAACACAAAGTCAATCAACTTCAGTTGTAGCATAGGCAGCGCACCAAGAGGGCCGAGACACTTTAGTATGAGGTCCAGCATAAATCAGAAGATATTTGGAGTCGCCATGCTTCCATCCTTTTGGCAATCACTCGGGCTATCGAGGTAATACAAAACCATCTATTAGTGGATGTAGTAGAAACTGTTGGCCATAAGAGAGAAGAAGTACAGCAGTTGGTCGCAACTAGCAAGACCATTTTTTAGGAGTTTTTGACGAAGTTATAGGAACCTGGCTCACAACCCTGAAGTGGCTCGGGACGAGCCACATGTGAGTGTTGGGGGCGTGTTAGGCCTATTATTTTTAAAGGTATCATTTTTGAAGGAACAATCTAGTGTGGATGAGGACAAGGTGGAACCAGTTCAGCGCAAGGATCAGATCTGACGAAGCGGCTAGAAAATGGGGAAAATGTTCATGTTGACCATTTCAAAGACCACAAGTCGAGTTAGTTAGTTAGAATTGGTCCACAATGTAATAATGAGTGAGTTAGGAAATTAGTGGGTTAGTGGGAGAGGGGATAGCTTAGTGCGCCCTATAAATATGTATGAGGAAAGAACTTTTATGGTTGTTGTTATTATGAATATCCATAAATACAATTTGTGCGATGTGATAGGAATCTATGATGTATGTGTCAAAGATGTTTAAGGAGAATCCAAGTCACTAATATGCAGGATGTGTGCACAGATTCATTGTGTTTCATGAAGAAATCTGTAAGTCCTACCTGAAGTGCTTGTTTGGCTGCGACTCTAATAAAATACAAGCGTCTCCATGGTTTTTCCCAGATGGGTTTTCCACGTAAAATCTGGTGTTTTCATGTGTGTTTATGTATGGGTAATTTGTTGTGACATGTGTTTATTTCCTTTGTTAAACAATTAATTGAATGCATGATGGAATTAACTATATAAAGAATGGATGCGATATGTTAATCAGTTCCAAGTTCTGAAGTTTGTCGTATTTATGAGTTTGTCGAAGCTCGGGTTTGTCGCTGCTCTGTAGGTGTAATATGGTGATGAATGTATTGATCGGTGAATATTCCCCCTCTGTACTGCATGAATTCTGGTTTCTATAGTTCCCATAGATACTTTGTGTGAGACCTCATCTACTCTATAGGTGTTTTCTGAAAGGGTTAATCTCCTTTCAGGCTGGTGTTTGTGGATTATGGTGTTTGTTGGTAAATGTTAAGTGTTGAACCTTGGTCGAAGTACAAGTGTGCCAACATTATCTTTTAACAAAGAATATCTAAGTAATTAGATATGTAAGAGATATTTTATACCCAACCATAGGTTTCATCTGTAGAAACCACCCCTAAGGTGGGATATAAGGCCACTAGGGTGAAGGAAACACCTACAAGAATATCTCTCTCATCTCACAACCCATTTACTTTCATTCTTAGCCAAAGTTCCCACCTATGAGCATTTACAGGGATCTCACTCAACCATCCCAACCATGTAACTTTTTTCTAATTCCCCACATAACACAAGGAGGGAATTTACCTTCACTACTCCAAATTTACCTTAGGAAATCCAACTCTTATAGTGATTACTAGTGTGCAAAAAGACACCAATCATCTATATGTTATTGGAGAACATCTTGTAACCTTAATTCATGGCTTCTAAAGCACGCGAGAATATAAAAACATAATGGATAAATGTTTCTATATTTTCCATCCTCTTTGCTCACCTACATCCATTCTTGTTTCGCTAATTTCTGCAATTCTCCTCCCCGACTCAAATTTTTGGTTATTGCAAAGTTTGGTAATGGTAATGGAAATGGAAATGGAATTATTGGGAAGAGAAAAAAAAATGTCTAGTGTAAAAATATGCATGAGAATGAGTGGTAGACTCCAAAGGAGATGAGAATATTGAGAAAATAAAATTGACATAACTTCTAATTATAGAAGAAAAGGACTCTGACAATAGTCATATAATTTTCATCCCATGCTTCCACAACTACAAGAGGAGACTTCCCCCACCAACCTCACACATTCATTCAATGATTGGATTTAATAGTCAAAATAAATTAATTGTATCATTTAAGACACATGGAAACAAATGGATAAGTTATAAGGTTGACACTTGGAAATAGAGGATTTAATCTCCCATAGGCCCACTTTACTCTTCCCCTCTAGTGGAATCATGGCCACTCTAGTGCTCTTTACACAACCATATTGGACCATTCTATTATTTTTTTAACAAAATATTTACACAGATTGTTGAGTTAGCATGACATGCTAATCACATGGTCCATATTATAGAAATATTTACATCATGCATGCCTAGCCATTTACTAGTCAAGCGTTGGCCTTGAGCTCCACACTAGGAATCCATACTAGCATATTTACATCATTTACATAATTTGATTCAATATGTTACAAGTCAATACTGGGGGTATTGCACTCTCAAAAAAAATATTTCTTTGAATGATGTTCCATCCCCACATGAATTTTTTGCATCCAATGTGTTGGAATTATTTAAGTGATAAATCCGATCTTATGTGAGGGAAGCGGGTATTCATGGAGGTTCCTATTGGGAAAATATTTAGTCTTCAATCCTCTCTATTTTTGGAAATTCCTTGTCCCAATATCCCGTGAGTGGTGTTCTAACATCTATTGAAGAGGGGGTTACTATTGATCGAAAAGAAACCTCTTTGGATTCTAAAGGTCTCGTGATAAAATACAACTTGATATCATGAAAAGGATCCCATGAAGTTTTGACCAATATCTATTAAGGGTGTTTAAGGTTTACTATTGGAAAGGCTCCAAAATCCTTGAGCAAAGGGAGAAGGTGCTATATCTATTGGGATCAAGAGAAAGTCTTTTATGATGTTTTAGTAGGTAGGAAAATGTCCTTAGATACAGTTATTAGATTAATAAATACCCCTAAGTGTGTTCTCAATGGTAGTGTTATCCTTTAATTGTAGAGGAACAAATAGACCCTCAAAGAATCTAGCCCTAAAAAGAATTTTGGAAACCCACAAACTTGATGTATTGTTACTTCAAGAGATTATGTGTGAAGGTGGTCAAATTGTGAGGGAACTAGACTCTTTGCTGGGAGGTTGGAAACAAAATTATGCTCGAGAAATTTCTAGGGGATTGATCTCAGTTGGTGTAGTAGATGCCTCAAATATACAAACTTCTGGTATATTGAATCAATTTTGGGGCTATAGCTCTACTCTCATGAATTGGGAAGAGAGTTATCTGTTTTGAATATTTATGTTCCATACAATGACATGGTTACATTCTAGGAGATTCATATTTTCAAATAAATATTTGAAGAAGGATTGTATTATTATCAGGGGGATCTAAAATTTTCACTATGAAGAGTAGATATATGGGACGCAAATGATTAAGAATATTGTTTCTATAATTTATAATTGAGGAAGATGGAGGAGGTAGGTATTATTGATGTGGTGCTCACCAAATTAAAACCTACCTAGAGAAGCAAACGAGTGGGTTAGGATAGGATTGGTAAAAGGAATAATAGGTTATTAATACTTGAGGCTTTGTTGGATGATGCTTTCAAAGAAAGCTAATGGGTCATTTCTAGAGTAGATTCATATCGTTTTCCTATACTTAAAGAAATGGAAGAAATTGAGATGATATCGCAGAGCCCTTTCAAGTTTAATTTTGTGTAGTTAGAAGATAAAGGTCTTCCGCAATTAGTAAAATCCATGTGGACCCCTTATGACGGTTCTTTGGTTTTCTACTTCCATCCAATTTGAAGCGAATTTAAAAAGGGTAAAATATGATGCTATTACATGGGATTATATTTATAAACTTGTTAAAGATGAAAAGTATTTGAAGGAGGTCATATATAGATTGGAGGGATAGTATAATTTTATAGGGTCATGGTCATCTTTCAAAAGGCTCTAAGGCTAATATTAATCTAGAAGTGAAAAGGAGGAATCTCTTTGAGGAAACAGAATCACCCTAGAGACTGAAAAGTATGGTCTCCGGTTATTTAAAGTTGATGAGAACTACAAATTTTACAACCAATTTAACAATCATCACAAGAATATTAACACCATTTTAAAAATATCAAAGGGTAGGGGGTGTTGTGCAGGAAAAATACCTTATAGCGGGGAGATGACACTAACAACTTGGGTGGGGTGACAGGTAAATACATTCATTGTCTTGCATTAGTTACTACAAATGGAAAGAGATCGAGATATCGAAAGTTGCACCTTTTTATCGATGGTTGGTCCTAGCTTTTGCTTGATCTTCCGCTATGATAAACTTGCAACACAAAGTAAACCTTCCTCAGCATATCTTGACTGTAATAAATATGATGAAATCAGAAACAACTCAACATCAAGTACAACCAAATATTTAACCAAATGAACATTCAATCCAATAGGCATTCAATTTGGGATGGGAAGGGTATTTCCACCTTTTATTGTCAAAGAAATGTAGAAAAGTACATATATACTTGATTTGTCCAGACACTTCTGCAACCGAGTCCTAGGCTCCTGCTCTTCACAATGACTTGGGAATTCCTCCAGCATAATAGTAGTTAAAGCCTTCCTTCTAGGTTCCTCTCTCATGGCTCCCCCTTGTATTTATGGGACAAGGTAGGTAGTTGAATTCAAGAGGTGGTTGAATTGGGAGGTTGGGGAAGTTGCAGAACCAACTTCAACTAATCCCAATTCGTAATCTTAATATATTTTTTCATTTCATCTTAAGATGTGCGTGGATACGACACTAGGGTACTTGCGCATGGTGCACCGCTAGGTCTCTCAGCAACTCGCGCATACAACTTTTCAAAAAATGTACACTGTTTGTCAGTAGTGAAACCTACATACTTTTAGGAATGTGCGCGGGTTGTCTATAGTGAAACTTGCATACTTTTAGAAATGTGCGTGGGTTTCCAGTTATAAGAGTAGTGCACTTCCAATGAAACATACAAAAAAATATAATTTTCAGCTGAAGATGTAAGATCTCAGTATCAAATCATCCAAGGTCAATCTAACTCTTCCATCCATAGTGTCCTTTTGTGTGATCGATAGAGCAATGTGATCACAGATGGAGAAGTGCAGATTTGACCTATAACAGGGGGTTTGAGGACAATATGAGTGTGGAGGTGAATCATTTTGGAAATATTTTTGAATAAAAAGAGAGAGTAACTATTGTAATTGTGATTAGTACCTCTCAATTTTTCCCTAGATGCATAATTGAGGAGCATAATAAAATTTTAATTGATGCAGGGGCATTGGACACCAATATTTCCAGTCGAAGTTGAGATGACTGAATTAATATGGAGGATATTTGACAAACTATACACAAGTACAAAAGGGAATTTAGATCCCAAGAAGTAGACAAAAAATGGTCATGAGGAACAGTGGGAAGACTGGTCGAAGTGTGAAGAAGGTCGATATGGTGAGGTCGATGCAAGAAGCAAGTTAGATCAATAAAAGCAAAGACAGTAGGAGCAAGATGACTGATGGAGCAAACGACGTAGGAAGTAGGATGACCTAGAATCAAGAAAGGTCTAGATTCAATCGATGAGCACAGAAAAATGGCCGATGAGAAAGCCAAGATGCAGAGGGTCGAGCAGTTGAGGGAGTAGTTGGAGTAGTTGTTGCACAATTATTACAAAATGTATGGTGGTTTTTGAAGGCACCAAATGGAAGGATACATTGAGAGGAGGAAGATGAGAATTTAATGAATATTAGCTGGACCAACGATGCATCGAGAGGCTTCTAGAAGATCTAGAAGTAGGAATTTGAAGCAAGAGACAACTATAAATACTAGTTGAGGGCCAAGAAGAAGGAGGTTAGCAAGTGATTGATGCTACCGAATATTTCTTGTGTAATCAAAGTAAGGTCATAAACAGAACAACAAAAATAGAGCATTGAATTTGATCATAAGGTCGGTCTACCACTGTGCTTGCAACATTAATGGTACTGGTATCCAAGGAAGAGATTCAAGAATTCATGTACAGTTTCCAAAAGGAAAAAAGAGCTTATCCTAATTGGTGGCCAATATAAATTTTTTAAGGGTTTTATGAGTTGACAAAGGAGGACCTCTTAAGGTTGGTGGAAGATTCAAGATCTTCAAGTATGGTCTTGGAAGCAATCAATACAAATTTCCTTGAACTGATTCCAAATATAGATAACGATGCAAATTTTAAAGAAGTTATACCTATGTCTCTCTGCAATTGCCTTTATAAAATAGTGGCAAATTTGATAGAAAACAAGTTAAAACCATGCTATGAAATTCTATTTTTGGTGAACAATTTGGTTTCTTGGCAAGTCGCAAAATCAATGAGGCCATAAGGGTGGGTCAAGAAGGATTGCACTTTATAATAACTAAGAACTTAAAGGCAGTTGTGTTCAATATTGATCTATTAAAATATTATGATGGAGTCAACTGGTCATATCTGAGATTGATTCTTACACACTTTCAACTCTATGTTCCTTCTATTACTTGGGTAATGATTTTTTTAACCTTTTTTTCCGTTATCAGTTATAACAAATAGGGTTTCTTAAATTGTTTTAGACCTGGAAAAGAGTTAGGTAGGGATACCCTTTGGTCCCCCTAATCTTTCTCATAGTGGCAAAAGGTTTAAGCATGCCTATCATTGTTACAAAGAGGACTGGGAATATCAAAGTTGTAAGGACAGGAGGGTATTTCAAGTTATACAACCTTTTGTTTGTATATGACATCCTTATTTTTTGTGATGGAACGAAAATGGACATGGATAAACTAAAATAGATATTCTATCTCTACTTCTTTCCACCATGAATGTTCGGTAACATAAGAAAATATACTATATCCTTTATTGGGATTGAGGATGATGATTTGATATATTTTTTCTTTTGTTTCCTTAGAATTAGGTTAAGCTGGATGGAGGCCTAAAATATTTAGGTTTCTTATGTGAAGAAAGACTAGGATTGGTTGTTAGGAAAATTTGAAAAGCGAATTTCTACATGGTGCCATCGTTGGCTATATATGGTTGGGATATTGGTTCTTGTCAAGGTTGTATTGAAGGACATTCCATTTTACTTGATGACCCTTTCTTGAATCCAAAAGGAATATTAGAAAATCTAAGAAGGATCTTCTATCATTTTGTGTTTATCATATTCTTGGAAAAAAAGGGCATTCCTTGAGTTAATTGGGAAAGATTGGTTGTGACAAAACACTTTGGTGGGAGGGGTTTCAAAAATCTCTTCTTTTCAAAAAGCCAAAAATATCTAGAATTTTATAAATGGGAAGGGTCTATGGGTTCACTATGTCCATAAAAAATACATTACTCCTGATTCCATTGAGTATTGGATTCGAAAACCTCAAAAAATATGCAAAATGTTTCTATAATGTTGGAAACAATTATATTAGATTTTCCCTTGGATGGAAAGTGTTTGGTTTGGAGATTTGGGGATGGCTCAAGGGTAAGATAAGGGAGAACCCATGGCATGGTATTATTATGGATTGTAAGATTCCTAGTATGATGATTCATTCTTAAGTGATAGAGGAGTTTTTTAGATTTCCCAAATTATTGATCCATCCATGAAAAGTATATGGGGAAAATATTTGTTATCTATTGATGATATAGGTTTTAGATGGAAAGAGGCATTAGTTAGGTTCTCTTTTATAGCTTGGTTGAAGTCTAGTTGTGTCAAGATTTATGAGAAAGAAGAAAAATTGATTTGGGTCAATACTCCTTCAGGTATTCATACTCCAAGGGTGTGCTATGTATTCTTAAGTGAAGGAGGTTTTTAGAGGGAGATTAATTGGTGGGGGAGAGTCTATAAATTAAAATTCCTTACAAAATAAAATCATTTGTCTCCTTCTTAATAATAAAGTACTAACATGGGACACCGTTTAGAAAATAAATAGAATGGGGCCAAGAAGGTGTCTTCTTTATAAATGTTGTGAAGATAATAATAATCATTTGGTGATGGAATGCTCCTATTCCATGAAATTTTGGCTCAAAAATTGAAGTTTTAATAGGCTTAAGATATGTGTGGTTTAGTATTTCTGTGGAACAAGGTCTTAGGAAATGGTATGAATAGTTTTTTGTCAAATATTTTAGAGCTCTACCTTTGATGCTCTCCTAGGGTATTTGGTTGGCTAGGAATGATAACTTCTTTGATGATAGGATCATTCCCCTTATTTAGTGTGTAACACAGGGGATTGACATTTTAAAGAGTCGTACGCAGGATAAGCATTCAAACCCATTAGACAAATTTTGATTGAAGTTGTGGATAGATAGAACTAAGGGATTTATTTGATATGGTGTTGTTAAGGGAGAGCCTTAGATATGTGGGGTAGGTGGTGTTGTTTTTATAAATGGAGTTCATTTTTTTAAGTTTAGAGATGATCTTGTGCCTAGTATGAGAAAATTCACAGGGACAGTGGATTTAAATTTTCTTTTATTGTTAGTAAGTGAGAAAGGGGTCTCTAGGTTACAAGTTTTGGGAGATTCAATGATTGTGGTGAACTACATGAGAGAAGAAAAAATTGTCATAATTTTACATTGCTACCCTTGTTGGAGGACGTTTGTGGGACATGTCATATGTTCAATTATCTAACATCCAGTCACATTTACATGGAAATAAATTATGAGGTTGACTCGTTGCCAAAGGCTAGTGTGAACATGGCTACTGGGAAATGACATATTGAGTAAAACTACAAGGGGTAGGTATATTGTTATTATAAACATCCCTTCCAAGGTGTTCTAATTATAGAATTAAACTAATGCTGGTTTGGATGGTCCTCTATTTGGGATGCTAGTATTTTCTAGCTTTCCTAACATATTGTGTGTGTGTGTGTAGGGGTTGTCCCCTAAATATATCATATCATTAATTTGTTTCATGCTTATAGCGTTTTTGGCCTTGGGGGGGTTATTTTTGAACTATTTTGTGTAATATGATGCGAAATATATGGGATTTTTATGTTAGAGGTTTTTTTTATGTAGTCCAAATATCATACAACACTATTTTTTTAGAGTTTTCATAATTACTCATAGTATGATGAAAATACTCTAGAAGCACATGAAAAATGTAATTTCATATTTTGAATAAAAGTATGGTTTCTCTCTCTCTCTCTCTCTCTCTCACACACACACACACACACACACACACACACACAGTCATTTCCATGATTTAATAAGCGTTATGTTATCACTTATAAAATTGGAGGAATTATTATTTTGGTAATTAAAATAATTTTAATTATCAAAATTAATGAAAATTTTAGTAAAAATATTTAAGAATAAGTTTAAAAAATATAATTTAATCCAAAAAAATTAGAATTATTAATCAATTCAAGAAATTACTTCTTGAATCATTTAATCCAATTTGCAAACATGTTTAATCAACACATTGTATCTTCTTGCACAACAAAGAATTTACCTTAAAAAATGGTTAAACACTATATAATGACATTAAATTATTACCATATCCACGAGATGTAGAACAGTCGGTGGTGGGTGATGAGTTAAGACACCCCTAAGTTGAATAGTCGTCGGTTTGAAACCTCACGGATACCAAAAATCCAACCATGTTAAGGGTTGGTGCGGTCCAAGACAGGTGCGATCCATAAGTGATTTTGATGGCTTAAATGACCCTAGTTCGTGGTTTCTTAGCTAAAGGAAAACCCCGCAAGTAAGGGGTACCACTTGCCAACAAAAAAAGACATTAATGATTACCATGAAAAAATGACATTAAATTATTGCCATGATAAAATACCATTAAATAATTATAACTAGAATTAAACATTATACATCATCTTAAATTAAATGAGTGATACATGCCAAATGTAATTTAAAAAAAAATAAATCATTAACATACACAGTACATTTTATAAATAAAATAACATCAACATCAACATGATATGAAAAGGCATAATATATATGAAAAGTAATATCAAAGTCAATCTATATGTCAAATATACATGTAAAATATATAGTGTAGCAATCAAATATATACATATTAAGAATTGTTATAAGTTAGGTCTACCGCGAGAACCATAGGCATTAGTACGTCTGTACAATATAATAGTGTAGAATTTAGCATCTAATATATCTCTCCACTAGAAACCGTATAGTCGAATGTGAAAGTATTGTGTATAGCATCAATAATGAGTTAGGTGGGTGTAGCATATAATCGATCGACTGCTAAAGGAGGTGGTGATTGATTGGGAGGAGGCAATGGTGGTCACTTTTTTCGGAGCTAAAATTACAACTTCTTGGAAACCCCAACTGGTGTCAATGCAATCAAAACCTTAAATCAACCCCTGAATCAAAAAGTGGTGCTATTGATGGCACCCTGTTCTTTCATCAGGTAACAATTGCATTCATTTTGAAACCATGCATAGAGTTATATATATAGATTCTTTTAAATAAATTTAAAAACGACAAATAGGCCAATTTAAATTTTAAAATTAAATGAATTGAAATAAAAAATTTAAAAAGACATCTAAAAAATTTAATATGTCCAATTATTTTTTAATGTATTTTAAAATTAAAAAAATACATAAATATTAAAAATAATAGAAAAGAAAAACATTTCAAATTAAATACAAAACAAAAATTATAAAACAAAAACCTAAAAACAACAAAAAATATTCAAAACAAATTCAAAATTCGAAATAAAGATAAAAAACAAGTTAAAACAATTTAATTAAAAAAGAAAGAAAAATAAAAATAGAAAAACATTTTAAATACATAAGAAAAAAAAAATTAAAACAAAATTAATTTAAAAAAATTAAAATTTAAAAAACATAACAAAAATTAAAATTAAAATTAAAAACTAAATTACCCACCCCCTACCCCACGGACCCACTCCCTCACTCCTCCCCCACCCCCCATATCCCCCTTCATTACCCCCCCCTACCTCCTCCTTCCCCCTATACCCCTGGGCCTCCCCATAGAGCCCTCCTCGCATGCTTCCCGACACCCCCCCTCCTCTCTGCTCCCTCCACCCTCCCATCGAGAGGCTTCTAGAAGATCTAGAAGTAGGAATTTGAAGCAAGAGACAACTATAAATACTAGTTGAGGGCCAAGAAGAAGGAGGTTAGCAAGTGATTGATGCTACCGAATATTTCTTGTGTAATCAAAGTAAGGTCATAAACAGAACAACAAAAATAGAGCATTGAATTTGATCATAAGTTCGGTCTACCACTGTGCTTGCAACATTAATGGTACTGGTATCCAAGGAAGAGATTCAAGAATTCATGTACAGTTTCCAAAAGGAAAAAAGAGCTTATCCTAATTGGTGGCCAATATAAATTTTTTAAGGGTTTTATGAGTTGACAAAGGAGGACCTCTTAAGGTTGGTGGAAGATTCAAGATCTTCAAGTATGGTCTTGGAAGCAATCAATACAAATTTCCTTGAACTGATTCCAAATATAGATAACGATGCAAATTTTAAAGAAGTTATACCTATGTCTCTCTGCAATTGCCTTTATAAAATAGTGGCAAATTTGATAGAAAACAAGTTAAAACCATGCTATGAAATTCTATTTTTGGTGAACAATTTGGTTTCTTGGCAAGTCGCAAAATCAATGAGGCCATAAGGGTGGGTCAAGAAGGATTGCACTTTATAATAACTAAGAACTTAAAGGCAGTTGTGTTCAATATTGATCTATTAAAATATTATGATGGAGTCAACTGGTCATATCTGAGATTGATTCTTACACACTTTCAACTCTATGTTCCTTCTATTACTTGGGTAATGATTTTTTTAACCTTTTTTTCCGTTATCAGTTATAACAAATAGGGTTTCTTAAATTGTTTTAGACCTGGAAAAGAGTTAGGTAGGGATACCCTTTGGTCCCCCTAATCTTTCTCATAGTGGCAAAAGGTTTAAGCATGCCTATCATTGTTACAAAGAGGACTGGGAATATCAAAGTTGTAAGGACAGGAGGGTATTTCAAGTTATACAACCTTTTGTTTGTATATGACATCCTTATTTTTTGTGATGGAACGAAAATGGACATGGATAAACTAAAATAGATATTCTATCTCTACTTCTTTCCACCATGAATGTTCGGTAACATAAGAAAATATACTATATCCTTTATTGGGATTGAGGATGATGATTTGATATATTTTTTCTTTTGTTTCCTTAGAATTAGGTTAAGCTGGATGGAGGCCTAAAATATTTAGGTTTCTTATGTGAAGAAAGACTAGGATTGGTTGTTAGGAAAATTTGAAAAGCGAATTTCTACATGGTGCCATCGTTGGCTATATATGGTTGGGATATTGGTTCTTGTCAAGGTTGTATTGAAGGACATTCCATTTTACTTGATGACCCTTTCTTGAATCCAAAAGGAATATTAGAAAATCTAAGAAGGATCTTCTATCATTTTGTGTTTATCATATTCTTGGAAAAAAAGGGCATTCCTTGAGTTAATTGGGAAAGATTGGTTGTGACAAAACACTTTGGTGGGAGGGGTTTCAAAAATCTCTTCTTTTCAAAAAGCCAAAAATATCTAGAATTTTATAAATGGGAAGGGTCTATGGGTTCACTATGTCCATAAAAAATACATTACTCCTGATTCCATTGAGTATTGGATTCGAAAACCTCAAAAAATATGCAAAATGTTTCTATAATGTTGGAAACAATTATATTAGATTTTCCCTTGGATGGAAAGTGTTTGGTTTGGAGATTTGGGGATGGCTCAAGGGTAAGATAAGGGAGAACCCATGGCATGGTATTATTATGGATTGTAAGATTCCTAGTATGATGATTCATTCTTAAGTGATAGAGGAGTTTTTTAGATTTCCCAAATTATTGATCCATCCATGAAAAGTATATGGGGAAAATATTTGTTATCTATTGATGATATAGGTTTTAGATGGAAAGAGGCATTAGTTAGGTTCTCTTTTATAGCTTGGTTGAAGTCTAGTTGTGTCAAGATTTATGAGAAAGAAGAAAAATTGATTTGGGTCAATACTCCTTCAGGTATTCATACTCCAAGGGTGTGCTATGTATTCTTAAGTGAAGGAGGTTTTTAGAGGGAGATTAATTGGTGGGGGAGAGTCTATAAATTAAAATTCCTTACAAAATAAAATCATTTGTCTCCTTCTTAATAATAAAGTACTAACATGGGACACCGTTTAGAAAATAAATAGAATGGGGCCAAGAAGGTGTCTTCTTTATAAATGTTGTGAAGATAATAATAATCATTTGGTGATGGAATGCTCCTATTCCATGAAATTTTGGCTCAAAAATTGAAGTTTTAATAGGCTTAAGATATGTGTGGTTTAGTATTTCTGTGGAACAAGGTCTTAGGAAATGGTATGAATAGTTTTTTGTCAAATATTTTAGAGCTCTACCTTTGATGCTCTCCTAGGGTATTTGGTTGGCTAGGAATGATAACTTCTTTGATGATAGGATCATTCCCCTTATTTAGTGTGTAACACAGGGGATTGACATTTTAAAGAGTCGTACGCAGGATAAGCATTCAAACCCATTAGACAAATTTTGATTGAAGTTGTGGATAGATAGAACTAAGGGATTTATTTGATATGGTGTTGTTAAGGGAGAGCCTTAGATATGTGGGGTAGGTGGTGTTGTTTTTATAAATGGAGTTCATTTTTTTAAGTTTAGAGATGATCTTGTGCCTAGTATGAGAAAATTCACAGGGACAGTGGATTTAAATTTTCTTTTATTGTTAGTAAGTGAGAAAGGGGTCTCTAGGTTACAAGTTTTGGGAGATTCAATGATTGTGGTGAACTACATGAGAGAAGAAAAAATTGTCATAATTTTACATTGCTACCCTTGTTGGAGGACGTTTGTGGGACATGTCATATGTTCAATTATCTAACATCCAGTCACATTTACATGGAAATAAATTATGAGGTTGACTCGTTGCCAAAGGCTAGTGTGAACATGGCTACTGGGAAATGACATATTGAGTAAAACTACAAGGGGTAGGTATATTGTTATTATAAACATCCCTTCCAAGGTGTTCTAATTATAGAATTAAACTAATGCTGGTTTGGATGGTCCTCTATTTGGGATGCTAGTATTTTCTAGCTTTCCTAACATATTGTGTGTGTGTGTGTAGGGGTTGTCCCCTAAATATATCATATCATTAATTTGTTTCATGCTTATAGCGTTTTTGGCCTTGGGGGAGTTATTTTTGAACTATTTTGTGTAATATGATGCGAAATATATGGGATTTTTATGTTAGAGGTTTTTTTTATGTAGTCCAAATATCATACAACACTATTTTTTTAGAGTTTTCATAATTACTCATAGTATGATGAAAATACTCTAGAAGCACATGAAAAATGTAATTTCATATTTTGAATAAAAGTATGGTTTCTCTCTCTCTCTCTCTCACACACACACACACACACACACACACACACACACACACACAGTCATTTCCATGATTTAATAAGCGTTATGTTATCACTTATAAAATTGGAGGAATTATTATTTTGGTAATTAAAATAATTTTAATTATCAAAATTAATGAAAATTTTAGTAAAAATATTTAAGAATAAGTTTAAAAAATATAATTTAATCCAAAAAAATTAGAATTATTAATCAATTCAAGAAATTACTTCTTGAATCATTTAATCCAATTTGCAAACATGTTTAATCAACACATTGTATCTTCTTGCACAACAAAGAATTTACCTTAAAAAATGGTTAAACACTATATAATGACATTAAATTATTACCATATCCACGAGATGTAGAACAGTCGGTGGTGGGTGATGAGTTAAGACACCCCTAAGTTGAATAGTCGTCGGTTTGAAACCTCACGGATACCAAAAATCCAACCATGTTAAGGGTTGGTGCGGTCCAAGACAGGTGCGATCCATAAGTGATTTTGATGGCTTAAATGACCCTAGTTCGTGGTTTCTTAGCTAAAGGAAAACCCCGCAAGTAAGGGGTACCACTTGCCAACAAAAAAAGACATTAATGATTACCATGAAAAAATGACATTAAATTATTGCCATGATAAAATACCATTAAATAATTATAACTAGAATTAAACATTATACATCATCTTAAATTAAATGAGTGATACATGCCAAATGTAATTTAAAAAAAAATAAATCATTAACATACACAGTACATTTTATAAATAAAATAACATCAACATCAACATGATATGAAAAGGCATAATATATATGAAAAGTAATATCAAAGTCAATCTATATGTCAAATATACATGTAAAATATATATTGTAGCAATCAAATATATACATATTAAGAATTGTTATAAGTTAGGTCTACCGCGAGAACCATAGGCATTAGTACGTCTGTACAATATAATAGTGTAGAATTTAGCATCTAATATATCTCTCCACTAGAAACCGTATAGTCGAATGTGAAAGTATTGTGTATAGCATCAATAATGAGTTAGGTGGGTGTAGCATATAATCGATCGACTGCTAAAGGAGGTGGTGATTGATTGGGAGGAGGCAATGGTGGTCACTTTTTTCGGAGCTAAAATTACAACTTCTTGGAAACCCCAACTGGTGTCAATGCAATCAAAACCTTAAATCAACCCCTGAATCAAAAAGTGGTGCTATTGATGGCACCCTGTTCTTTCATCAGGTAACAATTGCATTCATTTTGAAACCATGCATAGAGTTATATATATAGATTCTTTTAAATAAATTTAAAAACGACAAATAGGCCAATTTAAATTTTAAAATTAAATGAATTGAAATAAAAAATTTAAAAAGACATCTAAAAAATTTAATATGTCCAATTATTTTTTAATGTATTTTAAAATTAAAAAAATACATAAATATTAAAAATAATAGAAAAGAAAAACATTTCAAATTAAATACAAAACAAAAATTATAAAACAAAAACCTAAAAACAACAAAAAATATTCAAAACAAATTCAAAATTCGAAATAAAGATAAAAAACAAGTTAAAACAATTTAATTAAAAAAGAAAGAAAAATAAAAATAGAAAAACATTTTAAATACATAAGAAAAAAAAAATTAAAACAAAATTAATTTAAAAAAATTAAAATTTAAAAAACATAACAAAAATTAAAATTAAAATTAAAAACTAAATTACCCACCCCCTACCCCACGGACCCACTCCCTCACTCCTCCCCCACCCCCCATATCCCCCTTCATTACCCCCCCCTACCTCCTCCTTCCCCCTATACCCCTGGGCCTCCCCATAGAGCCCTCCTCGCATGCTTCCCGACACCCCCCCCTCCTCTCTGCTCCCTCCACCCTCCCATCGCCCCCCCCCCCCCCCCCCCTCCCCTCTCCCATTTCCCTCTCCTCCCCTCTCCCTAGTGACAACCGTCGTCGAGGAGAGGGGAGGGGGAAAAGGGGACGGGGCATGTGGGGTGATGCTAGGGAGGTGCGAGGGGGAGGGGAAGGGTTGTGGGCCAGCAAAGGGGGAGGGGGGATAGAGGCGAGGGGATAATAGAGAGGGTTGCAAGGGATAGGGGAGGAAGAAGGATGTCTAAGTGTGTGGGGTCACAGGGAGGGAGGGTGTTAGGATATGTAGTTTAGGTTTTTAATTTTTTTTAAAACTTTTAAAATTTTTAATTTTTTCAAGTTAATTTTTGTTTTTAAATTTAATTTTTTGTTATAATTTTTAAATGTTTTTCAATTTTTATTTTTTAAATGTTTTTTATTTTACTTTTATTTTTTTTAATTCTGGGTTTTTTTAAATTAAATTTTTTTAACTTGTTTTTTTTAATATGATTTTAATATTTTTATTAATTTTCTTAATATTTTTTTCTATTTTTTTTTTAATTTATAATTTTAATATTTTTAAAATTTTAATATTGGTTTTTCTTTAATTTTATTTTTTGTTTTATTTTTTTTAATATTTATGTTTTTTTAATTTAAAATATATAAAAAATAGGTTGTCATAATAATTTTTTAAAAAGTCTTTTCTTTTTTTTAATTGTTTAAATTCATTAGTTTTTTTTTTAATTTTTTGAGAATTTTTTTAATTTAAATTGGCATATCTCTCTTTTTTAAAGTTATTTAAAAGAAAAAAATGTGTGTCATGCATGGTTTCGAAATGAATGTAATTGTAACTTGATGAAAGAAAGGGATGTCATTGGTAGTGCCATTTTTTATTCAGGGGTTGATTTAGGGTTTTGATTACATCTTCATTGGCCGAGATTTCCAAAAGGTCTTAATTTTAGCCCTAAAAAAAAGGGGTGCTACCAATAGCACCACTTTTCAATTCAAGGGCTGATTTAGGATTTTGATTGCATCGACATAGGGAAGGGTTTCCAAAAAGTTGTAATTTTATCCCCGAAAAAAATGGTGCTACCAATAGCATCACCTTTCGATTTGGGGTAAAAATAACCACTATAAAAAAATGAAAAACTTTCGAGATTTCTTGTCAAGTTGTATAATATGTTGAAAAAGGATTTGAAGAACGTGATGGTCATTCTACTCATGTAGGAGATGGTAGAGGTGGAGGAGTAGGTGAATGTGGAGAAGGAGGTGGGGGTGGAGGATTACCACCCTCAACAGATGAATCTAAATAATAAGATCAATGATGGTGGTGATCCCTCAACCTCTTGAGTAAGTTTACAACATAGAAAAAATGAAGCATTAATAACATCATATCATGAGGAAGGGTCATCCATATTGATGCAAGCTCAAGGTCATGAATGATATCCCTAGCTCATATAGGGACCACTCCATGGTGAGCCATCAATGCACATATATGATCTCTCAGCTCCTAAAAAAAATACTATACAACCTACATCACAATCTATCTCCCTGTATCTAAAGTTTCTAATTAGACTCAACCATATCCTCATCCTATTAGGGAGGCACCTCCACAACATATGTACCAACATTTCTAAAATACTAGGTAACAACAAATAGAAAATTTAAACAAAATTTTACAATAAATTGCATGTGCATTAAATAAGACAAAAAATATGCAACTAGATAAATCAAAACATAATGATAATATTGCATCTAGCATTTGGTGGCTCATTCTAAGTAAATAGGGTGTTCTCACATCCTCACCACTCCATCCATACATAGGGGTATTGTACAAGATCAAGGGAATTACCATCCTCCCTAGATAACAACTCCAATACATTTGAATTAATTGAGCAAAATGACCACTTCGATTGGTGCCTCTCAGAAAACATCTACCTCATCATGTACAAATGCACATTAGTGATATGCTTAGGAGGGAGGCAGTCAAATGTCAATCAAGTGACTAGAAACCACTCAAAAAATAAATTAAATATGATCTCTAAATAAAAGGAGATGACCATTCTCCCATCAAAAGTAGCACAAAAATGATCCAAAGAAAAATAAAATTGTCATAACAAAAAATGGTAGAGCACCTAATCAATGTAGGCCTCTAAACAAAATTATCTACATAATGGATAAAAGGGAAACTAATGCACTACCCATCCAAGGTATAGTGTGTCAATGCCATGACTATAAGCAATAGGAACATAACCTCCTCTGCATTGAATGCACATAAATGCATTTACCTACTAGCAACCTCGAAGTCACTAGGATCAATGACATTTTCACTAACATATCTCTACACATATGTGATCTAACCCTCTCCTACAATGATAGGTGAGGGACCAAGGATCTAGGGAAAATCCCCACCTCCCCTAGATGACCCATTAATGAAATAAATATCCCTCTCTATGGTTTAGTATCATAGAGAGGAATCAACATTGAATGCTTCTGTAGGATGATTGCAGTGATCATGAATCAACTACATCAAAAACTCATGTTCCCATTGAAGAATGCAAAGTCCCCATAAATACTAAGGAGGCCAACATTCTTCAAAAGGAAATGAGTTTGTGCTATAATAAGGTGAGGGTACATATCTCTCTTCCTCTCTCATGCCTTCCACTCATATGAATTTGTATGGGTAGGCATGCTCCTATTATTATTTTTGCTGCCATCATCACCATTGTCTTTGATTCACACACAAATTTCAATAATCACACTCACATATATGTATGTATGTCATAAACAATCTATAATAAATTACATTTTATTTTTATTAAAAAATAAAATGAAAATTTTTGACAAAAAGTTGTGTTAAACACTCTAGTGCACCTTAGAAATAGAGATGCACCATCTGTAGTGCAAAGTAAGCCCAAGTGCACTATAAGTGAAGCTCCTTATTTAACATTAACACTCAAGGAAAGTGGATAAGGTTTTATTATTAGCAATGAATTGGTGCACTGCCTATATAGGGGTACCAACACATAGATGGTACACCTTGTATGCTCAAATTCACGATCAGTGACACATTTGTGCATTCCTAAATGCACTAATAAATGTGAAAAAAATAGGAATAATATTACGCTTAGGATGTAAGGGAGCACTAGCGATTGTGGTTCTTTAAATCCTTAAGAGCATCAACAAAAGTAGGAAATTTTTTAATTTAACAAAAGAATGTTGATGCTCTTGGTATGTATAGAGGCACCACTAATGTTGCCTCCATACACTTCTTATATTGCCTCCATACACTTCTTATAGCACCAAAAAGATCAATATATTCTTGTATATTGAAAGCACTCAATGATGCATTTATAATATTGTGGAACATTGGGGATAGTGCCACCTAATATTATAAAGATCAATGACAAAGAAAGGGGACAAAATTTATTTGTGTTCCATGGTGTGCTTATTATGTACTAAGAGCATTGGTATAAGTGTTATTAAACATTTAAAAGTGCATTGAAAAGTGTAAGAAAATGTTTTAATTATATTAAACAATAAAAGCATTGATACATGTAGTATATAGGGAGGCATTGCTAACAAATAGTCCATACATTTCCTAGAATGCCAACAAGTATGGAATATGTGTATATAAAAATCACTTGGTGATGCATTTAAAATATCGAGAAGCACCAAAGATGGTGCCATCTAGTATATTTTTCCGTGAAAAAAAGCATACTATTGCTATTCATAAACTGAATCAAATAGTACATGATGTTTACATAGATACTGTTGTCTTCTCAAAGTTCATGATCAAAGCTATTGCTTCTCTCATCATCAGCAAAACACAAAATAATTACAATATCCAAAAACCCAAAAAAGGAATCCACCAGTCGCTAGTGTAGGAAATACATAGTGCTAGAGTCAATCAGTATATTCTCACAATATTCATCCCAGTGTAAAAAGCCCTCCTCTCCCTCCAAAGCTAGCTTTGATAGCTGGTCATCCTATGAATTAAATTCCCTATATATATGCTCCAAATATATAGCACCGAAAGATTTCAGTTCAAATCTAATTCTGTTACACCAATTGAGCAGATTCAACACCTTTATATCATATTCTCCCCTTGCCCATTTGATAGTCACTCGGGAGTCACCATATATTTTGACCCTTGCCAAACCAAAGTGATTTTCCACTTGCGTGACACACCAGAGGGCTAATAACTCATCCTTCATGTTAGTCCCCTTGCCACATTTAAGTCGAAGATTGAAGTAGTGTTCCTGGTTGAGGAAATTGACTCCCCCAGCACCACAATTCCCCAGATTTGCTGCCCTATCAAATAATAAAACAGGATCATCAATAGGAAGATGAAAATGCCCAATATTCCGCCTAACAGGTTCCGCCTCAACCTTCAGGTACTGTAAATAATGACATAATACAGAAGTATAAGAATTATCCAGGTTTGGAGCATGGTTCTCAAATATTGCTTTGTTTCGTGCCCACCATATAACCCAACATATAAAAACTAGAAGAGTAGAGTGTGTCTTGCATGCCTTAATCCATGAATATAAACCGGATTCAACACTGATGCCTCCCCATTTCACCGTAATACCAAAATTCTGATAAAATTTCCCCCATATACTTCTAGAAAAGGGACAATCTATGAATAGATAAGATGATGATTCTACATTTTTCTTACAGATAGTACATTGGTTTGGCCCACTCCATCCTTTCAAAGTAAGGTTATCCCACGTTTTTAATTTATCAAGAAGCACAAACCAGGTAAAACATTTAAGTTTCAACGGTATATGCCAGTACCAGATTACCTTATACCACCAATGGTTTGGGTAAATACATCTCCTCTTGATCATATAATTGTATGCAGAGCTGGCAGTAACCCTTCATGTGGCCACGTTACCTGCCCATACAATTAAATCATCCTCTGTACTGATACGGATGCCTACATTATTTAAAGTTTGTACATAACGATCCCATTCAGAAAAGAAATATCGTGGAATCTGCAAATCCACAGCATCAACCTAGTAGCAATAGACTAGTTTGTAATCAACATTTAAACCCACTATAGGATCTAAACCAACAACCACTTCATGCCCATTCCCTACTCTCCAACACAGCTCCGCCGCTAGCCAGCAATAGACTTTCAAGAAACATAAAGAGCATTGACGAATTCAAGACTTTTTTATATAAAAAGTATAACAAATCGTCCATACATTTCCTAGAATGCCGACAAGTATGGAACATGTGTATATAAAAATCACTTGGTGATGCATTTAAAATATCGAAAAGCACCAAAGATGGTGCCATCTAGTATTATGAAGAGCATTGACGAGTTCAAGACTTTTTTATATAAAAAGTACAGAATGATGTGTTTATAATATTGAGAAGGACCAAGTACAATGCCACCTAATATTATAAATAGCAGTGAACAAATGCAATTTTTCGAACATTCTTTTGTTTTGTTTTACCAATGCACTCAATGTCAAATCATCCACTGCTAATGGTGAGCGTACCCATCGGCATGGAGCGTACCAGGCCTGGAATTTGACGGTCCAGAGAACGTTTTTTCCATTTTAAAACGTATTTTACAGGTAGCCGTGGGTTGAGCCCGTCACAGGTGACAGGTTTGAAATTATTTGGAACGTAGATTTGATGTCTACCCATTTAGATCCCCCGTCAGAAATTTTAAGACCTATCTGATTTCGTTGAACAAACTAAACACCGTAATTTGAAGGGTTGAACTTGGAAACATGAAATTCCTGCCAATTTCTTCCTCTTGTCACTGCATTAATGAGTACTATATGAAGTTCCTGCAGAATCCTGCCAATCTCTTTGCCACAGAAATGATTCCCTTTAGTTGGACCCAATTCTTTATGGAAAACAGGTGGCGTCCACCATCATAAAGAAATGATTCGTACCCAATCCGTTGTGAAAATTAGGATGGACCCAATTCTTTATGCAAAACAGGTGGCGTCCACCAACAAAAAGAGATCGCTCGTATTCAATTCATTGTGGAAATTAGGAGGCATCAATTGACAAAAGAAGCATGGGAGCCAACGTCCTGCATCTTACGCATGCGCAGCCTTACACTATTTAAGTCTGCTCCAGAGGCCTTTACAGTACGAAGCAGTTCAATGGCATTCCACCATGGGCATGTCACATGTATCCATATGTCGGCCGCTCCATGTTCATATTAACTGACAAAAGAAGCAAGTGGGAGCCAACGTCCTGCATCTTATGCACGCGCAGCCTTACACTATTTAAGTTTGCTCCAGAGGTCTTTACAGTACGAAGCAGTTCAATGGCATTCCACCATGAGCATGTCACATGTATCCATATGTCGGCCGCTCCATGTTCATATTGTATTAAAAATTCAAGTTACGATGACACAACATCTTATTAAAAAATTCAATTCGTGATAAAAAAAAATGAGGGATCGAGATTGATCTGTCTGTTTCCAAATGTAAAATAATGATTTAAGTTATTTTATTTCTATTATCCATATAAGAGAATCCCAGGATTTGCTCTGCACCAGAAGGTTGGCATGAAGAAAATGCAATGAGATGCTCGGGATTGGAAACAAAGTGTTACAGCCTCGAGCTGAAAGGGAAAAGAGGATCCAGGAAAGAGAAAAGAGGATTTGGAAATCAGTTAAGAAAGGAATTGGTAATAGTTTTTAGTCAAAATAAATTGACAGTCTATGACCTTGCATAAAACGTTAAATGACAGGTACCCAAAACATGTACTCGTCATCAAATTTCCAGTTGACAGGCACTTCTAATTTGAAATTCCAGGCCTGAGCGTACCCATCTGCAAGTGCTCCATGACTTGTCTCATTTCCCTTTGACCTGGTCCTGGTGAGCTACCCCGACAAGTGCTCCATGCCCTGTCTCACTCTGACATGTAAGTGTTTCAGCTGCTAGAGCTACTGACGCTGCAGATGCCATTAAAATTCAGTCGTAAATTTAATATGAAACGAGAATTAATTAAAATCATATTTCACAGATCCATCTCTAATAAGTAGGGTTTGCAGTTCACTGCACCGAGCCATTTTTCCTATTCTATTGCATGCTCCCAGGTTAAGTTATCTCTTTCCTATCTATATTTGCCCTAGATTATTAATTTCCGAGACGTCGCTATGCCAGCGTATCAAATTGCCTTGCAGGATTGAAGGCAGCAAGTTATAAGCCCGACGGTCCAACCGAGCCAGGGAGCCAAGCAAAGTAGCCAAGGTGAGCAACCCGGGATCAAAGCAGAGTAGTAAAGCCAAGCAGCAGTCGATTATGTGAGTATCCGGGGAGTCAAGATGAGTAGCCCAGGCCAGGTAGGAACCCGTATTGGGACGTGAGAAAAGGAAAAATTTAGAAAAAAATTCATTGAAGAGGAAGAAGACAGACATAGTAATGCTCCATAGGCATAGAAACTCCAGGGCTAAGCACAGTGCAGTAGACGCTAACCCTGAAGGCCATGCTATAGCAGAAGCTTGTCGCCACTGGCATGGCCAAACGATTCCTCTAGATGTCGCTGCGATGTTTTTGGCAGCGCCTACTAGCCATCTGCGCCAGACTTTCTAGGCTGCAACCACAACTTCAAAGTTTAGGGTTTGGTGCTGAAGCCACCAGCAATAGAAATGAATAGAAATGATGAGATTAGAAGACTCATAGAAATCCTTCTAGAAGAATCTGGTTCTGGTAGCCGCCCTTCAGTTTTACTGATAGGTTATAACGCTGCAAATAATGTTTATTGTTAACATTTTTCATCTACAATACATATGTTAAGTGCAGTTTAGTTTTATTAAATTTTTTCAGTTTCGTTTTATTAAATTTTTTCAATTTGTATTGGCAGGAAGACTGGATCCCATGAGGTAACATTCAAGGTAGGATAATGTGGAATCCCACTTTGATCTGCACCAAATTTGGAACGAATGGAAAAATTCCCAATACCCAATGGTTCGGGGTAACGTCTTTCTATTTTCCTTTGTTACCAACGCTATCTCAAAACCAATGTGAATGGGCAATGTCCCCGACATGCAAGTTAAAAAATTCTATACCTTCTATACCTATGGAAGTCTATTTTTTATGCAGCCAATATTTTTACCCTCGAGTTATTTTCGCCACCTAGTCAGCATCACAAGTTGCAATTGTTTTTTAGATCATGATTCTTGGAAACATTTCGTCAAAATATGCTTAGACACAGATAAATTTGGAGGCATTTCAATTACAGATGAGGTATTGTATCGATTGCAGCCTTCGGTAATGGTAAGTAAACCTATTTGTTTAAGATTTTCTTAAACTTTTTCTGAAACTGTTTATTTTACTGTTGGAATGCTTGTTTGTGTCTATTTATTTGTTTGTTTATTTTATTGGCTCTACCTACAAGCCGTCCAGAAGGCAAAGAGACCTGCTGCAAGACGTAACTCCATATAAATTAGACGACTTATAATATGATGGCGGACTGTTGGTTTATTCAGCGACAATGGTGCAGCGTTATGTCTTAATTAGAACTATCTGCTAAAACATTTTAAGATAGGTTAACACAGCATACAAGGCAAGGCCGACCACCTGGCTGAGTAGTTGTAATTAAATATCAAATGGTTGTGAGCAGAGAAGGCCAGTGCAGGACAGCAGGAGGAATATCGAGAACGCCATGAGAAAGCCAAGAAATGCAATTCTCTCTGCCACCCACCAGGTGATTACTTTACAAAATCCACTGTTGGTGATAATGATTAAAATATTTGATAAAGTGTCGCCACATTATTGATTGTGATTTTAAAATTTTATTAAAAAATAATTTTACAAAGAAATATGAAAATTAATAAGTTTTGAAAATGTATTTTGAAAGATTATAAATAATTCAAAAAAGTATATGATGAGAAGGATTGAATCTCTTGAAGAATTCCCAAATTAAAAGTAATTATGTGTAAGATGATAACCAAATAACATGGGGTAGCATATGAAGGGAACCATTTTTTTTGCTTTCCTTATCTTTTAATGCAAAGCAGGTACCCAAATTAAAAGTAACTAGTAAGCCATAGTAATATTAATAATATGGCTTATATATGCTGATCGGCGTATAACAACCGTTTTTAAATGTGTGGCCATGATTGATATACGTTGATTGGCGTATATAAGCCATATTAATTATTAATATGACTTGTAATTAATATGGCTTGCTAGTTGACGATCCATCTACCGGGAAGAATTGTTCATTTTTAATTATTATTTATTATATTATTTGTAATAATAATAATAATAATAATAATTATAATTATAATAATAACTATTCATATTATTTATTATATTATTTATTATATTAATATTCATAATAATAACTAAAATAATAATGATAATAAGTAAAATAATATTAATTATTAAAAAAAATATTATTATAAATATAATTGTTATTATAATAATTATTATAATTATATTTATTATAATTATAATAATTAGTATTATTATAATATTTATAATAATAATAATAATAACAATTATAATTATTGTTATAATTATAATTATAATTATTATCATAATTATAATTATAATTATAATTATTAGTAGAAATATAATTTTAATAATAAATAATTATAATTATAATAATCATAATTAATTTTAATAATTTTAATATTAATATTCATATTAAAGCGATAATACAACTTATAATAATTATTTATAATATTAATATTATAAATTAATAATTAATCCATGTTAAGTCTAAATAAAAATAAAAATTATAATATTAATTAATTAACAATAATTAATAATTAATAATTAAATCATATTAAATAATAATTATTGATTAAAGCATATATATTTCAGCCATTTTTTAACAACAACAACAAAAACAATTTCTTATAATAAATAAGAAATATCTAATTAACAACAACAATTTCTTATAATAAATAAGAAATATCTAATTAATAACAACAATTTCTTATAATAAATAAGAATTAATATAATTATAATTATTATAATTAAAATAATTAGTATTTAAATAATTAAAAATTATAATAATATATAATTAATATTTTAATAATTAATAATTACAATAATATATAATTAGTATTTTAATAATTAATTATAATATTACTATTAATAGGTAATAGTCAATCGATATTAAATTATAATAATAACAAAAATTATAATATTAATTAATTATTAATTAATGTGACTTAAAATACTTATGTGGCTTATAATAATTATGTGCTTATAATAATTATTAAAACTATTATTATAATCATAATTATAATTATTAATATAATTGTAATTGTAATTATAAATAATAAAAATTATATTTATTTCAATCAGAATAAATAATTGATAATTGATAAAATTATTATAATATTAATATTAATATAAATAATTCATATGAAGTTATATTAATAATAAAAATTATAATATTAATTATTAATAATAATAATTAATAACACATTCTAGTAGTAGTAGGAGTAATATCTTTAATCATGGTGAAACATATTAAAAAAAATTCATTGACATTATATAAAGGAGAGATTTTATTATTATTTAAGATGGATTGTTTGCATATATATTTAAGCCATTTTTAATTAACAACAACAATTTCTTATAATAAATAAGAATTAATATAATTATAATTATTATAATTTAAATAATTAGCATTTTAATAATTAATAATTATAATAATATATAATTACTATTTTAATAATTAATAATTACAATAATATATAATTAGTATTTTAATAATTAATTATAATGTTAATGTTAATAGTTAATAGTTAATAGTTAATAGTTAATAATCAATCGATATTAAATTATAATAATAACAAAAATTATAATATTAATTAATGTGACTTATAATAATTATGTGGCTTATAATAATTATTAAAACTATTATTATAATTATGTGCTTATATACGCCGATCGATGTATATCCATTGACACATATTTAAATGTGGGTTATACATAAAATTAATAATATTAATTAAATAATAATAATTAAATATAACGACTATGGTTGACCTCGGTTGACCATGGTTGACTTTGGTTTACCATTCTTAACCATGGTAGACTTTGGTTGACTATGGTTGAACATCGTTGACTTTGGATGTTCATGGTTGACTATGGTTGAACATAGTTAACCATGGTTGACTTTGGTTGACCTTAGTCGGCTTTGTTAACCATGTTCGATTATGGTCAACCATGGTCGACTTTGCTTGACCATGGTTGGTTTTGGTTGACCATGGTGGACTTTGTTTGTCTTTGGTTGACTATGGTTGACTTTGGTTGACCATGCTTGACCATCGAACACCATGGTTGTCTATGGTTGACTTTGGTTGACCATGGTTGACTATGGTACACCATGGTTGACCAAAGTTGACTTTAGTTATCATTGTTGACTTTGGTTAAATTTTGATTGACCATGGTTGATTTTTGTTGACTTTGGCTAATCGTGGTTGACTTTGGTTGTGGTCAACCATGAAAAACCAGAGTTGACTAAGGTAGACTTTGGTTAACCATAACCAAAGTCATATTAGAATATTATTTGGTTTACCATGATTGACTTATAATTATTTGGTTGACCACAAACAAAGTCATATAATAATATTATATGGTTGACTATGGTTGACTTATAATTATTTGGTTGACCACAACCAAAGTCATATAAGAATATTATTTGGTTGACCACGGTTGTATATGGTTGACTTTGGTTGACCATGGTTGTATATGGTTGACTTTTGCTAACTATGGTTGACCATGGTTAACTATGGTAGACGATGTGTGACAATTCCTAACTTTGCTTGACCATCATTGACATTAGTTTACCATTGTTGACTTTGGTGGACCATGGTTGACTTTGGTGGACCATGGCTGACTTTGGTTGAATTTTGGCTAGTCCTGGTTGACTTTAGTTATGGTCTACCATGAAAAACCATGGTTGACTTTGGCTGGTCATTAACTTTGACTAACCATGGTTGACTTTGGTTGTGGTCAACCATGAAAAACCAGAGTGAACAATGGTCAACCATACTCAACCATGTTCAATAAAAGTCAACTATAGTTAACCAAAGTCAACAATAGTGAACATAGTCAACCAAAGTCAACCACTGTCAACCATGGTCAATAAAAGTCAATCATTGTCAACCATGGAGAACCAAAGTCAAACACGCTTAACCAAAATCAACCATGGTCAATTGAAGTCAACCATAATCAACCAAATTTAACCATGGTCAACCAAAGACAGCCATGGTCAAGTAAAGTCTACCAAAGTCAACTATAGTTATAGATGACCATGGGTGACTTTGGTTAACAATGGTTCACTTTGGTTTACCATGGTTAACTTTGGTTGACAAAGTCAAGCGTGGTTAACTTTGTTTTACAATGGTTAACATTGGTTGGCCAAGTCAGCCATAATCGACTTTGTTTTACAATGGTTAACATTAGTTGAATTTTGGTTGACTTTGATTGACCATGGTTGTATATGGTTGACTTTGGTTAACCATGGTTGACTAAAGTTAGCCAAAATGAATTTTGGTTGGTCAAGGTTTTCCTTAATTGGTTCACAATGGTTTACGTTGGTTGACCATGGTTGACTTTAGTTCAGAATGGTTGACATTGGTTGAACATGGTTAATTGTGGTTCACTTTGGTTAACCATGGCTGACTTTGGTTTCCCATGGTGGATTTTATTTGACCTTGGTTGACCATCATACACCATGGTTGTCTATGGTTGACTTTGGTTAACCATGGTTGACTTTGGTTGACTATGATTGACTATGGTTAACTATGGTAGACCATGGTTGTCCATTGTTGGCCATGGTTGAACTTTGTTGACTTTAGTTACCATTATTGACTTTGGTGGACCATGGTTGAATTTGATTACATTTTGATTAGCCATGGTTGACTTTCATTGACTTTGGTTAACTCTGGTTGGCTTTGGTTGTGGTCAACCATGAAAAAGCAGAGTTGACTATGGTTGAATTTGGTTGACCACAGCCAAAGTCATATAAGAATATTATTTGATTGACCATGGTTGTATATGGTTGACTTTTGTTAACCATAGTTTACTTTGGTTAAATATGGTTGACCATGGTTAACTATGATAGACGATGGTTGACAATTCTTGACTTTGGTTGACCATCGTTAACCTTCATTAACATTAGTTTACCAATGTTGACTTTGGTGGACTATGGTTTATTTTTGGTTGAATTTTAGTTGGTCATGGTTGACTATCATTTACTTTGGCTAACCATGGTTGACTTTCATTGTGGTCAACCATGAACAACCAGAGTGAACAATGGTCAACCATAGTCAACCATGTTCAATAAAAGTCAACCACGATTAACTAAAGTCAACAATAATGAACATAGTCAACCAAAGTCAACCATAGTAAACCATGGTCGACCAAAGTTAACCATGGATAACCAAAATCAACCATAGTCAACCATAGTCAACCAAGTTCAACCATGGTCAACCAAAGTGAAATAGCCAGCAAAAGGCAACCATGGTCAAGTAAAGTCTACCAAAGTCAAACAAAGTCAACAATAGTTATAGATGACCATAGGTGGCTTTAGTTGACAATGGTTCACATTGGTTTACCATGGTTAACTTTGGTTGACCAAGTCGACCATGGCCAACCATGGTCGACTTTGTTTTAGAATGGTTAACATTGGTTGACCAAGTCAACCATGGCCAACCGTGGTCGAGGTTCTTTTACAATGGTTAACATTGGTTGAATTTTGGTTGACCATGGTTGATTTTGGTTAACCATGGTTAAATTTGGTTGACCATGGTTGACTTTCATTTACCATTATTAACTTTGGTTGATCATGACTCATTATGGATGACTTTGGTTTAATTTGGCTAACTTTGGTTAACCATGGTTGACTTTGGTTGTTCATGGTTGACTTTGGTTGAGCATTATTGGCTTTGGTTGACCATGGTTGACTATGGTTAACTGTGGTTGACTTTGGTTTACTGTGGTTGAGCATTGTTGACTTTGGTTGACCATGGTTGACTATGGTTAACTTTGGTTTAGTGTGGTTGAATTTGGTTGACCATTGTTGACATTGGTTGACTGTGGTTGACCATGGTTGACTTTGGTTAACCTTTGTTGATTTTGGTTGACTGTGGTTTACTATGGTTAACTTTGGTTTACTGTGGTTGACTTTGGTTAACTTTGGTTTACTGTGGTTGAGCATTGTTGACTTTGGTTGACCATGGTTTACTATGGTTTACTGTGGTTGAATTATGTTGACTTTGGTTGACTATGGTTGACTTTGGTTGACCATGGTTAACTTTGGCTCATCATGGTTAACTTTGGTTGACTTTGGATGACTATGTTTTACTTTTGCTAACCATAGTTGACTTTTGGTTGATCTTGACTTTGGTTTGCTATGGTTGACTTTGGTTGTTTACGGTTGACTTTGGTTGACTATGGATGACTTGTGGTTGACTATGGATGACTTGTGGTTGATTATGGTTGACCATGGTAGACTATTGTCGACTTTGGTTTTCCATGGTTGACTTTGGTTGACTTTTGGTTGCACATAGTTGAATTTGGTTGACCATTAATTGTTGTTAAGGGTTTACTATGTTTGAGTATGGTTGAATTGTTATATACCTCAATGGTTATATCACATTAGTATGGTTATCTAGAATTATGTTTAGGTTTCGTTATATTGTTTAGTATTAAAATTACATTAGATCAAAATATTGAATGTTTTCTATTTAGCCATATTTTTTAATACCATCAAATTAAATTATTCCTAGTTCAAATACATATAGGCTTTTTGAAATGTGAAAATATTCTTTACTATAATTTTAAATGTCATATTGCATGTTTCAATGTAAATTTGAATTACTCGTAATACAATTTAAATTGATATCATTTTAAAAACACACATATTTATAGATTTTTTATTATGTTTACATATATATTTATAATGAATGATCTTGAATTAATTGACTCATAAAAGTGAAAATGATATGATTTAAAGAAAATCTAGACACACATTTCTTATAATGTTTGCAATTATTATTTATCAATGTTTACACCTAGAATTGATCATAAAAGTGAAAATGATATGATTTAAAAGAAATCTAAACAAACATTTCTTATAATGTTTGTAATTATTATTTAGAAATGTTATGCCATAAAGTATTTCCCATGTTTTCTAAAGTAAAAATTCAATTTTAAACAATTATTTATTAATAAAAGTAATTAGTTTCTAAAAAGGTTATAAAAGAAATGAATGAAAAATATATTAAATTAATTTATAAAAATATTATAAAATTTAATTATGAGAAAAGCATAATGTTATTTTGGAAAACATATAATTTGAATAATAATGTTGGCAATGTTAATATTATTAATTCATATTAAGCCATATTAATTATTAATATGGCTTATATACGCCGATCGACGTATATAAGCCATATTATTAATATTAATGCTCAAAGAACAAATTAGCCCATAGCCATTTACTGTGGAACCCATTTACATACATGATCAGTTCTTTTCTCACTTAATTTCTCTTAATTATTTCACTATTGCAATGCTAGTTTTGTCCGAGCAAATCTGGGCAATGAAATATGATTACATTCATTATACAATTATTGAAAACATACTTTACATATTAGTTCAATCTCAACAATTCGTTGCACTATTGAATGGAATTAAATTTCAATACAATGTATAATGAAAAAATAAATTCTAAATTCGGGTATAATTATAAACAATATATAACATTTTTATTTGAAACAGATATTATATTAAATTCCAGTATAATTATAAACAATATATAACATTTTTTATTTAAAACAGATACTATATTATAAGATCGTTTTTCCTACATTTACTCAGAGTAGTTTTAGAGACGCTTAGAAATTACGTTTTGGAGGCAAGCCTTTGGAGAGGCTTAGCAGTTGCATTTTATAAATAAAAATTTTCTTTTTATAATTTTGGTATAAAAATTGAAGTTATTAAATTTGTTATTTTTTAATTCACTTCATTTTATATGAATCAAACTCTTCTATTTAAATATTTCACGATTGCATTTTATTTTGATTTTGTGAGAATGGCGTGTAGACTTATGAAACCGCCCCCCAGTTGCATGTGAAAATGGCGTGCAGACTCTCTTAAATGTTGGAGAGTTGTCAAGTATGGAAACATTGGTATCTTCATGCACAATAAGACACACAATTTTAAATCCATACAAAGTGTCTTTCTTGACCTATTATATATTTTTCAATAGCAGCGTTACATCGATCTGCATGGTAGATGGTTGTGAATCCGCTTCATTCATCTAGGTGGTATGGGCACAAAATAGTTATGTGGAGATATACTTATTGGATCGCTAGGAATTCCACATACAAGTCTACATTCGGATCCCATGCGCCGATCAGTCTCTAAACACTAAACAGATCCCCGCAAATTGATGCGAATCAATAGTTTGACCCAATTCACAGATTCAATCTCTTTTAAAACATAATTTTTATGAATTTATACCACTTAATAATTTGTTTCGATATATGATACCAATTATTAAGAATAGATCATCTATCAACATATGCAAATAAACACTTCATTCCAATAATCTATGGGGTTACATTGACTCACTACCACCATTGAACCGATAGAAACCTTACCCAACAAGCAATAGACAGTTCTTTACATTGGGTGGATTTACAAATTTTTCCAACCCAAGTTCAATGCATATTATTTCTA
Organism: Larix kaempferi; assembly: GCA_027924585.1. Taxonomy (NCBI): domain Eukaryota; kingdom Viridiplantae; phylum Streptophyta; class Pinopsida; order Pinales; family Pinaceae; genus Larix; species Larix kaempferi. Next base: position 2,212,442 of record BSBM01000755.1, on the reverse strand, counting down.
CAATAGACTCCTGCAAATTTAATCATCCTACCTAGTAATTGGCTCTTGTAAAATCATTTAAAAAGAAGTACAAGATCATTTGTAGCGGCTCGTCTAACACAAAATATTTAAAAGAATTCCCAATCTGATATGCTGGAGGGTCCAATTTACACTTAGAAATCCCTGTACAAGATCATTTCACTTATCCTATGTAGCACTAAGTTGCATTGCATCACTAAACCCTAGGAAACAACTTTTAATGGCATATTCATCACCAAGTTGCTCAAAGAAATCCATGTGAGCAGCCAATGCTCAGGATACCACTATCCATGTGAGCAGCCAATGCTCAGGATACCACTATCCATGTGAGCAGCCAACGAAAATTTATTTGATTTCTTGTTTTGGAAGACATGTGAGCATCCAATGCTACGGGATACCACTATCCACTGCAACACTGCAGGATACCACTATCTTCCACACTGCCGATGTTATGGGCACCTGCAAACATGCAAACACACTCAACATTTGTAAAATCCATCTCTATATATTAATAGAGCCCTGGACGTTAATCAACCAAGTCTTAGCGTTAACATGATGTAGTAAAATGGTAAAATATCTATTGAAAGACACATCAACCATATATCCGTCGATCATATAAGAGCAAAAGATATGCATTTCGGTATAGATTAATAGGTGAGAAACCCCTAACCAAATGATTCATCCATTGATTCGCGCAACCTGCGGTTACAGAAGGAACATATTGATATCCATGTAATCACCAGAGGTTAAAGCAGAGATTTATGTGCTTATAAATAGATAGGAGGAAACCATATTGCATAACCTCAAATCCCCAAATCCATGCATAACCTCCATCAATGAATATTGCTCAATCTAGCACAATACAGGGATGGTTACAAATCCTCGACAGCTTAACAACCACTATTGAAGAGATCTAGACACCGTTCCAGATATCTGTAATGTGGTTGCATAGATGTGAAACGGATATAGATATCCAGCCACTATTGTAGAGATCTAGACACCGTTCCAGATATCTGTAACATGGATGCACAGATGTGAAACAGATACGGATATCCAAACGTTTCAATCTTCCATCGGTTACAATAGCGCATATCTCATAGTACATAAAACAACCAATTAAGTAGCTACACAGCCTTGTAGTTCGAAATAACTCTATTTTTTATATTAATTATTGGCGATGGTTCTATTTAAACATGCATGCGAGTTAATTCATTAAATCCCAATCCTTTATTCATAAGTCAGACAAAGAATATTCGGCTATCTTTTAAATCTAGCCATTCATTTTTTTTAAAATGAAAAATCTGCCACCCCCACTCCACCCCAAAGTTAAAATAAGACGCCTTACGGCATAATTATGTGTAAGATGATAACCAAATAACCTGGGGTAGCATATGAAGGGAACCAATTTTTTTGTTTTCCTTATCTTTTAATGCAAAGCAGGTATCGGAGTATTTGGTTTTCGGGTTTGGTAAACGATGGTAATTTCTACGGCATACTGGGTGTATGGATTCATGGAATCATACAAGCCTGATGGAAAATTGTAAATCACTTTTTTTTTCTCAAATTTTTAGATTTAAGTTTTAAGTAGTAAGAAAATCAAAGTTATTTAAATAAAATTTTTACATTTAAAAAAAATTACAATTTTTTTTATTTTTTTTTTTCAGAAAATATTTTATTATAAATTTTAAAATAATTTTTAATTAAAGATTAAACAAAAATTAGATTGTTTATGTGTATGTTATATTTCTAATATTTCAATATTCAACACTAATATTTATTGAATAGAATTTGTGTTTTTTCTTTTTTCTTTTTTAAAATTTTTGTGCTATTTCTTTGAATTGTAGTTCATAATTTAGATATATATATATTTTTAATTTATTAAAATTTTGTTTACAATTTATTATATTTAAAAAAATCTCAAGTATGATTAATTCACTCAAAACTATGATAAATTGGTTATGACTATATTCATAAAATATGGATCATAAATTAATGACTTACACTATTAAAATATCATATTATTAATTTCTTTCTTTTTGAAAAAAATAATAATTTTTCAAGTTTACACTTTTCATATTACAATATTATTTACTTGTATCATATAAATTTTATATAAAGCTTAGAAAATACATTTTACTATTCTCAACATCCAAAATGTTATCAATATATTTTTACAATGTTTCAAAATTTTATTTAAAATTAACAAAATAAATGTCACCACTCCCAACCTCTAAATTGCCAATATTTCAATAATGAAAAAACATCATTGTTATAATAATAATAATTATTATTGAAGACATCATACCAATAAAGCATGTACCAAAATACATGTAGTATAATAAACTTAAAAACATCTTGCCAATAAATAAAACATGTACACATCTTGTATAGAAATTAAGCAAGTTTATATTTATATAACGTGGGATTATAGTTTTTATTTTTGAAAATTGAAAATATAAAATTTATATTTTTTATTAAAAAATTTATGGCCTAATTAATAAGAATGTGTGTTTCTTTTTAAGAGATTAAATCCTTGCAAGTTTTGAAATTTGGAAAATATTGTTGTTTTTTATTTCTTTTTTCACTAAACAATTTTTTTTGATAGGGTTAAAGATTGTGATGAGACTAAATACCCCTAGTGTTTATGGATTTAGTTTTCATGATTGTCTACTACTTAAAATTATTGTAAAATACTAACACTATTTCAAGGATAACGACTTGAATCTTATGGTAAGAAAATTCAAATTCAATAAAATTGGAAGAAATGTGTAAATGGGATAAAACGGGGGTTGGGATCACTTGCTTGATAACATGTTGCACGTCGAAGGCCATTCCTATATAACTTAGTGTTGGCATCTCCCATATTCATACCATAAAGCTTTGATGCAAATCAACAATATACACTTGTCAAATATAACAATATCATCACACATCACACATCACACGTCACACATCACACATCACACATCAATTAATATTTAACAATGAGTGTACCTTTGATTATAAAATAGGATCATTGCTAGGTTCTGACATAGAATCATAGTAAAAAAAAATTGGCTCTGGAAGGAAATGTCCCATATAAATTTTTAACTTACCAAATTAATTCATAACAACGAGGATACCTAAATTCTCGTTGTAAAAAGAGGGGAAAAAAACAATGTGGTTACTTAAATCCTTAAAAATTTTGTTTTTACTAAAATATAACGTTTTAAAAATTTTGTTTTTACTAAAACATATAGTTTTTTTTCTAAAATTTTTAATAAAAGAGAATGTTTTTTTGTTTTTACTAAAACATAACGTTTTAATTTTTTTTTTACTAAAAGATATTGTTTTTTTTTTCTAAAATTTTGAATAAAAGAGATCATGTTTATGTTATTTGGATGAGTAATAAAAAGAAATAATACAAACTACTATACTATTTGGATGAGTAATAAAAAGAAATAATACAAACTACTATTACATGAGGGTTTTAGTTAAATTACCCACAATATAAAGCAGTTCGTTCGATTAGTATTTACGCCTAAGAGTAAATTACCCACATTTGCTTCTAATTTGTTAAGACTTTTTGATAGCTAAAAATTACTAATTTGTTAAATTATACCTTGTTAAATGATGTCCGTCTTGTGGAGGAGATGTGTAAAATACCCTTTTTGTTGAAAAGCATTTTATGCTGAAAACATTATGTTAAATTTTATTGTAAAGTTTTATATTGGATAAGTGTCCAAAGATGACTGTAATTGCACAATATTTTATTATTTAATAAATTAAATAGGAGACAAACACCTAAGGGGACTGTTGAAAGAGAGTTTACTGACCTACTAGGTGGAATGGAATCTGGGGTAGAAAGCAATGGACAAGTGGCAGCATCATGATGCAACTAACTAGCTGTTGGTATGGGACAACTCCCTTAAAATGTGGTCATAGTGCCCTGGAAGGTGGGACTGGAGCTTGAGGCTCATTTATTCAAAACTGACCACTAAAGACCTAGGCAGTCTATATAAGAGCCATCGAATTATGAACTGAGGTTCATCACTTTTCCTAACGAGGAAATTTACCTTTAGGTTTTGCTGTGCTTGCACCCAAGAGATTCGATGAGGGGATATGCTGAGTTTTTGATCATGGTGTAAGTCCGCCTATTTACTACTGAGTGCAGAAGGCATATTTTGAGTGCAGAAGTTACACTACTGAGTGCTGAAGTTATATTATTGAATGTAGAAGGCATATTTTGAGTGCAGAAGTTATATTACTAAGTGCCTTGCTTCTACACAGATTCCATCTACTTAGTGGTTCAGTAAGCAAGCTTGGGGGTCCAAAGGAAGCAAGTAGTTTTGGCTTCTTATTCTGGAAAAGGTTGGGAGGAACAGGCCTCCTTGGGTGTTTGTCAACCCTATCATCATTTACACGTTCTACTTGTCTTTTCTAATTCTAAGTAGTTTTAAATTTCTATCTGCAATTATTGATTTACTGTTGTCAAGGGTATTATTAAACAAATTATATAATTATATTGGTTTATGATCTAATTAGGATTCTGTATAGCAATGATTATGTAAGATGGAATGAATAAAATATTTCTCTGCATTTTTCCCTATGCTAATGGATCTGCATCGTACTCTAGTAAAGAGAAGATATTAAGGTAGATAAATTGATAGGCAGATTGCCAGATGAATGAGAAGATCAATACTGTTGCATTTTACTAGTTTTTTTTCCTACTATTAATATTTTGTATTAAATAATATAATTCAATATTTTTCCCTTATCATTCTTTTCATCAGTTAAATGTTTCAGGTTCACTGTATTTCTTTCACCAGTCTGTATTGAAAATAACAGTTGCAAAAACATTTATTTCCTAAATACACAGTATTGTTATCCTTACTGCTAACAAGTATTTTTATCATGAAAACAAACAGTCTTCATATCTAAGTATAAAAATTATCTTTCTGTTATATAGTATTTAGGAAATCATAACAGCTGCAAAGTTAATAAGCATCAACAAGCATTATATTACATTTCCTTTTCAATTAATACATAATTATTTAAATACTAATCTTTATGCATAGTTTTCATTTCTGTTATACCATTTAATCATTTAAAACAAAGAACCATTATGTTATATACAAATAGAGTATCGTTTACAAACCTAAGATTTATGACAGGTTCATACCCTTCACTTATCAAAACCTAGAATTATCAATTTTAAGAGATTAGGTAAGTTTTCAAATAGAACAAGGGAATGATCACGATTCATTTCATAACTGAAATTAGAACATTAGATTTTGGCTCACGGCCTTCACAAAAATCGATAGAAAAGAATAACAAAGAGAAGCCCACGACTCCATACACTTAGGTACAAAAATGATTATCATTTACATTCTTAAAGACTGGAATCAAGGACATCTCGGTAGCATCATGAGTCTACATTATCACATTCAATTGAAAACTATTAAACAGTAAACCATACGTTTAGTTGCTGTAGACATCTACTTCCCATAACTAAACATTGATATCATATCAGTAGAACATTTCCGAGAACCCACATCAAGGTTTGACCAATTTTAAACACAGGGTTAAGCTCTCAAATTTCGAACTCTTCTTAAAACACAGAAGTTGCAAAACAACGAGTTTCATTTCTTACAAACTGGAGCAGTGATCCCAAATTCAACACATATATCATAAACATAGAAACACAGTTCTTATTTTATCAAAGGCACAGTAATTTTCAATTAAGTAAGCTTCATTTTTCTTTACACAAGATAGAGCAATGCTCGCAGTATCATCTACTTAAATGTAGGTTGAAGAGAAAACAAAAACCATTTCAGATACCGAGAACAATAGAGGGGTGAAACCCCCTCCTAAGTATTTTCTTTATGGATTTTATACTGAAAAAACAAGCACTACTGAAAACAACGACGAATGGGTCGAGGATTTCATCCTCTCCAAACTGTCAAAACAAGCTCACAAATATTTTGACGAAGGTCACCCTCGGAGCCAAAGAAAACACAGAGTCTCGGTAAAGAACATAGTGAAGATCCACTAGTCATCTAACCGGAGTAACGAGTAACCACCGAAGCTTACCGGTCTTTTAGCAGTTGCCAGCTACCAAACACCTAAGCCGAGAATCCATCGGCGAAGGTACCTGCCATTCAAAACACATTAGTGGTCAAAACAAGTTTTATAAAGATCATTGCATGCGAAATAGCAATAACTGAAATCTCAAAAGATAGAATGGAAGATACAGGGTTTCGAACCGAGAACCATTACCTTTAAGAATTTCACCGAAGCAAAACTCCAAGACTGTGCATACTGGGACCATTCTCCACCATGGAATACAAAGAAGTATGGGAAACAACTCTGGAAAACCACCACTGGACAGGCATGGAAAGCCGAGTATCGAATCAACTACCACTAAGAATTTATCACACACCCTAGAACTGATATCACAAACTGCTACTGTAAAACACCACAAATGTCTCGGCTCTTAAACTACCAACAGGTCACGGTTTTGAACCGTGGGCACTCCACAAAAGATTGTTACCAAAACCCTGAAGGCTCGCGGCCTGTCGGCCTCTCCTTAGAGCCACAACATCGAATGCCAAGGCAAACACTAACTCCGTGAACATAGTGGAGGTAGGGTTAGATCCCAACAACCAAAACCCTTGCTAGATCAATGGTGGAGATCACCGAAGGGTTTTCATGTAACCCAAGCAAACAACTATATTAATTGACCCATAATTACCATAGCCACCGAGGAGACAACTCAGATAACTCTCGAACCAAAACACTTACAGCTCATTACGAGACATGAAACATCACCACACTATCACGTGCTTAATCACCACGATGATATCCACGAAGACATTCCACTGTCTCAACAGTTGGGAGAATTAAAAGCTAAAGTGCCTGCCAGAATGAAAACATCATAGTATTAATATCGCCCAATTCTTGTAATGTATCATGTTATTGGTAAAATGCACCATTCGATTATGTATCAACGCCTTGTGGTAAGTCAAGGTGGTGTTGGACGTATTGCTAGGAAAAGCATAATGTCATATAGGGTCACGTAAATGCAGACACACATTACCATATAGTTATTGTTGTCATAAGACTTTGCATAGGATTTGACATGTATATATATTTCAATATAGTATCAAAAATAAACAAGAATTTGTTTATAGTGCATAGGATAGCATTGTAATATGATATGAATTGCATGTAATTCCTAGGATAGAATTAAATCAATTCATGCATGTAATTCCTAGACTCTAGACTATATTTAAAGAATGGCATATTGATTATTGCACCACAATATAGACATGGGTTAATTCTCATACTTTGTATCAATTAGCAACTCACAATAACATTATACATAAAGTTAAACTATGGTTTATGGATCCCATTCAATTGTTTGAACAAATCAATAAAAGGTTAGTATAGGGTTTATGAATAATACAACTATTATACTTCTGTTTGACAAAACTAGGCTAACTAAAGATCTCACCAATAGAGCTTACGACATTATGTATCTTAAATCATTAAGACTTGGGAGACACAAAAACTGTTTAGAACTCTTCGGTCACATGTCGTAAACACTATACCTGTAATCTGCGAAAAGGATGATTTAAATGCTTTAGCACGGATGCTAAGTGAGCCTTGGGGCATCCGTAGGACCCCTTCATCATCAACAGAAGAAACAATAGTTAACACATATAAACTTAGATCATTAGACCAATAATAAAGAGTTGTGAAAGTACAGTTGAATAATTTTAACACCGAAAAGAAAATACTAATTATCTTGTCGCAACATTACACTTTCGGCCAACACAACATTTAGTACAACAAGATGACATTTAAACATTTATTATATTTCCGCATAGTTAGATTACGCATTAAAAGCTTAATAAAAAAGGTTTAAATTTTTGTAAATTTCAAGATGTTACATGTGGTATCAGAGCGCGAGTTCAAACTCTAGGCCTAAAATAGGCTCACGCACACAAACATAAAATAAAAATAAGAAAGTTTATATTACTAACTTTTATTTTAATTTTATTCTTGTACAGAACGATTTGATATTAATTTGCAGGTATGGACATACTGGAGGAATCGACAGAGGACAGATCTCCTCGTAATGAGCACAATAATAATAATAATGAAGGAATTTATGTTGAATTAAATATCCAGTCTTCAGAAGTTCTTCGTACTGTAAAAGATTTACAATCTGAGATAAGAATTGTTAAAGACAAAAATGAAAGCATTATGAAAGCGCAGGAAGAGTTAAATCAAATACTAATGGAGAAATACCATCACGAGGAAAGAGGAAGGAAATCAGAAGTAAATTCTGATTCTAGTACAATGTCTCACAAACATAAAAGTAAGAAAGTTAAAAATCGTAAAAGTATTAGTTACTCCTCATCTGAATTTGATTGAAGTAATGATAAATCTGATTATGACAGCAGTGACAGTGATTGTTGTTCCAAGAAGAGGAAGTATAAGCATCATGAACAAATTACTGGAGAGTTTAAAAAGATTAAGCCACCAACATTCAATGGCGAAACTGAAAAGGGTGAGACAGCTGAAGCATGGCTGTCTGGAATGAAGAAGTACTTTAATATTTATGATTACTCTTCTCAGTTAAAGGCCAAGATGGCTATTTACAATCTGACAGGAAAGGAAGATATCTGGTGGCAGGATCTTAAAAGAATTACGAGCATAAAGGAACGAGACGTAACCTGGAATATGTTTAAAAAGTTATTTAAGAAAAAGTTCTTGTCAGAACAGTACTATGAAGATAAATCAAAAGAGTTTTATGATCTGAAATTGGGTACTATGAACATGAAGGAGTTGTGTAGCAAGTTCCTTAGCTTGCTGAGGTATGTACCTTACATGGTCGAAGAGAAGCCTAAGGTGCAAAGGTTTCTAAGTTGTCTACCTTTTAACATAAAAGACATGATTGAGTATGATAAACCTCCCACTCTGGAAGAGGCTATGAGGAAAGCAAATTCTTGTTTTGACCAAAACAGAAAAAGAGAAGGAACAACTAGCTGAAAAAGTAATAAGTCTAATCAATTCAAGCATAAAAAGAAGAGCTTTAATCATAATTCTAGAAGTTTTAAGAAAAATTTTAATAACAGAAATTTTCTAAGTAATAATAACTACATAAATAATACACCACAGAATTTTACTACTGCAAGAAATGTACCTAATAACAATAACAACACCAGGTATGTTGAACAGAAAGGACCTTTGAAGTGTTTTGATTGCGGTGGACCACATAAGAAAGCAGATTCCCACGCAACAAAAGGACAGCCAACAATCATAGCATACAAGCGGAGCCAACTGTTGGTGATGTGGCAAGAGAAATGCCAAGGATAAATGCAGCAGTAGAAAATCGGCAAGCAGACCATCAAACGTCCATGGTCGAAATAGAAGGTATGCTACAAAACCGATCTATTTCTATTTTGATAGATCCAGGTGCAAGTTTGAGTTACATTTCCCCTGAATTAGTGAAAAATTGCTAGTTAAGAATATAAAAGTTTGATAATTCTTGGTTAGTTCAGCTAGCAACAGGCACTAAAAGAAAGGTTACAAACTTTGTTAGAAATTGTGATGTATTTTTGAATCAGCCGAAAACCCAAGTTAATCTGAATGTTTTACCCTTAGGGTCATATGACTTGTTGATTGGCATGGGTTGGCTTGAACAACATAGAGTAGTGCTTAATTGTTATGAGAAATCATTTACTTGTCTGAATAATGAAGGTAAAACTGAAACAGTAAAAGGAGTTCATAGGAAGATTTCAGTAAGACAGATTTCTGCATTACAAGTTAAGAGAGCTACCAAAAAAGGCTGTAAAATGTTTGTTGTTAATGTTATTAATGACAAGTGTTCATCTAAAGGAGACAGGTTAAAACTGGAGGATCTTCCCATCCTTAGGGACTTTTCTGACATATTCCCAGAAGAAATTCCAGGATTACCTCCGAAAAGGAAACTTGATTTCACCATTGAGTTAGCACCAGGTGTGGTACCAAACTCAAAGGCTCCCTACAGGATGAATATTCTGGAGTTAAATGAATTAAAATCTCAGCTGAAGGAATTAATAGATAAAAACTATATAAGGCCAAGTGTGTCTCCTTGGGGAGCACCAGTAATTTTCGTTAAAAAGAAGGATGGTACCATGCGATTGTGCATCGATTACCATCAGCTTAATAAAATGACAATTAAGAACCGATATCCCTTACCCCGCATAGATGATCTATTTGATCAAGTAAACAAAGCAGAGATATTCACTAAAATTTATTTAAGGTCCGGGCATCATCAGGTTATAATAAAAGACGAAGACATTCAAAACTGCATTCAGAATGCGATATGGACACTACGAGTTCGTAGTTATGCCTTTTGGGCTAACCAACGCACCGACAATGTTCATGTGTTTAATGAACAATGTTCTGCATAAATATTTGGATAAGATTGTAGTTGTGTTCATTGATGATATTCCGATTTACTCAAAAACTAAAGAAGAGCATGACAAACATTTAAGAATAATTTTGCAAATTTTAAGAGAACATCAGCTTTACGCTAAGTTCAGTAAATGTGATTTTTATAAAGATAAAATACAGTACTTAGGTCACATAATTTCTAAAGATGGAATTTATGTCGACCCTGATGAGATAAAAGCAATTAACGAGTGGCCTGTACCTAAAGATGTAATTGACGTTCGGTCATTTATGGGGATAACAGGTTACTATTGAAAGTTTATCGAAGGGTTTTCAAGAATTGTGAACCCCATTACTTCCTTGCAGAAGAAGGGGAAGAAATTTGTATGGGATCAAAAGTGTCAAGAAAGCTTTAATAAGTTAAAAGAATTATTAACTACTGCACCAATTTTAAAAATTGTTGATCCTAACAAAGACTTCGTTGTATGCACCGATGCATGCAACGATGGACTTGGTGGGGTCTTAACTCAAGAAGGTCATGCTATCACTTTTGGGTCTAGAAAGTTAAAAATCCATGAAAAGAATTATGCAACTTACGATCTTGAGTTGGCAGCCGTGATACATGCATTAAAAATGTGGCGCCATCACTTGATTGGAAGAAAATTCATACTAATGACAGATAACAAGGGTTTAAAGTATTTGTTGGATCAAACAAATCTTAACGCAAGGCAAGCTAGATGGCTAGCTTTCCTTAGCGAGTATGATTTCGAGATTCAACACATTAAGGGAAAAGAAAACAAATTTGCTGATGCATTAAGCAGAAATCCCAGATTAAGCTTTATGGCAGCAATCAATGCGTTTAAGACAGATTTGGAAAATCAAATTGAAGAAGGAATTAAACAAGATGAAAATTATCAAAAATTGCTTGGTAAAGTTGCTGAAAACATATCTGAAAATTTAATAACAGATTTCAGCATTGATAAAAAGGGGTTAATGACTTATAAAAATAGAATTTATGTACCAAATGTGTCAAAGGTTAAGCTATTAATTTTGGATAAAGTTCATAAGAGTCCTTATTCAGGACATCCAGGTTATCAGAAAATGGTAAGTATGTTAAGGAAGGATTATTTTTGGCCCAACATGAAGAATGAAGTGGCTGAATATATAGCTAAAGGTTTTGAATGTCAAACCATTAAGGCAGAACATCAACATCCAGCTAGACTATTGCAACCATTGCCAATTACAGAATGGAAATGGGAGATTATAAGTATTGATTTTATTACAGGTTTGCCTAAAAACCAGAAACAGAATGAATCCATAATGGTGGTCGTGGACAAGTTAAGTAAGGCTGCTCATTTTATTCCTGTTAAAACCACTTTTAAAGCTTTTAACATTGCAGATGTATTTATGAAGCAAATATTTTGCTTGCACAAAATTCCAAAGGTAATTATTTTTGACCGGGACTCTAAGTTCACTGGAAATTTTTGGACAACACTGTTTAAAGGTTTAAATACTAAACTAAATTTTAACATTTCTTTCCACCCACAAACTGATGGTCAAACAGAAAGGGTAAACCAGATTGTAGAATACATGCTAAGAATGTATGTCAAAGATCAACCATTTAACTGGGAAGATTACTTACAATTAGCAGAATTTGCATACAATAATCATTATCAAGCATCTGCTAAGTTAAGTCCATTTGAGATTTTGTATGGAAGAAAATGTTGTACTCCTATTTCTTCGGATAACCCTATAGACAGATTAATGCTATGACCAGATTTATTGAAAGCAATGGAGCTAACCATGAAATAGGTTCAAGGTAACTTAAAAGTTGCACAAGATCGACAAAAAAGTTATGCAGATTTGAAACGCACTGAAAGAGAATTTCAGGTTGGAGACCATGTTTTTATAAAGGTAAAACCCAAGAAAAGTTCTTTGAAGCTTGGGAGTTGTTCTAAACTAGCACCAAGGTACTGTGGACCATTCGAAATCCTATCAAGGATTGGAGCTGTTGCATATCAATTGGCTTTGCCATCTAATTTAAAAATACACAATGTTTTTCACATTTCTATTTTAAAGAAGTATGTGCACGATGCTACTCATGTACTGAATTGGAATGACATACAGGTGGAGCTCGAAGGATATTTTCAGGTGGAACCAGATTGTATTCTCGATTGGAGGGAAATTATGCTTCAGAATCATACTATAGGGCAGGTAAAGGTGCAATGGAAGCACCTTAGACCTGATGAAGCTACCTAAGAACTGGAAAGTAAATGCGGGCAGCATATCCAGTTCTATTTTAGGAAGTATCGAATGATGAACAAGCAACATCGAGGACGATGTTGAGCTTAAGTGGGGGTGTTTGTAACATACCATTTTTGCTGAAAAACATTTTATGTTGAAAACATTATGTTAAATTTTATTGTAAAGTTTTATATTGGACAAGTGTCCAAAGATGACTGTAATTGCACAATATTTTATTATTTAATAAATTAAATAGGAGACAAACACCTAAGGGGACTGTTGAAAGAGAGTTTACTGACCCACTAGGTGGAATGGAATATGGGGTAGAAGGCAATGGACAAGTGGTAGCATCATGATGCCACTAACTAGCTTTTGGTATGGGACAACTCCCTTGAAATGTGGTCATAGTGCCCTGGAAGGTGGGACTGGAGCTTGAGGCTCATTTATTCAAAATTGACCACTAAAGACCTAGGAATTCTATATAAGAGCCATTGAATTATGAACTGAGGTTCATCATTTTTCCCAACGAGGAAATTTACCTTGGGGTTTTGCTGTGCTTGCACCCAAGATATTCGATGAGGGGATATGCTGAGTTTTTGATCATGGTGTAAGTCTGCCTATTTACTACTGAGTGTAGAAGTTATATTACTGAGTGCAGAAGGCATATTTTGAGTGTAGAAGTTATATTGCTAAGTGCAGAAGGCATATTTTGAGTGCAGAAGTTATATTACCGAGTGCCTTGCTTCTACACAGATTCCATCTACTTAGTGGTTCAGTAACCAAGCTCAGGGGTCCAAAGGAAGCAAGTAGTTTTGGCTACTTCTTCTGGAAAAGGTTGGGAGGAACAGGCCTCCTTGGGTGTTTGTCGGCCCTATCATCATTTACAGGTTCTACTTGTCTTTTCTAATTCTAAGTAGTCTTAAATTTCTATCTGCAATTATTGATTTACTGTTTTCAAGGGTATTATTAAACAAATATAATTATTTTAGTTTATGATCTAATTAGGATTTTGTATAGCAATGATTATGTAAGATGGAATGAATAAAATATTTCTCTGCAATTTTTCCCATGCTAATGGATCTGCATCGTACTCTAGTATAGAGAAGAAATTAAGGTAGATAAATTGATAGGCAGATTGCCAGATGAATGAGAAGATCAATAGTGTTGCATTTTACTAGGTTTTTTTCCTACTATTAATATTTTGTATTAAATAATATAATTCAATGTTTTTCCCTTATCATTCTTTTCATCAGTTAAATGTTTCAGGTTCATTGTATTTCTTTCACCAGTCTGTATTGAAAATAACAGTTGCAATTTAACATTTATTTCCTAAGTACACAGTACTGTTATCCTTACTGCTAACAAGAATTTTTATCATGAAAACAAACAGTCTTCATATCTAAGTATAAAAAATTATCTTTCTGTTATACAATATTTAGGAAATCATAACAGCTGCAAAGTTATTAAGCATCAACAAGCATTATATTACATTTCCTTTTCAATTAATGCATAAATGTTTAAGTACTAATCTTTATGCATAGTTTTCATTTATGTTATACCATTTATTCATTTAAAACAAAGAACCATTATGTTATATACAAATAGAGTATCGTTTACAAGCCTAAGATTTATGATAGGTTCGTACCCTTCACTTATCAAAACCTAGAACTATCAATTTTAAGAGATTAGGTAAGTTTTCAAATAGAACAAGGGAATGATCACTATTCATTTCATGACTGAACGTAGAACATTAGATTTTGTCTCACGGCCTTCACAAAAATCAATAGAAAAGAATAACAAAGAGAAGCCCATGACTCCATACACTTAGGTACAAAAATGATTATCATTTACATTCTTAAAGACTGGAATCAAGGACATCTCGGCAGCATCATGAGTCTACATGATCACCTTCAATTGAAAACTATTAAACAGTAAACCCTACGTTTAGTTGCTATAGACATCTACTTCCCATAACTAAACATTGATATCATATCAATAGAACATTTCCGAGAACCCACATTAAGGTTTGATCAGTTTTAAACACATGGTTAAGCTCTCAAATTCCAAACTCTTCTTAAAACACAGAAGTTGCAAAATGACGAGTTTCATTTCTTACAAACTGGAGTAGTGATCTCAAATTCAATACATATATCATAAACATAGAAACATAGTTCTTATTTGATCTAAGGCACAGTAATTTTCAATTAAGTAAGCTTCGTTTTTCTTTACACAAGATAGAGAAACGCTCACAGTATCATCTACTTAAACGTAGGTCGAAGATAAAACACAAACCCTTTCAGATACCGAGAACAATAGAGGGGTGAAACCCCCTCCTAAGTATTTTCTTTCCGGATTTTATACTGAAAAAACAAGCAGTATCGAAAACAACGACGAATGGGTCGAGGGTTTCATCCTCCCCAAACTGTCAAAACAAGCTCACAAATATTTCGACGAAGGTCACCCTCAGAGCCAAAGAAAACACAGAGTTTCTACAAAGAACACAATGAAGATCCACTAGTCATCTAACTAGAGTAACGAGTAACAACCGAAGCTTACCGGTCTTTTAGCAGTTGCCAGCTACCAAACACCTAAGCTGAGAAGCCATCGACGAAGGTACCTGCCATTCAAAACACAGTAGTGGTCAAAATGAGTATTATAAATATCTTTGCATGCAAAATAGCAATAAATAAAATCTCAAAAGACAGAATGGAAGATACAGGGTTTCGAACCGAGAACCATTACCTTTAAGAATTTCACCAAAGCAGAAATCCAAGACTGTGCGTACTGGGACCATTCTCCACCATCGAATACAAAGATGTATGGTAAACAACTCTGGAAAACCACCACTGGATAGGCATGGAAATTCGAGTATCGAATCAACTACCACTAAGAATTTATCACACACCCTAGAACTGATATCACAAACTGCTATTGTAAAACACCACAAATGTCTCGACTCTTAAACTACCAACAGGTCACAGTTTCAAACCATGGGCAGTCCACAAAAGACTGTTACCAAAACCATGAAGGCTCGCAGCCTGTCAGCCTCTCCTCAAAGCCACAATGCCAAATGCCAAGGCAAACAATAAATCCGTTAACATAGTGGAGGTAGGGTTAGATCCCAACAACCAAAACCCTTGCTAGATCAATGGTGGATATCACCGAAGGGTCTTCACGTAACCCAAGCAAATAACCATATTAATTGACCCATCATTACCATAGCCACCGAGGAGATAGATCAAATAACTCTCAAATAAAAACGCTTACAGCTCATCACAAGACATGAAACATCACCACACTATCACGTGCTTAATCACCACGATGATATCCACAGAGACATTCCACTGTATCGACAGTTGGGAGAATTAAAATCCAAAGTGCATGCCAGCACAAAAACGTCATAGTATTAATATCACCCAATTCTTGTAATGTATTGTGTTATTGGTAAAACACACCATTCGATTATGTATCAACACCTTGTGGTAAGTGAAGGTCGTGTTGGACGTATTGCTAGGAAAATCATAATGTCATATAGGGTCACGTAAATGCACACACACATTACCATATAGTTATTGTTGTCATAAGACTTTGCATAGGATTTGACATGTATATATATTTCAATATAGTATCAAAATTAAACAAGAATTTGTTTATAGTGCATAGGATAGCATTTTAATATGATATGAATTGCATGTAATTCCTAGGATAGAATTAAATCAATTCATGCATGTAATTCCTAGACTCTAGACTATATTTAAAGGATGCCATATTGATTATTGCATCACAATATAGACATGGGTTAATTCTCATACTTTGCATCAAATAGCACCTCACGATAACATTATACATAAAGTTAAACTATGGTTTATGGATCCCATTCAATTGTTTGAACAAATCAATAAAAGGTTAGTATAGGGTTTATGAATAATACAACTACTATACTTTTGTTTGACAAAACTAGGCTAACTGAAGATCTCACCAATTACACTTATGACATTATGTATCTTAAATCATTAAGACTTGGGAGACACAGAAACTGTTTAGAACTCTTCGGTCACATGTCGTAAACACTATACCTGTAATCTGCGAAAAGAATGATTCAAATGCTTTAGCACGAATGCTAAGTAAGCCTTGAGGCATCCATAGGACCGCTTCATCATTAACAAAAGAAACAATAGTTAACACATATAAACTTACATCATTAGACCAGCAATAAAGAGTTGTGAAAGTATAGTTGACTAATTTTAACACCGAAAAGAAAATACTAATTATCTTGTCGCAACATTACACTTTCGACCAACACAGCATTTAGTACAGCAAGACGACATTTAAACATTTATTATATTTCCGCATGAAAAGCTTAATCGAAAAATTTTAAATTTTTGTAAATTTCGGGATGTTACAAGATGATACCCTCTATATAAACTATTTAATTGGTACCTCTTGTTCCGCCTCGATCAAGCAACAAATAGATTATTCTCCTGTCGCAAACCCATAGATACCCAAATTGGTCGGTCCCATCCATGCTTTATCTCATGAAACCTTTACTTTAGTAGTACCATCCATTGCTAGTCTTTAGTATAAAAGCTATTTTCTCTTACCTTTTTTACTAAAGATGCAAATAGTAGTTTACCTTGTTTGTCAAGCCAATAAAGAAAGCACAGCTATGTAAGGCCAAAATAATTGAAGAGTATCAATTGTCCATATCTCCAAGTAAATAGATCCTTCCTACAACTTTCTACAAATAGAGCAGGTGGCAATGTCCCTGACATTGCACCTGCATCAACTGGTGTTTTGTAGTTGGTAGGACCCTAGTTTGGTAGGAGCAATGTCAAGTAGTTAGTCATATCCAAACAAGTTGCAATATGTAGTGATAAACTATCACATGGATACTATAATATAATGCAAAACAATGCAATATTCTCCATAGCGAAAGCAATAAATGATTATGGCATATTCATAGACAATCTCCAATGTGCACTGCTAAACTAGCACATTGTGTAGGGACTATATATAATCAGCTTGTTAATGTCATTTGCCATTTCATGAACATGAATCATTGACTAGCATATCAATGAGTAACAATATTCAAGTAACAATATCATTAACAAGCGTCAATAAGTTAGTTCAATTGTAGAGTCACCGCATTTAGTTCTTTGAAAGCTAGATCCATTCAAGTATTTCATTTGCCATTTCATTCAGCACACATATTCATTGTATTGACAATATTCTATAATCATAACCTTCAAATATGAATAGAACCAAGTATCCTTGTGAAGACAATGAGCATTTGAATAAGTATGGAGATTCAAGTCATGAGACAATTTCAGCTCAAGGGTCATTACAATTTCATAGATAAGGAGTATGTGTCATGACTGCCTAAAAAGCGCTTACTTGTTAGTAAGTTGCATTTGTTTTAGCATCTCTTATGCATAGATTCAATACAAATATTCCTTTACTTCAAAATATGCTACAACTATAATTTTCAAAGGTGAATGGAACCAAGTTTTGAAAGTAGTATTAACGCCAATTTCATTAAACTTGGACTTATTCCAGTCCAAGTCACTTTGAAGACGGGGCTAAAACCACCTTTCTAAACTCCAAAATCAAGCAAAATCCAATTCCAAAACTGCCAAATTCAAGTTCCAAAAGTGCCAAAACCGGTTCCAAAAGTGCCAAAACCGATTCCAAAATTGTCAAAACCGATTCCGAAAGTACCAAATCAAGGTTCCAAAAGTGACAAAACCGGTTCCTAAATAGCCAAAAACCGGTTCCAAAAGTGCAAAATCCGGTTCCGAAAGTGACCAAACCGGCTCCGAAACTGCCAAGTCCGTTTCCAAAAGTGCCAAAATCCAAGTTCCAAAACCATAATTTTTCTTTTGATATTTATGTTTGTATAATATGATGGTCATTTGAAGTTGAATGTCATTAACCAACACCCCATATTTGAACGAGGCTTGAGCTAAATGAATGAAGGGGCGGCCGACCCTTCTTCTGCCCATTATTATTTTCATTATAGTTCTAGACTACAAGAAGGGTAGTTCGATCCTTCTTGTGTTCACCATTCTGGATATAGGTGAATTGTCGGATATTTGTGTTCACAACTATCTACTAAAACAAGGGGCGGCCGATCCTTCTTGTTGGCAGTCGGGATAAATATTGTTTACATGTTATAACATAGGCAATGTCTCGAGCCCTGCCACATAATGAGGAAGTCGGTAGTGGGGAAATGTTGTCCCAACCTTCATAGATTAATAGTTCTTCATTTCTCTTTTAAATGAAGGGTCGAACAACCCTTCTTGTGCTTAGTATTTTTGCAGTCTTCGACATTCAGGATATACATGAATTTGCAGCCTATACTTCGTAGGTTGAATATTTGCACAATTCCATCATAAATGAAGGGGCGACAACCCTTCTTCTGCGCAATATTATTTCAATACTAGTTCTAGACCGCTCGAAGGGTCGGCTAACCCTTCTTGTCATTTATATTTATCTAGTCTTGACCCTTATGGTTATACATGAATTGATCTCTATTTTGGAAGGCAAAAATCTCACACGTGTGAGCCTCAAAGAGAGAACTAACGCTATAGGAAGTGATGAAATGGCATGTATGATGACATGGCATCTATGATGATATGGAATGTGCAATGATGATATGACATGTATGATGACATGGCATGTATGATGACATGGCATTGAAAGACACATGATGGTGTTATCATTAAGTCAATGTTGCAATGTGACATCATTCTGGAAAATTATGGCAAGTTTGTGAAACTTTGGAAATTGACAAAGTATGGAAAAAGTAGTCAAAACTGCTTGAGAGAATGCCCGCCATAATTCATGGTTTCAAAAAAATGCACACACCATCATATCATGTGTAGTGCCCCTAGACTTGTGTAGACTTTGAGGGCACCTGCTGAGTGACCCGACTGATTGAAACATTAATTAAATAACCTTTTGACCTTATTTTTTTGAGTATGTGTATCTGAACTGTTGAGGTAAATGAATAATTGCATATGTTAAATGATTAGCTATGACTATGGAAAATTATGTTGATGGATAATGCTTAACGACTAGCTGTATGGTGATTATGTATTTGGCGACGAAATGTATATTTGATAAGATGAATGAGCAGTTTGAATAAATCATAAATGTTTAACAATGCTAGAGTTAGAAACCAGATGATGATTGTTGAGAACAGTGCTACTAATAATTTGTTGCGAGAAGTGTGTGTAGAAACAAGTGAGACGGTTCACCAACGGACACACAAAGGAACATGGAGGGTCGTAGAGTACGGGTAAATCACACACAGGGGAAGCGACGACGATGTCAACTTCCGACAAGAATACCACGCATGAGCAGATAAGCATTGATCCGCTTGCTCAAGAGGAATGCGTGAGGACGTACAAGGTGGGCCACGACGGAGCTGGTCACGTACGAGTTGAGGGGCGCGCAGTGAGAACGGACTCACTCCTCAGTGCCATTAGTCCCTAGATAGCATGTAGACGGAGGGTGGATGGTAACGATTCCTAAAATCCCTACAAGAATTCCCGCAAGTCAAAATGGAAAGATGGTGGCAGAAGGGCCCAACGATGCGGTACCCTGTCAAGAACGGAAAGAATGGACGCAAGGACTCAACGAGGTGGTACCATGCCAAGGAATGGAAACCATGGATGATTGGACCCGACGGAGTGGTGCCATGTCAGGGGATTAAAAAAATTAAGGAACCAGGAGCCCAACGACGCGGCACCGTGATCCTAGTGAGTTTGATTGTTAAATTAAACTGCATAAAAACTTAGGAGAATAACTCTAGATTATTACTTAGCAAATGCATAACAATAGCTTAGACATTTGCACATGAATAGTTATTTTGTTGAGCATTTAAATTAATAGAAATTATTATTTAGGAGCAAAATAGATTAGACACCTAGTCAACTAAAAGCTAGGAGTTGATTAAAATATCTAGGGGACAAACTAGAGCAAACTTAGGGATGTAGGTGCACTTCCCAGAGAAACTGACACTTGGATGGGTGAGTGTTTTAATTAAATAAATAATTAAAAATATTTAATTATGCATGAAGCGACATGTGTCACAGGAGATTTCCCTTTATAAGGAAGGCTTAAGGAATGGGTAAGGGGCCCCATAATTTGGACGATTGTCGTAATTTTCGAATGCCTCAAAGACTTGCTGCTATCTAAGGGTTTGGATTAGAAATCCTGGTGGGAAGGGAAGCCCAAGCTGAATTTCTGAAATACTTGTGTGAGCTCTACGACCCAAAGCTCGGGGGAGGCCATGCGACTGAAAGCATGAGCCTATGGTTGGGTGGCGAAGCTAACGGTTGCTTCGCCTATGGTTAAACGAGCTTTGCTGGAGGGATCCTACGGAAGACGCAGACAACAATGGACCAGCTGGATCGGGTTGACAGGTTAAGGTTTGCTTATTTTTGTTAAGTTATTCACTCTTTTATTTTATTTTTCCAATAACTATAATGGCTAATTTGTTTGTATGAAGTTTTTTTAAAGTTTCAGGTTCAGTTCAAGGGGACCCTAAAGGAGGGGTCCTACATTTGGTATCAGAGCCGGTCGAGCCTTGAGGGCACCAGACTCATATTTTTATCAGAGGTATTCTTCGGTGAATCATCAAGCAAGGATTGATCCAGATCGAACAAATCTCCAGCATGCTCATCACCATACTACCGATCGTCAAAACAGGTTTATCATTTAGTGTATTTGTTTTGTTAAATTCCTTATAGTTGAATATGTGAAAATGAATCTCTGCATGTGTATTTATTTAGAAAATTTGATTGTTGGTTCAGGATTGAACATTCCAGAAACAGGGTATTAGATCTATATATATTTTCTTATTTCAATCTCTGTGGGTATTTTTATTTAGATATTCTAGTTGATAGATCCAGATCAAAACCGTATGGAAAATGGAATAGAAGATCTCTAATAAATTCTTATGTAACCTCCGTATGCATCTGTTTCATTCTGACACTGTATGCGTATCTACTGAAACCTATTTGCGATTTATTTATGGAATGCCCCGGTAAGAAGAACCAATGGAATCGCTGTGTATATTTCTTTTCTTCGATGACTGAGAATCTGCGGTGATAAAAACGTTCTGGCTCTGTATAAAGTGTAGATCTCTGTTAATCGATTCTAAAAGCTCTGTCTGAAATTGCATTTGGATATGAACCTGAGAGAGATTAGATCCCTGTCAAATGATTTTTAAACCCTGTCTGAGATTGTTTAAGGTTTGATCTACCCGTGAGAACGGTTAGATCGGTGTACAATGATTGTAGCTCTCTGTATATATGCATCACTGTAATAACGTAGTAGATAAGAAAGAAATATTGTGAAACGTTTAAAATTCTCAGGGTATGGAAGTGTGTCTGTAGACTACGGTAGATCTCTATTGATTTTACTTACATACGTTAACCCCATTTCCAGAATTTGATTTGATCTCTGTTGTGATCACTATACCAACATTTTACTATGAATCTGGAACATTTGCATCCTGTTGCGAACATCGTATTAATTTCTTTATACAAAAAATCTGAAATATGATATACTCTGAATTTTATTATCTCTGTTGATCAGTTACTTCACGCTCCAGTAGCGTAGATCCAAATTTGCATACTCTGAATTTTTATTATTATCTAAAACTCTGTGTATCAGTCACTTCACGCTCTGCAGCGAAAACCCAACCTATCATACTCTGCAAGTTACTATCTACAATTATGTTGGGTAGTTACCGCACGCCCAGCTACGTAGATCCGATCCTCTTGATCTACCATTAATTTATTCATTTAAACAAAAAAGGACTGTCAGATTCAATTCGTCACGTCCTGGGCAGCGTTGGTCTATATCCCCATTATCTCAATCGAATGATTTTAAATTTTATTTTCCCCATTCCTCCATTCACTTCGATTGTTTCGACATCGAACTCTATGGTTTGCACTCTCACACTTGGGCAGAGATAGATTGTATCACCATATTCTGTGTATTTAACACACAAACTATAGGCATCATATTTATGTCGTATTTTCCCAAACCGTACTCATACCTTCAATCTTACGGATTTCGGTAAACAAGTCTGCACCCGAATTTGATTTACATTCTTCTGCGATTTCGTTGTGTTCACATAACTCTGTCTAATATATTTATTAATAGTATGAATACAAACTGAAGTACTTGTGCTTGTGAAATCTTAGATACAGAATCCATTCAAGTTTTAACATGTTTCATGCGCTTATTTGATGGTCGACTGTTGAATATGGCCTTCGAGGAAGATAGGTGCGCCTACACTGCTTCCAAAGTCAACCTGAAACACAGAGTCAATCTCTATTTCACCCTCAAAGAGATTGAACAAAGATCTAATCTTTGTTCTTGACTGTTTATTGTCTAGTTGGGAGTGCGCCAAATCCTGTGGTTAATTTTTTTCAGATCAGCAAGTGTGCAAATGCTAAGTTTATTCGCCTGTGTTCTCTTCTGGAAATCGATTGCCATAGTGATGATTGTTTTATACTCGAGTTTTGATCCAATTCCTCTTCACTGTTAATTCTTGAATCTTTGTCAATTGGATGAAACCCGATTTTAATCAGCATTCTGCCCAGACATTAAACTTTTAAATTCATCTTTGCGATTGAGCATTGAATTAATACTCTTCCAGACATTAAAATTTTAAATTCATCTCTGCGATTGAGTATTGAATTAATACTCTGCCAGGCATTAAAATTTTAAATTCATCTCTGCCATTGAGCATTGAATTAATACTCTGCCAGGCATTAAACTTTTAAATTCATCTCTGAGCATTGAATTAATACTCTGCCAGGCATTAACTTTTAAATTCAATCTCTGCAATTTATAAACCCAATTCGCATAAGTTTATACAACTGTCATTGTGAATAAGAATAAAATCTATGTGTCAAAATAGTTGCCACGAACCCAGCTTGATCTAAATCCCGTAATAAATAAAATCACAGACTTTGTACAATTTATAAAAGAAAAAAAAAAGTTGTATGAGAATCGAATTGCTAATCTACAATTCTATAGTCTCTGTTTTAATCTGTCATTTTATAAGTTGGA
This sequence comes from Larix kaempferi, assembly GCA_027924585.1. Lineage (NCBI taxonomy): Eukaryota > Viridiplantae > Streptophyta > Pinopsida > Pinales > Pinaceae > Larix > Larix kaempferi. The sequence goes on along the minus strand of BSBM01000755.1, from coordinate 2,188,661 downwards.
GCATATATATATATATATATATATGTGTGTGTGTTTTAACCAGAATATGAATTAGGGAGTCGAATTTTTTTTTGGAGACAAACAGATCCAGTACCCGTTTATTCAGACTCTGGTTGCTTTATTAATTTGGCGTTTCCATCAGTATTTTATACCGCGGTCTGATCCCCTTCTTGCTTACACCTGGAAGAAACACGACGGCTCTACCCGGAAGGTCTTTCTTGTTTTCTGTTTACCATTAAGAGATTTATAAATTGTTGAAATCGAATTCCCAAATCTTAACTCACCTTTATTTAAGATCTCTGAGATAGATTGAGGGGGAACGTCTCAGCATAGATCGAGCCTTGACTGTCCCGCAGTATGATACCGTTCCTCAGTTTTCTGTAGTGAAACCCTGTTCTTGGTAACCTAATCCGATCATCTAAATCTTGTGATCTCTCGGCTAAACCGAGCATCCAACCCTAACAAACTGAACGTTGGATGGCGATTTCCTGTGAGGTAGATGGAGGCCAAACCGGATCTAAGTTGACAACTGTCCTTCATTACAACCGTAACCCGAAACCGCCCACTCCTGTAGGTTCTCAATAGGTGACACCCAATTCTCGAATCCTAGTTAGGCAGATCCATGTCCCTCATTCCTCTGGCGATAACACTTACCACGGGCTCTGCTCCACGCATGAGCATTGGAGTTTTAGTGAGCTGTGTGGAGATAGATCTTTTAAAACCGTCATATCATAATTTGAGTGATTAACTAATACCCTTGATAAGTCATGTTTGGAATAATCATTCGTCATTAAATGGAATTCCATTATATTGTGTAATTATTTATGAAGGAAGACTAGATATATCATTCCGTATTATGCATTAATTAGAATCTATTTATTTATAAAGAAAATGGTGGTAAAGATAGATAATTGATTATGCATTTAGGTGTTAAATAACATCCATTATTATAAAATTGGTGCTGAAAAGGGACATTTGATTATGTTTTTATGTATCAAATAGAATCTATTCATTTGTTATGAAAATGGTGGAGGGAATAGAGATTCCATTTCATATTTTAAGCATTTGGTAGAATTCACTTCAGTATTATGGTTGAGAAAGTAGAGATTGCCTTTTATATCTTATGCATCGAATTTTGTGTTTATGCATTAATTAGAATTTATTCTATTATTATGGAAATGGTTGGGAAAGTAGATGTTTCATTTTGTAATCATGCACCAAATTTAGAATTCATCTTATTGTCATAGAATACAATTGTATTGTGGTTAATTATATAAATATGATGAATTATGAAAAGGGAGAATTATATATAGAGATGACTATTGAAAAAAAAAAATGACAAATCCTACATTGTCGAGCCCTACATTTGGTCTTTATAACATTGAATACCTCTACGTTGGGATACATGGTACCTATATATATGTCCTATTATAGTTGCATGAAGTGTTATGAAGTAGGAGGAAGCATACATAAGCATGTACTTGTAAGTTATATGTAGTGTTAGGAAGTTGGAATATCCATTTAGATATTTTAGGCCCAAAGGAAACTATATAGTTTACCATTCTAAGAAGGATTTTATACACATCATGGCAATCCCTAGGTCTAATGAAAATACTAATGTAGAAAGGTGTAATTATCATATTAGTATGAGGTTCTACCAAGGGTATACGTGTCATATTAAAGAAATGATATATACTGGTTGTATAAAAGAAGTGGTATAAGTCATATTAAGGGGGTTAAGGGTGAACATAATAGTGGCATCATGAAAGGGGAGCATATGTATATTTATACCAAAGGATAACTAGACTAAGGATGATTGGATGTACAGTATAGTTGACTTATCATTGAAATGGAGGCACAATTAAGGGACAAAAGTAATACGAATGTAAAAAACATAAGGTAGGGATGATGAATTATTTGGAATGGGATATAAGGAAATCAATACATCAATTATTTTGTTAAAAGCAACACAAATAGTATTCTTAATAGGAATCACGATGAATTAAGGAGGGTAATATGAGATTAATCATATAAGCAGTTGTAAAACCGAGTTTTGTTGTCAAACTTTGATGGTCATCTTTATATTTACTAATAGACATAGGAAGAAGGCATTACATATTTAGTTTTTTTTATCTTGTGATTTCTCAATTAGGAAAGACCACCGAAGGGGCCAAACGATGACGATTTTAGTAAAATGATGTATGAATTTGATAAACGCAATGAACTAAATGTAATGCAGCTAGCCAAAGGACATGGAAAAACCTTGATGAAAAGTGGAATAACCCTAGATATGGAATACAATACTTAGCGTGACTTGATGAGTTTGTCGAAGTGGTCATATGGCAATGGAAATGATGTAATGAGGTAGGAATGTGATAAGCTCATTGACTTGGACATGATGTTAATAATGAAAGGACTAAGTGATAAATTCAGATACGTTCGACTGAGCCACTAAGTCTCAATGCCTCGAATCCTATCATACTAAAAACCTTTAGGGATTTGGAAGTAGTCTTTTGGGAATTGGATTTTGGAATATTTCGTAGTCGCTCTTGATTTGTTAATTCATGATTATAACTTACCCATTTGTATTCTAAGGAAGATTGTATAATATTTACTTCCTCGTCTTGGAGGAAAGGACATCCATTAGATTTGAAATCTCATTCGGATTTGTTATGCAAAAAGATGATTGGATAACTAAGGTGTGGCTTTTGATGCAATATAACTTGTGGTTAGATCAGATACCATGAGTCTTTGTCCAAATCTAAGTAGAGAATGACAGTTATTAAAAGAATTATTAAAATTGCATTACGCAAAGCTTATGATTGAAATTCCTGAGGAGGTATTGGAACCGTGTTGGATGAACAAATTATTAGAACCACTTGTGCTTATAGCTATCATTGTTGAAAAAAAAAATAGAATAGAATGACAGAAGATGAGAATAGAAATTAAGATCAGGCAAGTACAAGAACACAAATTAACTTCGGGACGAAGTTCTATTTAAGAGGGGGTGTATGTAATGCCCCTAGAATGACTGTGGACCTTAAGGGAACCTTTCGAGTGACCCGACTGAACAACTTCGATATAATGGTCTCTTGAGCCTTCTTATGCCTTAAATGATTGAGGACAACCTGAAGATGTAAATGATGACAATAATTGATAAATGAATTAAGGAATTAAATTCTATGTGTGGAGAGGGATAATTGATTGATTACATCTTGATTAATGATTAGCCCTGATTGATCAAGTCAAAGTGCAGTAGGACAATTACAGTCCTAGCTCTGCGACTTGGGAGGACGCAACTGAGATGCGTCGTAGCTTTCCATTTTTATTCTGAACTTCGGGACGAAGTTCTAATTAAGTAGGGGTGTATGTAGTGCCCCTAGACTTGTGTAGACTTTGAGGGCACCTGCTGAGTGACCCGGCTGATTGAAACATTAATTAAATAACCTTTTGACCTTATTTTTTTGAGTATGTGTATCTGAACTGTTGAGGTAAATGAATAATTGCATATGTTAAACGATTAGCTATGACTATGGAAAATTATGTTGATGGATAATGCTTAACGACTAGCTATATGGTGATTATGTATTTGGCGACGAAATGTATATTTGATAAGATGAATGAGCATTTTGAATAAATCATAAATGTTTAACAATGCTAGAGTTAGAAACCAGATGATGATTGTTGAGAACAGTGCTACTAATAATTTGTTGCGAGAAGTGTGTGTAGAAACAAGTGAGACGGTTCACCAACGGACACACAAAGGAACATGGAGGCTCGTAGAGTACGGGTAAATCACACACAGGGGAAGCGACGACGATGTCAACTTCCGACAAGAATACCACGCATGAGCAGATAAGCATTGATCCGCTTGCTCAAGAGGAATGCGTGAGGACGTACGAGGTGGGCCACGACGGAGCTGGTCACGTACGAGTTGAGGGGCGCGCAGTGAGAACGGACTCACTCCTCAGCGCCATTAGTCCCTAGATAGCATGTAGACGGAGGATGGATGGTAACGATTCCTAAAATCCCTACAAGAGTTCCCGCAAGTCAAAACAGAAAGATGGTGGCAGAAGGGCCCAACGATGCGGTACCCTGTCAAGAACGGAAAGAATGGACGCAAGGACCCAACGAGGTGGTACCATGCCAAGGAATGGAAACCATGGATGATTGGACCCGACGGAGTGGTGCCATGTCAGGGGATTAAAAAAATTAAGGAACCAGGAGCCCAATGACGCGGCACCGTGATCCTAGTGAGTTTGATTGTTAAATTAAACTACATAAAAACTTAGGAGAATAACTCTAGATTATTACTTAGCAAATGCATAACAATAGCTTAGACATTTGCACATGAATAGTTATTTTGTTGAGCATTTAAATTAATAGAAATTATTATTTAGGAGAAAAATAGATTAGACACCTAGTCAACTAAAAGCTAGGAGTTGATTAAAATATCTGGGGGACAAACTAGAGCAAACTTAGGGATGTAGGTGCACTTCCCAGAGAAACTGACACTTGGATGGGTGAGTGTTTTAATTAAATAAATAATTAAAAATATTTAATTATGCATGAAGCGACATGTGTCACAGGAGATTTCCCTTTATAAGGAAGGCTTAAGGAATGGGTAAGGGGCCCCATAATTTGGACGATTGTCCTAATTTTCGAATGCCTCAAAGACTTGCTGCTATCTAAGGGTTTGGATTAGAAATCCTGGTGGGAAGGGAAGCCCAAGCTGAATTTCTGAAATACTTGTGTGAGCTCTACGACCCAAAGCTCGGGGGAGGCCATGCGACTGAAAGCATGAGCCTATGGTTGGGTGGAGAAGCTAACGGTTGCTTCGCCTATGGTTAAACGAGCTTTGCTGGAGGGATCCTACGGAAGACGTAGACAACAATGGACTAGCTGGATCGGGTTGACAGGTTAAGGTTTGCTTATTTTTGTTAAGTTATTCACTCTTTTATTTTATTTTTCCAATAACTATAATGGCTAATTTGTTTGTATGAAGTTTTTTTAAAGTTTTAGGTTCAGTTCAAGGGGACCCTAAAGGAGGGGTCCTACATCATGCTATAGCTTGTCGAAGTGGCTATCTATAGCTATACATGATTGCGGATTGCGGGAACTATTTGAGTAATGGATTTGCGGCATGCGTTTCCGCAACCCGCAATTTGGATTGCGGATTGCAGATTGCGGGAAACTTTGGGAAACTTTGGTTTGTTTTTATTTCGAGTAGTAGTCCTGCAACCCGCAATTGCGGATTGTGGGAACGTTGTATATATTTCAAAACAATTAAACCCCCGCAACTCGTCTTCCGCATTCCCCAGATTAGATCTCAACTGTTGACTTGTATTAATCTTACGGCCCATAATTAAGCCGACGAAATTAATAAATATGTTGACTTTGTTTTTGTTTCCTTTTATTATTTTTCATCTTCAAAAATTACCTGCTGTGTGGATTTTACTGCCAAATCCATTTCAAAAATTGCCAAATCCAGGTTCCAAAATCATACTTTTTCTTTTGATATTGCCACTTTTGAAATTGGTTTTTGCGGTGTTCCGATATAATAATTATGACGGTCATTTGAAGTAGTAAAAAATATACAAATTATCAAATGAATCGGTGTTTGCATAATATGATGGTCATTTGAAGTTGAATTTCATTAACCGACACCCCATTTTGAATGAGGCTCGAGATAAATGAATGAAGGGTCAGCCGACCCTTCTTTTGCCCACTATTATTTTCATAATAGTTCTAGACTGCAAGAAGGGTGGTACAATCTTTCTTGTGTTCACTATTCTGGATACAAGTGAATTGTCAGATATTGGTGTTCACAATTATCTACTAAAAGAAGGGGCGGCCGATCCTTCTTGTCAGTAGTCGGAAGTCCCGAGAAATATTGTTTAGATGTTATAACTTAGGCAATGTCTTGATCCCTACCATATACTGCGGAAGTCATTTGTGGGGAATTGTCATGCCAACCTTCGTAGATTTAATGTTTTTTCATTTCTCTTTTAAATGAAAGAATGGCGGACCCTTCTTGTGACATTAGTATTTTTGTAGTTTTCACTATTCAGGATATAGATGAATTGAAAACCTATACTTCATAGGTTGAATATTTGGTCAATTCCCTCATAAATGAAGGGGCGGTCGACCCTTCTTTTGCCCAATATTATCTTCATACTAGTTCTAGACTGCAAGAATGGTCATCCGATCCTTCTTGTGTTCACCAGTCTTGATATAGGTGAATTACTGGATATTCAGATTTGATTTCCACAACCTGCATTTGCGGATTCCGAGAAGATTATTGTAAATGTTTGCATTCTGCGTTTCCGCAACCCGCAATGCGGATTGCGGGAACAGTTCGAATAATGGATTTGTGATTCTCCTCTCAACATAGTTTGTCATTGCAGAGTCTTGATCAAATTCCTTGGTGGTATAGTGAAGAGGATCAATGGATTTTTACGCATTCTAGGTTTTGCGTGTAACCTAGTATTATTAAGAAAACTTATTCATGTTCGTGTCAGGTTCCTTTTATCTAACAAAGGGTGTAAAATGGTCTAGTAATCTATGGTGTTTGCTAAGGGTGATTGTGTGGGAACTCTATTCAATGTTGATGCATGTATTGTTCAATGTAATAGTTATTCAATTTCTACAGTGAACAAACAATCACTAGGATCTACAACCTCACAATTAGAACCTGCACATACCTCTAATGGTCATGAATTTTAAGTACCTAAACAATCCCTTGCTTCAGAAATGAAGTTACCTACAAAGGTGAAAAGTCCAATGTCTAAAATATTCACTCATTGTTTGAATATCCAGTCAATCGGCTAAGTTATGAGTAAAAACGTGAAGATGGGTAACACTTTCGTGAGAAACTAGTGCAAAATCGTCTTAGCGGAATTTATTCGGCCGAATAATATTTATTATTCGGCCAAATAATGAATATTATTCGGCCGAATAATTTTCATTATTCGGCCGAATAATGTAGTGGTTATTCGGCCGAATAACCACTAACATTTCTCCGTTCCGTTTAACGGCTATCCTTGAAATGTGTGCAAACGGAAGCCGGACGGGAAAATATTTCAGTTGGTGGGTTATTCGGCCGAATAATTGTTCGGCCGAACAATCGTTCGGCCGAACAATTATTCGGCCGAACAATTATTCGGTCGATCAATTATTCGGCCGAATACTGTTTCTGCATAAAAGCCCGGACTGGACTGCCATTTGGCATTCCGCGCTGTAAATTCCTGGACCCCGCAAGCGGGCCCGTAGTTGATTTCTGCCACCCTCCGTTGTCGACGCTTGTGGCGACGACGTTGTCGCTTCACCGGTATCGATTGTTGATTGTCTGGTTTTGATGCACCCGTTCCCGTCCGCTGCTTTCTGTAGCTGCCTGCTCTATAGTTGATTTCTGTAGCTGCTTGCTCTGGTGTTGTTTCCTGTTGCGGCTGTGGAAGCTGTTTTCGGTAAGTGACGAGTGTGGTGTTCGGATCTGTGAGGGACGAGTGTGGTGGGTGGATTTGTAAGTGACGACTGTGGTGGGTGGATGGTGTGTTCGTCGACGGGGGTGCTGTGTGGATCTGTGGTCGGTGTAACGAGGTGGTGCCAACGTCCTAGTGTAAGTAATTGTTTTCTGTTGATTTTGTTATTTGAATTTGATTTTTAATTTTATAGTCTCTCTCTCTAACAATTTGATGAAATGTGCTTTGTTTGCAGGATTGTTCGTTTGTTTTTGCGGTGCTGTTATCGGTGTGTCGTTGGTGTTGCGGTTTTCACGCAGGATTGGCAGTTAAATTGAAGGTACGTTTTATTGTTGAGTTGTTTTGTTTTGATTTTGTTATCCTATTTTTATTGTTTTTAGTTGCCAACATAATTCGGCGTTGTGTGAAGGGAATATTTTCTATTTGGAGAGTTGGTGGTCTGAACCGGCAAGGCTTCGTGGATTGACAGTCTTTTCGCTAGCTGTTTTGGTTACAGGTATGTATCGTTAGCGAAATTAGATTGTTTAGTTTTTTAACTTTTAATTTTCTGTTCATCATTTTAGTCTTTATTCCCTTAAAATCAACTCTGTTCATGAAATCAGTTCATGAACTCAGTTCATGAACTCTGTTCATGAACGGAGTTCATGTTCATGAACTCTGTTCATGAACAGAGCTCATGATCATGAACCGTGTTTATGTTTCATCATATTAGCACAGTAGGGCATGATTTTTGCGCAGTACTAGCATCAAAATAAGAAACTTTTAAATTAAATCATAAAATAGTCATGTAAATTTTATTGGTTGTGTTCATGAACAGAGTTAAAGAACTCTGTTCATGAACAGAGTTCATGAACAGAGTTAAAGAGCTCTATTCATGAACAGAGTTCCCTAATTATTTTTTTTATGAATATTATGCAATGTTTGTTTATTGAGATATAGATTAAAATCATAAGTGATGGATGAAAAATTTGCAAGGTTACTATACTATTACAATTAACTGCATTATACTTTTTATCTGATTATGAAATGATTATCAATGTTATGTTTATTGGGCAATAGTAGTGCTCTTAGAGTGTTAGGGGAGGAATTCGTATAATTTATACAACTTTAGGCACCTCTACATTTGGTATGCAGTTCTTTATGAGATATGCCTTTAAGTCTGTAGAATTAACATGTACAACTTCAGTGTGTGTAAATTTTTCTATCATAAATATATAGTAGAAATCTTCTAATAAGTGTATACATATATATATTTTATGAGATGTTTTTTAATTGAGATATATAATTCAACCAGATTTGATGGATGAAAAGTTTTTAAGGTTACTATAGTACTACAATTAAATGTGTTATAATTTATATTTGATAATGAAATGACTATTACGTATAGCTTTACGTTGCAATAGTAGTAATGGTAAGGAATTTTAGTTAATTAATTAGAGTTAGGAGAGGGTCTTACAAAAAATCTTAGCTTATACTACTTTAGACACCCTTACATTTTGTTGTAGTTTTTTATAAGATATGACTTTATGCTTGTAGGATAAACATGTACAATTTCAATTTGTTAATGTTTGTGTAAATTTAGAAATCATATCAAATGGAAAGAGTGGAGTCTTCGAGGGGAAAGCGTAGGAGGTCATCACATTCATCAGGAATTGGTGTTCCAATTGGTAGTCCAAGGTTGTCGAATTCACCGCGGGGTTCGAGTTTATTGTATGCATCACAGTCATCCGATCACCAATGAGTTGATAGGGGTACAAATGATTCTCCTTTGTCATCTGTTGGAGAGCGTCGATCTCAACCTTCTGTTGGTATGAACATTAATGTTTAATTGAATGTATAATTTGTATTTTTGTGTGTTTTGAACTTTTGGACAAGGTTAACTCTTCACTATGGCTATATTTGAAGCAGAGCGAGGTTCAGAAGATGTCCGTAATTCGACAGAGCGAGACGAAGATCAAGATAGGATTGTAGATGATGGAATAGGTGTGGGTGCAGAGCAGGGTCCTGAAGATCCTCCTAGAGCGAGGACGACATATGTTCCACTGGCTGAGGGTTGTATACCCATATCAACTTATCCGTCTGATTTACCTGATGAGCTTCCATGGCAAGGTGTTGAGCAACAAACTATCCTTGAAAGTTGTAGATCCCACTATGACAGGTTGAACAATGATCTATGTTCTTTAGATCTCCCTCCAGAGAGCCGACAAAGTCTGGAGATTGTTTTGGGGTCTTTGCACAAATTCATTGATGCATATGAGGAACTTGGACCAACTACGAATGGTTTTGTTCATTTGATGCATAGGCGAAGGGAACAAGTTATGGGTCCAGACAAGTGGGAGGTTGTGAAGGAGAGAGTTACCAGAGAACAAGCCAATTCAATGTTTAATTTCAAAGAAGGCCTTAAGCGAAAAATGTTGAAAGTGCAATATTTTAAGCATCCTCAAATTGCACATTTAACATATGATCGGTTTCTTGCAGCTTATGGTCGATTGCCATGGAATGATGAGGTTCCTAATTATTTTTCTAGATTTTTCTATGCGGAGTTTTTTTTAGGTATGAAGCCAAACTATACTGATGTTCCTTCTGAATTTTTTGGAGTTGGCAAGGGACGAATATATAATTGAAAAGGTGCTCTCAGAGACCCTACGACTCTTCAACCTCCACCTGAGATACCTCGTCCACCTAGGCTTGTGGCTTTAAGATCAGAGATGGAGCCCACATCCCAACTAGGGACAGTTGCAAGGGAATCGGTAGGTGATGGTTTAGCATCAGCTCTTGTTGGAGTGGAAGTGGGTTTGGTTCGAGAGAGGGCTCGTGCTACTGTTCATCAAAATTTTGTTTACAAGACGAATGACGAGGTAGATGCATTGAGCATCGATGATCTCAGGGCTTATGCTAAGTCTTGTCGAGATATAGCTTCAGATGTGTTATCCAATGACACATCGAGTATGGGAGAGGTTTGTTGATTATGCTATGACAATCTATTTGATTTTTTATTATTCATTTTGAATTGAATTTTTTGCTACATAGTAATAAATATATTAAGCAAATGTATTTTGTTTGCAGTTTTCTAGAATGTTAAATGCTCATAATTTTCGAGTCTCCAGTAGTCAAAATGAAGAGCAACCTTGTCAAAATGAAGAGCAACCTAGTCAAAATGAAGAGCGTTTTGGAGAGGTATTTTAATTATAATATTTATGATTGAACTTGATTTTTTTTGTTTGTTTGAATTTTAATAAATATCAATGTATCTTATTGTTAATTTGACTTATCTATGCAGGTTTCTTTAGATTCCAACTTTTTAGATGATTTACCATCTCTTGTGAGCTAATGATTTTAATTTTTTTGTTTTGGTTTTAAGTTAATTGCTTAATTTTTTATATGTATTTAAGTTATGTTTTATTCATTAACAAAATTTAAATTTTAGGGGAGAGATCATTTGGAAATTGGGGGTGAAGATGTGGGCTCTTTAATGAATGCGGATATTGGTACCGAGGTAATTTTGTTGAACTAGAAATGATCTTTGATATAAGTTTAATGTTTTAAATTTTTTGGATTTATTTGAAGATTGTTTGCATGCTTTAGGATTCATAAATTATTTTTGTACATGTTGCAGCTTGGTTCTTTGAGATCCTTTGGAGCCAAAGGGAAGGCTCTAGTGGAAAAAAGTGGACATGCATTCAAAGAATTTGATGTATGATTTTTTTAATAATTGAATTGTATTTTTAGTATAAGTTTAATATTTTAATATCTTGAATTTAGTTTAAAATTGTTTAAATAATTTATGATCTAGATTTATAATTTGTTTTTTTGTGTATTGTAGGTTGAGTTGAGTCCTAGGGAAGGTCCTAGTGGAAAATAGTGGAAAGATATTGGTTCAGATGGATAGTGGTTCATACTTTATTGTTTTTGTTGATATATATATATTGTAGTTCAGACATAAAGGGTATTTATTTTTTGATTATACATACACATGTACATTGAACTTACATGTTCATTAACTTTTTTTGGATTATATATGAGTACATGTTAATTATTTCTCGTTTGGTAAAATGTTTAAAATATGTTTTGAATGAATGTTTGAAATGTTTTGATAATGTTTATAATGTGTTTTGCATGAATATTTAAAATGTCTTGATAGGTGCAATCTAAAGTTAGGAAATGTTGAATGATGAGAATGAATGTTATAAAGTTAGGAAATGTTGAATGATGAGAATGAATGTTATGGAAGAATGAATTTTGGGAAAGAATGAATGGGAGGGGTTAGGAATGTTTAAAATGTTAATTTAAGTTAGGAATATTCAATGTTGAGAATGAATGTTATGGTAAGAATCAATGTTGGGAAAAAATGAATGGGAGGTGTTATGGAAAAAGGAATGTTGGGAAAGAATGAATGGGAGGTGTTATGAAAGAAGGAATGTTTTCAATTTGTTATGTTGAGAATAAATGTTATTAAAATGTTGTAATGATGAAACATTGAAACATTTGATAGGTGCAATTTAAAGTCTGGAAATGTTAAATTTGTAAAAATGTTTCATTCTGTTATGTTAAGAAATGTTATGAAAAGAATGAATGTTGAGAAAGTGTTGAACCATAAGAATGAAGGTTTAAAATGAACTAAGAAATGAGATGCTAAAATGCATAGAAATGAAATGATAGGAATTTTTGATAGAAAATGTACGAATTGTTTGATAAAAGTTTCAATTTATTGGTAGTTTGATTCATATGTAAATTTTAAATTGTAATTAATGTTGTTCATATGTTTATTGTTTGATATGCATATGTAAATTTCAAAATTTAACTAATGTTTTTCATATGTTCATTGTTCAGGTACTTTGTAGTTCGTGAATTTCTAAATGTTGAAATCATGGCAAATGGGGATAATGATTTTTTGTTTTTTAATCACAAGTGAGGATTTCCGGATTGCGAAGCTTATGCTAAGTTAGAGCAATGAATTTTAGACAACAATTCGATGAATTTTTATCGATTTGTTGTAAATAATCATTGCTCTAACTTAGCATAAGCTTCACAATCCAGGAATTCTTGTTTGTGATTAAAAATCAAATAATTGTTATCTTCATTTGCCATGATTTCAGTTATGTGAATTTACATGTGAGAGATATATTATTTTTGTGCAACAGTCATATATTTAAAAATTATATAGATGAACAACTTGTTTTAAAAAATTCATTCAGATCATATTTATGGTGAAGTACATATTAAAGAAACATGTTCGATGGATTAAAAGAATACAAAATTTAATAGGTCTTTTTGTGATTTTTCGTTGGCATCAATCAATCAAAAGTAAAAATTCGGGGCGGAGTGGGGATAGCCACATCCGTTATCTCATCCCTTAGTGGTCTAATAGACATATGGGGACCCGAATAAAGTACTTTTGAATTTTCAAATTATATTTGAATTCATTTTTAAGCATGTTAAAGTACAACCATTTAAGCTCTTATGTTAGTTGTCATTCAAGAAAATATTCGTGAAAACTCAATGAAAAAATATACTGTGCAAAACAATTTTGATAATTGGACAAAAAATATATTGCACACAACAATTGACAGACAAAAATATAGATCAATTTATTTTTGATATGTAGTTAAAAACATCGCAATGGAATGCCATCTTCAACTATCCGTTCATGGTCACATATGGATAGTTTCCATTTTTTGGTTTTTAATTGTTTTTTTGATGGAACTTGTACCAATTTTATTCGAGATGCACATACTAAATGACTATACTGACAACATATAACATCGGGCTCATAATCTTGAAAGTAGACATAATTTTTAGTCATATGCGTCTGCTGAAAAAAGTAGCCTTTTAAAATGATGGATCCTCTTTCGTATGTAAATCCGTTGTCGTTGTAGTCCTCCAATAACTTCATTTTTCCTTCAGTGCATCGCATCAAGTAATATTTGACATTTTCGTTGTTGTCAACAGGTGCAATCACAACGAAAACATCTCCTGCGCAAGTTATAATTGGTGTTAGCGTATTTAAATGAATTAAATTGACTATACTTATGGCGATGAACTAGAATGAACAAAACTTAAAAGTCAAAAACAAGTTTATTACCTTCTCTTACGAGATCTGAAATTCTATCGCCATCAGACGATATTGCTATTTCTTCTGATTCTAATTCTTCTACACTTGCCAGTGACATTTTTCCTTTTGGATTAATCTCTGTATGTCTCCAAGCTTTTACGTAGTTGTTTGTTATGTTTTCACAAACTTCTGTAGACTCAACATTTTCAATGCAAATATGACAAAAGCATGATTGCTTTCTACTGTCAAATGCAAACATGTTGTGAAATGATTTTGTTTGAATAGAGTGAAGATCTCTAGTTCCATGTATGGTGCTAGCATCATATGGTATTGATCTATTTATATCTTGGACCCCAACAAGCCAAAAAAACCTACACAATAAATGATGAATCACTTTCAAAGAACAACTTTTAATGTCAGTGTACATGTACTTAAATGTGAGTACATACATTTTTTTAAATTTCAAGAAATAATATAAATTAAAAAAATAGTGGACATACCTGCACACATCTTTTGATTGTTGATTATAATCATGGCTTAGATTTAATTGACACCATTGGACAACCTCTGCAGCTGAATGAAACTGTGCAGAAGAATAGTTCATTTGCCATCTTCGAAGTGCTCTTTTCATGCATGCTCCTACACCATCATGCTCACCTTTTCCATGCCCAGTTTCAAAGAAATTCCAGCGATGTTTAATGTTCAGCGCTTTATGAAGTCGACATAACCAAAAAAATGATCGTGAAGATTTAAATTGACCCGCACATCCATCAGACCATATCCAATGCTCATTGAATTTGACTTCGCATTTTTTCAGTGAGTCATAGAAAATATTTTCGATACAATGTTGAACAAAATGTGTATCGTGTGTACGATCATCGCTGATATAGAAGTGATATTCTTTAATCACATCTCGATTGTCACATGTGCTTTCAATGCCATCAACATCCTGTTGAGAATGTCTATATACAACATGGACAAATATCGAAACTTGGTCAGAGTGATAGTATTCACTCTGTATCTCTTTTTGTGCAGCAAATGTATAATTTTCAGCAAAATCAACCATCGACAAAATTGTTCCGGGTGGAAAAATTTCACGAGACTGTTTGAATTGAAGATCTTGCCATCGTGCTCTATGTGAATGCTGGGTGTATTTATAAATTTCGCTTTCAAATTTTTTGAGAAAATCTGTGACGCATATCTTGTCTTCTAGCAAATCAATTCTTTTGGAATGTGAATCACTAGAACTTGTACTATAGTTGATGTATTCGTATCTCCTCCAATCAACATTTACATTTGACAACGATTGATCATTATCGATAGGATATTTATTGTGGAATAGCACCAAATTTCCACAATGATGACAATGTTTTCCATTGACACATTTCTTTGAATAAAATACTTCATCGTGATTTCTCTCACATAAAATTTGAGATATGAATTCACGTATCGTCGACGGGGGTGGTGAATTTTTCCAAAACATTTTACCAAATTCAAGAAATGTGTCATAATATAACTGAAATTGCACATGATAACGGCAACAACATGTATCACGTATAGTTATAGGTCGAACATACCATGGTTTTTGTTGCACAAATGTAGTGATTGATATATTAATTCCATGATGATCTTCCTTGAATTTATTGAACAATTGTACTTGTGTCATGTCCATTATATGTTTTGGTTGGCTTTCATATACATTTCGTGATATTCTTTTGCGTATCACATCTCTTGAATTTGGTGAAACTCGAGCATGTTCCAACCAATATTCTCATACAATATATTTAACACCTGCTCCTAATCTATCTTTGTAAGGTTGTCTACAAATAATTGCCCAACAAGCAAGTTCATTATTTTCATCTATTTGCATTCTGAATTTGCTATGTTTGTATAATGTCTTTCTTGATATTCTAACTGCTTTTGTTAGTTCTGTTGTCAAACGCTTTTGTTTAGTACTAGCTGAAAGAATTGTTGTATGAATTGCTTTACGTGCAGCACTGATATCTTTCTTCCTGGATTTTCCAAATTTTTTTATTGCATCACCTATATTTTCCATCACATTTTGTTTCAATTTCGACTCTTTTGTCGCTTTATGAATACCCAATAATGATGTAGCACCTTCTAACTTCTTGGACACTAATAAACATCTCAAAATTCGTGCTTGTCCTGCTATTGAGTAATCCTTGAGAACTTCATCATAAATTTTTGTAGCACGATATCGTGCAACATGTATTGGTAGTTTTTCTCCATATTTGTCGCAATCAATGTCTTCTAACATTTCATCATCAATAGTAAAAGCACCTATACATCAAGTTAAATTTAATTTAACATATATCAAAAAATAAAATTCATTATAAAAAAATGAATTTGGAAAATATATGATATATACATACCAGGTCCAATTTCTGGATCTTGAACTTGATCTTCAATATTGACTTCTTCGACATTAGCGTGTAAATCACTATTTACATCTTCTACAATATTCTTTTCAACTTCAATTTGTTCTTCTTGTACTCTATTTTCAATTTCCATCTCTTCAACATTATCATGTAAATCTGTATTTATATCTTCAATAGTTCTCTCTTCCGTTTCGGCAACCCTTTGTTTTTTGGCAATATATCTGAGTTTTTATTTCTCTCTATTATCATCATCATCACGTTTACGATCAGCTTTTCTTTGACGTTTTCTCTTATTGCCCATGGTTGTTTAATCTATAGATGATAAATTAAAGAATCATGTTACTTTATAGTAAAAATAAATAAATTAAGATTTAAAAACATTTACGGAATTTATAAAAACATGAACTGAAATTTACTCTACATTATAAAAATTTTGTAAGAGTCTTTTGAAGAAGATTTCTTTGGAATTAACTTTCCTTTGAAAAAACTCTCTGAACAAAAATCTTCTTTGAAAAAAACCTTCTTGGAAAGAAATAAGAAATTTCTCGACAATAAATTACCTACCCATTGGAAAATAATAAAAACACCTTGTAAATAAATCTTTGTTGTAAAAATCATTGCAAAAAAACCTCTTTGAAAAAATATCTACAAAAAAAGCCACTAAAAAAAAGTACTTTGAATAAAAACTTATTTGTAAACATATCTGGGAAAAAACCATTGTAAAGAAATAATTCTTTGAAAAAATCCATTTCAAAGAAATAAGAAGTACAAAACTACCTTGCAAAAAATCCTTTGCAAAATACCTTAGCAACATAACTATTTGAAAAAACTCTTTTCAAATAAATAAGAAGTACAAAACTACTTTGGAAAGTGCAAAACTACTTTGGAAAAAACCATTTGTAAATTATCTTACCAAAACAACTCTTTGAAAAAATCCCTTTCAAAGAAATAAGAAGGAAAAATACATTTTTTTTGCAAAAATACTTTCGAATACACACTTTTTAAATACAATCCTTGCAAAGAACCTCCTTGCAAACATGTCTAAGAAAAGAAATATTTTGAAAACACTCCTTGTAAATATGCCTTAAAAAAAACACTTTCAATGTGTATTTTGGAAAAAAGAAGAAGAAACATACTTTGTAAAAACCTCTTTTTGCAAAAAATGTCTTCTTTGCAAATATGCAATAAGAAAAGAAATATTTTGAAAAAACTCCTTGCAAATATGCCTTAGAAAAAAATCACCTTCAATGTACCTTTTGGAAAAAAGAAGAAGAAACATACCTTGTAAAAACCTTCTTTTGTAAAAAAGTCTTCTTTGCAAATATGCAATAAGAAAAGAAATATTTTGGAAAAACTCCTTGCAAATATGCCTTACAAAAAAAAACTCCTTCAATGTGCCTTTTGTAAAATAGAAGAAGAAACATACCTTGTAAAAACCTCCTTTTGCAAAAAATGTCTCCTCCTTTCAAAATTAGTTTAACAAAAAAATGCGAAGTTAAAACATGCGAAAATAATGAATTAACTTTAAGTTTATTTATATGAGTATAAAAAACATTTATTTATTTATTTATTTATTTTTTTTTTTTTTTTTTTCGGCTGACGAGATTTTTTTCCGTTTCATTATTCGGCCGAATAACCTTTGCCATAATTCACGGCGCCGTTACGGAAAAAAGTTATTCGTCCGAATAATTATTTCGGTCGAATAATCTCTGAAACATGTAAGATTCAGATTGCTGCAGAATTTTCAGGTTTCTCCATTTTCGGAAGGGAAAAACCACCTCTTACACAATAAAACGAATGTCGAACTTCATACCAGTAGATTCATCATTGAATCTACTTTACGAGGGTATAAATTTTGTTGTATATAGATAAGAACTGATATTTTTTAAGTTTTATTTTCGTAACATGTGTCGAGTTATGATTCAACTCTTTAAAAAAACGACGAAAAGAAAAATCCATAACTTTAAAAATACAACACCAAAAAAATGGAAAAAAATGTCGGACTCTTCATTGGCGTGTCTACTTCAAAAGGGTGTTTGTAGATTTTTTTCTTTTATAGCGGATTGAGAGAAAAGTGGTGCAACAAAAAAGTTGTTGAAAATCGACTGAGTTTCCCCATTGATCGACTTTAAAAAAATATAATCATTAGTATATAGATCCATTGGATGCAAACTTATAGTCAGGCACTAGTACATTGTGTGTAGATTGTCGTAGCATTTTCTGTTTTTGCAAAACACAAGTCTAACAACGATTTTAGTGGTGCAACAAATCATAACTCTTTTGTAGTCTTTTCATTTTATAAGAACACACTGTCAAACATTTGCGAAATCGACATATCAAATCTTAATAAAAAAATTGAAAAAATTATGAGTAGAAAGCTAACATAATTCTACAAAAGTTTTCCTTTTACGACAAAGTGAAATTTTAAACAAAAATATCACTTTTGTTCGCCCGAAGTTGAAAAACATGAAAAAATCAGAATTATTTTCTCAGGAGACCCCCCAAAATAGACACCCATCTTCATTTTTTTACCCTTATAACATATAAAAATGGTTTCTCTTGACTTCTGTTTTCCGACAAGAAGGATCGGCCGCCCCTTCTTTTCGTAGTTAATTGTGAAAACATTTATCCAACAATTCAGATATATCCATAATGGAGAACACAAGAACGGTCGACCAGCCCTTCTTACAATGTCGAACTATTATGAAAATAATATTGGGAATACGAAGTGTCAGCCAACCTTTCAATTACGAGGCAATTTTCAAAATAGAACACCTTGGATGTTTTAACATATAAAAACTGTTTCTCTCGACTTCTGTTTTCCGACAAGAAGGATCGGCCGCCTGTTCTTTTCGTAGTAAATTGTGAAAACCTTTATCCAGCAATTCATCTATATCCATAATAGAGAACACAAGAAGGATTGACCGACCCTTCTTGCGATGTCAAATTATTATGAAAAGAATATTAGGAATAAGAAGGGTCCGCCGACCCTTCATTTATGAGAGAATTGTAACAATAGAATACCTTGGAGAAAGAGCAGCCGCTCTTTCTCTGAGAATATTTCCACTTTCCAACCAAGCCTTTGAAGCAAAATGTCTATAAATTTTGTTGTTTAAATGTTGATATCTAATATCCCAGGGTGACACATGGAAGGATCATATTGTGACACGTGGCATATTTGATTTGACAAATTGAATATTAGAAATATAGTTTAATTATAGTATTGACTCGTATAGAATATTTTCTCCTATGAGCACCACTAAATCCATGCTACATTTTATTCTCTATTAAACACTATGTTTTAAATGTGCTTGGGCGAACTGCAAGAGGAAGTGAATAATTATAGTATCATTTGTGGTCTCACAGTATCTAGGCTATATTCGAATCTCTATGCCTCCAGATTATGCTGTCAGCTTCTTCTAACTGCGCATAATTTGTTTTACTCGTTTTAAAGATGCGCACCTCACCCATTTCCACTACATTGTATAGTCAGTCCCATGACAGTTGAAAATCTCGAGACTTTCCAGCTCCGCAGAATGAAAAAACAGAATGTTATCAATTTTTTCTGTTTCTTCCTCGATGAATTTCAACTCACCAACTTAATTCCATGCATCATTGCTCTCCTTTGTTCTAAAACTTTCAGCGACTTTAAATTATTCTGAAGTTGAATTTAAAATCAAAAAATGCAATTGAAAAGGACCTTCTGAAAGTGGCAATATTGGCTTTGAAAAGGGTGTTTTTCTATTGGAACGGTGTGTTTTTTTACTACTTATGAACCTTAAATTGCAGTTTGTTGTTATAAAACTATGAACTTCAATTCAAAAAGTGTGAATTTAAAATAAACAAATGCAATTTCTAATTTGAAAAGTGTGAATTTCAAATCAAACAATGCAATTTTTTATTTGAAAATTGCAATTTTCATTTGTAAATGTTCTAAATTTTAAGGTGAGAAAGTCAACGTCTAAAATATTCAAGTCACTTTGAAGATGGGGCTAAAACCGCCTTTCTAAACTCCAAAATCAAGAAAAATCCGGTTCCAAAACTGCCAAATCTAGGTTCCAAAAGTGCCAAAACCAAATCCAAAAGTGTCAAAACCGATTCCAAAATTGCTAAAACCGATTCAAAAAGTGCCAAATCAATGTTCAAAAGGTGACAAAACCGGTTCCTAAAGAGCCAAAACCAGTTCCAAAAGTGCAAAATCCGGTTCCGAAAGTGACCAAACCGGTTTCGAAACTACAAAATCCGTTTCCAAAGTGCCAAAATCCAGGTTCCAAAACCATACTTTTTCTTTTGAACGAGGCTCAACATAAATGAATGAAGGAGCGTCGACCCTTCTTCTGCCTACTATTATTTAATAGTACAAAACTGCAAGATGGGTGGTTCGATCCTTCTTATGTTCACCATTCTGGATATAGGTGAGTTGTCGGATATTGGTCTTCACAATTATCTACTAAAAGAAGGGGCGGCCGATCCTTCTTGTCAGCAGTCGGAAGTCGAGAAAAATATTATTTACATGTTATATCATAGGCAATGTCCCGATCGCCGCCACATACTGCAGAAGTCAGTAGTGGGGAAATGTTGTCCCAACCTTTGTAGATTAATTGTATTTCATTTCTCTTTTAATGAAGGGTCGGCCTACCTTTCTTGTGCTTAGTATTTTTGCAGTCTTCACAATTCAGGATATACATGAATTGATAGTCTATACTTCGTAGGTTGAATATTTGCACAATTCCCTCATAAATGAGTTGGGAGGAATTATTCCTCGAGAATGGGGCAACTCCCCAGTTACAGACGGAGCAGAGAGAATGGGGAAGCTCCCCAGTTACAGACGGAGCAAAGAGAATGGGGAAGATCCCCAGTAGACACAGAGTAGAGAGAATGGGGATGCTTTGAATGTGTAGAGGGCCGAGGTACCAGAGTTGCAGCCAGCTAGCTGGTGAAGGAACCTGCTAGCAGTGCAAGAGCGACACAACATAATGGCCAAGATTAATTACTAATAAGTACATGGTATAGGGTATAGTATAACAAGCATTAAAATTTCTGAGGGGAAATGTAAATTCATGGACGTCAAACAGAACAATTCAGCTATATCCATAATGGAGAACACAAGAAGGATCGACTGACCCTATTTGCAGTGTCGAAATATTATGAAAAGAATATTGGTAATCAGAAGGGTCGACCGACCCTTATTCCAGTGTCAAACTAATCTGAAAATAATACGGGGAATAGGAAGGGTTGGCTGACCCTTCAATTATAAGGGAATTGTAAAAATAGAACACCTTGGAAGTTATATCATATAAAAATGGTTTTTCCCGACTTCCGTTTTACGGCAAGAAGGATCTTCCGCCCCTTCTTTCCATGGTTAATTATCAAAACCTTTATCCATCAATTCAGCGATAGCCATAATGGATAATACAAGAAGGATCGATTGGCCCTTCTTGCAGTGTCGAACTATTATGAAAATAATATTGGGAATAAGAAGGGTCGGTCGACCTTTCATTTAGGAGGGAATTGTAACAATGATATCCTAGGGTGACTAGTGGAACGATGACATTGTGACACTTGGCATATTTGATTTGGCACATTGAGTATAGCGAGGTTACTAATGTGGGTTTAACCACAATACAACTAGGAAATGAAAATTCACTCATAGCAAGATTACCCTTTGGAAATTGAATAGCAACACTTTTTCTATGGAATATGACGACTAAAAAATTGCCCATATTGGTCTTTGTGTTTAAGAAGAGCATTAAATATCCCATAATGATTAACTGTAATGAATTTCCAGGCAATTGCTTAGAACCTTTTGGTCTGAGAAATGCAATTATTACATCTGTAACGAAATAACATATAGCATGCGCCAACAAAATTTGGATTATTTGTTTTGGGAGGAAATTATTGATCATATATATAGGCAGCACAACATCGATGCATATAAGCTTTCAAAAGATGCAATGAAAAAAGAAGTTGGTTATTTGTTCTAGGAGGAAATTATTGATCACTTATGTTTTGATAAGGGATCAATAAAGTTCTTTGACTAAGCCATATTTTGGACTGCTTTTTGACCTAGAAGGGCTAAGTTTCTAAATAGCTGAAAGTTTTTTATTTTTCTGGCAGAAGGATGAAATTCTCAGAATGTTTTTGAGAAATTATTGTAATTTTACAGGAAGTCTTTTTGACAATATCTGGTTTACTTTGACTCTCTAGTGAGTCAAGTAACCTCGTGGAACATCATGTACTATTTGATTCAGTTTTGAATAACAATAGTATGATTTTTTCTTTTGAAAAAAAATGGATTATAATGTTCATGTATTTAATTATGCTTGATATGTTCAATCTGTGGAATGAAATTATGTGTAAATAAATGTAAGCCATGAATATGCTATGTTAATCCTGTTAGAAGGTTAATATATATTCATGAATGAGGTTTCTTTCAATTGCATAAGCTATCTATTGTATTAATTTTGTATGTGAATGATGAATGGCTAAACTCCATTTATGTAATACATGTATGCTTATGCTGTCACAACCTCATTGATGGATGGATGCCTCCTGTATGTTCTTAGAATGATAGGCATAAGCCCAGTTATGAAGTTGTTAATTAGATGCTTAATAACTTAACTTAGCAAATTAACTTAATATGATGATATTAATGACTGTTATGTAATTGCAGAATGTGAAACAATATGAATCAAGTAAAGAAATTTACTGGTGCATAACCTACATATAAATCATATGAATGATAAATCAAGCACACATATTTATATGTTTTATGATTTAACAATAGAATTTAAACAAAGTTACATTTTCGGAAACCAAACTCGACACTTTACAAGAATTATAATTACAGTGAAATTGGACATACTAGTACAAACAAACATTCAAGTGTATTATTTAACAAAATACTTCCATTTTTATTTTATTCACAATTGGCCTCACATCGATCACACCATCCAGGTGCAGCAAGCAAGGCGATAATATATCTAACAAAAATGTGTCATTGACATCGTCAGAATAATTATAAGTTTTTGTTATAATACAGTTTCCTTCATCGTTAGAAACATGTTTTTCTCCGAAGTCATCAACAATCATAGTATTTGTCCGATCCCAACCATGGTTCAAAGTGTCCCAAACTATACTTAAAGGCTTGCGATATACATTAGGATTTCCAACACCCTGAAAACCCTCTCTGGGTATGGAAGAACAATTTTCCTGTGTTAAAATTAATCTAAATTGTTCCCTTTTCAATCCTGTTCTTTGTAATAATCTAGGCAAAAACTCGTCAACGTTTTTTCGTTGAGCAGATGTCCATACCCCAACCTCAAAAATACGAAAGCATTTTTCAAAAAATTCCTTTAATCCTGGGCGTATAAAATAATACTTTGTTGATGTTTCGATGTCCGATGGTCGTTGCAATCCGAGTTTATGTTTTCTATGTATTGCATGTAACAAAACGCCATTGAAATAAAAAATGATCAATGGTTTACTACAAACAAATCTTCTAGTACTATCTGCAAACAAAACACACACACATACAAACCAGTCAATAAAATATTATGTTTCAATTTTTCTAAGTATATTGCTTTCATGTTCAACAATTTTTTAAACACATTACCAGATACATGGTATGATGTCCATAAATAAGATGAGAACTGTGCAATAAAACTTACATCAATTAAATGTAGGAGTAACTGTAAAAAATATACAAATCACTAAATGAATTTGTTTTGTACAATATGACGGTCATCTCAAATTCAATGTCTTTAACCAATGCCCCATTTTTTGAATGAGGCCCGAGATAATTCAACAGAGCACACAACATTGTTTTTATATTTATTTCTCTCTCTTGTGAACCGTCAAATTTCCAACTAGTTGGCATTTTCAAGCAGTTTTAATTGCTATTATCTGTTGATTGATATTGCCCTTCATCTATAAAAAACATGTTTGTTTGTTTATATATATCTCCATATTGGATAAGTACATCCTTGAAGGACTTTTTGTATATGTTCGGTACTTCACCAACATTATAGTACGCAGACATTGAGTGATTATAAATAGTACTAGGTTTGCATTGCTCTCGGCCCCAAATAAATACAAATTCTTCATTTTTCAACCATTCAAATACACCCAAGAAATTTTTAATTTCCATGTTGTCGAGCCTGGAAAACCACAGAGCAACATCGAAATGCTCTCTGGCAACACTGATAATTTTGTGGTTGAACATGCGTGTATAGTAACGATAGCATTTATAGACAAAATGAGGTTGTTTGGAAGAATCTTCAATGTTGGATAACATCTGAACTCCAAAGCAATCCCTCTACTCCCAGGACCAATAGTTTCTTTTGCGGTGATATCCTCACTGCACACAAGAACAGTGACTATATATATCACAACAACAACAACACTTTGTTCATGAATTTAATGATCACAACAAATTCAATTGATTTAATAAAAGAATCACACTAAACTAATAATATGTTACATTCAAACAAAAATAGCAATGTCTTCGGAAAAAACAGAAAACACATTGAATGGTTTAAAATAGGCAATGATAGATTACATCTAGAAAATTTAGGCAATGATAGGTTACATTTGATAGTTTATGATATCAGTTGATTCTTGCATTTTACTCAAATGCTGCCAAAGTCCATGTACCAATTCAGTATTTGTCCGAAGGGACGTTCCAATAAAGGGCTTACACGAAATACAATTTTGAAATGGAACTGCTTTCTCAACATCACCCTCCAAAACAATCATTGATGTATTAATTTCCGAATTTTGCATTGGGAACTCCTTCCACACACTCTCCATATTTTTTTGTGTATTTCCTTCTTGATCAGAGGTACATCTATCTCGAAACCAAATAAATAAAAAAAAATTCTCATATGATTTATCTTTACTGCATGCCAACAAAAATTTTGTAAGCAATAGCTTCCCCTCATTGACACCACATTTAGATGACCAAATCCCAACATTGAATTTGGAAAGAAGTAAATCCAAAAATCGAATGGCATTTGTTCATGACTCATATGAAGTTTTTCTATGTTTAAATTCACCATTTATTAGAGTAGTCTCTTCCCGCTTTTTTACTCTTTCCCTTTTTTTTTATCTCTTTTGGAGTCATTTTCTGTGACTTTCTTGCGAAATAGAAAACCTTCCATTTCTAATATCAATACCATTTTTGTATGGGGAGTTGCACAGAAATATTGTTTGTCATTATATATACTTTGGAATAAATTTGTTTTATCAATTTAAGTAGAAAATATTGTCTTTTACCTGTCAATGGCAGGCCAACATTTGACTGGTGAGTAACATCGCTGGAGACACTGCATTTTGACACCAAGGCACCCTCTCCAGGTTCAATATTGGCCAAGCCCTCTTCTTGTGCTGCATTGTTCAAGCTCTCACCTTGTTCATTATTGTCCAAGCTCCCGCCTAGTCCCTTATTCTCCAATGTGACTTGCTAGCCAATCTCCAGGGACATCATCGATGCCTGCTCTGGTTGTGGACGATCCACATGTTGACCTGGAAATGTGCAGGTATACATTTTATATAATTTTTTGCAGGTCACTATCCCCTTTCATAATTTACTTAATTTAACCACGATCTGTGAAAAATAATTTTTTACCTTCTTGTCCTGTTTTGTAGTACTTTGTAGATTGTCTATCACCTTCAATTTCATCATCGGATATTGTAATTCGATTGGAGGATACCCTGGTATGCTCTTTATTTGAAGTTGTAGTAGAATAGGAATTTAAAGAAGTTATTGAACATAACCGACAGAGAAAAGTAAAATAAAATCAAAGACATCTGAAAATGTTAATAGAAATACCTTATTTGAGAAAAAAGTAAAATAAAATTCAAAAGTAAAATAAAATCAAAGACATCTGAAAATGTTAATAGAAATACCTTGTTTTATACCCAATTCATGATAGAAACTGTTCATGAACAACTCTTGTTGTATTGTCTCCACAATAGAAATAACTATTCTTTCTGGAGACCTGGTCAACGAACGAAGAAGCCTACCTCCTGCGTACAGCGAAAGAATTGTGCCTTCAGAAGAGACCTGTCTGGAAACTATGTGATCCCAGACTTCCTGTGTCCTTTCTTTTGGAAACACATGGCTCCTCTCACTATCACTGTTAACATTGGGTCGAGGTAAATCAAGCATCGGTACGCCCTCGTCTTTCCAATCCATATCAATTTCAGAGGGAGATAAAATATCCTGATCATTTCCAATGCGCCAACATTGTATAATAGAGAATCCTATAAACAGGTCCCCGGAGAATTCTCTATATACTCCCATTGTAGGATTCGTCGTAACATGTTTTTTTTATTTCTTGCTCCAACTTGTGAAAGCTTTAGAAATCATACAAGAGTTCTCCATATCAGCTAGAAAAATACAAGTACATTCCTCTTGATTTGTTTCTAAGTAGTACAAAAATGCCAGCATGTCTTCTTCTGTCCATGGAATAGCACAATTACACATATCCACAACAACAAATTCACAGTTGACTGTCGCACCAAAAAATGGAATTGTTCTAAGTGTGGCGACCAAAGAATCATGGTAACAACATTGAAAAACAAACTATGAACTATTTTTGATGTCTTCAATGGACATCCTCTCTTTATTGATATATAAATTCAATATTTTCTGAGCATCAATTGGTATTTTGGCACCAATATCCACTTTAGATTCGTTCTTTCTCTTTTTACTCAAATATTTTGGTTGCTTTCTGGAGCATAAAATACTGCACAGTTGCTTGAGATGGTTTGGTGCAATTTTATATATTTCAATGACGTTATGGTCTGTGACATTCTGTGATCGATCAGTTTGAACATCATTAACTTTGAAATATTCAACGATCAAATGCCTGGTTGACCTCTCGTCCTTTATTCGTTTGCAATATTGAGTTTCTGCGCAAAAAATTTTATTGACTGGTGTGCTCACCCAAACTGATACGTTGATTATATTTTCTGCCACAGCGGTCAATTCATCTTCATCAAGATCATGCAATGGTTTGAAAAAATTAAAGCCATAACTCTTTGATTTATTTAGAGAAAAATCATCCTGAGCGATGCTCTTCAGCGAGCAATCCAAGGCGCCACTTTTGTAAAGCTCGAATACAAACTGCCATTTGCTCCACAGTTGTTCCGATGTCAAAACAAGAGTTAGCTTGTCTTTAAGGCTCTCCCGGTTAACAAGAAAAATATCCATAGATTGAGTTTGGAAAGACTGCAAACATATAAAATTGAATATTCCAGTTAATTTCCTAATTTCATAACACTGGCAACAATCTAAAGAATTTGATTGATAAGAAGAAAAATTCTATACCATCCAAACATCACTGGAAGCGTTTCCCTTTCCCGGGCGGGATGGAGAACTACACAGTAACCATTTATCCCTTGCTTTTTCAACTGAAGAAATGAATGTAGTGTTTGAAAATTCCATGTTTGACAAATTTTGTTGTTTGCATAATTTGCTGATGATGTCCTGAGAAACATTTCTATGTAGAAGACGAGCTGTTCGATGCCGATACCTTTTATGGAGTTGTTTATATTGATCATCTGCAATGATTATTTTCTACGCAGAAATAGTATGTTGCCCATCCAATATATAAAAAATTACTGATGGCAGATCAATTTCTATTTCATTTTCAGGAAGAAAGGGCAATCTGGTCTCCTTATTGAAAGGCAATAGAATAGCATCTCTCAATGTTGTTGTAAATGTCTGGACAAGTGATACCACTATCTTTTGCATGACCTCCTCATCAACCTTTCGATATTGTAAGTGCGGAGGTGCAACAACAAATCTTGTTACGTCAATGGAAAAAACTTTCTCATCGAACAAAAAGTATTTGATTTGATATTGTTGAACTTCTTTTGAATTTTTGAAGCTCTTAGTTGCTTTCCGCAGGATCGCTTTAGAAGGAATTCCTTTGAGTTGTTTCAAGGTATATTTCCCCGCATCTTTTACAATATATTGGAGAAATGCTCTTCTGTTGTACATTAGAATCTTTTCATGGCATATCGTTATCGGCCCCTTATTAATATTAATATAATGTAATACAAAGGAAATTTTCTCAGCCAACATTCTTTTCCTCCATACCGACAAAATTCCTTTCTTCAAGGATGTCACGGTATCAATTCCAGAACGATTAGAAACAACATACGAGGGAAAAACCCACTCTTGCTTCACACAAGAAATCGGATCTGGATTGGGACCATTTTTCATTAGATCTAGTCGATAATCAGAAACCATAAGATCACATTGTATAAGGCCATACTTTTCACCAATGGTCGCTTCAGCTTGAACTCGCAATTTTTTATCAGAATCAACGGGTTCTGCATATATCAATATCCCAGCTCTAATCGGCTTTCCCTCGAAATCAAAGTAGAATAGATATATATCCAGGTACAAATTATCTGGTTCTTCCATCTCAACATACCATCCATTTGTGAATGGTGGAAGGTAGTGATGTTTTGTCAATTCAAAGCAGGGGATTTTCTGGTAGTTATTGAGGCTCAACAAATCAACCATGCTTTCTCTGCAAAATAGTCAATATTAAGTAGTCAATATAAGAATGCATACAATGTCTATAATTCTAAATTATTGTTTTAATATTAGATGTATACTTGCAAATGTTCATGCTAATGATTGATGGTTAGGGAACGACCCCTTATTTTCAAAATCAATTGATTGATTAAGATCAAATCTGCTATCATTATCCATGAGAGATATAATGCACATTTTATAGAGTCGTTTGGGATAGGATCGATCATAGAATGAGCGATCATCATAGAAGGGGCAGCCGATCCTTCTTGTTTATGTGTATGAGTTTATCACATGTTTTTTATTCGAGTTTATTTGAGTTTTTGTGCTTAATTTATATGTATGTGAATGGTAATTGCACATTGATTAATTGGAATACAAGTGCGTGATTGTGAAGAAGAAGCACATAATTTGACGAATTCGTAGCATACTGGTGAATACATTAGAGATTCATCGTAGTTCTGTATACTGCAATAGCTGCCAAGTGCGAAGTCATATGGTGTTCTAGTTGATGTTAAATAGAATGTTATGCGAAGATGGTAACGACATCTGTGCATCGCCATGGTTAAGAGAATCTTGATTATGCAACCCCCATATTCAGTTCAGGTTAGACTTCAACCTGTTTACAAGGTGATGCCGAAAGGTCGGCCGACCCTTATCTTAGTCTTCTTCGAGTGTTCACCATCCTTCATATACATGAATTGAAACCCTCGCCTTCGGAGGTTGAATATTTTTACAATTCCCTCGTAAATGAAGGCTAGGCCGAAACTTCTTGTACCCAAGACTTGTTTCGTAATAGTTCAATATAGCAAGAAGGGTCGGTCAATCCTTCTTCTGTTCACCATTCTAGATATGGGTGAATTCACAATTCTCTACTAAGGGAAGGGGTGGCCAATCCTTCTTTCCAGATGTCGGGAGTCAGGATGCGGACAGGGGCCAGATCGATAGTTGATAATAACTACGCAGATGCAAGGTGCGAGGAAGGTAGCATTTGAGAGATTGACGACTGTGGAAGGCCGTGGGGCTAAGCATGGAAGGAGATCAACGATACCAAATCGATCATGCAAGATGGACGGCTCAGAGAAATTCCTTTATCCCTAGAGGTTCAAGAATGATAGGAAAGGATAGATAATATAAAAAATGGAATGCACGGGGATTTGAGTACTGTTTTATTCGGTTTCCCCCTTCCTCCCTTGGTCGAGGTAAAGGGGGCAAGTTAATTTAGATAGACTCAAATAGACTCTAGAACCTTGGTGAATGCACATTCTATCTGGGACCAAGTCCAACAAAACTGATGCAATAACTAAACAACTAGCTCAAAGAAAAATTCAAAGAATCAGGTAAGCGAGCTACAATGGAATGTCACATTACACATATGGAACAAAGTTATATTCATTTTGAATCTTTGATATAATATAAGCAAAATTAATCTAGGGGTTTAATATTTCTCCCATGCATATTGCAAGGAAATTTCCCACTTCCATAGGTATGTTCTTCCTCCATGAGATCAAATGAGCTAAGCCTTAAAATTGGACAAAAGTATTTGCGGGCCACCCGATAATTTGAAAATATTTATGGTATTAAGAATGGAATTTAGCTGCATTGAATAGATGGAAACCTAAATTAAGCTTGGACAATTATTGGACAACAAGCTCTACAAATCATACAAAGATAACAAATGAAAATTATTAAAGAGTATTGATTGGATTGTTTCTTATCTCTTCTTTCCCACCAGACCAAATCATTTTGATAGTAACTAAATGGCTACCTTACCTTTGTTAAAAATTGCCATGCAATGAAGGGGCGACCGTCCCTTCTTCTACCAAGTATTATTTTCATAATAGTTCTAGACTGCAAGAAGGGTCGGCCAATCTTTCTTGTCTTCAACATTCTGGATATAGGTGAACTCCTAGATATAGGTGTTCACAATTTTATACTAAACAAAGGGGCAGCCAATCCTTCTTGTAGCCAATCTCTGTTCCCCACTATTTATAGCAGAAGTAGGGAGTCAGGAATTGTTGTCCCATCCCGCAATCTGCATTCTGGTTTGCGAGATAACAGTATTGATGGAACGTTTTAAGAAATCTAGGTATCCACAATCCACAACATATTTGCATCTTCGGTAAAGGCGATGAAATACTCATGTGGGGTGCAAGAAGGGTCGGCCAACCTTTCTTGTGCCGAGTATTCTGTTCAAATTAGTTCTAGGCTGCATGAAGGGTCGGTCGATCCTTCTTGTGTTCACCATTGTGGATACAGGTGAACTGTAACCTGTAGATGTCTACAGTTCTCTACTAAATGAAGGGGCGGCTGATTCTTCTTGTCGCGTGTTGGGACAAATATTGTTGATATGTTATAACTTAGCCAATATACCAATCCCAACTGTAATTTCATTGCGGAAGTCAGAAGTCTGGAATTGTTGTCCTAGCCTAGGCGGGTTGAATATTTTTACAATTCACTCGTAAATGAAGTGTCGGCTGACCTTTCTTTTGCCAAGTATTCTGTTCAAAATAGTTCTAGACTTCAAGAAGGGTCGATCGATCCTTCTAGTGTTCACCATTCTGGATACAGCTGAATGGTTGGATATAATTGTTCACAATTTTATAATAAACGAAGGGGCGGCCGATCCTTCGTGTCGGAGGTCGGAAGTCGGGATAAATATTGTTTATATGTTATAACTTATCCAATCTCAGTTCTAGGATGAATTATGCATTAATTTGGAAGAAATAACATTGACAATATTTAAATGTGTGAATCAGAGCATATAAAATGAATTATAACCCAGGTATTACAATCAACTATGAGGCAAAGCGATAAGATAGTGTAACACGAAATACATCCACAAAAGAGAAATTAAAAGACTGAAGAAAGTAAAAACATATGAATCTCTATTTCGGATATACTTTTACTTATGTTCTTCATTAAAGTCTTCAAAAAATATTACGTCACTGTATTTTTTGCTCTCGGATCCAACCCCTATTACTCTGTAAAATCAAAATTTATATAAAACGATCTTTGAAATCGTTGCTAAAAAAAGAAATTTCAAAGAAATATCTCTGATCCAACCCCTATTATCTTGTTCAAATTTGAATAAATTTGCCATTTATTTCAATCCTTCTATTGTTTGATGATCAAAATCCTTGTTTCCATTTAGATGTCTCCTTTGTGATATAATTTGATGAGGATCATAATTCATCCTTTTAGCCTCTTGGAAATCCATAATCTTCAGTAATTTTTCTACTACAGAGAAGGTTGCCTTATTCTTAATGATGAATGGACCAACTTTAAGGGGGAATTTCACATCAAATGCTTTTTTGAAAGCACAGAAATATTCTTATGAATGCAACCTTTGTCTAATAAATTCCAGGGAAAAAACCCTCGCTATTAAAAAGGTTGGCAACAGATATGGGGCTCTAGTAAAACCATACACCCTAATTATAGTATGTTCTCTATACAAGAACCAATCACCTGTTTAGCCTTCTGGTGTAGGCTACAAAGTTTATTTTTCTTCTAACACTCAGGGCATTTCAACATTAAAAATAATTCTATAAATTTCTGCCATGATTTTATGGGTGAACTCAAACATATTGACCTGTTTATTAAGGTCATGAGAAAAGATGGTACCAAGAAACTTGGATTTCGAAATGTTTGAACAATATGACTGATACTTGAAATGGTTCAACTAGTTGAAATTCACCAACTGGACATGAATCGCTTCATCTAGGAATTCATCAAAATTAAAACAACACACCGGACTCGACTATGACTTTGGTGAAATTACTTAGAGAAGGAAACCTAACATAACTTCTGTGATTTGACTTATCACTATTTAGACCTAAAATTTGACTCAACAAGGACAAAACTAACTAGGTATCTCACTGAAAGACATCAATACTCAATGGGAATGATTGGTTTTCATGCGACTGACCATTTTTCAAGACTTGTAATAAAAACTTGTCTTTTTCTGCAGGACTGCTATTTCTATAAAATTTGCCAAATTTTCTTCGTTAAACGACTCAGGGCTTTTGGGAAATGTTTCGGGTAAACTTAGAACCTCACGGACAGTCTGCGCATTTACTGGGCATAGAATTTTCTTCATTTTTACATTAATGATTACCCTTTCGCCCTATGAATAATTCGTCGCACACCAACAAAAAAATTTGGGGAAGTGTAGGGTTTGTTCAACACAAAAATAGTACAGAAAAGAACCAAAAACATTGAATACATCCTTTCCCTGCGACTTAAACTCCATTAATTTCTCCTTAGACTGTGAAATACTGCACACAGAAAAAACAGGGTCAAAAACATGGTCAAATACAAGCTTCTCGTTTTCATCTGAACTTTCATTGAAGGGAAGAAGGTCTTGGGTTTTCACCATTTGGGACACAAAATCTAAACACTGAGGGTCTTGAGCTACCTGTGAACTATGAAGTGAGCTTCTTGGGTGTTGTTCTAGTTTACGAAGACAACCATGTGTTTCACGTGGACCATTCTTTTCCTCCACGTAATAAGCGACAAACACATTTTTCAAAACTTCGAACAAACCTTTTATAGAACATATGCTTAGGTGGTTTCCGAACTTGCGATGAGCGGTTTAAATTTAACCGCTTTTCATAGCGGACTCCACCAACGCTTGCCACGTGGTAAGCGATTTAATTTCCACTCTACCTTTTCCAAGTTTAACCACCGTGCAATTTCTAGCGCGGGAACCCATTTCAACAGTCGATTATCTGGGTGTGTCTGCCACGTTGCTACACGTTTGCAACTTTTGGTGTGACTCGTCCAATTTTTTAGCACCTTTTCCACCTCTGCCCTTGGAGTGAGAGACCTTAGAATAGTGACAATATTTGCATTGTTCCTCTCTTTAAACATTAATAACCCAAGAATCCATATAGAATAAATTTAAAAAACATAAAGACAAAAATGCTAAAAATATGAAGAAATCACTTGTTTGATGAATAATACCAATTCTAGACATTGTTTGTAGACGGTTTTGTAGAAGATCTAGTGTAACATGGGAAGAAGTCGATGAAGAAGAGGGAGAAATGACCATAAGAGATAAGAGAAGTCTAAGAAATAAGATCAATCTTCCAAGATGGCATTGATGGCATTGAGATGAAACATTAAATTAGGAAAAGAAGGAGAGATCACATGTCGTAGCAATAACATCTAAGGTTGTGTTGTTTTTTTAAACAACCCATTTCATATTAGCTCCATAATTATATTGTTCATGTTTGACTATTAATAACTCGAATGCTTCCAAATGGCTCGAAATGCTTCTGATTTGGGTCTCAAGGTGTTTGAAAGGTATTAGGACATAAAAAGCGACAAAATTTGCATTGTTCCTCTATATGGCTTTTAATAAGCAATGTCTAACCGAGATAAAACAAGAACCCATATAGAGGAAATTTTAGAAACATAAAAAATACCTAACAATTTGAAAAATATTCATAACCATTGAGATTGAATTGACAAGTAATCAAACTTCTAATAGAAAAACCAAGGTTGGATGCAAATGGAATACAATCTATGCAATTTCCAATGAATACAGAGATCGATAAACACAAAAGAGGGAGTGAATCTAAAAAATATGTTCATGAATAAAAAAATTATTATCTTGAATCACTTCATTAACAAACATCACTCCTTTGAAGTCCTTTGGCAACTTGAAAGTGGACGACAAAGTGCAAAGGTAACATTAACCAAAGCTAAAGCTATAGCCAATTCGTGAGCCTTTAGACAGTTTTAGAAAGTGATTTTGACAACTACGGGGTTTTATGCTTTTAGTAAGCCTTACTTTCTTGTGTTTTTCAACTGGCCTTTAAGGCATTGTTTACATTAAATTCTTTTGTAATGTCCCCAACTTGGAGCTTTTCCCAATTCAGTCAATTTTCAAAACTTGGACTAATGAAGCCTCAAAATGTCCCAAATGATCCCAAATGCTTTCGAACTATGTCTAGAGTGGATTGAGGTGTAATATGACACATTTATGCAACTATTATAGGCATGGAAACTTCCAATAGACTTCAACTACTTTCATTTACAATTAGAGCATGAAAGGAAGAATCACTAGGAAAATCTATGTTGAAGCCCCCAAGGGTAGATGGCTCCAAAAGACTCTTTAAAGGATTTTGAATTGGGTCTGAAGGTATATGGATGGTATTAAGAAATAAAAAGGAACCTCATCGGTGATTATAGACTAATATCATAATAGTTCTGCAACATCCATTTAACTTCAGGAGAAGTTGGGGAATTTTACTAGTCAAATCAAGGTTCAAAACCCCCAAGGGTAGGGGACGAACATGGATTGTGATAGTGACATCAATACAATGATACATGGATAATGACATACATGTACAAGGACATAGAAACATGTATAGGTTGATGGATACCGTGATACAATGACAGTGGATAAGAGATTGGAGTCTCCTTTGGTTTGGTGCTTGTGATCTTAGGGAGTTGGGGATTCCATCCAATTGGTGCTAGTAAAACTATTGAGTTGGACTTTACTTAGGTCTGGAGTCCTATCTATAGGTTG
This sequence comes from Larix kaempferi, assembly GCA_027924585.1. Lineage (NCBI taxonomy): Eukaryota > Viridiplantae > Streptophyta > Pinopsida > Pinales > Pinaceae > Larix > Larix kaempferi. Next base: position 2,153,638 of record BSBM01000755.1, on the reverse strand, counting down.
AAAATTATGAAAACCAAGGGGTTGTAGCCTCATTTTTTTAATCTTTTCATCATTTAATTCAATATGATCTAGGATATTAACTGAGAGAACAACATGTACAACATGTCAAACACAAGAGACAAGAGACACAAAGCATTTCACAGGGGAAAACCATAAAGGTGAAAAAACCCGCAACTTCCTCAGAGATAGAATAAGCACCAATACAAATATCACAAATATGAAACCCCAAAAGATAGATGTCTCCAGCAGTTCTTCCTCCTGGCTCCTCGCTTGTGCGCACTCCTCTCTCTCAACTATGCGAGTTGGATGTGTGAGTGAATGAGAAAATATAGTGGTGCAACCACTCTATTTATACTTTAAATTAAATTGACTCTCCTTTTGTCCTAACTGGGTCGACCCCCTAGGGGAGTCTAATAACCCATCAAATATAAGTTACGACACTTACAATAAAACTTGTGACACTTGCAAATACAAATGACGACACCTGCGAATGGAGGAATAAGAACATCTCCGTCGGGGATATAATAAAGTACAAATGTAATACATACAATATAAAAGTGAATAATATCTTCTGAAGTTATAGATAGTACATTAAGACTCCCTGTTAACTAGGAAGGTATTCTCTTGACACAGGCGTCAATACATATAGGCACAAGTCTTCAATACTGGAGCTGGATCATCAACACTGTCTCACTGGAGCATCATCGTAGGTCTTCATCATCTCTACGAGCAAGCCATCAAGTAGGTACATCTCAGGACTGATTACATTGTCTCTGCAAAATTTTGTGTACCCTAATGTCACCCCATAATCTTCAGATCGTACAAGGATTTCTTCAGTTTGCACACATGAGCCTCCCTGTTGGGTGTCTCAAACCTAAGTGATTGCTCCACGTATACTTCCTCTTCCACTACACCATTCAAGAATCCTGTCTTGACATCCATCTGGTGTATGATATTCCTTTTTATGGTCTTCATTATCTTTTGGTTTTACTTCATTCATTGTTGCATATCGATTCTTGAGTACTTCTGGTTCTTCAAAGTATTCTTCTTGACTTCATCAATCTTCTTGCTGAATCATCGTCACTTGTTCTTCGAAACAAGTCTCTCTTGTAGGTGATGGTACAAGGTCTTTCCTACGGGACAAGTTCAATTGCATGATTAGAAACATCTCATAGTATTTAGAACAAATTCTTACACATAAAGACATATGTCATACAATCATGCAATTATCTTCGCCAATCATGCTTCAATACAACATTTATCCATATCCCGTAACTTTCTAGATGCCTTCCATCTCTACCAGAAAATTGTTAAGAGTGTGCAAGTCTACTCCAACATGTCAGCAAAGAGGTTTCATTCTAGATAAGTAGCAATGGAATGTTGTACAGTACCATCGACCACTTACCCATTACTTGCATATAAGTAGTATCTTGTTCATTAATGCAATTTTTTTCTAACATCCTAATATACTCAGGGCCGACTCCACTAGGGAGTCTAATAACAATATCACATACAATGATTACCTTTCCGATCGGAGGAATGAAAATTCTCCGTCGGAAGTATAATTCCATATGAATACAATATAAAATATACAAGTTAAATACATTCCAAAGTTACAAATACATCAACACTCCCTCTTAACTAGGAAGGTCTTTCTCGACACAGTTTTTTAGCACAAGTCTTCATCATCGACTACACCATTCAAGAAAGTTGTCTTGACATCCATCTGGTGTAATTCTTCCACTTCATCACTGCAACTAGAGAAAGTACCGTTATGATGGAAGTGTATCTGGCTATGGGTGCAAAATTTTCTTCATAATCTATCCCTTCTTTTTGGGAGAAGCCACGAGCCACAAACCTTGCCTTGTATTTATCCTCCTCCACTTGTGCGCACTACTCACTTGAGAGAATGAGTGAGTGAATGAATGAATAAATAGAGAGTCTAATAACCCTACCTCCTCCACTTATTTATACTTTTCTTCCACTTTCCTTTTACCCTATGCGGGCCGACCTATCTAGGAGGGCTACAGGTGAAATATGATGAATTAATAAAGTAGGTTACAGGTGAGACCTCCCTGCAGGAAGCAAAGCAAGTCATTGGGATGACATTATTGCGGAGGCAGAGAAATTGAGGCCATATTTCGATTTCATTCTGGATAAAGAGGGTGTAATAAAGTTAGCTAGGCAAAGCCTAACAACAGTCAAGGAAAAGTTCAATAAGAAGCCCATGGACTGTGCAGAAAAGGCCATAGAATTTCTGAATGGGTTGACAGAGGATGAGGTGAAAACAACTAGCATAAACTTCGGATAGAGTGTATAGTATTATTTGAGCAAAGAAGGTGGTGAATAAGTATCACTAGATGAACACGATTCAGGCAAGGATAGACATTTTAGCACATCAAGTAAAACTCTTCAAAGAAATGTTTGATCCATTATTCAAGAAGGGACTTCCTATCTTTTGGGAGGAGGATGGCACCACGAGGACATAGGAAGAAGAATATCAGGGAAAGTTGTGGGGATGTCGATTCAATTTGGATTATGTATAATTTAGGTAAATTTATTCTAATGTTTATGTATTGATTCATTGTAATTTTTTGCATAATTTATGAAATTCAGTCGGTTTCTCTTGGCCATCTTTTTTGGATAATATTAATTTGTCAAATTTCTTTAAACTATGTTTTTTGTTGCCAATTTAATGAATACATCGATCTGTACGTTGGATTTCTATTAATATATGATTCATGTGTTATTATGTGTTAAATGAATTTCTTCATTTAACTCATTTTATCTATAATTTTCTGCAACTAATAAACAACCACACATTTATATTGATGCTAGTAAGTGGAAAAGCGCTCTTACAAAGCCAGTTGCTTGGATATGCGTTGGATAAAGATAATTAATCTTATGAGTTTGATTCTAAGGCGTTTCTATTTCATTCTTGCATGTTGTGATTGTGTAATTGAAAGGTTTTTAATTATGTTGTGATTGTGTAATTGAAAGGTGTTTTCCACTGTGCATGTGCAGGTTGAAGTGGAGAAGCCACGTGGGCAGGAAGTCTGGCACGGAGGATACACATTGGCAGAATCCCTGACGTGGAGGAGTTGCATGGGCAGAAGGTGTGATGTGGACCGACCACATCATATCCACATGTGCCAGTGACCGTGAAGGATGGGCGAAGGTGGTTTCGCAAATGGAGAATGGTGGTTTTCCTTACCGCCCTTCATACTTGCGAAATCATGTGGTACTGCGACGTGGAGAGCGGTTTCAGATTCTGCAACCACCCATCCCCTTGTCCTAGCATGCATGTTGGGGATGCGGAACGGAAGTGGGACCCTTGATCTTTCGCTACCCGATTAATATTTTCCTCCATTTAAAATGGCTTGTACGTTGGCATGGAGGTGATCTTTTCCTTCATTTAAAATGGTTTGTATGTTGGCATGGAGGTGATCTTTTCCTTCATTTAAAATGGTTTGTACGTTGGCATGGAGGTGATATTTTCCGCCATTTAAAATGGTTTGTACGTTCGCACGAAGGTGATTTTTTTGCCATTTAAAATGGTTTGTACGTTCGCATGGAGGTGATCTTTTCGAACATTTAAAATGGTTTGTACGTTGGAATGGAGTTGATCTTTTCCGCCATTTAAAATGGTTTCTACAACGCTAATGGTAAATGATGGATTGTATCACTCGTGTGAATAATATCATCACATTTATGAGGCGCCCGTTTATGATGGATTGTGTTTATGTGTCACGACGTACAGATGATATCCCTCCACACTGTGATAATAAATGTCATGAACTTTTCTGCATTGATATCCCACCACACTGCTCTTCTTGCCCACTGCCTACATTGAAACTTATACTGCCACACTGCTCTTCCCGCTCACTGCCTACATTGAAACTTAAAGTTCAACCTCTCTGTGTTTGCCAATTTGGAGCTCTATTTTCTCTGAGGACCGAGGTTTGCTTTTGTCGAGGTGGAACCGAGAAGAGTGTTGGGCGGGTAGAGCAGTAAGATTGGTTTGAAGAATCGACTGTTAGTTTTTCAATTGGCAGGTAATTATATTATTCAAACCATAAATCTAAATCTGTAACAGAGCATGCTTATTCAGCCTCCGGGCTAAAAATCCATATCTTCCATGGTTGTCAAAAATCAATGTAATGACAATTTGAAGTTCACAATAATTTAAAGTCGTTGAACATTTTAGATTCTTCAGATTTCCATAATTTATTTCCTTCAATTCCAGGTAGTTATCTTCTTACATTCCATTAACATGAATTCACAACGTTATATTTGCAAAATCGGCGTTACTCATTAATGTCGATTCTCGCCAGCTTGCATACGTTTTCTATCTGGTGATGTAGCGTATTATTTTCATATATTCCATATTGTTTTCTACAAATCCTCTAGCATGAATTTTGGCTAGGTTTGATGGAAAAAGATAACGACAAATGAACTCGTAAAATTGAAACATGTTTTTTTTTTTAATATCATTTTGTAGTTAATATTCACTATAGTATACTGATCTATGTAAACATTAATACTTTATTTGAAATAATATTTGAAATTGATAATTTATGTCTTAATTTATATAATATTGATTACATTTCTTTTAATATAAATATATATAATTTAAGTATTTAATTTAATTGAATAAAATTAAGCAATCAAATAGCTTTAAACAATATTAAGGTATAATTGTTTGCCAATACAGTATCTTGGTTAGAAAAGTCCCATGTATTGCGTAGTTGGACGCGGTGTATGACTCAAATTGTTGGATGCAATGAGAACACATGTGAGTCTTGCATATGATACCAAGGCATTTAGTTTCAGAGATAAAGCTGATAAAAATGTTCTTAAAATTTAGGCAGGATACCATGTTGGAAAATGAATTTAACAGTGACAACAATGCAGATAGTGATGCCATTAGTTGGAAAGATTCTGACTGCGATTAACCAAACAAAAACATTCTTTCATACTTTTGGGCCGAGACTGTGGTGAATGATATAGCAGCTTCTACTTCGCCGAGTGTAGCACAGATCAATTCTGGAATAATCAAAGCCACGTGGCACAATTTGAACATTCCACGTGTCACCCTGGAGACTAGATTTCGACATTTGAACGAAACAATTTACACACGTTTTGCTACAAAGAGTTTGTTGTCAAGTCAAAATTTTGTAAATGAAAGCGAGGTCGCTCTATCGTAAGTTTGTTCCATTTCGGGGTGTTGGAAGTAGATGCTGAGGAGAAAGAGCATCCACTCCTTCCTCCAGGGATGACTTTTTCGGAGTGGCTAAAGTAGATATCGGCACTCTAAACACATATTTCATAGGAACATTGCTTCGCACATTTTGCTAGAGAGTGGAAATATCCAAAGAGAAAGATCGGCCGCTCTTTCTCCAAGTTCTATTTTTAGAATTCCCTCTTAAAAGAAGGGGCGGATGATCCTTCTTCTTCCCAATATTCTTTTCGTTATAGCTTGAGACTGCAAGAAAGGTCAGTTGATCCTTCTTCATCTTCACCATTCTGGATATCGTTCAATTTCTAGATAAAGGGTTTGACAATTATCTATTAAACAAAGGGGCGTCTGATCCTTCTTCTCGAAAAATAGAAGTCGGGGCAAACAATTTTATATGTTATAACTTAGCCGTGCTCAGTATTATTCTGGTGTTCACCATTTTGGATATAGATGAAATGACATACTAGCCTTCGTAGGTTGAATAATTTTACAATTCCCTCATAAATGAACACGCGGCCGACCCTTCTTCTGCCCAGTATTGTATTCATAATAGTTCTAGAATGCAAGAAGGGTCGATCGATCCTTCTTTCTTTCGCCATTCTAGATATAGGTGAATTGTTGGATATAGTTGTTCACAATTATCTCCTAAACGAAGGGGCGGCCGATCCTTCTCTTCGAAAAATGGAAGTCGGGACGAACATTTTTATATGTTAGAACTTAGATGATGTCCGAGTCCCTACTATTTATAGCAGAAGTTGGAAGCCGAGAATTTTCGACATAGCCTTCGTAGATTAAATATAATTAAATTTATTTGGTAAATGAAGTGTCGGCCGACCATTGTTGTGCTCAGTATTCTTCCCTTGTTTACAATTTTGGAAATACATGTATTGATGTCCTAGCATTCGTAGGTTGAAGATTTTTAATATTCTGTCATTAATGAACGGGAGGGAGACACTTCTTCTACCCAGAATTATTTTCGTAATATTTCTAGACTACAAGAAGGGTCATTCGATCCTTCTTGTGTTCGCTTCTTCTACAAGAAGGGGCGGCCGATCCTACCATTCAGAAAATTGGGAGTCCAAACAGCCATTTTTTATATATTATAATCGGTGTTATATCTTTGTTTAAAATAAATATGATTGTTAATGTGCTCCTGTTATTTTATATTTCATAAAACGCTTCTGAACTGGATTTTGGTTCTGAACAATGTGTGTTGTTATTTTATATTTCAGATATTGTTTATGAAATGGATTTTGGTACTCAACAATGTGTGGACCTACGTTTGAATGGATTGATAGTTGCTGAAGGAATCTCGTTTCCAGAAAGAAAATTTTTGCATAATATCATCATTAATGAAGGATGTATCATTGTAAATGTTACCAAGTCTTTGAATGCAAGTCTTCTATTGCCCTATCAATCAGAAGGTGCAGATACATTGTCAGAGGCTGTTGGTGGTTATATTCAATGGCCTCTATCTGAGATCGTTAACCAGATTGGGTCCGGTCTTCGCAAGAACGAGGTGAATGATATACCAGCTTCTTCTTCGACGAGTGTAGCATATATCATATCAACTGAGAATAGGTGAATGATATACCGGCTTCTACTTCGACGAGTGTAGCACATATCACAACAACTGAGAATAAATCTTCTTTTATTATGAGAAAAGTTAAGTTGTTACATAAGTGTTCAGAAATAAAGGATTGCATTTCCATAGGTTTTGTAACAAATGTTAGTGAGACTGATTTTGTTGGGGGGACATTTTTGGGTGACTTATCCTTTGGTATTCTGGTCGATGAAGTGGTGTTTTCTTGTATGGAATGTTGTCCAGGGGTGAGCAGTGGATCTTTTGTTGTATGGATGATTAAAAGAATCATTGATTTTAATACAGAAACATTGCTTTCTGTTCCAAGCGCTTTCAACAATAATCAATCTGAATCTACTAGTTAATTTGATACATCAATGTTCTTTAAAGCCATAGTATGTTGCTCGGGGATTAGTGTCAACTGTTTTTAAGGGAGAAATTGTACAATTCAAAGTACTAGATGCTGGTGAGTTTGGTATTTTAGTTCATAAAGTCTTCCGCAATTGTGAGGATTGTGGTGCATTTGAAGGCTCTATTATAAGATGGCCTGCAAACACTTTGCTTGACCTCGATAATGTTCCTTTGGATGTTATACATTTGGAATGTTTTTGAATAATGTCCTTTATAGATGGTCCTTCTAGGTACTCCCCATTGTGAATATACACATGTTAAAGGTAATCGAACAAGGCCATACAATTCTGTAAATGAGGTAGCACATATCATAACAACTGAGAAGGAGGTGAATGATATACCAGCTTCTACTTCGATGAGTGTAGCACATATCACAACAACTGAGAATAAATATTCTTTTATTATGAGAAAATTTAAGTTGTTACATAAGTGTTTAGAAAGAAAGGATTGCATTTCTATAGGTTTTGTAACAAATGTGAGTGAGACTGATTTTGTTGGGGGAACATTTTTGGGTGACATCTCCTTTGGTATTCTGGTCGCTCAAGTGGTGTTTTCTTGTATGGAATGTTGTCCAGGGGTGAGCAGTGGATATACCAGCTTCTTCTAAAATTTTCGAATGAAATTCAAGATCGTTACCTTACAGACTTGCAATAAATCAGGGTGCACACCTTGCAAACATTGGCACCAAACATTGTTGCTCAAATTTTTGTATATAAAAAATTCCACTTCGATCAATAGTTGAATGTGCTAAGAAATGTGATAGTTGAATGTTATAAATTCTATGGAATCAAATGCTCCTGTGACCAAAGAAGGAGATGACAGAAAAAGAAGCTTGTTTACAATGAGATTAGACATAATAGATGTCTGTCAAAATGCATGGTATAAATGCCATCAGATAAAAAAGAGCACTTTGGGTAAGGCGATTGGTGATATTTATCAGGAGTCAGATGCTAGTACTATCATATTGGAACCATCATGTTAAACTGTCACGTTTTTTTCCAAAACTTATTTTTGATGGGCACTTTATTCTCTAAATCGTCATTAATTTTTGTGGGTCACTCTTAATAGAATTTGGATTTACATTTTACAGCTAACCTTTCTAATTTCTTTTATTTTTTTTTCCATGATCATTAATTTGTTTGATAAGTTAACATAAACAACTTGGCATTAAAATAGAAAATTCCAAATTGTTAACTTGACACGTAACCATTGGACCTTTCTATGCATATCATACTTGGAAATAAATGTACACATTGAAAATATTTTTAGCCATGAGCATTTTCTATATAGTTAAAACTTTTATTTTTTATGTAAATGTGAAATTTTAATCAATTTTAAAATATATATTAATAAAAAATTTACTATGGACAGGTAATTATTTTATCTGCTGAAGGGCAAAATTTAAACCATACCGTTTTTGGACAGGGAATATATATACTTAAAAAATGCTTAGATAGACAACAACAATGGGTTGTTGGTGCAGAATAAAACATGAAGATTGATGTAAATAACATCATATGGGCATGGTCACCAAGAAGGGCCTTGCAGTAGAAAAAAATAGAATAAACGAGAAGGGCCTTGCAGCAATCAAGGCACAATGAGAAAATATGGGGAATAGTGTTCAGAGTCGTGGATGTTCTCAAGGGTTGATAGTAGACAAAATTGGTTTCTAAATTTCTCTATGTGGCAGTTTTAAGCAACAAAATTGTTGTGTTTCTAAATTTCCACTTGGTCAACAAAAAGTTGTATTTTCTCATTTTCATTAAAGTTTTATAAAAGGAAAGATACAACTTATAGCCATTGGGATTGATAATGGATGGTTATTTGTTACAAAATTGGATTTGTGATAAGTGTTGTAATTTGCACACTAATTGTCGTTAAGTGTTGTAATTGTGCTTAAGAATAATTGGCCTTTAGAAGTGGTTTATCTACTGCACTTAAAATCAAGTAATTATCCTCAGAGTAACTACCTAAATACTAAAATATGATCCGCTATACTCAAACTGCCAAATTCAGCGGTGCTCATAAGAAAAAATATTATATACAAGCCAATACTCTATGTGAGCCAACTATATTTCTAATACTGAATGTGCAAAATCAAATATGCCACATGTCACAATATGATCGTTCTGCATGTCACTCCGCGATATTAGATATCAACATTTAAAAAAAAAAATTATAGACGTTTTGCTTCAAAGACTATGTTGGCAAGTGGAAGTATTCTCAGAGAAAGAGTGGCCACTCTTTCCCAAAGGTGTTCTATTGTTACGAGTCCCTCGTAAATGAAGGGTCTGCTGACCCTTCTTATTCCAAATATTCTTTTCATAATAGTTTGATACTGCAAGAAGGGTCGGTCGATCCTTCTTGTGTTCTCTATTATGGATATAGACGAATTGTTGGATAAAGGATTTCACAATTAACTACGAAAAGAAGGAGCAGCCGATTCTTCTTGTCGGAAAACGGAAGTCAGGAGAAACCATTTTTTATAGGTTAAAACTTCCAAAGTGTTCTATTTTTAAAATTGCCTCGTAATTGAAAGGTCGAACGACCCTTCGTATTCCCAATATTATTTTCATAATAGTTCGACACTGCAAGAAGGGTCACTCAACCCTTCTTATTCCAAACAATTCTTTTCATAATAATTCGCCACTATAAAAAATGTCGGTCCATCCTTCTTGTGTATTCCATTATGGATATAGCTGAATTGCTGGATAAATGTTTTCACAATTCATTATGAAAAGAAGGGGCGGCCGGTCCTTCTTGTCAAAAAACAAAAGTCGGGACAAACGATTTTTATATGCTATAACTTAGCTGATTGACTAGATATTCAGAAAATAGAAGTTGGGACAAATGATTTTTATATGTTATAACTTAGCTGATTGTGGAATCTTGGTTTTCAATTTTGATATATTTTCTTTCCGCAACCTGCATCCCACAATTGCAGATTGAGGATTGCGGAAAGAATGTATATATTTATGAAATAAAACCCCACAACGCTTCTTTTCCTTCCAGCATGTTTACGTTTTAACCGTCGATTTGTCTTGATCCTGCGGATGAGATTACACCAGGTGATTAAAATGAAGTTTAGCTTGCATGTTTAGCTTGTCAGTGTTAGCACTAGTGTTGTCCTGGATGAAACTAGGAGGCTCAATTTCTAGAAAGAATAGAGAAAGCCTCGGTGGTCTAAGCAAAATAGAATCATCTGGGTAGGTATTGACGGCCTCAAGGGTGAACTAATAAAATCCCAAGCCTGAAACTTTGCAAGGAAAATTAAATTGCTGAGGTCCGCCTATAGTTACATATATGCACAAATAAACGATCTAGATCGGTGGTGGTAAAGATCTACAGTCATGAGCACGCTTCGCACAAAAAGAGTGAGGTGTTCTAGACGGAGGTGGGAGGTTCAGCCCACAAGCATCTTAAGTAGCATATCAACGGCCAATGGAGCATATCGATGGTCGGGAACTACTTCTCCGATACAACATGCGCGGAGCAAACAAACTTTCGGATCCACAAACTTTTGGTAGAGGCCCGCAGGTTTGGACAACGCAGATCTGAGGAGGCCGAGATCTATGGCCAAGGTTTTGTTCGCAGATCTAACTTGCACAAAACATCAATGAAAGCCAAATATGCGAAGTTGGTAAAAGTTGTAGCATTTGATGGCTAGGATTCGAGGTGACATGTGGCGGGATTTGAGGCCACCAGGGATCAAGAAAATGGATGGCCAGGGAAGCTTCCACGCCGCAGGAGATGCAGGGGTTATAGAAAAGGATAAATCATATAAAAAACTTGCCTATACGGAGAACTGGATTCCTACTTTGCATCCAAAAGCGACATGAGCAAGTTGTGAAGAAACAAACAGGTCAACCAAGGGCCCAAGCCAACCTCAAAAAAATAGGTAGGTTATCTGCTCTACAGTAAACTATTTAATGGTTGAATTGAATGATAGAGAACCCATAGAAACACTATTTACAGACAGAGATGTAGAGGTGTACGACACTATGATGACCGATGACCCCATGGAAATTGTAAAAAATAAACTGAAACTGGTTAAGGAGTGAGGTATAGACGTGCACCAGGTCCACCAGTCATATTTCCAATTGTTTACAGTCGTCCAAACCCCTGCTTTTCTCGAATTTGTTGAATGGTGTGCCTTTAACTAATCTTCTACCAAGAGGAAAATCATGGACGCTTCCAAGTCCAATATCCTTTGCGAAATCGATACCCAAACCCTTAGAAAATCCCTTTCAGTCCCAAAAGAGTTTTTCCAGAAAGCTATAGGGTATACCGAGGAATCCCTAATCCATTTTTTTAGACAATCCCCTATTGAAGTAAAACAGAATTTATATAGGTCCTGTCTAAATCCTACTATCCAAATACAAGAGCAGGATTTCCCAGCTGAAGCCAGACTATTCATGGAAGAATCCAGAGGTGTTATCTCCATGATGAGCCAATTCCTAGGTCTAGACTCTGATATGTATGTCACAGAACCTCTAATAAGTTTTCTTTTTGTCCTAGGAACTTGCCCCCTGGAATCAGATGACCCAAGCCAGTCTACCCAATGTGCATGCCTCAGGTTTGATGAAGTTTTGGTTGAAAGTATACACTCCCAGCTAAAGAATTTCCAGGAAATAAGGATTTTCATATTTCAGTCCTACTTACTTAAAATGTTCTTGGCATTCAATGAGGAAAACTTGCAAATGCCTAAGGTACTACTTACTCAGGATATGTACACTGATTACACCAAGTTCCATGATGAGCTCATGTCTGAGGTTTATCAAGTCATTTTCCAAAGGAAGCTTCCTAGAGTATTACCAGAAATGCAGGAGTTACTACAGCTTTCTCTTGAGAAGAGGGTCGAAGATTGGTTCCTTTTAGAGAACGGAACAATCATCAGGGTTTATGGGTTTGCTTATGCACCCTACGTGCTACCAGTTTTCCTGACCCCCAGAATGTTTGCATTAGAATTCATTAGCCAAAAATTGAAGGAAAAAGCTGAGCACTTTCTAGATCATAGAAAGGGCTCTGATATTGTGTTTCCATGGACTGCAGGTCCATTCTTAGTAAAAAACAAAGGAGCTCTTACAGCCATCAAATGCAAGATAAAGGAGATGGGTTTCAAAACAGAAGCACCCTTAAACTATGATCCCCACCACATCATTTCCAACAGGAGGAAGGAAAGCAACAGGAAGGCTTTTGTGTATTTCGAAATTCCAGGCATGGTAGAAGCTACAAATTTATTGGAATGTCCTAGAAGGAGCCAGATGGAAATAGACACACCTGAGAGCTCCTCCCTGCTGACACAAGGGAACACACCCACAGTGCCTGACTCTTCTATCCTAGTACTATCAGTGCTAGCAACCATGCTTATGGCCATAAACTTAATAAAATCCAGCAAGGAAGCTGATATTGTCCCTATGGACACAGAAGGGGAAGCTAAGAGAGCCCCAAAGAGGCAGAAAACTGATGAATCTGAGCAGCAGCTAGTACTAGTGGGGACTCGTAAAGGAAAAAAGAAACAAGTGGATAAGCTACTAGCATTTGAGATCAAAGAGTATGTGTTTTACCCAGCAACCACTCAGCTTGCTGCCTTAAGCAAGACTAGAGATGATTTGATAGATGAATACAAGGTGGACTCATGGGCAGCGTCAGAAGAGTCCAAGTTATATACTGAACTAAGAAAAATTTCAAGCAAAGAAGTGTTTCTAGTGACTAGCCGGAGCCTTGCTCAGAACACCCTGAGTTTGGCCTTAGACACCAAGAGCAAGGCCACTGAGCTAAGGATGAATTTAGAGGACATCCATGTCCTAGATGTAATAAACTTGCACAAAGAAACTGGGGATATTATTTATACTAAACTGTTGAGGACATCTTTGGAGCTATTAAAGTTACAGGTCAGTAAGAGTAAGGTTTCCAGCCAACTCAAGCAGGAAAAGATGGAAAACAAATCTCATAAGGAAAAGATCAATAAATTGTAGGGTGACATAGTGGCCACTGAGGGCTAGCTTGATAAAAGAGCCATTATTCAAAACCTACTCAACGAAAAAGACAACATCATCCAATCTCTAAAAAAGGGGCTGAAAATCCCCTCTACCCGGTTATTAGCAGTATCTGAGCTAGTAGAACTAGAGGAAAAGAAGGATAAGTTGCAGAATGACTTGACAGACTGTAGGTCCAAGCTATTGAAGCTTGAAGCGAAGGAAAAACAATGGCAGATAGATATAGCCACTGTGGTGGCAAGTGAGAAAATCTCAAAGGCCAGAGTGGAAGAGCTTGAGAAGAGACTGCAGCAAAAAGAGCAAGAAGTAGAAAGCATGGCCACACCATCCATAGAGGCTGGTGATTTTTCCTTGGTAGGGGCTATAGCGGAAGCTAGTCTGGAGGACATGGAAATAACAAGATTAAAAAAGCAGAATGTGAATCTGAAAACCCTGAAGGATAATGCAGAAAGAGAAAAGGAGGTTTGGGAAGCGAAGCACCAGGAGTTGCAGGGTAAATATGATGAGTTGGAAAGACAAGCTACAGGGAAGACTTCCTTGCTATAGGCCAGGCAGGTCATCTGGGATGGCATTATTGAAGAAGCAGGAAAATTGAGGCCCTTCCTCGATTTTGTCTTGGACAAGGAAATCGTGATAAAATTAGCCAAGAGTACTGTGACAACAACAAATAAGAAATTGAACAAAAAACCTGTAGAGTATACTGAGAATGCCATCAAATTCCTCAATGGATTATCTGAGGAGTAGGTCAAGACAACTGGTTGAACAGATAGGGTTTCCATCATCATTGGAGCCAAAAAAGTGATGCACAAGCACCAGCAGGTAAAGGCTATTCAAGCTAAAATAGATGTCATGGAATGACAGATCAAGTATTTCAAAGACATGTTTGACCCTTTGTTCAAGAAAGGGTTACCTCTCTTTTGGGAGGAGGATGGAACAATGCTCACAGAAGAAGAATATCAGAAGAAATCGGTAGGATGTAAAGTGCATTTCAATGATTTTGCAGATATGGATCAGTTGCTATCAGGGAAGACAATGGTGGAGAAAATGGAAAAGGATTTTGAGTTAAGCATGATGTTCAAGGAGGCTAGTGCACATCTGCGAAGCTACTCTTATAGGGACCACACTAAGATCCGAGTCTTAATGAAGGAGTTGGCCACCTCAGAGCTGCCTATTGCCGAGCTATGGAAGCTCGTTGAGAAATATGGGAAGGGAAAGCTGATATTGAACCGCTGAAGATTCAATGATTGTGGGATAGCAGCATGGAGGAAATATTCGCTGAAGCATTTTGTTTATTTTGTTAGAGTCTATTGTCTTTTGGTAAAAATGCTCAGTAATTTTGTAAAAGGCAATTGGGCCAGTTTTACCAGCATTGTCATTTTGTTGTAACTAATTCCTGAGGGTGGCGAACCTATTTGAATAGGTGTCACCTACATTGTAACAACTTCCTGTTGAGGCAGCTCAAGCCAGAAGGCTCTGAGCATCTATGTAAGCAATGTAATAGAAGGAGAAAGGGTTGGAAAATTTTGTTGGACTCGTGAATTCCCTGTGTTATTAAGAACTCTCAAATATATTTTAATAAAATCTGGGTAGGCCGAGCAAGGTTTTCTATCAGAGATTCTTGAGTTATTCATCTTACAGTCTGTTTACTTCTTCTTTTATGTGAATGTTTCTCTCACTGTTTAATTCATACTAATATGGGTTTTCATGCTTGGATAAGTGTTTTATCGGGACATAAGTCATAAATATTATGCTCTGTTGCTTTCATTTCAAGCATCCACTACCATTTTCTACTAAAGTAGGTATAGAATTCATTATCATAAGCTCTATATTGATGGGTTGTTCTTATCTTCTTCTTTAATCACCAAACAAAATCTCTTTGACTGTGAGCGGGTGGCTATCCTACCTCTGATTAGTTTTCTTTGCGAAGCACTGTCATGTTTAATCATATCCTACCTCCTACCTCTTATTAGTTTGATCTACAGTTTCGATTTGTCTTTAATCATGATCTGTGTGTGTTTTATGTTTTAAGTGAATTTATTTAATTAAAACATTTATCTATTTCTGCAAATGATTAACATAAATTAATAAATTCATGTTAATTTTTGAATTAGCATTCCAGCTACAGGGTAATCTTGCATGTGCCTAATCCTTAAAACTAATATGGGTGAATTTTCATTTCCTAATTGTGTTGTGGTTAAACCCGCATTAGTAACTTCGCTATACTCAATGTGCCAAATCAAATAAAAAATAGTAACCTCCCTATACTCAGTGTGCCAAATCAAATATGCCACGTTTCACAATGTGATCATTCCACGTGTCACCCTAGGATACTAGATATCAACATTTTAGCAACAAAATTTATAAACGTTTTGCTTTAAAGACTTTGCTGGCAAGTGGAAATATTCTCAGAGAAAGAGTGGCTGCTCTTTCTCCAAGGTGTTCTACTGTTACAATTCCCTCTTAAATGAAGGATCGGCCAACCCTTCTTATTCCAAATATTCTTTTCATAATCGTTCAACACTCTAAGAAGGGTCGACCGATCCTTATTGTATTTCCATTATGGCTATAGTTGAATTCCTTATTGTATTATCCATTATAGTGGCGGATCACTTGGCCTCCGGCTCCAATGGCGGTTCAATAAATCACTACTGGCTCATGAAGAATATGTTGGGGAAGATTCTGGACGACATGCTGGGAAACTAGGGTTCTACTCAGAACAAAATGCTAGCCACCAGGGCCAAGCTCATTTCCCTGGACGAAAGTCTAGCTAATCTCGATGCCACCTTCTCTTGGAGCCAGCACGCGATCGTAAGTCGAAGCCTGGTCCAAGATGACTCTGCTGGCAAAGGAAACGACGGTCCTTCCTGTGTCTCTGCGGCCCTGCTATACTCAATGTTCCAAATCAAATATGCCACATGGAACAATATGATTGTTCCATGTGTCACCCTAGGATACTAGATATCAACATTTTTACCAACGAAATTTATAGACGTTTTGCTTTAAAGACTTTGCTGGAAAATGGAAATATTCTCAGAGAAAGGGCGGTTTTTCTTTCTCCAATGTGTTCTATTGTTACAATTCCCTCCTAATTGAAGGGTCGGCTGACCCTTCTTATTCCCCACATTATTTTCATAATAGTTCCACACTGCAAGAAGGGTCGATCGACCCTTCTTATTACCAATATTCTTTTCATAATATTTTGACACTACAAGAAGGGTCGGTCGATCCTTCTTGTGTTCTCCATTATGGATATAGCTAAATTGCTGGATAAAGTTTTCACCATTAAGTATGAAAAGAAGGGGCGACCGATCCTTCATGTCGGAAAACGGGTGTCGGGACAAACAATGACTTGAATATTTTATACATTCATTTTTTCACATTAAAATTTAGAACATTTATGAAATAAAATGCCGCAACCTTTCTTTTTCTTCCTGCATGTTTAAGTTCTAACTATCGATTTGTCTTGATCCCGCAGATGAGATTACACTCAGTGATTTAAATGAATTTTAGTTTGTCCTTTTTCTGACTGTTTTTCTGAATTTGCGGGAAGCTTTGAGTTTTTCCACCAAGTTTTTTTCATCCCGCAATCTCCCTTATTGCTTATTGCGGGAAGACTTTGTAAATAGCTTTTGAACTTTTCGTTCCGCAACCCTTAATTGCAGATTGCAGAAAAGTGGTTCAAGTAATAAGGTGTGTTGTGTGGCCCCACAACCCGCAACCCGCAATTGCGGATTACGAAAGATTATTTGAATTATCAAAGGTTGTTTGTGCTCTCACATCCCGCAACCGGCATTTGCGGATTGCGGGAACCTTTTTATTGTTGGTTTTTAGGTTGCGATCCCACAACCCTTGACCCGCAATTGCGGATTGCGGATTGGGGGAACAATGTACATAGTTCCAAAATAAAACTCTCGCAACTTGACCCTGCATCCTGCAAGGTTTAATCTCAGTCGTTGATTCATTTTCATCCTACGGTCTAGATTTGGCCCGTCGAAAAGCAATAAATATGTGATTTTCCCTATTTTTCCTTATCATTTTTACTTTCGGAAATTACCTTCCTGCTTGAATTTTACTACGAAGTTTTTATCGTGTCTGTTACCCGTTACTTTCAGCTAAAAGAGGTTGGTTTTGCTCATTCCTCTTATTCAGTTATCTACTGTTTCGAGATTTTGAATTGTTTTTTATTTTTGTTCATTCGTTTATCAAAAACCCTCCAGTTTCAAACATGTCGAGCAATACACATTGTAAAACTGCTCAGAAGGATTTACTAAACAAAGACCCAAATTTCAGTATTTTCTCGGACACTAGTAATAAAATCACTGAAACCTATCAACTAGACTAGTCCAGAATCTATTCAATTTTTGATAATGACCAGCTGGCGTATGAGAAAATTAGGGATTCCCATCTTCATGCCATTGCTGCCAGACCCGCTATCTTGCCTTATACTGATGCAGTTAAATGGATTGTGGACCATGCTAACCCTAAAGACTGGTCATTTAATGATAGTGCAGGGTCACAATTGGCTACCTTCCTCCCTAAGGATTTCATCAGAGCTTATGCTCTTAAACGATCTATGCAACCCCTTAACACTGAGTTCATGGAATCTTCTAATACCAGGTACAATTTCAACGAAATGTTGAATTCATGGATGAATAAACCTGACAGTTTCATCCGTAGGGATAATAACTTGTACCCGGTTTCCTGGTTTAAAGAACCTTATTCCCTATTGGCTGCCATACTATGCAGACTCTATGGTCTCCCAAACTGTTCTGTATTTAAAGCTGAGTGGGCTCCTATAGCCCATCATGTTCTAACGACTGGTGAGTCGTTCTCTTGGGCATCAATCTTGTCTTTTGAACTCAAAACAACCATTCAAGCATATTAGAAGGCACCAGCTGTGAAGAAGCCACATTTCTTCTTTTCAACTTTTGTCGTTGATATATTTTGTGCAGAATTCCAATATCCCAACATGGGATGGAATTGGACTCCATCAAATCCTCTTGTCCATATTTATCATTCAGCATTATGGGAGAACAATTATATGCCTTTCATATATGACATTTGTGATCACTTCTTTGGAAGTATTTACTTCAAAATCTTCAGAGAACAGGCTCCTGCTTTCTCAGTTGATGCCAGAACCTTCATTGCCACAATTGGTGACTGGTATGTGTGTGAATCCTTCTCTTATGTCAGAGTTTGGGGAGGTAGTATTGTTCATCTGCTACCCAGGATAGTTCTTGACAGAATGGTCATTGAAGAGGTTTCCTATCAAACTATTACCGATGGTGTGTATTTAAAGCTAAGTGGTCCTAAGAGGACGGTGTGGCCTAAGTTCCCCTTGAACCTTAGGCCATTGGCCATCCCAAATTCAACTTGGGCTATAGTGTTGGGTGACAAAATTGCTACTTTAAAATTGGGTTCTGTGACCAAAAGAAGACATGATCCTAAAGGTGTTCTAGATGCCCATTTCAAGCACAACCATGTGAGGGGTGGATTTATTCATGAAGAACTTCTTGATGAATCCATCTATTAGGGAGTAAATACCTTTGATGAAGTCTTGGCAAGGGCTAAGAGTAAAGATGAACAGAACCATATCATGCAGTATCAACATGACCTTAAGACTACGGTTTTGAGCTGCAGAGCAATGGAACTAAACCTCATTGAGCAAGCAAGAAAGGATAGAGAGCAGAAACAAGTTCAGAAAGCACCTGCTCCACTAATGCTGACCTGTAGTAAAGGGGATAAAGGAAAAGGTCTCATGGAAGATGCTCGAGAGGTAAAGACTGCTGAACAATCGAAGGTATTGATGCAAGCATCACAACAATCAAAGCATAAGTTAGCTCAGATGACTTTGATGCTAGACACTCAAGCAGTTGCAGCTCCTAAGCTTATTGCTAATATTCAAGTGATTGTTGCAGTTACTCAGACTGTCACCAAGCTAGCCAAAAGGCAGAAAACTCAGACTTCTTCATCTCAAATCCCTACCTTCAATATTAGTGACAATGATGTTGAAGATGAGGTACATTCTTCTGTGCCTGTGATTGAGGAAGTAACTAAAACTTCACAAAGAATTACAAATTCATTGAATGCTATTGAAGTGGATGATTTTGTCCCAGACCATCAATTTCTTGAAACTACCCCTACCGCTGACACCACAACCTCAGCACTTCTACTTCCATCTATTCAAATTCTTTCAACTTTGTCATCTGGGGTAGCACCTCCATTCCCCATATCCCAGATTTTCCATACTCTAACTACCATCACTGCTCCATTCCCAGCCATCTCGATTCCACTTCCTATTTTTCCATCTACTATTGCAGAGATCCAGTCTTTGATTGTCCCTCTGCAATCACCTCCATTCATTTTATCACCACCAACTACTGATGAGCAGACTCCAATTCTTCCTTCTTCATTACCAACGGATGATATCCAAGTTCCACTTTTTGAATCCTTCACTTCAATTCCATCCCCAACTTCTGTACCAGCAGTTATTCAAAATATCTCTTCCACCCCAACTACTTCCCAAATAACTATGTCTATACCTGCTCCTTCTACCACTCAGACATCTTCATTGGTTTCAACAGTAAATGTGACTTAATCATTTACTGAATTGGTAGTTGAGTTCGAAGAAGAAATTGTAGTCCCTCTTGGGGATTACTTCTACAGTAGAGCTTCCAAGCCAGTGGTAAGAAAAGGTAAGAAGAGAAACAGGGATAAAGGTGGATTGGAGGAACCTACTCCTAATCAAATAATTTGGACCAAGCAGTCTGATGACATACAGTGAGAAGCATTGGATGCTGCTGCAGCCATGGGTGCTTTTGCAGGTGCAAACTATGATTCAGTGACAACACTGAATAGGGATATTGATTTAAAGAAAGAAAAGCTAAAGAAGCTTGTAGAGAAATTGGCCAAAACCAATGAGGAACATGAATATTATGTTACTCATCTCGGGAAGGTATTTGAAGATATGTTTCAAGATCTGCAATTGAAAAATACCTCTCTCCAGGTCAAATTACATGATGCAAAAGTTGTAAATGCTGCCAATACACAAAGGATAGTTGTTCTAGAAAAACCATGTGAGGATGCAACTGCAAGTGCATCCTCCTCTGCATTCTCTAGGTTTTCCCAGCTGGAGTTTAAGGATTTGGCCATTCAGGTCAATGATGAACACTGTAAGCTGCTAACTGAATTGTTTCACACCTTGAATGATATCCATGAGACTCACATTGTTTTTGGGAAGATGTATGTTACTCTTGATCAGCAGGTAGCCAAAAGATAGCAGGCCTTTAAGGCCAATGAAAATATTGTGGAATGGCAGAGGTCCATTAAGGATAGACCTGAGAATATTCCTACTCTCACTAGTTTCCAACTGAAGAAAATCAGAATTGCATTGCGTGCTTGGCATGATCTAAATGATAAGGTTGGAGATACTATCCAGAAAGCACAAGGTGTTTGCGGAAGGAGCTAGTACGCTGTGGATAGCATCATGGAGAAGTTGCAGTTCCCTACCATGGACCTCATTGAAAGTGCTTGTCCACTGAAGTTGATGCTAGAACAGGTTGAACGTCGATGCGAGGAAGCTAAAGAGAAGATCCAGCACCTTGAGCATATCAAGATTGATGACGTGGATCAGTTATTCGGGCAACCTGTTGCCATTGAGGGAATGATCCACATTTTTATTGGTATTTGGGATAATTTGGCTAAAAACGAGCTGGAAAATTTTACGTGTGATGCCTAGCTAGGGATTGAGTCGGTCAATTATCCAAATATAGATGAATTGTTAGAAATTGCAGCCAAGTGGCAAGATTTTCTTGGCCATTAGCCTAGTTCGATTTTTGAAATCCTTGTTTTTTTGAAAATTTATCTTTTGTAACAAAATTGTAATTATTATTTAAAGGGTAGATCTCTCGTAGGCTAGGGATCATGATGGAATTTGGAGGAGAAAATCAGCAAAAGAGACTGGGCATACTCTAGTTAATGCAGGGATTGTAATTTCTTGCAAACTTTCAGTAATACAGTTATGTTATTTTCTTGCATGCACTTTTGTCTATTAATCAAATTTCTCTGATCAATATTGATTTTCACTTTCAAGTTGTTTATCAATACTGTTTAATCTTTTGCAATCTATAATTACATTGATCTATAGTTTTGATTTTTCTCTGCTTATGATCTGTGTATCCTTAATGTTTTAAAGAATTTATTCAATTAAAACTTTTAGCTATTTCTGCAAATGGTTTTTATAGAAAATTATAATTGATGTTAATTTTTCAATTGACATATCAATTACAGGTCAATCTTGAATGCGCTTGAACCCTTAATTTTCCATCAGTTAACTTTAATTGGTTGATAGTAATTTGAGCAGATGAGTAATTAATCTCCTTTATAGTGTTCATGAATGTTGATTTTCACTTCAGATTCTTTATGAACACTGTTTAATTTTTGCAATCAATAATCCATACATTGATCTACAGTTTGGATTTGTCTTTACTAATGATCTGTGTCTTTTATGTTTTAAGTGAATTTATTTAATTAAAACATTTATCTATTTCTACAAATGATTAACATAAATTAATAAATTCATGTTAATTTTTCAATTAGCATTTCCAACTACAAGGTAATCTTGCATGTGCCTAATCCTTAAAACTACTATCAGTGAATTTTCATTTCCTGATTGTGTTGTGGTTAAACCAGCATTAGTAACCTCACTATACTCAATGTGCTAAATCAAATATGCCACGTGTCTCAATAAGATCGTTCCACGTGTCACCCTAGGATAGCAGATATCAACATTTTAACAACAAAATTTATACAATTTTTGCTTTAAAGACTTTGCTGACAAGTAGAAATATTCTTAGAGAAAGAGCGGCAGCTCTTTCTCCAAGGTTTTCTATGGTTACAATTCCCTCCTAAATGAAGGGTCGGCCAACCCTTCTTATTCACAATATTCATTTCATAATAGTTCGACATTGCAAGAAGGGTCGGTCGATCCTTCTTGCATTCTCCATTATGGCTATAGCTAAATTGTTGGATAAAGGTTTTCACAATTAACTACGAAAAGAAGGGGCGGCCGATCCTTCTTGTCATAAAATGGAAGTTGGGACAAACCATTTTTATATGATATAACTTCCAAGGTGTTCTATTTTTACAATTCCCTCATAATTGAAGGGTTGCCCGACCCTTCTTATTCCCAATATTATTTTCACAATAGTTCGACACTGCAAGAAGGGTCAGTCGACCCTTCTTATTCCCAAAATTATTTCCATAATATTTCAACACTGCAAGAAGGGTTGGTCGATCGTTCTCGTGTTCTCCATTATCCATATAGTTGAATTATTGGATAAATTTTTTCACAATTAACTACAAAAAGAAGGGGCAGTCGATCCTTCTTGTCAGAAAATGGAAGTCGGGACAAACAATTTTATATGTTATAACTTCCAAGGTGTTCTATTTTTACAATTCCCTTGAAAGTGAATGCTCGGATGACCCTTTTTATTCCCAATATTGTTTTCATAATAGTTCGACACTGCAAGAAGGGTCGATCGATCCTTCTTGTGTTGTCCATTATGGATATAGTTGAATTGTTGGATATAGGTTTTTACAATTAACTACGAAAAGAAGGGGCGGCCGATCCTTCTTGTCGAAAAACAAGGATCGAAGAAAAAAGTCGACAGAAACCATTATTATATGTTATAACTTACAAGGTGTTCTATTTTTACAATTCCCTCATAATTGAAGGGTCGACTGCCCCATCTTATTCCCAATATTATTTTTATAATAGTTTGACACTCTCAAAAGGGTCGATCGACCCTTCTTATTCCCAATATTATTTTCATATTAGTTCGACACTGCAAAAAGGGTCGCTCGATCCTTCTTGTGTTATCCATTATGGATATAGCTGAATTCGTGGATAAATGTTTTCACAACTAACTACGAAAAGAAGGGGTGCCCGATCATTCTTGTTGGAAAACGGAAGTTGGGACAACCATTTTTATAACTTTTCGCCTTACATTTTGAACATTTACAAATGCAAATTGCAATTTTCAAATAAAAAATTGAATTTTCTGATTTGAAATCCACACATTTCAAATTAGAAATTGCATTTTTAAATTTTAAATTCACAGTTTCCAAATGAAAATTGTCATTTTTTGATTTGAGATTCACCATTTTCAAATCAAATTTTGCATTTTTTTATTTGAAATTCACACTTTTCAAATCAAAATTTGCATTTTTTTACTTGAAATTCACACTTTCTAAATTGAAATTCATAGTTTTATAACAAAAAACTGCAATTTTAAGGTTCATAGGTAGTCAAAAAACACACTATTTGAATTGAAAAACACACTTTTCAAAGACAATATTGCCACTTTCAGAACCTGTTTTTGCACTTTAGAAAGGTTGATATTGACACTTTCAAAGGCTAAAGTTGCTCAACATTTTAGATTGTCCTTGTCAGTCGCTGAATGTTGGCGGCATCTTTTATTCAGTTAGATGTAGGCTCGTTTGAAGGGACGGTAGTGGAGCTGCTGCATTTAATACTCTGTAGCTCAATGCTTAGCTTTCACCGTCTACACCTCTATCAACCATCATGATAGTACTATCAACGGTCATGACAATACTATTCGGACAGATGCAGGCTAGCTTGAAGGGATGGTAGTGGAGGATGACACGGGACAAGGGTCACCCAGACGCCCTGTAACGTCATGCCCCCAATAAATTATGCCCTCAATCATTATGCTGATGCCAGTTTACACAATTCATTTCTATCATTGCTTCCTTACACATAACTGCCTCCATGCTGAAGGCAGTAATTCTAGTTTTACCGCGCTGTCGAGCAAGTACTGCAAATTTATTTTCAATTGTACGAGATGGCCTTTTACATGGATTTTAAGTCATTCAATCTCTACAAAGCCATTAATGGCAATCCTCTCATATGTGTGGGCTTCTGTGAAAATATCTGGGAGTCAAGTTGGCTCTCCGCCCTGCTTTCCATAGAAATTCCTATAAATATTTTCAATGGAGTAGGAGACCTCCATTCAAGAGACCTATAATTTAAAGATTGGCTGAACTTCTAGGTGGATTTCTGGTAGTTCAGTTTTTTTAATTGGTATATCATGGCTGCCCGTATGAGGGCATGTAGACGTAGGGGATCCAGCAGGGGTGTAGGGTCTTCATGACCTGGGGGGGAAAGTTGCTCTCAGGGAGAAGGCTCATCTCAATAGCACACCATGGGGATGGAAGAGTCTTCCCTGCTGATGCAGGAGCATCGGGACCTAGGCAGATCAGTTGAAGTTGATCGACCGAAGGAAGCCGACCAACGGGAGTGCCGAAGACCATTGGTACGGGGAGCAAGTTGACTTGTTGAAGTCAACAAGTCGAGTAGAAGCAGTTGGAGTGCGACCGACTGAAGGAACAACAGATGTCGCGAGAAGTCGATTATCGACAGGAGACGATCGATGAGTGAAGAGCGGCGTAAGAGGTCGGGTAGTCGACAAGTGGTCGAACCACGACATGACAAGGTTGGGCGAAGCCCAGTATATTGGGAAAGGAATGAACCGACAGGACAATTGAGATGTGACTGACTACTGTAGCAGGGTTGGAAGGACAAAAAGTCAAGGGACTGTACCAGTAGCCGTTCAGGATTGCTGAGGAATTTATTATAGTTATTGCGAGTTGGTGAAGGCCATCATAGTGGACGTCATGGATAGAGGCTGTGCAGCACGGATGGAAGTTGACAGTGTAGGTTCACGGGATTTGGACAAGATCGGAGAATGGAGGGAACGCGTGTCTCAGGATTGTAATAATCTTGTAAATAGCACCCGCAGGGTAGAAGAGGAAGAAAAGGTCTTTAGTTTAGGAGACAAGGGAGGAAGAAGAAGACGAAGAAGAGTAGAGCAGAGCGCAGAGCCGAGAGAGTTTTGAAGAGTCACACTGGCTGAGTGCAGAGGGTTGAGATCGAACCATAGCTCAGAGTTCCTTGGTGAACCAAGAGAGGGTGAGGTCGACACATAGGGAGAACACACCACAGTTACTTCTATGTTGTAATGGCTGAGGCCGATTGTAGTTAGTTATTTGCTTATAGTTATTTTATATTGTAACCGATTTTAGAGAAGTAATATAAGCCAATCCGAGCATCTTGTTCTACACCTTGTTTGTGTAAGCATTGTGGTTTGTGTCGTCTGTATTGTTAAGCAAGAACCTTATTTCCGTAAGGAAACTTGTGTCAGTTGGTATCAGAGCCCGGAAGCGACTCTGGTTGGAGAAAAAGACTATACCAACCTGACTTGCATCAGTTGGTATCAGGACCCGGAAGCATGAGAATTTTCAACGAAGGTTGAAAATGGCTCATAGAGGCATTAATGTCTGAGGACGAAGAGCACATGGCGCAGCAACCATCACAGTGGATCGTGAGATGTTCGACAAATGCGTCCAAACGATGCGGACTTTGAAAAATGAAGTCGCAGCGATCAAAGAAAACCAAAGGCGTGGTTACATTCCTGAAGCGCTAGACCACAGCGACGAGGAAGTCGAAGCTTGGGAAGCCGCAGTAGAAGAACCAGAGGAAAAACTCATCAAGCTTCTGACAAAAATGAGAGGTCGAGCGAAGATAGATGTGCGTATGTACTCGGGAAGCCTGGACCCAGAAGACTTGATCGACTGGTTCAGAGAGATGGAAAAATATTTTGATGTAGAGCAGATCGAGGACCCTAAACAGGTTAAGACCACATGTCTAAGGTTGAAGGGTCATACTTCGTTGTGGTGGGTCAATGTACAGGCTGACAGACTCAAGAAAGGAAAGGAGAAAATCAAATCTTGGGATAGGATGGTTGCCAAGTTGAAGGGGAAGTTCTTGCCAAACGACTATGTGATTTCCTTGTTCAGGAAGTTACAGAACTTTCGACAAAAAGAGATGACTGTGAAGGAGTACACGAAGGAATTCTACCGATTGTTGATTCGATCAGGACAGACTGATGAAGGAGAAGAAGTTGTCACCAGATATGTAAACGGCTTGAAATACGCTTTTCAGAATGAACTCAGCATGTCGAGGTTCAGAGCAGTCAGAGAAGCCTATCAGTTAGCTCTGAAGGAAGAAGAGAAACTGGTGAGAAAGTCCGCAGCAACCAGAGGCAGGATGACTAGTCGGGGTGGAAAGACTGTCTCCATGAAAGGTCAAGGTAGCGGATACAAGAAAGAAGGTGTCGAAGATAGTCGACGCATAGAAGGGACATCGACGAAGGAAAGGGTGTAGGAGAACTGATGCGATGGCCGTGAGAACTGCAGTCGAGGTGCGTATGGTCGACGTGGTCCATCCGACAAGAAAGGAGTTGACAGACTGACTATAATCTGTTACAAATGTCGAGGGATGGGTCACGAGGCATATGAATGCCCAGAAAACCTACATGCTGCAGAAGAGTTGAAACCTAGACGTCGAAAGGATGAGCAAGTCGACGAGAGGAAAGAATCGGCATCAGATAGCAGTGGAGGTGAGAAAAAGAAGAACCAGAATCTGACAGTTCAAAGAGCTTTGATCCAGGAAGATCAACATGATCCGATGGAACCAACACAATGGAAGGCTATCTTTCGAACAAAGGTGCATATCGGAGAATGGCGTTGCAAGACCATAGTTGATGGTGGGAGTACAGAGAATCTTGTGTCAACAGAATTCATTGACAAGATCGGGTTGAAGTGTCGAGAACACCCACACCCATACAAGATATCATGGTTGCAGAAAGGACACCATGTTAAGGTGACCAGACAGTGCCTGATCAACTTCAGAGTTGAAGGATTGGA
This sequence comes from Larix kaempferi, assembly GCA_027924585.1. NCBI lineage: Eukaryota > Viridiplantae > Streptophyta > Pinopsida > Pinales > Pinaceae > Larix > Larix kaempferi. The sequence continues at coordinate 2,126,619 of BSBM01000755.1, read as the reverse complement.
GGACAGTGTACTGTGTGATGTAGTTCCCATGGATGCATGCCATCTGTTGTTAGCGAGGCCATCGCAATATGATCATAAGATGATCTATGATGGTCGAGCTAACACAACCACAGTGTGGAAGAATGGCGTGAAAAGGACTCTTAAGCCGAGGCGAGGAGAGCCAGCTGACAGTAAGGACGGTGATAGAAATCTTTGGGAGAAGCGAGTGTTGATGAGCACCGCCAAGGAATTCCTTGCAGAGGAGGAAAAACAATCAGGATGTTTTGCAATCATTCCAAAAGGACCATATGTCGAAGGAACGACCAACACGGAGAGCATTCCGGTCGAAGTCGAGGAGTTGCTCAAAGAGTTTCAGGACATAATGGCTTATGAGAAATCGAGGGGATTACCGCCGACAAGGAGCATATCCCATCAAATCGACTTGATTCCAGGGTCGAGTCTGCCAAACAAAGCACCATATAGGATGAGTCTAGCAGAGGGACAAGAGCTCAACCGATAGGTCCAAGAGTTGCTGGACAAGGGATTGATCCGAGAAAGTTTGAGCCCATGTGCAATACTAGCAGTATTGACACCAAAGAAGGGCGGGGAATGGAGAATGTGTACTGATTCCAGAGCCATCAACAGGATCACGATCAAGTATTGATTTTCATTGCCAAGGATGGACGACTTGATGGATTTCCTAAGTGGAGCAACATACTTCACGAAATTAGACCTGAAGAGTGGATATCACTAGATTAGGGTCAAAGAAGGAGATGAATGGAAGACAGCATTTAAGACAAGAGAAGGGTTATATGAGTGGTTAGTCATGCCATTCGGATTGATTAATGCACCTAGTACATTCATGAGATTGATGAATGAGGTACTGAAGCCATTCTTGGGAAAGTTTGTCGTAGTCTATTTAGACGACATTCTGATTTTCAGTCGAACCAAGTCAAAACATTTGGAGCACGTTCGACAAGTATTGCAGAAATTGCAGGAAGAGAAGCTGATGATTAACCTGCAAAAGTGTTTCTTCATGAAGAAGGAGTTGGTGTACTTGGGATTTGTAATTTCAGATAAAGGGTTGGAGATGGACCCCGAGAAGGTGAAGGCAATAGTAGATTGGCTAAAACTGACAAGTACGGCTGCAGTGAGAAGTTTCCATGGACTTGCTAGTTTCTACCAGAAGTTCATTCGAGGATTCAGTCGGATTTGTGCACCATTGACAGAATGCATGAGAAAGGGTGAGTTCAAGTGGATGGATAAGGCCCAGGAATATTTCAACAAATTGAAGGAAAAGGTCATTGAGAGCCTAGTGTTGGTGCTCCCAGACTTTGACAAAGTCTTCCAGGTCGATTTTGATACAAGTGGGATAACAATTGGAGCAGTGTTGAGCTAGGAAGGCCGACCAATTGCATTCTTCAATGAAAAACTGAATGGAGTGAAGCAGAAGTATTCGGTCTATGACCAAGAGTTTTATGCTATCATACAAGCATTGAAGAAATGGAGGCATTATTTGTTGCCACAGGAGTTTGTGTTATACACGGATCACCAAGCACTGAGGTATCTTAATACCTTATCGAAGTTGGACCAGAGACACATGAAGTGGGTGGAGCTGCTACAAAGATATACATTCATGTAGCGACATAGGTCGGGCAAGTCGAACAAAGTTGCTGACGCGTTGAACAGGAGAGTTGCGATGTTGAGCACGACGACTGTTCAAGCAACAGGGATAGAGTCGATAAAGATGGAGTATGAGACCGACAAATATTTTGCAAAGGCATGGAAGGCTTGTCATGAGCCTTGGAGCACCGACAGAACTCCATATTTAAGTTATCTCATTCAAGAAGGTTACCTGTTTAGGGGAAGTCAGCTGTGTATTCCCAGAGGATAAGTGAGGGAGAACCTAATCCGAGAATTTCATAATGGTGGGTTAGTAGGGTACTTTGGGATCGACAAGACCAAAGCACTGATCGACGAGAAATATTTCTGGCCAAGGATGTCGACAGATGTCAGAAAATGGGTTCAATAATGTCAAGTTTGTCAGTTGGAAAAAGGAAGGATTCAGAACACGGGGTTGTATACACCATTGCCAGTACCAGAAAACCCATGGGAGCATCTTAGCATGGATTTTGTGTTAGAATTACCAAGGACTTAGCGAGGGAACGACTCAATATTTGTTGTAGTCGACAAATTTTCGAAGATGGCACATTTCATACCATGTAAGAAAACAAATGATGCCACAAGAATCGCTGTACTATTCTTTAAGGAAATAGTCAGGTTGCATGGGTTTCCAAAGAGTATCACGTCGGATAGGGATACAAAATTCATGGGGCATTTCTGGAGGACCCTATGGAAGAAACTCGACATGAAGTTAGAGTTTAGCTTGGCATATCATCCGCAAACAAACAGACAAACCGAGGTTGTAAACAAAAGTTTGGGAAACCTTCTAAGATTCTTAGCAGTCGATAGATCCAAGCAGTGGGAAAATGTGTTGGCGTAGGCAGAGTTTGCATATAACAATTCTATGAATCGATCGACAGGATTGAGCCCATTCCAGATTGTTCAAGGGAGAAGTCTACATGTAGTGGCAGATTTGGTCGAATTGCCGACAAAAACCAGGAAGAGCACGGATGCAGAATCATTCGCAGAGCATATGCATGAAGTTCATGAAAATGTGTGAAAGCGCATCGAGAAGAGTAACGCAGCCTACAAGTTGAGAGCAGACCAGAGGAAGAGGCTATTATCATTCCAAGAAGGGGACTTAGTCTATGCATATTTGCGGAAGGAGCGATTTTCGACAGGAACATACAACAAGTTGAAGTTGAAGAAGATAGGACCATGCAAGATTCTAAAGAAGATTTCAGACAATGCCTATGTGTTGGAATTGCCGGAATACTTGAACATTTCAGCAACATTCAATGTCTCAGACCTGTATAAATTTGAAGAAGGGTCAAGCAGCAGTGAAGGGGATGGAACCAGTATCGACTGGATAGAACCGATTCTAGACCGGCATAAAGAAGGGATCACAAAAGTAATTGATGAATGCGAATTAGGGCGTACTCGTAGATCACGCATGAAAGAATACTTGGTGCGATGGACAAATGATGAGTTGTAGGAAGCGACATGGATTTCCGAAGAGGAGTTCAGGAGACTGACAGAGTAGTCGGATTCTTTTTCACTTGGGGAGACTGATGCAGGAGCATTGGGACCTAGGCAGATCAATCAAAGTTGATCGACCGAAGGTAGCCGAACAACGGGAGTGCCGATGACCACTGGTGCGGGGAGCAAGTTGACTTGTCGAAGTCAACAAGTCGAGCAGAAGCAGTCGGAGTGCGTCCGACTGAAGGAACAACAGATGTTGCGAGAATTTGAGGATCAACAAGAGATGGTCAATGGGTGAAGAGCGGCGTAAGAGGTCGGGTAGTCGACAAGTGGTCGAACTACGACATGACAAGGTTTGGTGAAGCCCAGTATATTGGGAATGGAATGAACCAACAGGACAGTCGAGATGTGGCTGACTGCTGTAGCAGGGTCGGAAGAACAAAAAGTCAAGGGACTGTACCAATAGCCGTTCGGGGTTGCTGAGGAAGTTATTACAGTTATTGCAAGTTGGTGAAGGACATGACAGTGGACTTCATGGATAGAGGTTGTGCAGCACGGATGGAAGCTGACAATGCAGGTTCACAGGATTTGGAAAGGATCGACGAATGGAGAGAACGCGTGTCTCGAGATTGTAATAATATTGGAAACAGCACCCACAGGGTAGAAGAGGAAGAAAAGTTCTTCAGTTTAGGAGACAAGGGAGGAAGAAAAATATGAAGAAGAGAAGAGCAGAGCGCAGAGCTGAGAGAGTTGTGAAGAGTCACACTGGCCGAGTGCAGAGGGTTGAGATCGAACCATAGCTCTGAGTTCTGTGGTGAACCAAGAGAGGGTGAGGTTGACACACAGGGAGAACACACCACAGTTATTTCTATGTTGTAACGGCTGAGGCTGACTGTAATTAGTTATTTGCTTACAATTATTTTATATTGTAACCAATTTTAGAGAAGTAATATAAGCCAATCCAGGCATCTTGTTCTACACCTTGTTTGTGTAAGCATTGTGGTTTGTGTCGTGTGTATTATTAAGCAAGAACCTTATTTCCGTAAGGTGACTTGCGTCACCTACAAACCTTCAATTGGGGGGATCAGTATCTAGCAGAGATGCCTGCTCCAATAGAGGCGCAGATAGCACACCACGAATTATCCCTTCTTTGGGAATACGAAGCCCACTTGGGCTGAAAATTAATCTCCAACCCCTACTGGGCGGTGAGGATCTTGTTCGCTCATGAAATTCTAGCGAGGAACCAGTTGGCTCACGGCCTCCATGAAGCCCTCCAAATTATAAAAGACAGCCAATAAACTCATTCGGCCAGTGTTTGCTTGCTCAAGTTTGCTCTGAAATATTGCATGGATAGTACCTCGAGGGACTTCCCTCATGAAGAACCAATTTCCCCATGGGGGAAGAACCCTGCTCCCTGATTGGTCTTCCCGTTCTGCGTTCGTGCCGGTCTTGGTGGTCAGCGTCCAACTCGCTGGTGGCTCACTGTTTTTTCAGTGGATTTTTCGCTGGTGGCTCATTGTTTTTTCTGTGTATTTTGCCATGTATTTGGAAGTTCAATCTTGGTGCAAACTCTGGATGTTAGCATGGTTTTGTTATGGGGGTTGCTTGGTCAATATTCAATTGTTAGAATCGGTCAATATGGACCATTGAATAGCATATAAATAGATTCAGTGAACTGTAAGCCTAAGGGCAGATTAGAAGAGAGAGAGATAGTGGAAAAATCCTCTTTTTGGTCTAATTTAGATCCACAACATTATGTTTTGACTATTCCTGCGACGGGTTTACCGCAGATTTTAATGAATGCATGAAGATGTCTAATTATTGTTCTAATTCTGTCTCTATCTCTATCTATGTGTGGTGGTGAATGTTGCATTATGTCTATTATGCTATGGATTGAATGATAATGGTTCCCGTGATTCAGTAGAATGGATATGTTACTGTGAATGTTTACTTTATGTTGAATCTGTGAATTGCTTACATAATATGTGAATGATTAGTAAATAGTATGCTGTCAAATTGATGATATCTGGTTAACTTTCTTCCATAAGAGATTTGTGGGTAAAGCATATTCTCAATGCCACTACGGAAACTTGGTTCCTGCAGCACCCTCCGCAGGTGTTGCTAGGAAGGGTAACTCCTTTCTGGGCCAGTGTATAAGGGATTTTTGGTGCTTGTTGACGATAGTGAGAACCCCTGTCGAGAAGAGTTGATTCACCACGGGTTTTATCTGCAGTTAGCCTGGTTGTATGCTCCTCAGTTTGATCTACTCTGGCTTTTTGACCATACTCAGTATGGCATGAGATGTTGGGCGCTCGTTTGTAATTGTATTCAGTAATTGTGTCTTCCATTTTGATTCTTTCCAACTTGCTGGATGCACCAACATTTTTTTTTTAAAATAGAAACATTTTACTTTTTAAAGAGAAACATTCTTTATTTTTATTTTTTTTAAATAGAAACATTTTACTTTTTATTTTTTATTTTTTTAAATAGAAACATTTTATTTTTTAAAGAGAAACATTCTTTCCTTTTGTTTTTCTTAAATAGAAACATTTTACTTTTTATTGCAATGGTGTAGATACAAAATCAATGACAATTATATTCAACACTGATTCCATGTATAATTTCAAAAAAAAACAACACATGCATGCATTCCCAGACACACCATAAATCTAATTAAAATTTAAGCAGGACACTGTGTTGGAAAAGGACATTCCCAGACTACAATGTAGATAGTGATGCCATTAGTTGGAATGATTCTGACTGCGATTAACCAGACATAAACATTATTTCTTTTTTTTTTTTAAATAGAAACAATATACTTTTGGGTCTGCTCAAAGTTCCAAATCAAATATGCCATGTGTCACAATATGATCGTTTCACGTGTCACCCTAGGATACTATATATAAAAATTTTAACAACAAAATTTATATAATTTTTGCTTTAAAGACTTTGCTGGCAAGTGGAAATATTCTTAGAGAAAGAGCGACTGCTCTTTCTCCAAGGTTTTCTATTGTTACAATTCCCTCCTAAATGAAGGGTCAGCCGACCCTTCTTATTCCCAATATTTGTTTCATAATAGTTCAACACTGCAAGAAGGGTTGGCCGATCCTTCTTGTATTCTTCATTATGGCTATAGCTGAATTGTTGGATAAATCTTTTCACAATTAACTGCGAAAGAAGGGGCGATCGATCCTTCTTGTCGGAAAATGGAAGTCGGGACAAACAGGTTTTATATGTTATAACTTTTCACCTTAAAAATTTGAACATTTATAAATGGAAATTGCAATTTACAAATAAAAAATTCCCCGTATTATTTTCATAATATTTTGACACTGCAAGAAGGGTCGGTCAACCCTTCTTATTACCAATATTCTTTTCATAATATTTCGACACTGTAAGAAGGGTTGTTCAATCCTTCTTGTGTTCTCCATTATGGATATAACTGAATTGTCGGATAAAGGTTTTCATAGTTAACTACGAAAAGAAGGGGCGGCCGATCCTTCTTGTCGGAAAACGGAAGTCGAGACAAACTATTTTTATATGTTCAACCAACCTTGGTTATTCCCAGTATTGTTTTCATAATAGTTGAACACTGCAAGAAGGATCGGTCGATCCTTCTTGTGTTCTCCATTAATATTGGGCATTGGTCATAAATGAATCCAATATCAATTTTAGCATAAAATTGGTGAATACTTAGATGCGGTAAACCAGAGCATAAACATATGAATTCTGATTTAATATTACTTTCATCCAAGCATGAAGAATAACACAATGGAAAATATCTACTGGAAATAACAATTAACAGAGAAAGGAAGGAAATTTATAGACACACATAATTTACTACAAATAACAATTAACAGAGAAAAGAAGGGAATTTACAGACTGTCATTGCGGGAAATAAAAATTAATAGAGAAATGAAGGAAATTTACATACTGTCATTAATGAATAGTTTTTTCATCAGTGGTACAATTATATTCAACACATTCCATGTATAATTTCAAAAACAAGAAACTCATGCATGCCTTCCTAGACACACTATAATGCTAATTACAATTTAACATTGATCGACACGACAGTTTGACATGTTCTCTGAAGTGGTCAAACGGAGGACCTAGTCGGCCAGCCAACCTAAGATCCTCCAACATCTCCCCCATGAACAATCTGTTTCTTCATCCCGAAGAAATCAGAAAATAACTCAAGTTGAATGAACAGAACGTTGTTGACTATGAAAGCACAGTCCTTCTACCTTCTACTTGGCGTAGTAAGAACAAGTTGACAGCATGGTCTGGTACTAAAACAACATTCAACGATTGCTGCAACTGTTTATTACTGCATGTGACGATGGCTCCATCCCATCATTACATCCATCTATCGCAGATCTATCTCACCGATCACGGTTTCAGGTCGAATTATTGCACGTCATCACATGTATTGTTCCATAGTTGCATATTCTTACTGGATTTCAGTGATTATAATTTTTGCGGGCGAATTCAGATCCTCTGTTATAAAACGACGGCTCCATTCCGTCCATATATCCATCAATGGCAGACCTACCAATCTCTTTCGGTCATGTTTTCAGATGCCTAACATTCCAAGATCAACATTTCTGTGTACAAATGATGGTTCTTAACAGAGATGAAATGGGTTGCTTCACAACTACGTTAAGATTTTCGTTTAATTATTGCCCGTAGTTGAGTATAATTTTTTCCCGCGAACCTTACGGCTCCATCCCCTCCTCGTTGCATACCCGGGAACATAATGACAAATCCATGCATACCCAGGAACATAATGACAAATCCAGTTATTGAAAGAAGAGTGACAGACGAAAATGTGATTGGTTCCAAGGAACATAATGACAAATCCATGTATTTGGACTTGGCTCGAAATGCCCATATATCAACTATGGGCAGTAAAATAAACGAAAAGCTTAACGTAGTTGTGAAGCAACCCATTGCATCTCTGTTAGGAACCATCATTTGTACATAGAACTGCTCATCTTGGAAAGTTAGGCATCTGACAACATGACCGAAAGAGATTGGTAGGTCTGCCATTGATGGATATATGGATGGAATGGAGCCATCATTTTCTAAAAGAGGTCCAACATGAATTCTCCCGCAAAACTTATAATCACTGACATCCAGCAAGAATATGCACCTATGAAACAATAATGACATATACGGGAAATAATTAAACGAAATGCTCCATCGTTCGCGGGAAAAAAGTTATAACCAACTAAGGGCAATAATTAAACGAAAAGGTTCACGGGAAAAACTTATAATCAACTATAGGCAATAATTAGACGAAAAGGTTGACGGTAAAAACTCATATATCATGAGGAGAACTAGGGAGCGATTGTAAGACTCAAGCATTTCTCATAAAACAACAGAGGAAGTAAAAGAAAATTCCACGGCTTCCCGGACAATTTCAGTTTGCTGTGATATGGGGCATGGTTAGCCTATATATAGTGATTGGCCACTGTGTTGATGGATTAAAAATATTTTGCTGGATATTAATCATACACGTTTCAATCCAATCGATTCCTTGAAAATCCAACGGCCAACATGCCTGCTACCAACGCATTAAATGGCCTACAACAGGCTCCTACAGCAGGATGAATAATATTCATCGTAAGTTTCAGCCTATGTGAATCAAGTATACCATATATTAAATTATGCAATTACTTCCCATGATTGTTTTTAAGAAACAAAGTTGTTTATGTGAATAAAGTATACCATATATTAACCCTGGATGTGGTCATCACCATTATACAAGTGGCCACGTGTCGGACACAAGGAGGGCACATGGGGGAGGAGCCTCGACCCAGGCACCCGTAACATGGCATGCACGCCCCATGTAATATACCACCTCCCTTGCTTCCACTTTCCTTCCCTCACATGTGCAGCTTTATGGCTCCTTCTCGATTCTTCGCTCACAAGTCCCTTCACCAGCTAGCTGGCTGCAACTCTGGTACCTCGACCCTCTACACATTCAAAGCAACCCTCACCTTGGGGCAGCTCCATGTCTACTGGGTAGATGCCCCATTCTCTCTGCTTTGTCTACTAGGGAGCTGCCCCATTCTCTCTGCTCTGTCTACTGGGGAGTTGCCCCATTCTCGAGGAATAATGGGGTAGCTCAACTATTATCAGTTTAAAATTGATTTGGAGTGTATCAGTTTTAAACTTCGTTAAGGAACTTCTACTTAGCAACTCAACCATAAATTCCTTACACCATCTTCATCTCCAACTACTTCTCATTTCTCCACAAACTGCAAGCTATACTTCTCATTTGGACCCCAATCATATAACATCCTCATTGCTGGTTCAGAAAACGCAGGAGCTTAAAACAATCCCCAAACGTTAAATGGTACCATTAATTTCTTTAATATTCATTTAAACAATATTTAAACTAATTTTAAAAATCAAATATGCCACGTGTCACAATATAAGCATTCCACGTGTCGCAATATTTATAGAAGTTTTGCTTTAAAGACTTTGCTGGCAAGTAGAAATATTCTCAGAAAAATAGCGGCCGCTCTTTCTCCAAGGTGTTCTATTGCTACAATTCCCTCCTAAATGAAGGGTCGACCGACCCTTCTTATTCCTAATATTCTTTTCATAATAGTTTGACACTGCAAGAAGGGTCAGTCGATCCTTCTTGTATTATCCATTATGGCCATAGTTGAATTGATGGATAAATGTTTTGACAATCAACTATGAAAAGAAGGTGCGGCCGACCCTTCTTGTCGTAAAACGGAAGTTGGGACAAACCATTTTTATATGATATAACTTTCGAGGTGTTCTATTTTTACAATTCCCTCGTAATTGAAGGGTCGATCGACCCTTCTTATTCCCCATATTATTTTCATAATAGTTCAACACTGAAATAAGGGTCGGCCGACCCTTCTTATTATCAATATTCTTTTCATAATATTTCGACACTACAAGAAGGGTCGACCGACCGTTCTTGTGTTCTCCATTATGGATATAGCTGAATTCTTGGATAAAGGTTTTCACAATTAACTACTAAAAGAAGGGGTGACCGATCCTTCTTGTCGGAAAATGGAAGTAGGGACAAACTATTTTTATATGTTATAAATTCCAAGGTGTTCTAGTTTAACAATTCCCTTGAAATTTAAGGGTCGACCGACCCTTCTTATTCCCAAACCGATTTTCATAATAGCTCGACAGTGCAAGAAGGGTCAGTCGATCCTTCTTTTGTTCTCCATTATGGATATAGCTGAATTGTTGGATAAATGTTTTCATGATTAACTACGAAAAGAAGGGACAGACGATCCTTCTTGTCGAAAAATAGAAGTCGGGACAAACCATTTTTATATGTTATAACTTAGTGGATTGACTTGTTATTGTAACAATGACTAGATATTTTAAACATTGAATTTTTCACATTAAAATTTTGAACATTTACAAATGAAAATTGCAATTTTCAAATAAAAAATTGCAGTTTTTTTATTTGAAATTCACACTTTCAAATCCGAAATTGCATTTTTTTATTTTAAATTCACACTTTTCAAATCAAAATTGGCATTTTTTTATTTGAAATTCACACTTTTCAAATCAAAATTTGCATTTTTATATTTTAAATTCACACTTTTCAAATCAAAATTTGCATTTTTTGATTTGAAATTCACTTATTTTGAATTGAAATTCATAGTTTCATAACAAAAAAAGTGTAATTTTAAGGTTCATAAGTAGTCAAAAAACACACTATTCGAATAGAAAAACACACTTTTTAAATCCAATATTGCCACTTTCAGAACCCGTTTTGCACTTTAGAAAGGTTGATATTAACACTTTCAAAGTCTAAATTCACACTTTCTTAGTCCAAAATTTGCCTAATATGTCCAAATTTAATGAAATTGGCGTTTATTGCTCACTAGCCATATAAAAGCAAAATTAGAGCAACTGAAGCGGGTTGTTTATTACTATGTTGTAAAAAATAAGAGAGGGGTTTGTCTTTGACACAACAAAGTCCTTAAAAAATATAGGAGGACAATAAGTGATTTTGAAGCAAGATAGTGAAAAAAAAATTAAGTCAAGATATTATATTGTAATTTGGTTTATTCGAAAATTGAATTGGGAATGTGTGACAAGTAGGTTGCCACAAAAATTAATAGAAAGCAAGGAAAAAGAAAACTACCAAGGACAAGTCATTACAAGAGAAAAAAAAAAGGTAAAGTAATTAAAGGACATGACCTAGAATGTCCATTTTATGTGTTGCAGTCATTTAGGGTATGTTTGTGGAAGCAATTGTCTACCAAACAGTTGAAGAGAAAATATAGATAGACAAAGTTGAATATTGATCACAGGATATGATGTGTGTATGTCTTAAAAGTTCAAACAAAAACAAGAAGATTGTAACAAGATTTATGGATTTTCAAAAAGGGAACAAATTAATTGTGGAATCTCTAGTGTTGTCATTTGAAAGTATGATGTAGCCAACACATTAATTTGAAAATATCTTTTAAGAGCCTCAAGAATGGACAATATATGCTCGTAAGTTGTTTTCAAAAACAAATACAAGTGCATTACTAGACAAGCTAGATTCTATATTATCATTAAACAAATTATATGCCAGGATAAAGTGAATAGACATTAACTTTAGCTAATCAAGACATAATTCAAATACTATAACTATTGATCACTAGTTTGAAGTAAAATTAAAATTTGAAACAATTGCACATGGAAAAGAACCTGCAAACTATCAATAGCGATTAAGAAAGCTTACTGCTATTTTAGTTCAAGTATTCAAAAAAATTGTTTTGTGCATTAGGCAAAAGAGTCTTTGAATTATAAGTTCCACAAATTGTGGATTTGCACTGACACTTGAAGAGCTTTGAAACAGCTACAAAATTGCTATTAGCTACTGAGGTAGCCTATAGTATGGGAAAATGTTTTTTGTCTATTCTTTCTTTGAACAAGGTGGGACAAAAACCAAAAAACTTGTGGCTACAAAAGTAATCAAACATTGCACATAGTATTTTGTTACAGATTGGGTTTTTTTGCAATTTTTTTCATATGTCAAGGCATCTGACATGGTAAACTATATCATCAAGGAAGCAAAAATGGCCCGGATGACCACATGATATTTTCAAAGAAGGAAGGAAAAAGTAACGACAACATCAAGTCTTATATTTTTTTCGTTCTGCAAGGAGTTTTTTTTCCGTTTTGTATTTATGCTTTGCTGGATATATATGTATGTACCTACAGGTGCACATTGTATATAGACAATGGTTAAAACATCATCAAATATGGCAATAGCATATGAATTTGCAAGTCTCTAAATAGACATATTTTTTGTTGCGGAAATGAAGCAATTCGAATAACAACAATGGAGCACAAATTGATTCTCATATTTTTGTTTCACATAATTATAGCATTTATGCAAGTGAACAAGCACTGCTAATTTTTTCACCAGTTGCATTGTTAAAGATTCAAAACAGACATTTATCCTAACTTCAAAATCTAGGATAAAATGCAGAGCATGATAGCATTTTTCATTTCATTTATATATTCTAAATAAATTATTTTGGTTTCCAATTGCATTGGATCTATCAGTTATTTATTACAAAAGATATAATGGCACACAATATAGCCACTACACAAATTTCAAGAATAGTTACTTGAACGTGTGGAAACCAAACCATTAAATATAATGAATAAAGGAAAATTTAAGTCAAAATCAACATTTTAATTTGATAAAAAAGTAAATGAGGTAACAAGCAATTACGTAGCCTCTTCCTTGTTGAGGAGGCATGGTTTCCACATAGATAAAAAATGAAAATATGGTACCATTTGAAAAATTCAAAAAAAAACTAAATGCATTGGCTAAGCGAAGGACTCAAGGAATCTGGCATCATAATAGAATTGACAATAGGGAAACCATACAGTGATGGTGATCATCAATGCCTTTATGGTTGGAAGCATTGAAGGAAAAGTAAAAGTGAAATAATGGTTTGGTAAAAAAAATTACCTTACTTTAGTGTCCCAATAGTTAGATGTATCAATGCATTTAGGTGTTCCTAGTGCACCATTAAATTAATTTATTTAAAATGTGGATTTGTGTGATTTTTAAGGTGCACTCATGCATGTCAAGGCTATTAAGTACATTGATTAGCTTCTGATTTTTTCTAAAATATTATATTTTATAACAAAATGTCTAAATGTATTTGTGTGCTTCTTACTTATAGATGCACTAATGCACTTATTGTATAATTATGCACAAATGTATGTGATATCATGAAATATTAAAATGTTTTCTAGTGCACATGTATAAGGAATGGACCAGGGCACCATCCATGTGTGTGCACCGAGATGTTTTTTAATTTATTAAATTAAAAAACCAATAATGCATAGAAAATGTCTAAATTCAATTGGTGCAATGTAGATAATAATGCACCAATGCACTTATAAGTTTATGATGTGTCACTTAAAGTTTGTTTAATATTAAAATAAACATATGTTTTATAGGGATTACACATAGAGACTTTTAGGGTGCCTAGTTATTTAAAGCATTGATGCACCTGGTAATTTAGCACACCAATGTGACATATATATGGGTGTATTGGTGCACTTTATACAATCTAAGCACATTGATTAAAACATATCCACTAAAAAATATGGTCACATGCTTCCGCTAACAACCTTTACTATAAATGGATAGGAAAGGATTTTTGGAAGGAGATTCCAGAAAAACCTCCATTAAAAGGTGTTTTTCTTGTGATGCTTGCCCCATTATTTTATTTACATATTTATACCATTGTTTGGTATGAGCAACCAAATTTTTCTCTCCCATTACATTATTTACATTTCTATTCACTTATCTTTATCTTTCTCAAATATTCATTCTCTAGTCTTCCATTTTATAAGTAACCATATGCTTTCTTTTGTTTGTGTGTCTCTCTTTCACATTAATGTCACTTTTGTTCATAATTAAATATTTTGCATTATTTCATTTAATCATCACTCATCACTCATTTATTCGAGTTATTTCTCTTTATGTATTCTCGCTCTCTCTTGATTGACTTCTTCCAACTTCAATATTAACATCATTCATTTCCTCTCTTTTTTTCAAGAGAAAAAAACTACTATTGATATTCATGGTGAATCAAATAGTACAAGGAGAAATGGATCCGATCCAGATCCAAAATACCAAAATGCATATGCATACTGACATAACTTAGCCTAATAGTGGACTATATACATCATTAACTCAAAGAAACCAGAATCTTCTTCAATCAAAAAAAGAGCTGCCTAGAATCTAAAAAAGGCATTCAGAACCTCCAAAAACAGCAAAGGCCTTTAAAGATCATCAACAGAGAAAATTCAAAAAAAATAGATGTCACCCTGGTCCTAGATGACACTGTCCAACCATTCTTCCCATATCAAAATGCCTTCAGATCCTTCAAGAGCTTATTTTGAGAGTTTTTCGGCCATTGAATTATATTCTCTATATATGTGTTCAAAGGAAATATTGTGCTGAAGAGAAATTTCCTTTTGTGTACGAACACACCAGTGACGAAGATTGTTTACATTCAAATTGAAGTCACCAGATGCCCATTTGATTGTAACACGTGAGTCTCCAAAGACTTTGACATTATCTAATCCAAAGATATTAGCCATCTTTAATACACACCATAATGCCAAAAGTTCTGCTTTCATATTGCTTCCCACTCCACAGTTGAGATGTACAGAAAAATAGTGAGATTCATTGAGGAAGATGACTCCTCCCACTACACACAATCCATTTTGTGCCGCAACATCGAAAAATATAACAGGTTGGTTCACTTTGAAGGAAAAATGACTAAGCCTAGAAATCGAAAGACTGAGCTTATCATCTCTGTATAGGTGAAACATCTTCAAAGTGATTAAGCTACAAGCCATGTAATCAGGTTGTAAGTCCTGAAATAGAGCACAGTTTCTCGACTACCAAACTGCACAAGCAATTAAAATAGCTAATGTGAAGAAAGTTTTACAGTTCCTGTACCAATTCAATAGGCAGAAACTGAAATCACCAACATCCCATTGTCTAGTAATACTCAACTTTGAAGAACAGAAAGACCAAACTAATTTGTTAAATTTGCAATCCACAAATATGTGTTGTGAAGTTTCAGCAACAAGTGAGCATAGACTACATCTATTTGGCCCAATCCATCCTCTTTTCAAAAGATTGTCCCAAGTCTTTAATTTATCCTAGAGTGCTAACCTTGAAAAACATTTCTGCTTTAATGGAATTTTCAACTTCCATAATCTCTTGTACCACCAATTCTGAGGAAAAATATATCGGTCTTGAATAATCCTGAGATAAGTAGTCTTGGCAGTGATGATTCCAGAGCTAGGATTCCCATTCCATATCAAAAGATCACTATCCTCATTTAATTTTACACCTGCAGAATTTAGATTTCTAATGTAACTGTCCCACTCCCGGGCATATGAGCCAACAAGTCCAAGGTCATTAGAGTTCATCCAAGCAACAGTATGGGGAGCATTAGGTCTGTGTATAAGAATTCTGTCAAGAGTAGAAAGACCAAGAACTTTCAAATATTGAACCAATATGTTTGAAAGAACATGTGAGTCCTTCATACCTAAGATAAGATCCAAACCAACTAATATATTTTCACTAGAACCTACTTGCCAGCACGGGTCTTTTGCAACCCAAATAAACACTTTCATAAAGCCACACCACAGTGGAGAAAAATTCGAGCCCACCAATTTTGGATTTCTTAACCATGAGAGAACATTAGCATTAAGATACTTAGCATGAATGATCTTGGACCAAAGCGTGGTTCCAAATAAACACCTCCACAAGCTTTTAAGATGGAGTGCAGAACTGAATATTCCCAACTCTTTTATTCCCCAACCACCAAATATTTCAGGTATGGAGAGTGCTTCCCAAGAAACCATAGGAATCTTAGCTCGATCCGAAGTTCTAGCCCACAAAAAATTAAAGAAACACTTTCTTAGAGCATTGATGATGAAAGAGAGCACTTCAAGCAGCGAAAACCAGTAAACTGGAATACTTGATAACACAGCTTTGATCAAAATGAGTTCCCCCCCAATAGACAAGAGCCGATAAGTCCAATGTGCAATACGTTTTTCCACTTTCCGGAGGAGCCAATACCAATCCTTAATGAGGTAGTTGTTTGGTTTCAAATAGAAACCCAAATACTTGAAGCCTTCTTCCAATGGAGAGCACTTAAAAGGTAGGAGAACAAAGATAGCTCTCAAAGTATCTTCATTCAAACCAAAGTGGTAAAGATTGGACTTTGTATTGATTACCTTCATTCCAGAAACCCTGCAGAAAATCTTGATGATATCACTAATGTGTCTCCATTCATCCACCGAATCCAAACCAACTACCAGAACATCATTAGCAAAGAGAACATGAGACAACTCACATTCTTCAACCAATTTTACACCTTTAAACAGTCCAATATTTGAAGCCTACTTAAAAAGTATGCTAAAACTATCCATAATTAAAGGAAGAGGAGCGGAGAAAGAGGGCATCCCTGACGCATTCCTCTAGAGTAGCTGAAGAAGGAAGAAGGGTTACCATTGACTAGTACAACAATATTCATAGATGTAATACAGACCATAATTCAGTTGATTACCAAAGGAGGCACACCAATTTGGATCAAAATCAATCTTAGAAATGCTCAATTCACCCAATCATATGCTTTTTCTAGATCCATTTTTAGAAGTAGAGCCTTTCTCTTTCTAAACTTGATAGTATGCAAGAGCTCTTGAGAAATGCCAATTGCATCATGAATATGTCTACCTGATAAGAAGCCAAATTGTTCCAAGGAGATGCACATAGAAAGGGCCGCCTTTAATCTCTATGCAATAATCTTGGAAATCTTTGATAGACGGCATACTACATAAATTATAAAATATATAATTGTTTAAAAAAAATAAAGTTAAACCATTGTTTATAACTCATTATCTTCAATCACCCATAGAGTATTACTAAAAAAATAAGATTATATGATTAATAAATGACTTATTTATTAGTTGTATGATTTGCATGTCAATTGACTATCTTAAAGTAGAAATAAACAAATTAGAACCAATCATTTTTGGATTGTATCATTACTTAAAATCAATGCAACATATAATTTTTGTTTTATGTCATTGTTGAAACTAATATAATTAAACAATATCTTCTTTTTTTTAATTTTTTATTGTAACTTAGTGAAATGAATAAGGCTATATGGAATCAAACCATAAACCTTCTTGGTAAAACATATCAAACTTCTTATTATCAAGTTGATTTAAACTGTTCCAAGAACTTAACATGCATTTTCTCACATTGGGCTCTTTCATTAACTGATGGAAAGATCAGTTAGTCTGTCATTCTCCTCTTTCCAAGAAGATACTAATATGGCTCATGATGCTATAATATATTATAAAAGGAATGATTTTAATCAACAATCATAGTATTCTTAAAATCAATGAAACTTTTTTTTTTTATTATTATAGAATCAATGCAATTCAAAAAATTATATATTTTTTAATTTTTATTATCATTATAGAAATCAATCCAATTAAAAAATTTACATCCTCTTTTAAATTGATAATATTGTGATAGATTATAAAGGGTATTATTTTAATGAGAATTTATATTTTTATTAAAATCAATGCAATTTGTTATTCTTAGTTTATATCATTTACTAAAATCAATGCAATTAAAAAATATCTCATTTTTACATGCATATTGATTAATGATATTGTCATATATAAAAGAGATTCAAGACATAAATATTTATGACATGTTTGAAAAAATAAGAGAACCAAAAGTATTCAAATTTTATTGAAATTAGGGTTATTTAAAAATATTAGAAAAACATAGTTTTTGAATAATAGCATATAGATTTTCACTGTAGTTATTAAATTTCTGGATATAACTATGTGCATATTTCATATAATTGTGTAGACTCTAAAATATGCACATAATTATATTAAAAAATTCAATAATTATAGTTTTTAAAACTAATTTTGGAATTTTTTTTTTCATATTTAAAGTAATAGTTTTTTAATAATTTAATGAATAATAGAATGTATGGGATTACCTTATTAATTAAAACATAAATTGTGAAATAACGTTGCTTTATTACATTGATAGGTGTTTATATTTTAGAATTTGGGGTGAAGTAGCAAGTATAATTTTCCAAAATTGTAGAAGGATGAGACAAGTGTACTGTCCATATTCATTTTATGGATGTCATTCCAAATTAGAAATAGACACACAGATGCATGGATAATACGCAGTGGTAAACAATCCCTTTAACTAGAAGAAGACGAGTGAACACGTAGCTCACGCATAGACAAGGGGTGATTACAACTATGCATGGAGAATAAATAATACATAATTTATTCATAAAACTTAACGTGTGGTCTATCGATATTTACCGATCACAAATTAAGTAATTATACTAACTTATTTAATTATATAATAATTTAAACACAACAAAATTAAAATGAGATAACAAATTTCAAAAATGTTTAATTCAAAAATAATGTTTAATCCAAATACTACATCTCAGGTACATCTCATGTATTAGAGTGTTTAATCCAAAAATAATGAATTCATTACATAAATTCATCCTTTACATCTTAGATTTACATGCATTACATCTTAGATTTACATGCATTAGTAACATGAATCCAAGTTGGCGGCACACTTCGAGTTAGGTTTTACAAAATATCAATAGACCTACATGGAAATTAAAATTATTTATAAAAAAAGTATGTGTAAATCGAATCACAATGACAAATCCATTAATCATTTCAAAACCTTAAATAAATTTTAAAAGCATTAAAGAATATAAAGGGGGACGCTTTGAAATCTATGATTCATACGACGTGTACACTAGGCAGTCCAATATAAGTTAAGAAGTCAAAGATCGAGGATTTGTATCCCATTTCAAAACAAAGAGAAACGAAACAATAAAAACCATACAATAAATTTGTTCCCACTCTTAACATGGTTGTCACAATTCCTTTGTTAAGTCTTACACTTATGCAATCCTTTCACTCTATGTTGAGTCAATGGGAAGGGCATGGCCACAATCCTCCTAATCTAAGTGTTCCTTAAAGATCCAAGTCATGGCACTTGATGTAGGATCTTAATTCTTTAAAATTCACACCTTATGAACCAATCTCTCAACTCAAGCCAAATCAAGTTTAAGTCAATATACAATAATAAGTTCATTAACCAAGGGTTTTTTTATGGAGGATACACCACCCATAGATGTAATACCCCCAGTTTAACCCTTGTAATGTATTAAATTAAATCATGTAAATGATGTAATATTATTATAAAATCATGGTGAGGAGCTCAAGGCCAAGGCCCTGCCATCGATTTATCGTTTATGCATTGGTGATTAAAAATATGAATGCATGTGGGTCGTGTGCTAGCATGGCACAATGGAAATTACAAATATCATGTAAATATGTATTCTAATAAAACACCCACAACTAGTTATGCAATGCAACAAGAGTATGGAGGCATGTTTTTTACAAGGAATAGGGAGGGAAATATTCAAACACTTGAAACCAATAGTGTGAAGCCAAGTGTCAATGAGAGAACCCATAAACCATTAACTACCCATTTTGACTTATGCACCCAATCATTTAATTCTTCCAAGAGGTGGTTGAGGTAGTTATTATTTTTGGAAATGGAGAGGTATGGCTATCCAAATTTCGTGTATGGGCAAGCCACCATTTTGGAAAATCGTGTTTGGCTTCCTTGGCAAGAGAACACCCACGAATTTGCTTCCCAAACCATTATTCATGCATGGGGTTTTTCTCTCTCACGTTCATATTGCTTGCTAGGTGTTTTCCTCTATGTTTTGCTGAGTATTCCTTCATTTTCTAGCTGGGAAAAATGTTTTTGGGGTTGCGTAACAACTGGGAGGAAGGGAATTCGATTTGGGGGTCCATAGAGGTTGTTTTTGGCCATTTGAATGCTCATATACCTCTGGGAGAAATTGTTTTCTTCCCTATGGTCGATTTTCCCCACTCACGACTCGTTTTTGGGTGCCATGATTTGGGAAACCCATGGGCATCTTGTTTTGTACATTCCACAATTAAAAACGTTTTTCCATGCCCAACACATGTGCTTGTTGTGTGTGTAGGGAGAGAATGTTGTGGTTTGAGTGGTGTGTATCCATTGTTTTGGCTTAAACTTGGGTGTAAGTAACCAGGAGTAGAAGAGGATTCAGAATTAGCTTGATAAACCTAGTGAATAGTGTAACCTCACTAAAGATGAAGGGGCTTTGGTTACTTTTCTATGTACACCTTGAAGAGAACTAGAAGGGAAGGTATGGTCTGAGGGACTGTGGAGTAGTGAAGGGAATACTTCCTTGTGTTAGGTGTGTAGGTATTGTGGGTGCCAAGCTAACTGATTCTTGTAGAGGTGCCAATAGCTCTGTGGATGAGCTCATTAGCTTAGCAATTCTTCATTTCTACTTCCTTAACAGCCTGATAAACTAGTTGTGGACTGGCTTGGCTAATTTGTGGTATAAGTTTGGCTATGCATGAGTTGGTAGGTTCCCTTTCCTTGTGGAAATCATGCCCAGCTTAGGGGTGGAAGCTATGTTGAGAGATTGATGAGCACAGTTGGCCTATGGCTGGGTGGAATGTTGCAGTTGCATAGCTAGTTACTTGGGACAACTTCACATCAAGATAAGTATTCTCTTATTTTAATTATGCAATTTATTTATTTAAAGACTGTTATGAATATGTTGAATGCATGCTAGATGTGTGTAGCATATTTATTTCCATTGTGTTATTTGTATGATGCATATGCACACATATGTTTTATTTGCTATGAATTTGTTAATGACGAATGGGGCAAAGTTTTTTAAAAGGACGGATTTAGTGTTATGTTCCCGTCCTTAAGTTGGTTTGATGAGAGGGGACGTCAAAATAGATTGAAACACTCCCTCTAAACACCACTCCGGTTTCAATCTATGAGTAGACCAAAGTTAATCCCAACACCCCCTCATATAAAATAAGGATTTCATCAACATAATAATAACTCTAGCATAATGCCAATAAAATTGACCTAGTTTTGACCTACCATCCACCAATGAACTCAAGATTAACCCTAGGTCTCACTCTATCCTACATTTTTTAAATTATAAAAAGAAACCTTCGATTTCCCATTAATTAATCATAAATTTCATATTATATAGACATGTTCTAATATGTATCTCCCTCCTCATAATTAAGAAGCATGAATATTGCATGTGTATTAATTTATTTTATGTACTTGTTATCCACACTTTTTCAACATCTTTAGGTGTCCTTGGCTTTCCATGGCATGAGAATATTTTGAAGTCCAAGTGGTCTTTCCACTAAATTGAAATGATCTTTGCCAAAAATTCATTGTAACATAACATTGTTGAAAACACTTTGATACTTAGGGTTTAAGTTAAAAATCACTTAAGTGCATTTTCTTTCTCTTTAGTAGATAATTTTAATGGAAAACTCTCAGGGTATTTTTTAAGGATTATAATATTCTACTTAAGTATAGTATTCTTAGCGATTATTTTGGATTGAAAAAAACATATATATAGATAGGTAGGCGAATATCAAATATGAAACATACAATTTATTACTAAAATTTGTAAATTTTGGCGAAAATTATGATAAAAAAACATATTTGATGTATATATAGGCGATATTAGAAACTAAAAATGACCAAACAACAAATTTATTTTTTGAAAAAAAGCCCAAAAAATAGCCAATTGGGGAAATTTCGCCCCTAAAAATTACCCTACTCTCAGTAGATGGATTTTGGATTATTGGATACTTTCCTTAGCTACTGACAAGCAAAGGCCATGATCTGTATACCAAGTGGTTAGATTTCATAACAATCATAGCAAGCCCAACAATTTCTTTGTTTATGCATTAAGAATCCAATCTCCTTCTTTAGTGCAACTTGTAATAAAAGACCTAAACCTTACATAAATAGCACCTCACATACTCTTATGATTTAAACACTTATACATCAAATGCAAAAATTCAATTATAATCTCTTGCATAAATTGAATACACACACAAACAGATTTCAATTTTTATACAAAACTTTATCATTCACAAACACTGACTCAATATTTTGAACAACATTATACTCATAGATTTCAACATTATAAAGCATCATAGCTCTCAAACTTTAACTCTATTCTACACTTATGGCTCACACAACTATTTCACTCAACTATCTACCTTAAGTAGCTCTCAAATTTTAACTCTATTCTACACTTATGGCTCACACAACTATTTCACTCAACTATCTGCCTTAAGTTCACGAATTCTATATAAAAATACTACAGCTTTATGCTACCAAGTAAAAGTCCATTGCAGTTTTAGAATGACTCTAAGCCATCCACCAAATATTCTCAAGAGAACTTCTATTTCTTTTTTTAGTCATAGTTGTAACTATCGGCTACTTGATCTCTTGGCTTCCACCATGTATGGTCGCACACATCCCTTTAATAATATCCTTACTCATCCAATTTCCTCTTCCTTGTGACCCTTCATTTCCTTATATAATATTCAATTTATCTTAATGTATTCATTATCTCTTCAAGTTTCTCATTATCTTAACCTCATTTCGGAAGCTCGACTTGTCTTCCTTTGGTTGGATCCATGGAGATATGTATTCTTCATTTTATCTAGTTATCATCTATGTTATTTCTCAACTAACTTGCCACCTCTTAGCCTCATTCAACATAAATTCCTCTTTTCTTTCACAATAGATTTCAGCTTCCTCCATATTTTCCTTCTATAGCTTACTTCATCTAAAGAATTTTCCTTCTATAGCTTACTTGATTTAAAGCATTTTCCATCAATGTTCCACATAATTATTGTTGATTTGATCCTAGCAACCCCTTCTAATTTTTCCATCTTCCTTGTAACTTGCTTAATCTCAATAGTTCTTGTATCTCCTAGAATTACATTATCATGAATAATTTATCAGGACCTCACTTGCAACTCTATCATTGTCAACTCTAATAACATGAAATCATTCTTAAATTCCACACTCATGCACCACACATTCATACATTATTTCCTTGACCTTGACTTTACATAACCAACTTGAATGCATCTTCCTTATGTGTTATTTTTCTAGTGTGTGCATCCTCTCCATGCACTACCCATGATTTCATATCTCCAATTATCATCACATTCCACATTGTGATTTTATTTTACATTGATACCCTATATCAAGACTTTGAGATAACATTTTCCTTAGTTTATAAAAGTCAATATGTGATTTCAATCTTGATGACCAAGATCTATTACTAAGTTTTGATGGAGTTTCCCTTTTTACCAATATCTCAATCTCAAAAACTCTAGACATCATTTTTAAATTTGTTGACTCTAAAACCTTAAACTAGATTTAAATTTGCCTCACCTTTACCTTCTTTATCATTAAATAAAAGGCACAACAATAGGATATTTGTTATCCCTTGTATCAATTTGAAACTTTATCCCTTAACAACTATCATTTCAAACTGAAGGTTTGGTCCAATTCGTGGATGACACCTTCGTCATATATCACGATGGCCATTCTACCCTAAAATTGTTTCATGATGTTCTTAATACATTATCCCCTCACATCTAGTTTATGATGGAAATGGAAGAAAATAATTCTCTTTCATTTTTAGATGTTCTAGTTACATGTCATCCTAATGGTTCCCTTTCTTGTCTATTTCTTAAGAAAAAGAATCATATCAATAAATTATCCATGCATAATTCCACCACTACCTTGCTAAAAAATATGACACCATGAAAACTCTCATTTGTAGAGCTATTTGATTCTCTACTTCCAATCACCTTAAAAAAGAAGCAGCTTGCCTCACTAAAGTGCTTCAACCAAGTGGATACTCTCTCTCCTAGATCAACAAAACTTTCTAGGATGTACTCCAACCCGAAACCAGGAGCACTAGTTTTGCTTCTCACTCCCGAGGTCAAATTTATCTCCTTTTTATTCATGGCATCATTAACTGATTATCCAAAATCCTAGTTAAAAAGAACATTAAAACTCTCTTCAAGCCTCACAAAACCCTCAACACTTAGAAGCATCAAAGATTTCATGGGGTGGGATAATCCCCAAGTTGCAGATGATTTTTTTTGGGAAGATGCAAGGTGAGAATATGAGTGGAGAACACAGATCATAGTTTCTTGTTCAATGAGATTGACATTGAGGTAGCTACAATTTTTTGTCATGGGATCCAAGGGAAGGGTATATTTATGAATTTGAAGAAGGGGGAATTGTAGGGTGATGAGTTTTATAATACCCTCCACCCTTAAAATATTCTCTCTAACTCAATACTTTACATGCAGAATGAAATAATTTCCTAAGTCTTATGTGTATGGAATATGAAAAAACAAAGCATAAAGTAGCACATGTCAAGGAAGTTGAATCCATGGGAATCTTAAAAAAAAGGAAAAAGGAAACCCCATCAATGTGAATGTTTTCTAACATATATTATTCCACCATGGACAAGAAAATTATAGCTTGAAGATGTTATGCAACAAATTTCCAAAAAGAGCATGAAAAGAGCAGAAAAAGATCAGAAAGAGTACTATATGACTTAAATGGAGAAAATAGATGAATAGAAATCCTCTTCGAGGGGGGAACCTCCTTATACAATGGACTAAGTAAAAAAGACGAGACAAGACAAGATACTCAAATGAAAAGATATCCTTCCTACATATAGGATATTATGAGGTACAATTACAACTCACTGACCCAAGCCGACATAACTAATATAACCATACTAATATCATTTACCACTAATGGACCAAATCCGACATCAAAACTAATGTAATGCACCACAATATAGGGGGGAATGTGCCCCCATTTAGGGATTAAATCACCCCTCCCCTTCATACAAGTGTTGTCCTCAACGCTTGATTAGTTATGGATGCTTTTGTATGAAGGGTTCACCTTCCCATGTTGAATCTTCCACTGGCAGGTTCTTCCATTTGATGAGGTACTCAGTAATAGCCAAATTTCACAACGGTTTGGTCCTTGTTTCAATGATCTGTTCAGGTTACAATATGACTTTTCCTTCTTCATCAAGCTCGAGTAAGATTGTTTGAATTGGGATCTTGTCTCCTATTACCTTCTTTAAGCAAGAAACATAGAAAAATGGATGCACTCTTGAATATGAAGGGAGCTCCAATTTGTAATCCATACTACCAATCTTCTGCAACACTTTATAAGGACCATAACACCTGGGTGCTAATTTATTGTCTTTATTTAGTTGTTTGAGGGACATCTTCTTGTAAAGTTGTAGCCTTAGAAGTACCCAATCCCCTTCTGTGGAACTCCTTTCATTACGATGTTGATCATCTTGTTGTTTCATCATGTTTTGTGACATAGCCAGGTTTTCCTTAAGTATTTGGAGAACTTCTTGTTGGTACTCTATGTGATCTTCCACGGCTTGAAATTTAGATTTTTCGTTTAAGGGGGATGTGATAGAGGGAGGATGGTACCCATAAAGTGTCATAAATGGATACATTTTGGATTATGTATGGATGGAAGTATTGTACCACCATTCTGCCAAAGATAGCCATTTCACCCACTATGTTTGTTTATCAGATGCAATGCAACAAAGATAGCATTCAAAAAAATTGTTCACTATCTCAATTTTCCCATCAAATTGAGGATGATAAGATGAACTATGAGCCAATTGGGTACCCAAACAAGAAAAAAATTTAGTCCAAAATTTTCCAGTGAAAAATGGATCTCTATCACTTACAATAATCTTCGAATTTCCATGTAACTTCTAAATTGTTTCCATAAAGTCTGTAGTTACTGTACTTGCATTAAACGGGTGAGAGAGTGCACAAAATGTGCATACTTTGTGAGTCTATCAACAACCACCATAATAAAAATCTTTCCTTCTGACTTGGGTAGACCTGTGATAAAATCCATTGAGACTTCCTCCCAGTGCTGGCAAGGTATGTCTAATGGTTGTAGAAGTCATGGGGTCTTAGTTGTTTCAACCTTATTATGTTGGAAAACCAAACATTTGGCCATGAAACTTTGAACATCAGATTTAAGACCTTCCCTACAAAATTCCTTCTTGACCCTGTGATAAGTTTTCAGGAATCTAGAGTGCTCACTTACAGGAGAGGTGTGTAATTCTAAGAGGATCTTTTATTTGAGATGGGAGTTTTTTCATAAATATAAGTGATCCTTATACCATAGTGAATCATTTTTCCACACAAAAGTATCTGATACACTAGTATCGTTCTGTATATTTTGAATGAAATTCCACACAGGTAGGTCATTTTTCCATTCTTCCCTTGCTGCTACTACCTAATCAAGTTGTAGAATGGAAAGTGCACAAAGTAATTCCCCAAGATCTTCATCTTTTATGGAAAGAGCCTCTACCACCACATTATGTTTCCCTTTTCGATATATGATTTCAAATTCATATCCCAACATCTTGGTTACCCATTTTTGTTGCTCCTCTGAAGATAGTCTCTGTTCCAAGAAGTACTTAAGAATACCATGATCTGTTTTGACCTTGAAGTGCCTACCTATTGGGTAAGGATGCCATTTCTTGAGAGCATGTAGTATTTCCAACATTTCCTTCTCATAAATGGGATTTTGTAAGTGCTTTCCCTTGATTATATGACTCGTGAAAGAAAACGGGTGTCCTTCTTGCATTAGAACAACACCAATACCATTTCTTGAAGGATCACATTCCACAATAAAGGTTTTTGTTAAGTCTAGTGTGTCCAAAATAGGAGCTTTGCACATTGCCTCTTTAAGTTGTTCAAAAGTTTGAGTTTCCTCTGGAGTCCATGAAAATGCATATTTATTCAATAATGTTGTTAGAGGTGCTACTATTCTTCAATAGTTGCGAACAAACTTGTGGTAGTACCTTGTTAGACCTAGGAATCCGTGAATATTCTTCGTGGTTTTCGGAATCGACCAGTTCATCACGGATTTAATTTTGTTGGGTTCTACCTTAACACCTTCATGAGATACAATATGACCCTATGTTGGTATATGTGGCATCACATACAATATTTCAGTATATCACTTGGAAAAACCTTAGGAGGATTTCTCTCCAGACATACTTGAGCTTGGATATATTTATAAAAGAATATATCTATTGAAAGGTTCCATAATTCCTCTTGACCTTCCACTCATATTATTTAGATACCTAGTGAAATTGCATGAAATATATATGTGTGGGAACACTTACAAGGGTACTAATAAGGAAACATTTAATTAGTCTTGGCCCTAAATGTGACATGATCCTATGGTGCCATGTGTCAAAGTTGTAGAAACATGATGATAAGAGTAAAGAAAAATTATATGGATGGATTCATTGCCTAGATGGATTTTAAGGGAAAATGTTCAATGAATTGTAGAAAATCCTCCCAACCATCCAATATTATCAAATATGGAGAAAAAAACATTGAAATATTCCAATAGTTCAAGCTTTACCTAAAATACCATTGAGGGCACACAATGTCTGTCAAACTTAGTAGCAAAGTACCTCAATGTAAGCAGCAAGACCATAATCATCTAATGTAAAGAGAAATTAATATGGTATATTCTCTTGCTAACATGAGGATTCTCCCATAAGGTGACATTTTTGGGAAGTGGGAAATCCAACTCTGAAGCATTTGACCCATGATTTATCTAATATAGGAATCCAAATTTTTATTTTGATGTAACATGAATTAAATTCAAACAACTTGATTGCTAAATAATGCATGTACTTTCTTTTATTGCCCAAATACTTTATATGTTTTTCTTCCAGTCAACCTACTACCAATTTTATATAAATTAATAGATAATATACCATGTCCTCAAGATATCATATCCATGTTTTTCCAAGATTGCTCCTATTATAATTATTTCTCATATTTCTCTATTTGTAAGCCTTCATAACCATGGTGTCCAAGGAACTATTTGTCAATGACACTAAAAAGACCAAAGATACTCGTAATTGTAAATATCAATTTTGGTGTATTATAAGTACCTTTGGAAAGGGAATCCAATGTTTTGTGTATGAAACTTTGGTTCAATGTATGCAACTTGCATATGATAGATGTCCAACTTCCATGAATTCATGCATTGGTGGTCAAATTGCTACAACTATGAGATTCAAACCATTCCAACAACCCAAGTAGATATGAATCATATTTATCGCACTTCCTATGTTTCTCCTATGAATTTTTATAAAATAACCAATGAATTACAATGAAATACAACCGCTTCATACCAATGAAGTACAAGTAAATACAACCGCTTCATACCTTATGCCAATGATGTGCAATATGAGTATAAAAATGAACAATTAAAGGCCTCATAAGGTGGTAAAAGGGATGGTAATGGTGTCAAAAAATTATTTTACGAATGCCATATCTAGGGCCCGTCACAGCCTGCATATGAAATATGTTCAACTACCATGAATTATGCAACAATGGTCAAAATGATACAACTGACTCAAATCATTCCAACAACCCAAGTAGATATGAATGATATCTATCTCACTTCCTATGTTTCTCCTATGATTTTTTTCCTATCTAAACTTGTGATAAGATACATTAAATAATATGTTGATGCTTGAAATTTTATCTTGCATGCATAAATGAAGTTTATAATAGTTTTTTGAGTTTCATACAAAGGCAAATGGGAATGCAAGGATAAATTTTTTAGTTGTGAGTTTATCCAAGAAGGGGTTAGTGGATAAGATGAAGAGGGTGAAGAGGAGAAGGAGGATGAAGGAGAAGTTGATGATCAAGAGGGTGGAGAAAAATAAGGGTGGATTTATAAGTGGGGTGTAAGGTTGGATCCAAGGTGAGGGATAAGGTACTAGATGATAGGCTTCAAATGAAGCTTTTTCATGAACATATGAGGGTTGGTTTTGTAACCCAGGGGGTTTGGGATTTAAATTGTATGAGCCATGGATAGTATAGGGATTTTGCTGCAAATTTTTATAATTATATGTTTGAGGGTACTTATTTTCTTAAGGCTACCAAGGAAAACAAGTTTAAGGTGTTTAGAAAGGATTTCATGGGGTGGGATAATCCAGCCCAAGTTACAAATGATTTTTTTTGGAAGATGCAAAGGAGAGCATAGGATTGGAGAATGAGGACAGTAGCTATATGAATAAATATATTAAAGAGTCTATTGATGGTGGTATCAAAATATTGACAGTAGGTTCCCCATATCATAGTTTCTTGTTCAATGAGATTGGCTTGGAAACAACTACAAATTTTTGTCACATGATCAATGCGAAGGGCATAGCTATACATTTGAATAAGGTGGAATTGTTGGGTGATAAATTTTATAATAACTTCCACCCTTAAAATCTTGTCTCTAACTCAAGACTTTACATGTGGAATGAAATAATTTCCAGTCTTATATGTATGGCATATTAAACAACTAAGCATAAGGAGACACATGTCAAGGAAGTTGAAGCCTCAAGACTTTAAACAAAAGGAAAAGGAAACCCCATCAATGTTGATGTTATCTAACATATATTATTCCACCATGGACAAGACAATTATAGATTGAATCTCAAGTAATATAATCTTAACCAAGTCCACATTGTTAAGGAACTCCTTGCGATGTCATTAGTTCCCATGTGTCGTGTGTTGGGTGGTGTGGATATCCCTAGAGGTTATAGTGGAAATGGATTGGAATCAACCTCGTGTCATGCGGGTACATACCTATCCCAGTTACCAATTGTTCCATATACCAAACAAAACAACATACCCAACCCTTGGATTTCAATGATTGGAGTATTCAAATATGCAGAGGTAGAACAAAGGAAGAGTTCAATTGGTAGTCAACGAGTTGTGGGGATTATATTATAATTATTATTTCATCCATTAGTCAATTCAATGCTAAAATTTGTAGAGACAATTGTAAACAATTGACAGATTAGAGCACACTAAAACAAACTAAAGATCAGTTTGTGGAGGAATATTGTTGCAAAACATAGGAGGTATTGTCCTAATTGTCATTTGAGATAGGCCATGAGTAAAAATTTATATTTGATCATTTCTAAAATATAATGCATCCTTTAGGATAATCAAGTGGTAAGCAAGAACCATTTCAAGTTGAAGTTTTCTCACATTAGGGACCTTTGCCAAGTAATTATGTGTACCATTGTGTACACGAATGTGATTTTTCTTGCATTCAATATTGACTGAATCAAATTCATCGTCAAGGATATTCATATAATAATCAATAAGCATAGAGAGAAAACACTTAATAATTAAGAAATGATATGTATTGGTGAATCTATTCAAGTAAAGCTTGATCTATTCTAGATCATGAACTTTTGAAGAGATGTTTGATTGTTAAATTTAGTATAAATTGAAGATATATTTTGTAACATGATGTAATAACAATTACCATGATCATGCTTTTTGGTGTAGCTTTTTTAATTTTTTAATACCTACACCTTTTTTTGTTACAATATTTTTTTGATGACATTCAACAAGATTGGTATGCATGACCATCGTTTCGACTTCTTCACCCATGGAATCAACATGCAATATTTGCAGTTTGTTATATGATTTTTTAATTGTTTCCATGTGCCTAGCCATAGCATATCCATTTAATAAATGTATATATTTGTAATCATTCAAACTCAATTGATATTTTGGTTCACTATAATGGGTTCTGCTTATATAGCCATTAACAACATATTAATTCACCCCCAATCATGAAAAATGACATTTCAAGTTTAGAGATTTAGAAATGCTTAAATTTTGGTTTCGATTTCAATGTGCCATATCATGGTTCAAATGGATATATAGAACCAAGAAAAACCAAGAAAAGTTAGAGTGGAGAGCATATTGAATCTTAGAACATGGGTAATCAAGTCTAAAAAGATTTCAAAATCATAAATGAATAATAGAAAAATTCAATTTCCACAAAAAAGAAACTAAAGAATGAGTTATCAAAAAGAAAGAGTAGACACTAGTGGTCTATCAAAAGAGAGTGGTGAAAACCATATCCAAATTTAACTAGCTTCAAATTCATATTAAATTCTATACAAAAACTACCAACATTATCGTTGAAGTAGCAAAAACCAACAATGACTTGATACAATCAAACTAAGCAATGAACCACCACTGTTTTTTCAAAGAAAACATGTACATTCATTTTTAATGAAAATGGGATCTTGATTGTATAATTACATTGAAGGAAACTTTTTGGGTGCAAAATCCCTCCTAACCTACTTGGAAAACATATCATCATGAACACCATGTTTTGTAAACATCTTCCTCTTCAATTATCCTCTATGTTTGGATCCCAGTGTTCATGATTAGTCGCATAATAGCAAAAAAAACTTATTTTGATGTCTTTACTTACTACACTAGTCCCTTTTTGCCACAAATTAACCTCTACATTTTACCCTCCCAAGTGACTATGATGTTGATGTGAATCTAAAATGGTTATCTCTTTTAATTCTTTATTTTTGGTTCATCTTCCATATCACTACTAATTCTGCTTAGACATTTTCCCTCTTGATTCCTCCAATTGCATTGGATCAGTTGTATTTGATCCTCATTATTCACCACTTCATTGTCTTCATTACTTCCATGTGTTGTTTCAATTGAAAAATAGGCTAAGCAACAACATCTCCTTCAATGATTATTACTTAATTGTACACATCTAATAGTTTGTGGGTGGTGATATTTTGTTTATCTAATGTTTTAACACACAAGTGTAGGGTGATGAAGGTTTATCTAAAATGAAGGAAGTAAATACCATAATCTATGTGGACAACATTGTGAACATCAACAAAATGCTAATAAAAGAAAAATGATAGTTTGTCAAGTCATTTTCATGTGCTACAACTCCACCAAAGTTGGAAACTAAACATAAAGGTTGGAACAATTTATTGTCATGATTTTATGTTTTAGTGGTTCAAATGAGTTCAATCATGTGAACATTTCACATTCAATGTTTAAGAGAGCATACAATTCTAAGGGATATGTTTAACCTATATTAATTGGCTTCCCTCCATTAAACACCAGCCTAGAAATTGAAATGGTTTCCTTCATTCAAATGTTGTATTTTTCCTTTCAAAGGTGATAACTGGTACACCAAATTGGTGAGCAAGTATTTTGAATATTTCCTAAAATATTTTAGTGAGTTAGAGCATAAGTTTGTGGGATATAATGGAACTAGCAAGGATAGTTTGAAATATTAATTAGAATTAATGGTATGACTATATATTTTTTATATACATAGGTTAAGATATTATATGATATCTAGTTGTTGGGTTGATGTCTCACTATATGTCAATAGCAAGGCACCTATATTATAGGAAACATCACAAAATTCAATCCTAGAATAGTTGTTTTATCCCATGTAAACAAGCTTATTCCTAAATACTATCCACCTACTATATTTCACTAACATGCATCTGTTTAATGCACGTGTATGCTTGTATTAATTGGGTAGGTTTCATCCCCATGCAACCAATTGAATAGTGGAATGGGACTATTGTGACCTATTACATATAGGTATGTACTGTATATAGTGTGGCCCCATCCACTAAACTCAATTTTATAGCTAATTCACTCCATGTATTTTGTCATTTCATACAAATAATCCTACCTAGAAAAAACTGAGTAATGCTCTTTCCTTAAATAACTCCATTCATTTTATTATTACATGCTACTTTTTTTTTAAAGCTTTGTCTTTTACATTTAATGTATGGTTGCATATTTTGGATTTCAAACCAATTCTAGAAAATCAATATTCCATGATACTATTGGATGGAACAAATACATTATAGAATCAATTTGCCTCAACATTTTTCATCAATTTCACATCATGAAAGGTTGAAAAGGCTCTTTGGTTCAACTAGAATGGATTTATCATGTGGATCCATCTAAACCAATAGGTATGTAAGCATCCTACTCTTATAAAATCATGGTAAGTTACTTGCGTTCACACAATAGCATTACCTTTAATTGTTATGCCTATTTTTTCTCAAGCTTCTTCATTGTTCATCATATGAAAGCCTAGGAAAAACAATCAGGCATTGTCATTGATCCAACTCAATTGTAACTAATTCTTCCTAGAAACCATTGCATTCTATTGACCCAACTCTTAACTTTACTCCTATCAAATATTTTAATCAATACATAAAAACATGGACAATAAAAGTAAGAGTAATTTCAATGATTGATCTATGGATGTTCACCAATTCTAGGGGACCTAAGTATGTTTTTAGTTTTGATGTTATTAATGTGGACTATAGTGAGATGCAAATTACATGCATGTTTCAATACATGAGAAACACAATTTCATCCTATTATATAGTTTGGAAAGGTCTACATAGTTCCAAAGGGTGCTTGAAACTTTCAAAAAAGAGTACAATCAGTTAAGAAATTATTGGGAAAATTAATCTAGATAATTCTTCGACAATAGGGACTTGCTTGGAGGACGAAAAAAATAATAGAAATCCACAACTTCAGGTTCACTCCTATTAGTGCTTTAGCCAATTTTCCTAACAATTATAGCACTAACATATTTTGAGTGGCAATATTTTTTGTCCATCTATCCATCGTCATGAGAAATAATGGTATTGAGGCTCTTAAGAGAACATTCAACTAGAGGACATGTCAAGTTATATTATTGGGTCACACTCTAGGATTACAATAGAGGGAATCTTAAAAAATGTTCTATCTCAAACAACATTGATAATTGTAGTCAAAGCTACAATGACCTCTTATTTCAATAAAGCGTGAATTGAGAAAGTGGTTTGATAGCCCAAGAACAATTCTTCTCTCTTATCCCTTGTCTATAACTGGTGCCTCGGGTGGATTGTCATCCTTTTGTAATCATTTGGTATAAATTTTAGGCAAAGGGATTGCCTAGTTCTAAAACATGCATTCATTTTGGTCAAGGAAACTATTTCTTCCATGGATGCAAATAATTCTTAGTATTATGCTTTCCCCCTTAAAATTCATATTTGAACTTGCAAAAACAATTGACCCCAATTGAGGATGGCATCTAGAATTTTTTGAGGTGAAATCAAACATTCTTTAAATGTTAATAAAGGTACAGTTTGCAATCCAACATCAAAGATCATACAATGAAAATCGATCTTTGTGCATTTCAAGAGGCTATCAAAAAACTTAATGTCCTTGCAAATAAATTTTCTAAATATAACTATGAGGGTAATATCAATCGAATTGGAGAGATGTTTTGGAATTTGTTCTTCAGTACATGCCTCTTCAAACTAGTAATTCATGGGGAAACATTTTCCAATAAAAAATCAATTAAATCCATTGTAATTGTGTGTGACAAGGTGAATCTTCCCAAACATGTTGTTTAGAATAACATCTATCGATTTCAATATCTTTCCTTCTTCAAACATGCACTTGTAATATCTATTTTTCTTGTTTTCCTTATACAAAGTTTTCTTTTCTATTAAATTCTCAGTTGCGTTATACAAACTAGTTCCTTGCTTCTAACATATTTTTGTTCATCTCCACTTATATTGTAGAATTAACAAATGTTTCCTTGACACAACAAAAAATTAAAAGTGTTTTATAGCTACACAAATCATAAATTCTCGGGATCCAACAACAAGAAAGCAAGCAGGCCCAGATCCATGCCTACCAACATACTTATTTATAGAGCCCATAGTCCCCCTCTTCTAGCTTCATTTAACGATCAAGGTGAAGAGTTAGGAACTTAACTTGATGAGATAGATTGAAACCCGACCTTATCCAACCTTATATGTTTACCATATCCAAATGAATATCATGTTCCTATACTTTCTCCTATCGATGTCGTAGTTTAACCCATTAACTGTATCAAGGCTTAAACTACTAAGTAGTAGTGACATAATTGTTATTAGATATAGTGATAGATTAAGTTGTTGATTTATTAGTTAATCTAGTAACATCCTCTTGTTTCCTCAATGATGATAAATTTTGGGGGTCTATTGTTATTACCCACTAAATATAGAAGGATTTTGATGAGAGAAAATAAATCTTGATAATGATTTTATACATTTAATCAATTCCCAAGGATTAGTTATTATGCATCAAATTCCTATAACAACATAAAATTGAAAGAAAGAGTAACCCAATAACTTGAGAATGAAATAAAGAGATGAATGAGAAGCCTCTTCAAGGTGGAAACCTCCTTTTAGAGTGTATCAAATGCACAATATGAGATGATATAATCTTAAAACTAGGTCTCATTGGTATATACAGGAGACAAATTATACAATTACAATTAAGGTCCTATCCAACAATACAATTATATTTAAGGTCATATACGACCAACAAAGTCAATACTAATATAATAATAGAAAATTAATGTCACGTTATCTAAGTTTTAGCATGCCCCTCCCCTTTAAACAAGTTTTGTACTCAAAACTTGATTAAATGTAGATTTTGTTTGCATGAAGAACTCATCTTCACATGCCACCTCTTCTGTTGGAAAGTTATTCCACTTGATGAGGTACTCAGTAATTGCTAGATTTCGCAGTTGCTTGATCCTTGTTTCAAGGATTGTTTTAGGTTCTAGTATGATTTTCCCTTATTCATTAATCTCCAATAAATAACCTGAAACACATGAATACAAATCTTCCAAGCAATAAACTTGGAAGATTGGATGTACACATGAATATGAAGGCCACTCCAATTTGTAATCCATACTTTTAGTCATCTGAAACACCTTTTAGGGACCATAGTACTTGGGTTCAATTTTTTGTCTTTATTCTCTTGCTTGAGGTACATCTTTTTGTATGGTTGTATCCTCAAAATTACCCAATCCCCAACTTCAAATTTCCTTTCACTACAATGTTGATATGCTTGTTGTTTCATCCTATTTTGTGTTATATCCAAGTTATTCTTTAATAGTTGGAGAACCTCTTATTGTTGTTCTATGTGGTCCTCCACTGCTTGAACCTTAGCATTATCATTCAAAAATGATGTGATGGATGGAGGATGATAGCCATAAACTGCCATAAATGGTGACATTTTGTATGAAATATGGAAGGACATGTTGTACCACCATTCTACCAAGGGAAAACACTTGACCATTATGCTTGTTTATCATATGCAAAGCAACAAGGATACCCTTATAAACATTTATTCACAATCTAAATTTTCCCATTGGATTGAGAATGGTAAGAGGAGTTGCAAGTCAATTGAATTCCCAAACAAGAAAATATTTCCTTCCAAAAGGTACTAGTGAAAATTAGATCTCTATCACTTACAATAATCTTGGGAATTCCATGAAGCTTCTACATTATTTCTGTGAATGTTGTAGCTATTGTACTTTGTTTAAAAGGATGAGAAAGAGAGAAGAATTGAGCATACATTATGAGTTGATCCACCACTAACATGATGATATTCTTTCTTTCAAACTTTGGTACACTTGTGATAAACCCCATTGGGGACCCCTTCCCAATGTTGACTCGATATGGATAATGGTTGTAGAAGACATAGTGTGTTAATTGTCTCTCCCTTATTGTACTGGAAAACTAAAGATTTCACCACAAACTTTTGTACATTAGTTTTAATACATTCTAAAAAAAATTGTTCTTGACAGTACAAGGAAAACACCTTCTAGTGGAGGTTTTATCGACCTTGCACAAAAAAAAAAACCATTCATATGTTTATTGTAGAGGATGCTAGCGATCGATCATTATGTATTCATCCCTAAATTAATTAAATGAAACAAAACACATTTTCCTTTAATGATATCCATTTTACATACATAGTTTTTAAATTGAAAACAATATTTCGGTGCATGAGATCATAGAGATCATTTGCATGAAATCAATTATTTGAGAAGTAAATAGAGGGAACAATTATACACACAACCTTGGTGGATGGTGTTGTTGAATATTCTTGTATTCGAATGAATATCACATCCTTGTAATATTTAAACTACTATGGATATTTTAATAGATCAGTTTGTCACAATATATTTTACAATTTTCTTTTAAATTCTTTGTTATGTAGTGTTTACTTAAAATTAAAAATTTGATATACTAGAATAACGCTCAAAATATTGAAATAAGTTGAGAAGGTAATAAAAGAAGATAAAACAAATACTACACTATCCACACAATGAACACAAAGTGTACCCTATAAAAACTAATATGGAAAATCTCAATGAGAAGATGCAGACTATGCCTTGCTCTTTTAATCTCCAATGGAAATGAAATTACAAAGAAAGATGAACTCACTATGGAGTTTCATAGACACTTTGGCATGTATAGATATTATAGGGTCTTCTAATTCCTATGTTTTTCTTACTATATCCCACTCTTTTTCTCTGCTCAACTATGAAATAGTAAATCAATACAATAAGAGCAAAACCCCTTCCTTTCTTGATGGATTAGTATTTAACATGTTTTGATAGTTATCTAGGGTTATGGTTAGGGTGTTGATATGCCTCAACTCCCAATTACAGTTAGGATTTGAATCCTTTTGGAACCTTCTTAAAATTCCACATGTGATTAGCTTGACATGTGTGAGTAATGCACACTAACATGGTATTCTCTCAGTACCATGGTGGTCAAAAGCATAAGTAAAGTTGCAGGAGGCATAAACTTTCTCATAAGAAATTCAATGTGATATTTGTACCATTGGAAAGATTTCAACACATAGAACAACATTAAAGGGTTGGGACTATGCCTACAAAATTTTGACCCTAAAAATGGTCATTTAATGTCCCAAATGGATCTGGAAATTTAAGGACACCAAATCATCAAAACAGGACTTGCCACTAAAATGGATCATACGGTTAAAAGATCCAAATTTCCCACTCAAAAAAGAACAAAAATAAATGACAAATTATATACTAATCAATTTCAGATCACCTTTCCATTGGTCTTCCATCATTTTTAAACTTCCCAAACCATAAACTACAGGATGATATCACTGGAAAGCATGATTGTCATTGATGACAACACATTAATGACAATGGTTAAATAAGTGACATGGAGGATTAGCAAATGGTGAGCTTGAGGAAATGACAAGACTTTAAAACCATGGAACAAGATAACACATGACAATGACAATGGAAGACAAAGAATGATGTGGACAAAATGACAAGTGTCAAGACTTGACAAACATGGAGATCAAGCAAGAAAGTGTTGATGACATGGACAAAGGACAAATGAATGGAAGCATGATGAAAGAATTGATGGACATGGCAAGCAGCATTGAAGGCTTGGAAAAAGACAATAACATGGAAAATACAAAGACATGGAAAATATGACAAAGGTGGATGACATGGCTTGGTGATATGGCTTTATGACAAAGAAGCATGACATGCCTAAGGACAAGACCCTCATACAGGCATTTCTTTGTACCTTTCAGGCATCCTTAAGACTAGCTTGCGGGCATATTTAATCACACCTGCGGGCATTTTCATGAGCTCTGGGGGCATCTTCAAAGGAGCAGATGCGGGAATCTTTAATGAAGGCTACGAGCATAATGAGTGGAGCCTAAGGGCATTTAAAAGTACCTCTGCAGGCATAATTTAAAGGCAACTATGAGACCCTGCGGGAATTTTTAAATGGCCCTTTGGGCATTTTTTAATGACCCTTGCGAGCATATTTTGAAGAGTAATGGAGGAAATAAAATGGCCCTTGCGGGCATAATTAAGAGGTCAATGTGAGCATTTGGAGCAAGTTTTTTTAACCTTGATGATGTGGCAAGAAGACTGAAAATATATATTTGAGGACAATGTGGAAATAATAAATATTATTTGATGATAAAATAAAAATAAAAAACATGACATGTCGGCCTCCTAAACTCATGGAAAAGTAAAGTATAAATGAAGAATGAATGTTATGTTTTATGTGGTAAATTTTGGGGAAGATTTCGAGTGTCATAGAGGAGCTATGATTTCGAGGGTTAGAGGAGATGTTTGAGATTTTAAGGTAGCAGCAGATCTTAGGAGAACTTGATGTAGAAGAATTCTGATTTTTGTGTTTGAAGGCTGCTAATATGTGTACATGAAAGGTTGGTCTGAAGCTACTGCAAGGTTGAATACGGCTTGCTGATATGACACTTTGATAATGATTTAGGACAACAGTAATGATTGATGACAGTTTGTGAGGTGCTGATGATGGACAGAATTATGATGATGTGCTGGTAATGATTGTATGAACAGAATGAGGATGATGTGTTGTTGATAGGACAGAATGATGATGTGCTGAGAGAGTTTGTGGGAGCTCTGAGCTTCAAAGATCTGGCCAGGAAACTAATAATTGTTGATGTATGTGTTTATTGCAGACTTAAGAAAAGTTTGATGTACAATCTGTAAATTTGTATTGTTGGGATGTTGGTGCATCCCAGTCAGTTGTAGCTGACAGGATCATCTGGTGGGTGGTGCCACCTATGGGTTGTAGCTCATTTTGGAGATTGAAGTATCCAATCAATATATAAAAAGATTACAAAGCTTATCTTTTGTCTCTTATGATGTGTCAATGATATGAATTAATTTATTAATGTTTATTGATGAATAATGATCTCTGTATGAATGTTAAAGTGAAATTGTAAATGATAAATGTTAGGGTAAGAAGAAGTTGAAATTTTGAATTAAGTGCAAGCTCACTGATTCACCCCCCCCCTCTCAGTGATCCATTGTGTCCATCAATTGGTATCAGAGCTTGGCCTTCATAACAATCCTATCAAGATTGAAGGAGATCCATGGACACAAGTGGAAGGCGGATAATGGATGCTTATTCGGAAGATGGAGTTCCATTGTTTAATGGATCAATCTATGAGTCTTGGAGCATTAGAATGAGGGTTTGTTTATAGGAACAAGGATATGATCTTTGGGAATCAGTTGAAGATGGTTACACTCCTCTGAAAAGAAGACCAAAGGGAGCAACAACTAAGAAGATACATGAAAGAAATGAAAAGGCACTAAGCTTGATTATAAGGGGCTTATCTCAATCTGAGAAGGAAAGATGCAATGTTGGAAAGTACACCTCAGCGAAAGATATTTGGTTCAATATGAAAGGTGAGTACAAAAGGAAAAATCAAGATACAGAAAAGGAAACTGGATTCAATCCCTCTGAAGATGAGAAGCTAGGAGAAAAGGAGGAACGAGCTTCAAATTCAAGTGAAGGTAAGGACTCTTCTATTAGTAATATTTCTGAATGTGATGATGTTGAAACTTTACTTACAGAAAATGAGAAGGAAGACTTGTTGAAAGTCAAGGAGGCATTTGCATGTACCCTATTGGATATGGATATCAAATTCAACTGAAGGCTTAGAAAGAAGATTTTGGGGTCATTTGAAAAGTACCAAAAGGAGACAAAGGTATTGATCATGATATTGAAACTCGAGAACAAAGAGTTACAAGGTGAGCTAGAAGATCAAAATGAAAAATTTAGAAGATTGAAGACTGAATTAGAAAAAGAACAAGGAGTGTCTAGTAAAGACCCTAAAGAACTTGAAGAGACAAGAAAGTCAAATATTGACTTGAAAACTCAATTGGAGGAATCCAAAAGAATAGAAGAAATAATGAAGGTTCATTTGGAATAAAAAGAGAAGACAAATCAAAAACTCGAGATGGAAGTTGTTGATCTTAGAAAGAAAATTGAGAAGTCAAACAATCATGTGAATTTCAATAACAACTCGGTCATATTGGATGAAATATTGAATTGTCAAATGTCACCTTTTGATAAATATGGTCTTGGGTACATGAAGGAAGAAGAAAAATCTGAAGGTGGCACTTGGTCTCCCAAAAATCTAGAAGCAGGTCCATCATCCTCCAAAGGTAAAGACAAAGCTGCTCCCCATCCACCTGCACATGACAAAAAAGAATATAGAAGATCAAAAATGATGGAAGAAGTTAGCACTGCACCTCAAAGAAAATTCAGAGAAGAGACAACTCCAAGGTCGAACCAAAGTCCCAGGTATAAAAATGTATTTAATAGTTACTGTTTTTCTTGTTCTAAATTTGGTCATAAGGCTACGGATTGTGGAAGAAGTGGTGGAAGACACAATGACAAAATTAGATGTTGGACATGTGACCGAATTGTGCATCTTGCTGCTAACTGTCACACATTGAGGTGCTACACATGTAGTGGTTTTGGTCACAAAGCTCAAGAATGTGCAAGTCAAAGAATTCAACCTAGGAGGAGTCCTTTATACACATTAGCAAGAAGAACCAGTGAATCTTGGAAGGAGAATAAAATTGAATACCAAAGGACTAATAATCGCATCCAAGGACATTCTTAGATATGGGTGAAGAAAAATATTTTGTTAAATCTAAATGAAGTGGATGATCATTGCACAAATGAAGGTGGCTGCCATATGGCAAGCCAAACTTCAGGTCTTTTAAAGACCTTGGGTACACCATAAGTTCATTATTGGAGGATGAACTCAAATGGTAAATGATGGCTCTCCAAGTATAAACAGGTCAAAGGATCGTGGCTTAATGATAGGGGGATTAGAAGTATAAATTTCATGAAGTAAGAAGACAACTACAATTGTCCTGTGTAGTTCAGAATTCAGTGGTACAAAGGCAGCAAGTGTAATAAAAAAATCTCAAGTCAGATCAAAGAAGAAGAAGGCATTCCAAGGATTATTCAGCAGGCTTTCAAAAGATCATTTTTGACATCAAAAGTTTTCCTTA
This sequence comes from Larix kaempferi, assembly GCA_027924585.1. Lineage (NCBI taxonomy): Eukaryota > Viridiplantae > Streptophyta > Pinopsida > Pinales > Pinaceae > Larix > Larix kaempferi. The sequence goes on along the minus strand of BSBM01000755.1, from coordinate 2,084,861 downwards.
GGATGGTTACAGTTGTGGACAAGTCTGGTAAATCAGAATTAATGACAGGAACAGCAGTTTATAAACAAAAATTGCATAATAACAACTTGGCAAGGAGTGACTAAGGTAAGCTAGGAATATTTAAAAACAAACTACAGAAAAATGGAAATCATAAGTGACCTTGAAGGCAACTCCAGGCATGAATTCGGACAGTATCAGACATGAAGTTGTTTAAAAGAAATGATCTCAAGTTTCAGGTAGCTAAAAAAGATTTGATCTCTGAGCATTCTTTTTCATCCAAAGGACATAAGTAAGTCAAGCCATGTTTTAAATGACTAAAATCAATAGCATATGAGAGGTCTCACACCCACAGGGGTTGATCAAATTGACAATGAAAACTTTGGTTTAACAAGTTCTAATTATGGCTCTAAAGAAAACATTTTTTTATTTGTGAGGAGATTATGATTCAAATTTTGTGGATCTTGGTTACAAGGCATGGTGATAGGGTGAGCAAGATATTTTGGTTCTAAGGATTGAAACAGATCTATATGAAGAGTAAAAGGAAGAGTACAATGAAACTTGACAAATAGATCCGAGCTAACATGATTGTGACAGGATTGAGTAAACAAGTTTGGTAAAGAAGAATTTATGAAAAGGAGTAATGATGTTGATGACAAGCTGATATATTTGATAGGGGGAATATAGCAACTGAAGTGAATCAACATATTGATGCATGCTTACCTTTTTATGAATTTACTAGATGAATTATTTGGATATGCTTTCAAGAAATAGTTGTTATTATATGAGTTATATTGAACAAATTTCATCTTCAATTGGTTTCTGATCTTAAGGATAGAAGAAAAGCTACAGTAGAGAACAATCCGACTTGACAGCCATACCAGTGAGTAAAATATCAGGGAGTATGCAATTTATCAATTGGTATTGGTAGGTACACCATATTGGAGCAAAAAATGATTATCCATGAAACCAAGGATACAAGAAAGATATGTCAAGATAAGTTGAGCACACATTCAATGGGATGACTGAAACAAATATTATTTATGTAAAACATCAATTGATATCAGTAGCAATAAGACTCATGGATGGAAGGATTCCCTGAAGCATCCAATGAAGAAGTATACATAAAAGAGGGAGCTAGTTCCAAAAGCTACATCAGCATACTTAATAAGGGAGAAGGAAAGTCTACTTGAAAGGGGAGCATATACATATACTTATAAATTTTTTGAAGATGGAAAGTGATGGTAGATCAAACCCAGCAAATGATTTCATGAAGTATTTAAAGATACAATTTTTGGGGGTATTGTGAAGCCTTTAATGACTAGTTGGTCCTTTGTCATTAATGTCAAAGGGGGAGAGAAATTTAGGTTGCCATCAATAACAAAGGGGGAGATTGACAAGCATGATTGTCATTGATGAAAATACATTAATGACAAAGGTTAAATAGGTGACATGGAGGATTAGCAATGGTGAGCTTGAGGAAATGACAAGACTTGACAAACATGGAGCAAGACAAGACATGGCAATGACAATGGAAGACAAAGAATGATGTGGAAAAAATGACAAGTGTCAATACTTGACAAACATGGAGATCAAGCAAGCAAGTGTTGATGAGTGGACAAAGGACAAATGAATGGAAGCATGATGAAAGAATTGATGGACATGGCAAGAAACATTGAAGGCTTGGAAAAATACAATAACATGGAAAAGACAAAGACATGGAAAATATGACAAAGGTGGATGACATGGCTTGGTGATATGGCTTGATGACATAGCAGCATGACATGGCTAAGGACAAGACCCTCATACAAGCATTTATTTGTACCTTGCGGGCATCCTTAAGACCAGCCTGCAGGCATATTTAATCACACCTGCGGGCATTTTCATGAGCTCTGCGGGCATCTTCAAAGGAGGAGATGCGGGCATCTTTAATGAAGGTTGCGGGCATAATGAGTGGAGTCTGCAGGCATTTAAAAGTACCTCTACTGGCATAATTTAAAGGCAAGTATGAGACCCTGTGGGAATTTTTAAATGGCCCTGCACGCATTTTTAAATGACCCTTGCGGGCATATTTTGAAGAGCAATGGAGGCAATAAAATGGCCCTTGTGGGAATAGTTAAGAGGCCAATGCAAGAATCTGGAGCAAGTTGTTTTAAGCTTGATGATGTGGCAAGAAGACTGAAAATATATATTTGAGGACAATGTGGAAATAATAAATATTATTTGATGGTAAAATAAAAATAAAAAACATGACATGTCGGCCTCCTAAACTCATGGAAAAGTAAAGTATAAATGAAGAACAAATGTTATGTTTTATGTGGTAAATTTTGGGGAATATTTCGGGTGTCATAGAGGAGCTTTAATTTTGGGGATTAGAGGAGATGTCTAAGATGTTAAGGCAGCAACAGATCCGAGGAGAACTCGATGTAGAAGAATTTTGATTTTTGTGTTTGAAGGTTTCTAATATGTGTACATGAAAGGTTGATCCGAAGCTGCTGCAAGGTTGAATATGGCTTGCTGATATGACACTTTGATAATGATTTAGGACAGCAGTAATGATTGATGATAGTTTGTGAGGTGCTGATGATTGCTGATGATGGACAGAATTATGATCATGTGATGGTAATGATTGTATGAACAAAATGAGGATGATGTGTTGTTGATAGGACAGAATGATGATGTGCTGAGAGAGTTTGTAGGAGCTTTGAGCTTCGGAGATCTGGCCAAGAAACTAAGAACTATTGATGTATGTGTTTATTGCAGACTTAAGAAAAGTCTGATGTATCATTTGTAAATTTGTATTGTTGGGATGTTGGTGCATCCCAGTTAGTTGCAGCTGACAGGATCATCTGGTGGGTGGTTCCACCTATGAGTTGTATCCCATTTTGGATATTGAAGTCTCCAATCAATATAAAAAAAGATTACAAAGCTTATCTTGTGTATCTTATGATGTGTCAATGATATGAATTACTTACTTAATGTTTATTGATGAATAATGATCTCTATATGAATGTTAAAGTGAAATTGTAAATGATAAATGTTAGGGTAAGAAGAAGTTGAAATTGGAATTATGTGCAAGCTCATTGATTCACCCCCCCTCTCAGTGAGCCATTGTGTCCATCAATCACTTCAATATCTCAATAGCATGAATTATTATGAAATGTAATGCATTATAGATTCATGGTTGGTTTTGTGGTTAGTTGATGTTAGAAACCAACCACGAAAATTTTAGTGTTGCTTGCATAAATATGATCAATTGAAATATGTTTCATTTATACACTAATTTTGGTTTTCATTATATTTCCCCAACACAGGTCACATGAAAACAATTAAGTTATATCTTGATTCGATCATTGATTGGAAATCTTGACATTTGTAGGAAGAAAACATCATTAAGTTCATAATATTAGCTATGCCCTTGCCAATGACACTGCCAAAGCCTTCACTTTTAGTCTTAAAGGTCCAAGCTCTCTTTTATTGTTATTTGGATTGTTTGTAAAATAAGTATGAGCGATCAATTGTGGGTATGTTGAATGGGGTGCACACAATTTCCACATCAAACCCAACTTTGGCCTAAAATGGTAAGCCATGCATGTGTGTGGGAATTATCATGTGAGTTGTCATGTATATCTTGGATTTGGTAGTGGAGGTCACCATACTTGCAATGGAAGGATTAAATGAGAAATTCCTCGTTGCACAAGAGTGTCTCAAGATTTTGTTCTATTTTATGGTTCACCTATTTCAAATGGATTTGGCGTAGGGTTCTATATGGAATGGACATACCATTTGTATCAATGAAATTGGTTTCAATGGATCTTAATAAAAGAATTTTCCTTTCTTTACTTTGTTAATATTAACATTGATCTGCCTGATGGGATAGTTTGAGTGTTAAGTGATATGAGATTCATGCATGAGGTCTCTTGGACAATTCCTCATGTTGATTTCCTCTGTGGCGTGCCTCATTAGTTTCCATTAATAGGTTAAGCACCATCATCAGTGCAAACAAGTTTACACTAGGTACCATCATGTTGCATAGACACATATACTTGGAATCACTACCTCTAAGAGAGTTTCAACTCACTAAATGTAATTGTAGAACTGTGGATTCTTAGAGAGTATTATTTAAAACATATTAATAATTTTACATCTTTTCATTAATGTTTGATAGAATTTGACAACTCAAATTAAAAAAAAAACAAACTTTCTTTTTCCAAGGAAAATCTCGCAAGATCTCCTCTTTTTCCAAGAAATATTTGGATGGAGCCCTGAGGGTGACTCAACTACGAATCACAATAGCTATTAATACTCTCAAAAGTTTTGACTATATTTAATGATCAGTAAATTGTCGTGGATATTCCACTGGATCAGTTCATCCCAACGGATCTTACAACTTAGTTCATTATGTTAATTTAATTTTATAAAATATTGAATACAATGAAACTAAAAGAGAAATAACTAGAGAAAATAAGTACACAATCCACATAATAACACAAGATATACCCTAGGAAAACTCACTATGGGGAAAACCCCATCCAAAAGTGAGGACTATGCCTTGCTCTTAATATCAAATTGCAAATACAAAGGAAATTGTACTCCCTATGGAGTTACCTATGACTCTACAGCCAGAATGGCTACTAAAAGATCTCCTATCTCCTTTTTTCTACTCTAATACCCACCCTCAAGTAATTTGATCAGCTATGTAACAATACAATACATCAAAAGAATGGAACCCCTACTTCTCCTAACGGCCCGATATTTAACATAGCCCAATAGCCATCTAGGGTTAATTTTACCGTTTTTGCATGCCTCAACTCCAATTAGGATTAGATTTTTTTACCTTCTAGGATGTTCTTGAAAGTCCACACATGACTAGCTCCACATGTGCGACAAATGAGAGCTGACGCAAAAATCACTTGATACCATGGTGGCCAACTGGATAGATCAACTTGTGGGAGGCATAACTTCTTCATACAAAATCTGTTTGAGGTGATGTTTGTATATTCGTTAGAAAGGTATCAGTGTGTATAATATGGAATCTTGATCCAAATTAAGGGTCAAGAAAAAAAGTGTCATTTAAGCCCTCAAAATGGCCTCGGAAGTAGGTGAAAAATTATATATTGATCCATTTCATATCACACCTCCCCATTTTGGGAGGATTTTGGTCCTTTAAAGCTTTTATTGAATAAGGTAAGGATTTTTTTCCTCTACCTTCTCCTTGGGGTACCATTTATCCTTTCCTAGAATTTATCCTTTCAACCCCACCTTCCAAAGTTCATACTATCCCCGCCTGGTAGTTATGGAGTTCTTCTATAAAACTGTATCTTCTGCAAAATATTCCTGAGCCTTTGGTGCTAAGTCCTCTACATAAGGAAATACCTACTCAGGTTCCTGATCCAACATGGAAGGTTCATAGAATTTCATATTTTCCACATTCACTACAGAGTAAATGCACATGTATGGGGGTAAACTGAGTATGTAGGCATTATCTCCCACCTTCTCCAATACCCCAAAAGGGCCATACCTTAGACCCTTGATCTTCTTACTAGGACTATGTAGTCTTTCTTTGTTCAGGTATAACCATACTATGTCTCCCACCTTGATTTTTTTCTCAATCCTGTGTTGGTAACGTATTTCCCAATTATTTTCATGTGACTTCTTCAGTTCCTCCTATACTTGTAAATCGGTCTACAAAATCTTATCAAAGGATTTTTTAGCTCCTTTGCTTCACCTGTGATGTCTTCCCTCACTCCCCCTGGTTGTCTATAAACAACATCTAGAGGTGAATGTGGAAAGTATCAAAAACAAGATTCAAAATGGCACTTCACAATGGAAGTGTGGACTCCTCTATTATAATAGTGCTGGATGTAGATCACATTTTCATCCCAAGTATTCAGATGCTTCTATTTGTAACCCATCAAAAGTTGTGCCAAATTCATGTTGACTACTTATGTTTGTCCATTTTTTTGTGGACGGAATGTTGTATATCTCTTCAACTTAGTGTCCATATTTTCCTAAAGTGTAGTCCAAAATGTACTGAGAAATATGGTATCCATGTATAAGGTGATGCTCCTCAGTATCCCAAAGTTCACCCAAACCTATTCAAAGAACATGTTTTTTGTTTCGTGTCCTTTTATGGTCCTTTTACAAGGCATAAGAATGCATGTATTATTGAATTTGTCAACTACCACAAATAAATAGTTATGTCCCTTCCTAGTGGTTGGAATACCACCCACAAAATCCATGGAGATTCTCTCCCATGGTCTCATAGTAATAGGTGAGGGATGGTATAGATGTGTCTTCCTATTGTTGGGCTTGCTTATACAACAAAGTATGCATCCTCCAATAAACCGAGCTACATCTTTTTGCATTCTAGGACAGTAAGCATAGCTCTATAAGTTTGCAACTTTCTTCCATACACAAACATTCCCTTCAACTTTGGAGGTGTGTGCCTCTCTAATAAGCCACAATATCTCACCTTTAGGTACACAGAGCTTGTTCATCTTGTAGAATTAATAACTCATCCTTTGGATGATAGTCATTCTTTCTATTACCTTCTTCTACATGGAATTGGCCTTTCAGTTGCTGAAATACCTCCTTGAAGTCATCATCTTCTATGTACTCCTCCTCGTATGAATTATGGGTAAAATGTTTCATGTGCAAAAGAGTTCCCAAATATGTAATCTTGGTTGTAGGTGTCCTTGAGAGCATGTCTACCAATTTGTTTGTACTACCCTTCTTGTATTTGATGATGAGATGAAACTGTTGTAAGAATCGCATCCACTTATATTGTCTAGCTTGTTGTAGCTTATTATGGGCCTACAAATATTGCATCGGTTGGTGATTATTGTGAATGATGGTCTCCTTTCCCATAAGATAGTACTTCCACTTCTAAACAACTTGAACTACGACATATATTTCCTTATCATAGGTAGGATAGTTCAGAACTCCCCCATGAAACATTTCATAATGATAACATATTATCCTTCCTCATTGCATGAGAACCACTCCAATGGCATACTCACTTGCATCTATATCCAATTTGAAATACTTATACAAATTAGGCAGTGCAAGAACTGGTGCTTGGATGATCTTTCACTTGATCTCCTCAAAGGATTTATGTTGATTATTCCCCCACTAGAATCCCTTGTTGTTGGGTTTTATGGAATGAATAGGCGTAGCCATATTCGAAAAGGAATCTATGAACTTTTGAAGGTATTGTGTTTCACCCATAAAGCTCGTGACTTTAGTGACATTGGTAGGAGTAAGCCACTGAGTGATGGCTTCCATCTTTGCACGATAAATCTTAAGTTATCTTCCACCAATAATTGACCCCAAATACACCAGGTTCTACTGGGTGAAATCACATTTCTTGAAATTAGAAACCAACTGGTGCTTTTTCAAAGTCTCTAACACCTACTTGAGATGTGAGATGTGCACTTCCTAAGTAGCACTATAAACCAGTATGTCACATATATATACTATAACAAATGAATCTAAGAAAGGGTGTAATACATCATTCATCAAATGCATAAATGTATTTGGTGCATTTCATAAACCAAACTCCATTACTAACCATTCGTATAGTCTTGCCTAGTCTTGAAGGCGGTCCTACAGGTGTCCCATTCCTTCACTCACACCTTGTGGTATCCCAATTTGAGATCCAGCTTGGTGAAGTACTTGCCATGATACAACCCGTCCAACATATCATCAATCCTCGGCAGAGTGTACCGATTCTTGAGTGTGATCTTGTTTAATGATCTATAGTCTATGCACATCCTCCAAGCTCCATCCTTCTTGGGTACTATGATGATAGGTGAACCACAAGGTGAGGTGATTGGTTAGATGATTCCCTACTCTAACAATTGTTGCAACTGCTACTTCACTTCATGTGCTTCTATGACAAAATATTTGTACATCCTGATGTTCGACAATGGAGAATCTAGCAATAATTGTATGTCGTGCTCCACCTACCTCTTACGAGGTAGCCCCATAGGATCCTGGAACACTTCTCTGTATGCCTGCAAAAGGATTTCCAACAGATGTTTCTACCCTTTGGTGCATCCATCTAGGGATGCCTTCACTTTTACTGATTGGTGAGCTCCTAATGTGGATGCCTAATGAGGGCAGCTATACCAAGAGCCTACTTTAAATGTCAACCCGAGGAACGTACAAACTTTAGAGATGCATGCACTATCTGTGCTCTTATAGGATAATCTCTTGTCACAGTTGGATGTCGGTATCGATGTTCTAAAGATTGTTTACTAATTATGAAAACTGATTATGCTATGGAATTAAATACTGGAAATCAATAAATCTAATTAAAAGAATTAAAGTGCTAAAAGCAGTAAATCTGTCCTAAGAAATAAAGGTACCAAAATCAGTAAATATGTTCTAAGAAATAAAGCAGGGAATCTATTTTAAATAATTAAAATGTTGAAATAATTAGATGTTGATCTGTTCTAAGAAATAAAGATACAAAAACAGTAAATCTATTTGAAATAATTAAATGCTGAGAATGAAAATATCATAACAGAGCTATTCTACTATTGGGGAAACAAAGTCTGTAACTACTATCTGCGCACAAAATTGGAATCTTGATCTAACTTGTTTTACCAATCTCGAATTGAAGTACGATCATTCTATGCTTACCCATCTATTACTAAGAAGTCAAAAGAAACTAATCACAATGAGAAACTGCAATGAACTCCAGATCTAAACCATGATATTGAAAGCAAAGCTGATACACATGCAATCGTTGATTCAAATATGCGTTGAAAGAAAGAACCTACATGACTACTGAAACTATTCTGCTGTACTACAGAATGTATTATAAACTACTACAGAAATAATGAATCATTCAAACACTCCCATATGTCATAGAACTATTCATCAATGTAAAACGCATACTTGGAAAAATACCTGCAAATAGGAATCTCTTGACCTACGTGTTGGAGGGGCCCTCCCCAACCTGTACTCAGGAGAGAATAAAAACTTACAAACGCTGGCTGGAATTAATCATCAATCTTTCATTAAGATATAAAATCCATGTCAAAATAGAAGTCTGTACTTCTCAGTATCTCAATAGTGCAGAAAACGTTAAAAATAATGTCTTTCCCAAAAAATAACAGCAGGCGCCTCTTGCTACCCGAGAGGTCCATATTTATACGATTTAATGTTGATCCTAGCTAATTGTCAAAATGCCGATTCTTCTTGAAAGTGGGAGTGCGTCCTCTATAAATCAGGAAACAGGGCACCAAGCTTGGTGATCCTTTAGTCTTCTACACGTCCATCATTTAATGACCCTGAACCTACTCAATCACACTTGGTTTCCATATAATTAGTTTATTTGATATGCATTCTAACATACAAGAATAATCATAAAAAAAAAAAAATTCATCAAATAATTAAAGTAAAACACTTTTCCCACAATTGTGTGTGTTTCTTCGCCATTGCTTGAGCTGGACTGTGGAAAAAGGGTTATCAAATACCTGAAAATTGGACCCATCATTCTCTCCCCTACTTGAAGGATTCACCCATCCTTGGGTGACTTATTCAATTCATCAAGGACCTCCCTGATATCCCATGCTACCACCTTAGGTGTCCCTACCATTCTGAGATATCTAAAATTCTGATCCTCCCTGGCCCATGCCTTCCTCTCTTCCTCTTCATTAATTTGTTCTTTGAGGACTGGGGAAAGAAAGAATGGGGTATTCAGCCTCATCCCAATCCACCTGAGTTGGTTTCTTGCCATGGATTCTTTGTATAGTGTGGTTTTGAAGAGAGCATCCTTAAGCCTGAGGGGAGAGTGGAGTTCTCTTCGTTTTAGATCGTTTGCCACCCTGCTCCACCTTTCCCTGATGGACTCATTAACTTCCTTTTGTGTGTTGCGGAGTGTAATGTCAAAATGAATCACCGCCTCCTGTTGTTTTGCGAGTAGAATGGGTATTAGTTCCTCGTCCTGAGTGAGGATCCTGTGGTTATAGATTATTCCCTCAGGGTGAGTTGGCTCTGGTTTGATCATTGATGGGGTTTTCCATTTGGATGCAACATAGAGATGATAGTCCTGGGCTCACTCAATTTCATGGTTCATCCATGAACATAATGCCCTTAACTGGAAATCGCCCACATATGGGTTTCGCGACCAGTTGGGCGAGTCAGAAACTACGAAATTGTGCAAGAAGAACTCACTCAATTGGTATTTCTCCAGCTCTGTGGAGTTCAAAGATGCGTCAATAAATTCTTTGGGAGTGCTTACCTCTATAGGGAGACCTTTCTTCAACCTCTGGAGCTGGAATTCGCCCCATTTCTCTTGTAAATAAACTGCATATACCACCGACGGTGGTCTGAGGTTACGCCGTCTCTCATATATGCCGATAGTAGTGGCAAAAACATCCTTAAATTTGATAATCTCCTGGTCTTTCTTTGCTAATTCATTCTGTGCTTCGGCCAACTTTTCTTGCAGCTCTAAATTCTTCTACTCGGCCAGCCGGAGCTCTTTTGCATGATGCATCTTTAGGATTTGTGTCTTCTCGGCCGAGAATGGGGGAGGTGTGGCCTAGCTTCCTAGCCCAATTCTTAATGTTTCCAACTCATTTCTGAGCCTTTCCAATTCTGCTCATTCTTCAGCGAGTTGGGAAATGACCTCGGGGTCTTTATTACGTTTTGGAGGGTTTTCCTTAAAGTTGCCTTGTTCCTATAAGCTCTACTCTTCTTCTTTATCCATTTCTTATTATGTATCCTGTTTTTCCTCTTCATTCCTTTCCTCTTCTTCATCCTCTTCTTCTTTTTCTTCTTCGTCCTCTTCTTCATCTGTAGTGGGATCCTTCTGATCTATAAAAGGATCAATGTCATCATCAGACACATTGGTAATCAGGGGGCTAAGTTCCCTTTCTTTCTCCTTGGAGACTCGGATTTTAGATACCTGCGTGTATCTCTTGCTGCGCCTATTCGACCCCTGACTACTGGTAGGAATATTTGGTTCTGATTTGGGGGAGTCCTCTTTGAAGTGTTTTATTTTGACCAAGGTGTCGGCCACACTGTCGAAGTCAATTTTTCTTTTTTCCCCTAATACAAAGGTGGTCTTACTTTTCGATTCAAGTGGCAAGGGCATAGTCCTCATTCTCTGAACGTCCTAAGCAGACATCACAATGAACTCCTCCCAGGAGAGCTCTGGAATCTGAGCTTTTCTCTCCTCACCAACTATTAGTTTGATCATCCCATGATGGGCCAAAGCATCCTCCTTTCCCTTAGCCACCTTCCTGCTCATCTCTGCTAGGGATTAGAGCAGGTAAAATGGAATGCTAATATTGTTGTTTGATGAAATGTGACTTCTGTTCCTGAGAAGCTCTAAAATACGAAAATGGAAAATGGGAACATAGCTTAATCTTCCAGTGCATGTAATATACCTCAGGACAATTGCAGCCATTTCATCCCATGGTGCTGGCATGGAGGATCTTTTGACTCCATTTTTGTCTTCATCATAAACCTCTCCATGCTCAACGAATGCTTTCCTGTGTGGTTTGCCTCCCGGTCATTGCTACTCCAATGCAAGCCCATCAGAAGACCAGTGTGTTTGGCTATCATGTCCTCATCCACTTTTATGCGAAACCCCTTCACCCGGGGTGACGTACTATTCATCCTTAATATGCTTGAAGTTTCTTGCAAACTCCTGGGCTACCCCTGTATGGTATCCTCTAAGTCCAAGGATAAATGGCATCCAGCCTGAGTTGCAAATGATCTACAGGACTCTCTGGCTTTGATAAATGGCACTGTGATATTCCGGTTCACTCTTTTTAAAACCCTTTGTCATTTTTAGAATCTTCTTTATAACCAGACAAAACCGTGGCTTTTGGAAAGAAGTTTTATACCTTTAACTTGGTCGGGCTATACTTACAGGCTCAAGGAATACAATGGTGGCTACTTCTCGGGAATCCCGGGTGGTTACTTATATGCAAAATCATGGAATATTTTGCACCCTAATTCACTGCCTTTCTGCACCTATCCTTTCCATCATACCTGTACTTGCCACTTTTAATCCCCTATTTTTCATGATCGATCTCTGCCTTCTCATGAACGACCTCTGTACTTCATGTGGTGAAGGGACTTTGGTAGCAATCATGAGTTATGAAGGTCATTCCACCACTGTGGTGAGCTCCTAATGTGGATTCCTAATGATGGCAGCTATACCAAGAGCCTACTTTAAATGTCAACCCGGGGAACGTACAAACTTTAGAGATGCATGCACTATCTGTGCTCTTATAGGATAATCTCTTGTCACGGTTGGATGTCAGTATCGATGTTCTAAAGATTGTCTACTAAATATGAAAACTGATTATGCTATGGAATTAAATACTGGAAAGCAATAAATCTAATTAAAAGAATTAAAGTGTTGAAAGCAGTAAATCTGTTCTAAGAAATAAAGGTACCAAAAGCAGTAAATATGTTCTAAGAAATAAAGCAGGGAATCTATTTTAAATAATTAAAATGCTGAAATAATTAGATGATGATCTATTCTAAGAAATGAAGATACAAAAATAGTAAATCTATTTGAAATAATTAAAATGCTGAAATAATTAAATGCTGAGAATGAAAATATCATAACAGAGCTATTCTACTATTAGGGAAACAAATTATGTAACTACTATCTGCACACAGAATTGGAGTCTTGATCTAACTTGTTTTACCAATCTAGAATTGAAGTATGATCATTCTATGCTTACCCATCTATTACTAAGAAGTCAAAAGAAACTAATCACGATGAGAAACTGCAGTGAACTCCAGATCTAAACCATGATATTGAAAGCAAAGCTAATACACATGCAATCGTTGATTCAAATATGCGTTGAAAGAAAGAACCTACAGGACTACTGAAACTGTTCTGCTGTACTACATAATGTATTATAAACTACTACAGAAATAATGAATCATTCAAACGCTCCCATATGTCATAGAACTGTTCATCAATGTAAAACGCATACTTGGAAAAATACCTGCAAATAGGAATCTCCTGACCTACGTGTTGGAGGGGCCCTCCCCAACCCGTACTGAAGAGAGAATAAAAACTTACAAATGCTGATGGGAATTAATCATCAATCTTTCATTAAGATATAAAATCCATGTCAAAATAGAAGTCTATACTTCTCAGTATCTCAATAGTGCAGAAAACGTTAAAAATAATGTCTTTCCCAAAAATAATAGCAGGGGCCTCTCGCTACCCGAGAGGTCCATATTTATACGATTTAATGCTGATCCTAACTGATTGTCAAAATTCTGATTCTTCTTGAAAGTGGGAGTGCGTCCTCTATAAATCAGGAAACAGGGTGCCAAGCTTGGTGATCCTTTAGTCTTCTACACGTCCATCCTTTAATGACCCTGAACCTGCTCAATCACGCTTGGTTTCCATATAATTAGTTTATTTGATACGCATTCTAACATACAAGAATAATCATAAAAAAAAATTTCATTAAATAATTAAAGTAAAACACTTTTCCCACAATTGAGTTTGTTTCTTCGCCATTGCTTGAGCTGGACTGTGGAAAAAGGGTTATCAAATACCTGAAAATTGGACGCATCATTCTCTCCCCTACTTGAAGGATTCACCCATCCTTGGGTAACTTATTCAATTCGTCGATGACCTCCCTGATATCCCATGCTACCACCTTAGGTGTCCCTACCATCCTGAGATATCCAAAATTCTGATCCTCCCTGGCCCATGCCTTCCTCTCTTCCTCTTCATTAATATGTTATTTGAGGACTGGGGAAAGAAAGAATGGGGGATTCATCCTCATCCCAATCCACCTGAGTTGGTTTCTTGCCAGGGATTCTTTGTAGAGTGTGGTTTTGAAGAGAGCATCCTTAAGCCTGAGAGGAGAGTAGAGTTCTCTTCGTTTTAGATCATTTGTTACCCTGCTCCACCTTTCCCTGATGGACTCATTAACTTCCTTTTGTGTGCTGCAGAGTGTAATGTCAAAATGAATCACCGCCTCCTGTTGTTTTGCGAGGAGAATGGGTATCAGTTCCTTGTCCTGAGTGAGGATCCTATGGTTATAGATTATTCCCTCAGGGTGAGTTGGCTCTAGTCTGATCATTAATGGGGTTTTCCATTTGGATGCAACATAGAGATGATAGTCCTGGGCTTGCTCAATTTCATGGTTCATCCACGAACACAATGCCCTTAACTGGAAATCGCCCACATATGGGTTTGGCGACCAATTAAGCGAGCCAGAAACTACGAAATTGTGCAAGAAGAACTCACTCAATTGGTCTTTCTCCAGCTCTGTGGAGTTCAAAGATGCATCAATAAATTCTTTGGGAGTGCTTACCTCTATAGGGAAACCTTTCTTCAACCTCTGGAGTTGGAATTCGCCCCATTTCTCTTGTAAATAAACTGCATATACCGCCGACGGTGGTCTAAGGTCACGCCGTCTCTCATATATGCTGATAGTAGTGGCAAAAACATCCTTAAATTCGATAATCTCCTGGTCTTTCTTTGCTAATTCATTCTGTGCTTTGGCCAACTTTTCTTGCAGCGCTAAATTCTTCTGCTCGGCCAGCTGGAGCTCTTCTGCATGATGCATCTTTAGGATTTGTGTCTTCTCGGCCGAGAATGGGGGAGGTGTGGCCTGGCTTCCTATCCCAATTCTTAATGTTGCCAACTCATTTCTGAGCCTTCCCAATTCTGCTCGTGCTTCAGCGAGCTGGGAAATGACCTCGAGGTATTTATTACGTTCTGGAGGGTTTTCCTGAAAGTTGCCTTGCTCCTGTAAGCTCTGCTCTTCTTCTTTATCCATTTCTTCTTCTGTATCTTGTTTTTCCTCTTCATTCCTTTCCTCTTCTTCATCCTCTTCTTATTTTCTTCTTCGTCTTCTTCTTCATCTGTAGTGGGATCCTTCTGATCTATAAAAGGATCAATGTCATCATCAGACACATTGGTAATCAAGGGGCTGGGTTCCCTTTCTTTCTCCTTGGAGACTCGGATTTTAGATACCTACGTGAATCTCTTGTTGTGCCTCTTCGACCCCTGACTACTGGTAGGAAAATCTGGGTCTGATTTGGGGGAGTCCTCTTTGAAGTGTTTTATTTTAACCAAGGTGTTGGCCACATTGTCCAAGTCAATTTTTCTTTTTTCCCCTGATACAGAGGTGGTCTTACTTTTCGATTCAGCTGGCAAGGGGCGTAGTCCTCATTCTCTGAACGTTCTTAGCAAACACCACGATGAAATCCTCCCAGGAGAGCTCTGGAATCTGAGCTTTTATCTCCTCACCAACTATTAGTTTGATCAGCCCATGATGGGCCAAAGCATCCTCTTTTCCCTTAGCCACCTTCCTGCTCATCTCTGCTAGGGATTGGAGCAGGTAAAATGGAATGCTAATATTGTTGTTTGATGAAATGTGACTTCTATGCCTGAGAAGCTCTAAAATACGAAAATGGGAAATGGGAACATAGCTTAATCTTCCAGTGCATGTAATATACCTTAGGACAATTGCAGCCATTTCAGCCCATGGTGCTAGCATGGAGGGTCTTTTGACTCCATTTTTGTCTTCATCATAAACCTCTCCATGCTCAAAGAATGCTGCTTTTGCTGTGTGGTTTGCCTCCCGGTCATTGCTGCTCCAATGTAGGCCCATCGGAAGACCAGTGTGTTTGGCTATCATGTCCTCATCCACTTTTATGCGTAACCCCTTCACCCGGGTGACGTACTGTTCATCCTTAATATGCTTGAAGTTTCTTGCGAACTCCTGGGCTACTCATGTATGGTATCCTCTCAGTCCAAGGATAAATGGAATCCAGCCTGAGTTGCGAATGATCTGCAGGACTCTCGAGCTTTGATAAATGGCACTGTGATCTTCCGGTTCACTCTTTTTAAAACCCTTTGTCATTTTTAGAATCTTCTTTATAACCAGACAAAACCAGGGCTTTTGGAATGCAGTTTTATACCTTTAACTTGGTCGGGCTCTGCTTACAGGCTCAAGTAATACAATGGTGTCTGCTTCTCGGGAATCCCGGGTGGTTACTTATATGCAAAATCGTGGAATATTTTGCACCCTAATTCACTGCCTTTCTGCACCTATCCTTTCCATCATACCTGTACTTGCCACTTTTAATCCCCTATTTTTCATGATCGATCTCTGCCTTCTCATGATCGACCTCTGTACTTCATGTGGTGAAGGTTGCGATCATGATTTGCTGAGGGTGACGGGACTTTGGTAGCAATCATGAGTTATGAAGGTCATTCCACCATGCCGTCGATTTGAAATGGAAGCTGTCCGCAGCTGACTAGAAACAAATGTATTGTGGTAAAATGTTTTACCTTAAGAATCAAATAAAATCGTTTTAGAGATTACCTTGGTATGTATGCGTACCTGCACTGATGATCTGGTGCGTTTTTCATGCATGGTGGATTTTGTAGTATATTTTGGCGGTGTCTGTAGTTGATTTCTGCATGTCAGTAGTTACGTGCGTAGGCTGCTTTTTCCGTTTTGCATGTTTTGAATTTGTTGAATATGTGCTTTTGAAAATTGTGCCAATTGTTGATACGACTCAGGAAATCATGCTTTATATTTGGATGTTTGCATGGTTGGATGTGATTGGCTCCCTTGAATAACTTGCAGGCTCGCTTGAATATGTTTGAAAAAGGTTGGCATGGTGTGTCTTGAAGAATTCCATAGTAGATGAAGACTAATTTCTGCATGTAGACATGGCTGGCTCGCTTGAATTGATTTCAGGCTCATTTGAATAAATGGCAGCCTCCCTTGATACATTTTGCAGGCTCACTTGAATTGATGGCAGTCTCGCTTGAATCATTGTGTAGGCTAGCTTGAATAGGTTGATGACCTGTAAACTTCCTATTACCCCCTTTTTTTTTGGGGGGGGGGGGTTCTTTTTTTTCTCTCTTTTTTTTATATATTTTTTCTCTTTTTTTTTTGTTTTTTTTTCATGATATGTGTTGAAGTTTACTTATTTGCAGCATGCTCTATCAGCATCAATTGTTGCTGGTAGAGTACTTGTGTAAATTCTTCTTTGGACTTTGGTTTTTTGTAGAGTTTTAGGCGATGCCCATTCACTATCATGGGGAACTCATCATCATCAATTGTAATAATTCTCACAGCCCCATTGTCATAAATTTTCTATATGCTGTAAGGTCCAAGCCATCTAGTGGTTAGATTTCCTTTGAATGTGTGAAATATGGAGTCGTAGAGTAGTGCCCCATCACCTTCGTTGAATTTCTTATCCTTCAAATGTTGGTCATGCCATTTCTTCCTTTGTTGTTGGATGATTTCAGTATGTGTAAGTGCTTGTTGGCGGTGTTCATCCAGTTGATTTAGCTGTAGCATGCATTCTTTTTGAATGTCTGATAGGTTCATATTTAGATCGGCTGCAATTCTTAATGTTTTTACTTCAAATTCGATTTGTAGCATGACCTTTTTCCCATAGACCAGTTCATAAGGTGTGAATCATGTTGTTGTTTTCCATGTAGTATTGTAAGCCCAGACTGCTTCACTAAGTCTGTCAACCCAATCCCTTTTGTGAAGTTGGATAGGTTTTGTCAAGATTCTCTCTAATTCCTTGTTGGTTACCTCAGTTTGACCATTTCCTTGAGGGTGGTAGGAGGATGACTGTCTGTGCTTTACATTTTTTCTTTTCATCAAGTCTTCAATTTAATTTGATGTGAATTGTGGTCCTTGATCCGAAACTACTTCTCTTGGCACCCCAAATCTGTGAAAGATCTGCTCAGTAAAGAATTTGACCACACTGGTTTCATTTGCAGCAGCCAGTGCTGCTACCTCTGTCCATTTTGTAAGGTAATCAGTGCATACAAGGATGTAGCTCTTCTAATTGGACTGTGGGTTGAATGGGCCAACAAAATCAAATCCCCACTTATCGAATGCCTCTAAAGAGATTTGTGGATGTAGTGGCATTTCTTGTTTTTGTGTTGGATTTCCCATTCTCTGGCAATCATCACAATGGGACACATACTCATAAGCATCTCTGTGGAGTGTTGGCCAATAATACCCTATTTGCAAGATCTTGTAGGCTGTCCTTTTTGCAGCGTAGTGTCCTCCACAGGGTTCATTGTGGGTGGCATGCATTATGTCATGTACCTCATCTTCCCTAATGCACCTTCTAAGTACTTGATCTGGTCCCTGTTTAAAAAGCATGCCCTCTATCCATGTATATGTGGCACTTTGTCTTATTACTTTTGTCCTTTCTTTATAACTGTAATGTTTTGGAAACTTCCCGGATACCAAATAGTTTGCTATGTCAGCAAACCATGGGATTTTTATTGATATGGAAAAAAGGTGCTCATCAGGGAAGTTATCTTGGACCAATTCATTATCTTTCCCATGTGTTACTCTTGGCAAAAAGTCTGCTATGACATTTTGCTTGCCTAGTTTATCTATTATAGTGATGTCGAATTCCTGTACAAGTAGCATCCATCGAATAATTCTTGCACTGGTATTAGGTTTTTTCATAAGATATATGATCGCTGAGTGGTCAGTATGGATAAAACTTTTGTATCCTGTAATGTAATGCCTGAATTTGTTGATTGCATGTATGACTGCCAGAAATTCCTTCTCTGTGACTGTGTAGTTGAGTTCTACCCCAGCCAAATTTTTGCTTATATAGTATATGGCATAGGGTTTCTTGTCTTGTTCTTGCCCAAGCACAGATCCGATTGCTTTATCTGATGCATCGGTGTGAATGTGAAATGGAATTTCCCAGTTTGGTCCTTGAAGTATTGGTGCTGTGATGGTTTTCTGTTTAAGACTTTCAAAGGCTGACATGTAGTTGCTTGTCCATATGAACTCATTGTCTTTTGTGAGAAGTGCAAACATGGGGGCAACAATTCTGCTATAATTCTCAATAAACCTTCTGTAGTATCCTGTCTGTCCAAGGAAGCTTCTCACATCTCTTTGTTTGATTGGTGGGGCCAGTGTCTTGATTACTGATACTTTGACTTGATCCACCTCTATACCTCTCTGTGATATATGATGTCCTAGAACAATTCCTTCTTCCATTAGCATCCTGCATTTGTCATTGCTTAGGCACAAGCTCATTTCAATACATTTTTTTAATATTAATTCAATATTTTTCAATGCCTGCTCAAAGCTCTGTCCATAAGGTGTGAAATCATCCATGAATAATTCCATTTTGTTATTTAGAAAATCGGAGAAAATACTCAGTATGGCTCTTTGAAATGTTGTTGGGGCGTTACATAGACCAAAGGGTAGGACCCTATAGGCATAAGTTCCCCATGGGCATGTGAAGGTCATCTTATCTTGATCAGCTGGGTTTATTAAAATTTGGTTGTAACCACTGAAACCGTCTAGGAATGAAAAGTACTTGTTTCCAGATAATGTATCCAGTACTTGGTCCATAAATGGAAGTGGAAAATGATCTTTCTTTGTTGCTTTATTCAGCTCCCTGTAGTCCACACAAATTCTCCATTTGCCTCCTTTTTTGGGCACTATGACTAGTGGTGAGACCCACTCACTATCATATATTGGATAGATGAACCTTGCGTCTAATAACTTTTGTAATTCCACTTTGACTATGTCTTTTAGTGCAAGGTTTAGCCTTCTATGTGGTTGCCTGATGGGAGTAGAACCTTCTTTGATGTAAATGTAGTGTTTGCAGATATCAGGATGTATTCCTTTCATATCTGTATATGTCCATGCAAATGCTTTACTTTGTTGTGTTAGTATCTTCATCAATTTCTTTTCTTGCTCTGGTTCTAAATTGGAATTTATGTTGATTGTTTTGCCAGGGTTAATTTCCATGACTTTTATCTTCTCAATCTGTTCTGGCAGCACTTCTGTCCATAAGTCATCCATGTTTTGTTTTGAACTTTCACCTGTTTCTGTAGAAAAAAATTCTTGAATAACATGATTGTTAGGAGATATATTTTGTATAAATCTATCTATATGGGCATCTTCATCTACTACCTTTAAATATATTGTAGCATCAATTTTTAGGATAGGTCGGAGGTTGTGATTTGGTGTGTTCTGGTAATCATCAGTCCAATTTTGATATTCTAACTCTGAGGATTTCATTGCTAGTGGGTAGATTGTTATTTTCTTCCTGGTATGTCCACTGGTGATTGTCATATTTCCTGATCGGAAACCTATGTAAGCATCCGCAATTGCTAACCAAGGTCTACCCAGGATAATTGGATAGCCATTAAGTTTGCTTTTGATTTAGATTATTATAAAATCAGCTGGGTATTCCCAGGACTCGATATTGATCATAATGTCTTCTAGCATTCCTTCAGGCTTCACAGTGGACGTGTCTACTAGTTGGAGTACTGTTGTGGTTGGTCTTACCATTGATTGGAGTCCTAGGTATAACATGGTTTCTTTAGTCATGACATTGATCGCAGCTCCTAAATCGATTAAGCTTTTATTTATTTGCATGTTATTTATGGTGACGCTTACTACAGGACTACCAAGATCAAGATATTTAGGATTTATTATGACACCTAGCATCAAATCGGCCAATTGTCCCACTACATTAATAGTTGGTGGGTCACGCTTCCTCCTTCCTGGCTTCTTTAGGCAATTTTCTCTAATGAATTTGTTGCAGATGGGCACATCCCTTATGGCTTGTAAAATCGGGATTTGGATGTTTAGGTGTTTGAATTCGTTTAAGATTGTATTCTCTTCCTCTTCTTTTGTATTCCGGACAAGTTTTTCTAGAAATGGGGGATTTCTATTTTGTGGAAGTGGTTGGGTTTTGTCCTCGGGAGGTTCTGGTTCATCAGGATGCTGAACATAGGGTTCTGATGTGTGGTCTTGAGCTTCAGGTACAGGTTGTTGGATGTTGTGTGGGATGTATTCTGCAACGTTTTTCTGGATCGTAGGTTTATTTCATTTATTTCTATGGTGTCTACAACATAAGTTGGGAATTGTGTGATATCAGTGTTATAATCCTACTACTGTTGTGGGGGTCTGTTATTATTAGGATTTGGAATTGGTTGGGCTGGAATAGGTGGAGTTTTGGGGGGTGGTTGAGGTTGTGGGGGTGGCATAATGAGTGGCTATTGTAATGGCGCCCTCCAATTTGATGGATGGGGGTACTGGTTTGCATAATTTGTGGTGGATGGAAACGGTGGGGGGTATTGAGGATAAGACGGTGGATAATATGGTTGTTGATAGGATGGTTGATATACTTGTTGGTTTTGTTGCCATTGGTTTTGATTTGGATGTGCTTTCCATGGAGTCGGTACAGAGTTCCAATTTGGTTGTCCTTGATTATAGTAAGTTTGATTGTTCTACTGATATGGCCTAACAAAATTATTCCTCCTCTGATTTATAAAACAGAGCTATTCTACAGTTCCTTCAGCTGCTGGGTCTTGAATAACTGCCTTACATGAGGGTAAGAGGGGACATTTATCAGTGGAATGGTCATCGGTGCAAAGACCACATACTTCTATTGTGTTCAAGGTGCACTGCCCCTTCTCATGCTTCTTTCTACAACAAGGACAAAATACTGCCAAGGCTTGGTTAATTTCATCCTGTTTCTTTTTTTATTTGAAAAGCATCAAGTTGCATGGCTAGGGATTGCAATATGTCAGTTTTCATGTAATCCAGTAGGTTTCCTAAATCAGATTTTATGAGTGTTGGTGTTGAGGATGATGATCCACTGGTGGTTGTATGTGTATCCCTCGTCCCATTCTTAGTTTTCCTAGATCTTGAGTAGTTTTTTAAGATTTGCGGGATCTGGTCAAAAGATTTTTGGAATATATCTCCATCTCCAAGGAGATTTAAGACTTCAAAATTCTCCTCTTTTACACCTTTGAGAAGGACAAGATTTAATGATTCAGGATCCAATGTGCAATGGCTGGCTCGTTTGTAGCTGAGTTGAAATCTTTGGGCATAATCTTCTAATGACTCTCTATCTCCTTGTTGCATCCTAAAGATTTCATCCCTAGTATCTTTGGCCTTGCAGTAGTCCCTATATTTTTCTAAGAATGTCTGTTTCATTTGATCCCAGCTAAAGATACTATTTCCTTCAAGGCTCATGAACCACCGAAGTGATAGGTCTTTCAATGTGGAAGGAAAAATCCTAATCTTTTGTGCATTAGTAGTGTAATCAAATGATCTGCAAACTACCTCAAATTCAAACAGGAATGTGTCAGGATCTTCTGATGTCAACCCATGAAAGTTTGGCAGATTATTAGGATTTATGTTCTTCATTCTGGCATCTCCAAGAGGTATGCTAATGGGAAAGGTGAAGAGCTCCCTAGGTTCTTCCTCTTCATTTTCCATTGAGGTGTTTGAGCTGGAACTGGTAGTGAAGTTGCTTTTGTTTGGATCGTATGTGGAGTCAATTTCATTTTCAGAGTGTAGAAATTCAAACTGAGAATGGTTAGAACTGTTATTACCGTTGTTTCTCATGGAATGCTTGGGCAGAAAGCGGCCAAACCTATCCCTTTGCCGACGAGGCATTCATTGGTAGAAGATATTTATGTTTTTGTTTTATGTAATTTTTGTTTTCTTTTTGTGGTTTTTAGGTGATGTCTCCTAAAAGATTTAGCACCTACCCTGCAACGGTGCCAAAAAGTGGTGAGCTCCTAATGTGGATGCCTAATGAGGGCAGCTATACCAAGAGCCTACTTTAAATGTCAACCCGAGGAACGTACAAAATTTAGAGATGCATGCACTATCTGTGCTCTTATAGGATAATCTCTTGTCACAGTTGGATGTCGGTATCGATGTTCTAAAGATTGTCTACTAAATATGAAAACGGATTATGCTATGGAATTAAATACTGGAAAGTAATAAATCTAATTAAAAGAATTAAAATGCTGAAAGCAGTAAATCTGTTCTAAGAAATAAAGGTACCAAAAGCAGTAAATATGTTCTAAGAAATAAAGAAGGGAATCTATTTTAAATAATTAAAATGCTGAAATAACTAGATGTTGATCTGTTCTAAGAAATGAAGATACAAAAATAGTAAATCTATTTGAAATAATTAAAATGCTGAAATAATTAAATGCTGAGAATGAAAATATCATAACAGAGCTATTCTACTATTGGGGAAACAAAGCCTGTAACTACTATCTACGCACAAAATTGGAGTCTTGATCTAACTTGTTTTACCAATCTATATATGAAGTACGATCATTCTATGCTTACCCATCTATTACTAAGAAGTCAAAAGAAACTAATCACAATGAGAAACTACAGTGAACTCCAGATCTAAACCATGATATTGAAAGCAAAGCTGATACACATACAATCGTTGATTCAAATACGCGTTGAAAGAAAGAACCTACAGGACTACTGAAACTGTTCTGCTGTACTATAGAATGTATTATAAACTACTACATAAATAATGAATCATTCAAACGCTCCCATATGTCATAGAACTGTTCATCAATGTAAAATGCATACTTGGAAAAATACCTACAAATAGGAATCTCCTGACCTACGTGTTGGAGGGGCCCTCCCCAACCTGTACTCGGGAGAGAATAAAAACTTACAAACGCTGGCTGGAATTAATCATCAATCTTTCATTAAGATATAAAATCCATGTCAAAATAGAAGTCTATACTTCTTAGTATCTCAATAGTGCAGAAAACGTTAAAAATAATGTCTTTCCCAAAAATAATAGCAAGGGCCTCTCGCTACCCGAGAGGTCCATATTTATACGATTTAATGTTGATCCTAAATGATTGTCAAAATGCCGATTCTTCTTGAAAGTGGGAGTGCATCCTCTATAAATCAAGAAATAGGGTGCCAAGCTTGGTGATCCTTTAGTCTTCTACACGTCCATCCTTTAATGACCCTGAACCTATTCAATCACGCTTGGTTTCCATATAATTAGTTTATTTGATACGCATTCTAACATACAAGAATAATCATAAAAAACAATTTCATTAAATAATTAAAGTAAAACACTTTTCCCACAATTGAGTGTGTTTCTTCACCATTGCTTGAGCTGGACTGTGGAAAAAGGGTTATCAAATACCTGAAAATTGGACCCATCACTGATTCACATTCTTGTTGATTTTTTCTTAAGAAACGAAATACAAACTTCCTACTTGAATTGATCAACATTTTTGCTTGGTTGGAACTTACAACAAAGATATTTTATTTTTGTGTGCATTAATGATGAAGGATTTCATGTCGTTGATCAAGCGGTATTGGTTGGATCTCCTCATGAATATATCACATCCCTCATATACATGTAGGGGATTTCGAACACTACACCACAAACATCTATGGGTACTACATCTACCTCCACATCATCAAGATACTCTACACTGATGGAAAACTTGATATTGCACTATTTCATGACTCTATGTTCTACAGCCTTATTTACCCATCTCAATGGGTAGAGTTTGGGATGATCATGTACTTCCAATCCCAGCTTATGTACTAGATCCTCTGCTATTATTTTTTCTTGTGAACTGGAATCGAATAAAGCATGGATCTTGGTCTACTTGACCTAGATCTTGATTTGGAATAATTTCATAATCACTTTCTCTCCCTTGGGATGAAGGATGCTAAGATTCACCTCCTTCTACATTGTGGTACAGATAATGTTTTCATCCACATCCAAGCTGATTTCTAACTCCTTGATTGACTATGTGGCTATAAGGTTCTTCTTCTTCTTATCCTTCTTGTCATTCTTTGGGTTTAGCTTTGGATGTAGCTTCCAACACTTTTCTTTAGTGTGACCATCGATATCACAATGTTAACAATGGTTTTTTGGATAATTTCACTGATGCGGAATGGATGCAATCTTCTTTTCCTTTACCTTCCTCTTCTTCTTCCCCTCCTTGGTAGCATCTTGGATCTATTTCTTATTTGAACCACTTGGATGTCCTTTCTTTTGGACAATGTTTTCTAGGTATTGTGTGTACACATGCTGCATCAATCGACCTAGGATTAAAAATAATCACCTGCCTCCATATGTGACTATGTAAAACCTCTAGATACTTCAGCAGTACATATGGGTTCTTGGTTGATATACCTAGCATGATATCCATATTCCTAAACTCGGTGGTGTATTCTTTAATGTTCTTCCCCTGCCTCTGCCTAAATTAATTCCAATGGATCCATTAGTCCTCTGCATATCGGATAGGGTAGAACTAGGAATTGATCAGGGTTTCAAAATCCTCCCAATTAGTTACTGTCAGATCACCCTCCATCCTAACTTATTTCATGTGGATTTACCACCATGTTAATGAATGTCCCTCTAACTTCAGTCGAGCAAATGAGATCTTTTTATCCTTTCCTATTTTATGGATTCTAAAATAAACATCCAACTACTACAACCAATTATCTGGTACTGGAATATTGGTACTGGAACTCGGCTACTCTCTCTAGGGATCTTTCATCTACTTATTTTTTGGGTCACTTTTATCTTCTTATTTCTCCTTAGATATCAAATCTAAATTAGAGCCTCCAAAATCCTTGAAAATTCTGAACTTGCTCTCTAGAGCCACCACGAGGATTGACATGTTGTGTGAGATATCGATGACTTATATTTCCAATTTTGAAAATCGCTAATCATAATCATCCACCGCTCCTTGAATATATTGGTCTACCATGGACAGGGTTTGAATACTTTTGTTTCAACAACTACTGTATCCTATTATTACCCACAAAACTTGAAAGAAAACCTAGCTCTAATACCAATATTATTTGTAAACTATCATGGATATTCCACTAGATCAATTCATCACAACGGATCTTACAACTTAGTTCATTGTGTTAATTTAATTTTATAAAGTAATGAATACAATGAAACTGAAAGTGAAATAACTAGAGAAAATAAGTACGCAATCCACACATTAATGCAAGATATACCCTGGGAAAATCCACTATGGGGAAAAACCTATCCACAAATGAAAACTATGCCTTGCTCTTAATATCAAATTGCAAATACAAAGGAAATGGTACTCTCTATGGAGTTACCTACAACTCTATGGCTAGAATGGATACTACAGGATCTCCTATCTCCTTTGTTCTACTGTAATATCCACCCCATGTTTTTTTTCTAAGCTATGGAACAATACAATATATCAAAAGAATGGAACCCCTTCTTCTCCTAACGGTCTAGTGTTTAAAATAGCCCGATAACCATTTAGTGTTAATTTTAGGGTTTTTGCATGTTTCAATTCTCTATTAGTGTTAGGGTTTTGGACCTTCTAGAATGTTATTGAAATTTCACATGTGAGTATCTCCACATGTGTGAGAAATGAGAGTTGATGTGGAATCCACTCGATACCATGGTGGTCAATCGAATAGGTTAACTTGCAGTAGCCATAAATTATTCATAAGAATTCCGTTTGAGGCAATTTTGGGACTGTTGGAAAGGTATTGGTGTGTATAATATGGAATATTGGTCCAAATAAAGGTTTGAGAAAAAATAGTATCATTGAATCCCTGAAGGTGGCATCAAAATTTTTATTATGGTTTTTTACCCCAAATCTGAAAAGTGAGACTCTGCCCCTAAAATGGCCCTACAAGCCCATTCATCCAATCTTCTAACCTCAAAAGCTCCAAGTAGGTGAAAAATTATATATTGATCCATTTCGTATCACACCTCCCCATTTTGTGAGACTTTTGTTCCTTTAAATATTTTATTGACTGAGGCGAGGAAATTTTTCCTCTGCCTTCTCCTTGGGGTACCATTTAGCCTTTCATTTAAGTTCTCCTTTCAACCCCACCTACCAGAGTTCATATTGTCCCCATTTGGTAGTTATGGACTTCTTCTACAAAACTGTATCTTTCGCTAACTCTTATTGAGCCTCTGGTACTAATTCCTCTACAAAGTCAAGACCTGCTCAGGTTCCTGATCCAACATGGAAGGTTCATAGAGTTTCATATTTCCACATCCACTACAAAGTAAATGTGCATGTATGGGGGTACATTGAATCCATAAGCATTATCTCCCACCTTCTACAATACCTCAAAAGGGCCATACTGCATATCCTTGATCTTCTTACCATGACCCTATATCCTTTCCTTGTTGAGGTGTAACCATAATCTATCTCCCACCTTGAATTTTTTCTCAAACCTGTGGTTGTCATGTCTTTCCTTGTACTTGTATTATGACTTCTTCAATGCCTCTTGTACTTGTAAATGGATCTACCTAATCTTATCAATTAATTTGTCACCTCTTACTGATTCACCTGTGGTGTCTTCCCTCGCTCCTCCTTGTTGTCCATAAACAACATCTAGAGGTGAAGGTGGCAAGTATCCAAAATAAGTTTCAAAAGGGGACTTCCCAACGGAAATGAGGACTAATTTGTTATAAGAGTGTTTGTTGTAGATCACATTTTCATCCCAAGTATTCAAATTATTCTAATTGCAACCCTCCAAAGTTGTACCAAATTCCTATTGACTACTTCTCTCTATCCATATGTGTGTGGATGGAATGTTGTATATCTCTTCAACTTAGTGTCCATCATTTCCCAAAGTGTAGTCCAAAATGTATTGATAAATCTGGTATCAATGTCCAAGATGATGCTCCTTGGTAACCCAATGTGTAACCAAACATGTTTGATGCTTCTTACTCTTTGATGGTATTTTTACAAGGCATAAGAATGCACATCTTATTGAATTTATCAACTACCACAAATAAATAGTCACGTCCCTTCCTAGTGATTGGAAGACCACCCACAAAATCCATGGAGATGCTCTCCAATGGTGTCATAGGAATAGGTAAGTAACGGTATAGACCTTGATTACTATTATATGCATCCTATGATAAACTAAGCTACATATTCTTGCATTCTAGGCCAGTACACATACCTCTGTAAGTTTGCAATTGTATTCCCTACACCAAAATACATTGCAACTTTGGAGATGTGTGCCTCTCTAATAAGTTTCAATCTCTCGCCTTTAGGAACACAAATCTTGTCCATCTTGTAGAGTAAACCATCCTAGAGATGATAGTTATCCTTGTTGTCACCTTCTTCTACATGGAATTGGACTTGCAATATTTGTTGAAATACCTCCTTGAATTCATCATCTTTTTTGTACTCATCCTCCTTGTATGCATCATGGGTAAAAGGTCCCATGTGAAAAAGAGTTACCAAATAAGTAATCTTCATTGCAGGTAGCCTTGAGAGCATGTCTACAAGTTCTTTTGTGCTGCCCTTCTTGTACGTAATAATGATATGAAATTGTTGTAATAATCCCATCCACATATAATGTTTTTTCTATTGTATCTTACTCTAGGATTGACAATACTGGAGTTTTTAATGATCAGTGTGAATTATGGTCTCATTTCCCATCAGATAGCGCTTCCACTTCTTAACATCTTGAAATATGGCATAGAGTTCATTATCGTAGGTAGGTTAGCTCAGAACGCCCCCATGAAACATTTCAAAATGATAACATACCGGCCTTCCTCCTTACATAAAAACTAATCCCATGGCATGCCCACCTACATATGTTGGACATTTGGTTTTCATTGGTGTCAACCATGTTGTAACATTCAAAAACCCATTTTAGACTTAGGATATATTTTATTAATCTTCCATAATTAATTTTCTAGTTTTATACTATGTAGTTGGCCTAATTCTTGTATTTTATGACACCATATGCCATCCAGAGTCAATAGGACGAATTTGGAAGGATTCTGGATAATATTTCCTGATATTCTATCTGATTTTATTATATTCCTGGATTAGAAAGGTGCCTTCCTCCTTTAGACAAATTTATCCTACTTTTTATGCTTTCTAGTGGATAAGGTAAATCTAGTTTGACTAGGAAACTGTCTCCACTTGGCCAATTCAACCTCCACCTCTTTCTTCTCTCCAAAAGTAATCAGGACATTTAATTTTCATCACTCATTAGCTTCCATACCCTATTTATCTAATTCGTGATCCCTTAGACTGATTTGGAAAGTGTTTTTTCCACCTAGGGGGTATTTTAGCTTTTAGTTTGCCTTCATTTTTTGTGCTTTACAACATGCCTTCAAGGCATTCTATTTTCTCTCCTGAGATGTATTATATATTGTATTCATATTGTTGAATAATACGAGAGATTATATTTACATCAATTGATTCCTCTCTCTTATGTTTATGTTTCAATATTTCTTCTTATTCTTGCATATCTTTGAATAAATTCTTGTGAGGACTTATTTGCTTCAATATCCTTGTCTATTAGAATTATTTCATGGTATTGAGCCAATATAGAATTCTCACATGGTAGCAACACACAAGGAGTTGTTAGAGATAACATGGTATCATATCATGGGAGATTTTGATTAAATTAGTCTTCTAGTATAAGATTTCAGAGTATTTTTTTTAACAAATACTAAAGATCAAATGGCAGAAATCTATTGTTGAAGAAGGACTCAAATATTTCCATCTCTCATCATTTCTCTCCTCTTACACTTCAAATATTGTGGATCCTTTTCCAGTAAATAGTATCCAAGAAGGTGATATATAGTTATTTGGAAGTCAGTATACAGTGTGAGGTTGTTGGCTGCGCCTTCACTTCCTCTGTCGATGCTCCTGCCAGTTCCTACATGATTGCCAACACGTTTTTCAAGAAGTTGGAGATGCCTCTCAGTTCTCTCATATGTCTTTTGATTCGAATCATCAACTAGTTGTTGCATCTCATACATGCTTGGAACCTCTCCTTGGGTTTATTTTTGGTGTTTTATTGGATGTTATAGAGTCAAAATTACAATTTGGAGTGGTTGGTTTACCTCTTACTATCATTCTTTTGATCCACTACATTATTATGGTTGGAATCTACTCTCAGAGATGAACAGAAGATGGAGGAAATCATCAAGACTCATTTGGACCTGATATCAGGAAGCTCAAGTACAGTGAGCACATTCCACTTCTTCCCAAGAAGAAGATTCCTCTAGAAATTTGACTAAGTTCTCATCTGCTTGGAGTTTGGAGAGCTTTATTGTGGTGTATTCCATGATCTTGAGGGGAAATTTTCTTCCCAAGTGGTTTCCCTTCTTTCCTCACCTACATGGAATAATAAATTTGTATATTGGGGTGACCATAAGCCTTTTTGCTTGAGCCCTATATTTTTTATATTTACCACATATAGTCAAGCTTAAGGGGGGGTGTTGGAACATTTAAAAACCCACTTTAGATTTAGGATATATTTTATTAATCTTCCATGATTAATTTTGTAAGTTTATACTATGTAGTTGGCCCAATTCTTGTCTTTTATGACACCATATGCCATCCTGAGTCACTAGGAAGAATTTGGAAGGATTCTGGATAAGATTTCCTGAGATTCTGTCTGATTTTATTCTATTCCTAGATTAGAAAGGTTCCTTCGTGCTTTAGACATATTTATCTTGCTTTTTCTACTTTCTAGTGGATAAGGTAAAGCTAGTTTGACTAGGAAATTGTCTCTGCTTGGCCAATTCAACCTCCACCTCTTTATTCTCTCCAAATGTCATCATCACATTCCATTTTCATCACTCATTATATTCCATACCATATTTAGCTAATTCGTGATCCTATAGACTGATTTGGAAAGTGTTTTTTCCACCTAGGGTTTTTTTAGATTTTTGTAAGCCTTCCTTTTTTGTGCTTTACAACTTGTCTTCAAGTCATTCTATTTTCTCTCCTGAGATGTATTATATATTGTATTCATATTGTTGAATAATATGAGAGATTATAGTTACATCAATTCAGTACTCTCTCTTATGTTTTTGTTTCAATATTTCTTCTTATTCTTTCATATCTTTGAATAAATTCTTGTGAGGACTTATTTGCTTCAAGATCCTTGTCTATTAGAATTATTTCATGTTATTGAGTCTATATAGAATTCTCACATGGTATCAGAGCACAGAGAGCTATTAGATCTCACATGATATTATATCATGGGAGCTTTTGATTAATTTAGTCTTCTAGTATAAGATTTCAGAGAGTTTGTTTTGCAAGTATTGAAGATCAAATGGCAAAAATATATTGTTGAAGAAGGAATCGGATATTTCCATATCTCATCATTGTTCTCCTCTTACACTTCAGATATTGTATATCCTTTTCCATTCAATGGTATCCAAGAAGGTGATATATAGTTATTTGGAAGTCATTATACAATGTGAGGTTGTTGGTTGTGCTGTCACTTCCTCTGTCCATGCTCCTGCCAGTTCCTACATGATTGCCAACACGTTTTTCAAGAAGTTGGAGACACCTCTTAGTTCTCTCATGTCTTTTGATTCAAATCATCAACTAGTTTTTGCAGCTCATACACACTTAGAACCTCTCCTTGGGTTGGCTTTCGGTGTGTTATTGGATGCTATAGAGGCAAAATTACAGTTTGAAGTGGTTGGTTTCGCTCTTACTATCATACTTATGATCCACTACATGATTATGGTCGGAATCTACTCTCAGAGATGCACAGAAGATGGAGGAAATCATCAAGTCTCATTTGGACCTTATCTCGAGAAGCTCAAGTCTAGTGAGCACATTCTGCTTCTTCCCAACAAGAATATTCCTCCATACATTTGACTAAGTTCTCACCTGCTTGGAGTTTGGAGAGCCTTACTATGGTGTATTCCATGATCTCGAGGGGAGGTTTTCTTCCCAAGTGGTTTTCCTTTTTCCTCACCTACATGGACTAATAAATTTTGTTATTGGGGTGACCATAAGCCTTGTTGCTTGGGCCCTATATTTCTGATATTTACCGCATATAGTCAAGCTTAAGGGGGGGTGTTGGAACATTCAAAAACCCACTTTAGACTTAGGATATATTTTATTAATCTTCCATGATTAATTTTCTAGGTTTATACTATGTAGTTGGCCTAATTCTTGTCTTTTATGACACCATATGCCATCCTGAATCACTAGGATGAATTTGGAAGGATTATGGATAATATTTCCTGAGATTCTATCTGATTTTATTCTATTCCTGGATTTGAAAGGAGCCTTCTTGCTTTAGATAGATTTATCCTTCTTTTTTTTCTTTCTAGTGGATAAGGTAAAGCTAGTTTGACTTGGAAATTGTCTCCACTTGGCCAATTCGACATCCACCTCTTTCTTCTCTCCAAATGTCATCATCACATTCCATTTTCATCACTGATTAGCTTCCACACCATATTTATCTAATTTGTAAGGCTTCAGACTGATTTGGAAAGTGTTTTTTCCACCTAAGGGTTTTTTTAGCTTTTAGTAAGCCTTCATTTTTTGTGCTTTACAACTTGCCTTCAATGCATTCTATTTTTTTATCCTGAGATGTATTATATATTGTATTCATATTGTTGAATAATACGAGAGATGGTATTTACATCAATTGAGTTCTCTCTTGTATGTTTTTGTTTCAATATTTCTTTTTATTCTTGTATATCTTTGAATAAATTCTTGTGAGGACTTATTTGCTTCAAGATCCTTGGATATTAGAATTCTTTCATTATATTGAGCCTATATAGAATTATCACAAAACATAGTAAAAGGTTATTGTAGTAAGGACATCAAAGTTTTCCCCTTATGGTGTAGCTATTAAGCGTGGCCCTCACATGATGAGATAACATCTGGTTGTTTCCACATGCCCACTTTGAGTTGTAGAAAAATGGATCCAGTGAAGAAGACCCTAAAGTGATGATGATGTGTCCACATAACCATGATGGTGTGAAGTGTAAAGAATCCCCTTAATGAAGACATGAAGTGGTCATGAAGACAAAGCCAATTGGGGTCTCGTGAGAAAGATGCTAAAGAAAAAATGGTACTTTTACCCCATAAAGTTAGCTCATATGAAATAATAGTTCCCATAATTATATATCCTATTCCGAAACCTTTCTGGTGATAGGTGGCATGATTCCTGACTCCACGTGGTTGAGAAGATATAATTTTTTCTTTGTCTTGGGACAAAATATTTGTCAAGGCCAAAATAACTAGGACAAAATTTTGTTGGTGCCAACCTAACATGACTCTAATTAAAAGGGTGGCACATAAGTATAAATATAACTTGAAAGTGGCACATTTTACTTCATCCATCCAAGAGATCAAGTCTAAAGTGCGCAAAACATAATAAGATTTGCTAGAAGAGGCTAAGGGATGCAAAAATAAGTATATGAAGTCTATAATTGAAGAAGAAGATGTTATATAGCTTGGAGAATATATGTGATATAGGGTTTCTTATAGAATAGGGTTTATCTTATGATCTTGGAAAAGGCATGGACTAGGTTTTATCTCGTGATCTTGGAAAAGGCATGGAATAAGGTTTATATTGTGATCTTGGTGCATGGATTAGGGTTCTTATGGAATTATCTATGTTTCCTCTCTTGGAATGACCTAGGCTTTAAAGATGGTGATAATGTTGAGGGATTGAAGGATCCAAGGAAAATATGAATTATATGGATGATTGTTTCTAGGGTTTATTCAAGAAGGACTTGAATACAGTGATAATAACAGTGAAGATAGTGACAATGACAATGGCATATTGATACTCTTATTCATATCGGAGTTGCAGAGTAGTGCAAGGCAGGGGAGTTGGTGCTTCCTTCCATTTGGTGCTAGAGAAACTAGGGGGTTGCAGCCTCCTTCCAGTTGGTGCTGGAGAAACCAAGGATTTGGAGCTTACTTTAGGTTCGAGCTTGTAAATCAGGGGCTTAGTTCCACCTTCTAGTTGGTGCTAAATAATCGTGGAAGTTGGTGCTTCCTATGAATGTAATCTTGTAATCTTTTTATATTATAAGAAAACTATTATCTCTTGTGCAATGTGTATGATTTTATGTGTTGATGAATGAAGTTTTTAATGGTTATTATTACATGATGTGATTAAAGTTTGAAATGGTAAAAATCGTTCAATACTTATTCAAGCCCCCCCTCTCAGTATTGGTGATATTTCCAACAATTGGTATTAGAGAAAGGTTACCTTCAAAATGATTTAGCAGCTGGACGGAAGATCCTTGAATCACATGGACAAGCAAGAAAGTTCAAGTAAATATGGAGCACCATTATTGATGGATCAAATTATGAATCATGAAGTATAAATATAAAGGCATATTTCATGGCACTTGGGGCTAATTTTTGGAATTTAGTTGTGATTGTTACACTAACAAATGCAGCTAAAAAGAAGTCAAGGAAGGGTAATGATATGGAAATAAATTCCATCCATAATGGATTGTCTAATATTTTGAAAGTTAATGTGGGATTATATACATCAGCTAAATAGCTTTGAGACAAGCTACAAAATTTTTACATAGTTGAGGAAGTCATTGAAAAGGAAGAGCTTCCAAAATAAGAAGCAAACCCCAAAAAGGTACTGAGTAAGTTACTCTTTAAATGTTTTAAATGCAAAAGAATATGACATGCTATTGCTGAGTGTCCATATGAAGAAGCGAAAGATGGTGATTCTGAAGAAGAAGAAACTTTCTGTATGAACATGATTACAAAGCCTATTGATAAAGAAAATGAATATCATCATAAAGAAAGGACAAATTTAGAAAAAGAAGAAAAGGAGAAGGATCAAATCTGCAAAAGGTAAGAAGCTGGAATTATTTCCCTAAGAAAGAAATTGAAGAAAGGTATGGCTCTTGAAGAAGAGTCAAGAACACTTGATGAAAGCATGATAAGGAAACAATAAGAAATAATTTAGATGTATCAAGAAGTTGAAAATACCATTGCTGGTCTAAAAATTCAAATAGAAGATGCCAAGAAAATTGAAGAAGACTTGACAAGTCAGCTTCAAGAGAAGAAGGAATTTTGTCAAGGGAAAGAGTTGGAGATCCTTTCTCTAAATGAAGAGAATGAAAATATTGTTGCTTCCCTAAGAACTTGAGTGGAAGAATCAAAGATAATAGAAGTCCTAACAAGTCAACTAAATAAGAAGGAAGACATATACCAAGACAGAGAGTTTGATATTGCTACTCTATAGAAGGAATTGGAGAAGACAACTACCACAAACTTCAAGTTTACGAAGAGGACATTGATCTTAGATGAAATTATCATCCAACAAATATCTCCACTTGACAAGACTATTTTGGGCTATGATGAACATAAGAATGTTGAAAAAGGTGAATGCTCCAAACCACCAGCAAATAAAGTTGAAGAGGAGTGTTCCAAGCTACCAGAAAAGAAAAATGAAGACAAGGATAAGAGTTATGCAGACATTCTCAAAAGCTACCATCAAGATAGATATTACAAAGGAAGAATTCGTTGTCAACAAGATTCAAATAAAGATGGATACAGAGAAGTTGCACCATCAAGAAGATACTCTACACCTACGTATCTAAGCATATTTCTTGGAAATTGTTTCTCTTGCAATAATTTTGGGCATAGGGCTAGAGATTGCAAAGCTTATGGAGGAAATGATCAAGCAAGAAATAGATGTAATATCTTTATTTTGACCCCATTGCATTTAACATGTAAATGATGTAATATCGTTATAAAATCATGGTGAGGAGCTCAGGGCCAAGGCCCCGCCATTGATATATCGTTTTTGTATCGACAATTAAAAAAAAATCGATGCATGTGGATTGTGTGCTAGATAGGCACGATAGAATCATAAATATAATGTAAATATGTATTTTAATAAAAATACCCACAACTAGCTATGCAATGCAACAAGAGTATGGGGGCATGATTTTTACAAGGAATAGTGAGGGAAATATTCAAACCCTTGAATCCAATACTGTCAATCCAAGTGTCAATGAGACAACCCATCAACCATTAACTACCCATGTTGGCTTATGTACCTAATCATTTATTTCTTCCAAGAGTTGGTTGAGTTAGTTACTGTTTTGGGAAATAGAAGGTATCGTTGTCCAAATTTCGTGTATGGGGAAGCCATCATTTTTTAAAAACGTGTTTCTCTTCTTGGGAAAGAAAAAACCAACAAATTTTCTCCCCAACCCATCATTCATCCATTGGTTTTTATCTCTTACGCAGTTTGAGCTTGAGGGGCATTTTCCTCCACGTTTTTCCTAGGTTTTCCTCCATTTTTCTAGTTGGGAGGTTTTTTTAGTGTTACAGAATGACTAGGAGGAAGAGCAATTCAATTTGGGGGTTCAAATGGGTCATTTTTTCCATTTGAATGTTGGTATGCTCATGGGAGAAATCGATTTGTTCCCTGTGGTCATTTTCCCCTCTCCCAAATTCGTTTTTGGTGTGCCCACAATTTTGGAAACACTCATGGAAATCATGTTTTGTAAATCCCATAGCTAAAACATTTTCCATGCCTATCATTTGTGCCTTATTGTTATATGGATACCTTGTTTTGGATTGAACTTGGGTGTAAGTAATCAGGAGTAGAAGAGGATTGAGAATTTGCTTGATAAACCTAGTGAAAGAGTGTAACCTCCCAAAGATGAAAAGGCTTTGGATACCTTTCTATGCACACCCTGAAGAGCACTAGAAGGGAATGTATGTCCCAAGTGACTATGGAGAAATGAAGGGGATACTTCCTTGTGTTGGGTGTGTAGGTATTGTGGGGATCAAGCTAGCTAAATATTGGAGGGTTTCTAATGGCTCTGTGGTTGAGCTCACTAGCTTAGCAATTCCTTCCTTCTACTTCCTTGACAGCCTGATAAACCCATCTTTGGACTAGCTTGGCTGATATGTGGTGTTCATTTGGCTATGCATAAGTTGTAGGTTCCTTTTTCCATTTATAAATCATGCCTAGCTCGAGGGTGGCAGTGGTACTGAGAGATTGATGAGCACAGTTGGCCTATGGCTAGGTGGAACGTTGCAGTTGCATAGCCAGTTGCTCGAGACAACTAATTTCAAGATAAGTATTTTCTTGTATTTCATTATGCAATGTCTTCCGTTGATGCATGTTAAAGTTATGCTGGTAATTTAATGCTAGATGTGTGGTAGATTTTATTTTTGTTGTTTTTGATTGAATTATACATTTACACACATGTACTTTTATTTGCTATGAATTGTTAATGATGAATTTGGATAGAGTTGAAATCCAAGATTTAGTGTCTTGTTCCCTTCCTTGAGTAGGATCAATGGAAGGGACGTGACAATAGAATTGTCCAATTGAACTACAATGTTGAATGTTGCAATTGTCACAATTATGGACACATGGCAAGAGATTGTAGAAGAATGGTAAAGCACAATGTGGAATGCTTCAAATGCCATAACTAGGGACACATGGAAAAATATTGTAGAAACAACATGACAAGATCTACTAGACGAAAGGTTACAAAAGTTTGGAGAAGAAAATCAGAATATTTAGAGGGGGAGTAGCCCCAAATAGAAACATGATTTCAAGGGGAGCAACCCCAAATAGAATGAATATTGACAGGGGGAGTGCAGTAGGATCAAGCTCACGAGGAAGATGCATCATTTTTCATTGATGTCAAAGGGAGACAGAAAAACAATAAAACAACTTGAGTCAAGAAGCATGAAGACAGAGGGAGTCGACTTAAGAAGCAGCATTGCTTTACTAAGTTGGCATCAATGCCAGAGGGGGAAATTGTTGGACATTTGGTTGTCATTGATGTAAACCTTAGTAAAAGGAAATTGTCATAAGAACAACAAAGTGCCCCCCTTAGGGCGTAACTATTAACCATGGCCCTCACGGGATGAGATAAATTTTGGTTGTTTTTACATGCCCACTTTGAGTTGTACACAAATGGAGCAAATGAAGAAGCCCCTAAAGTGATTATGATGTGTCTGCATAACCATGATGGTGTAAATTTAAAGAAGCCCCTTAATGAAGACATGAAGTGGTCATGAAGACAAATCTAGGGAGAGTCTCATGATAATGATTCTAAATACAAAAGGGGATTTTTACCCCATAAAGGTAGCTCAAATGAAAGAATAAGTTTCATAATCATATAGCATATTCCGAGACCTTTCTGATGATAGGTGGGACAATTCCTAACTCGCCATTGTTGAGAAGATATGAAGCCTTCTTTGTACTAGGCCAAAAAATTTGTCGCGGGCCAACCTAACTAGGCCATAATTTTGTTAGGGTCGACCTAACATGACTGTAATTAAAAGGGTGGAGCATTAGTATAAATATAGCTTAAATTTGGTGCATTTTACATCATATATCCAAGAGATCAAGTCTAAAGTGCGCAAAACAAAAGAATATGTGCTAGAAGAGGTTATGGGGTACAAAAAGAAGTATATGAAGTCTATAATTAAAGAAGAAGATGCGTTATATCTTGGATAATTTATGTGATCTAAGGTTTATTATGGACTAGAGTTTATCTTATGATCTTGGAAAAGGCGTGGACTAGGGTTTATCTTCTGATCTTGGAAAAGGAATGGAGTAGGGTTTATCTTGTGATATTGGTGCATGGATTAGGGTTATGTTGTTTCTACACCTGATCCCCAAATTTTTTGAAAATTATGGGGCCCCTCCTTTTCTCTTAAGAGAGTTTTAGAGTTTAAGTCTTCCTAGAAAAGTCCTACCTTTAAACTTACTTTTTTCCAAAAGGATCGGGAAAAGAAGTTCATTTTTTTTACTAAGTAAAACTCAACTTTTGTAGCTGACATGATCGGCGAGACTCATCCAATTGAGCCGAAATGGTCGGAGGCATCCTTTAAGTTTTACACGCTTTTTCTGTTTCGAAGAAACTCATCCAGTCGAGCCGATACGGTCGGAGTTATCTCTTAAGTTTTGGATGCCCTTTTTGTTTCGGTGAGACTCGGCGAGTCGATCCGGAACGGTTGGAGGAACTCGGTTTAAACCGCTGAAACGGTCGCATATCCTTTATTTTGTTTTTCGAAGAACTTCATTTTAGTGTGAAATGTCTTTTCAGCAAAGAAAATTTGTAGGCTGTGATACGTTTCAAAGGAACTCAAGATCTTGCGCCAAAATGGTCACCGACGAAACATGAAACGATCTACTGAGCACGCCGCGACGCATTCTGAAGAAACTTCTTTTCTTGTGCCGAAACCCATTGGCAAAAGGTTTTTAACGCCGCGATACCTTTCATTGTAACTTGTCCATTGACATTGAAACGATCGTTGATGATCCATAAGGTAAGCCGACAAGTCCAAGGAGAAAGGAATCGCCAGAGGAGTTTAAGTGATTCGCGTTTCGAATGAACTCAGTTAAAGCCACTGAAAGGGTCACAGGAGAGAAAATGGAACTCACAGGAAGGCATCAATCGAACCTCGTCGAAACTATCGCAAGCACACTTGAAGATTCTTTGGCGACATGTTTCGCGGAAGTTGTGTAAGTCACGTTGATACAGTCGGCGACGTTCTTTTAGCAGCAATGACGTGAAAATACGAAACTCACCGAAATGGGGTTGGCCATAAGTGATCCCACCAAACCCCATTTACTTCGCATTAAAGCACCACCAACCACACCCACTTTGCTTGTAATGCTCCATTTGTAAAGGTTATTTATAGGTCTTGGAGTCATTTTTTGTTTGTTTTGACTTTGCAAAAACATCGTTTCGAGTCTGTTTGTCTCCTCCGCCACTCGTTGAACGCCAAGCATCCCAATGTCATCAAGCTCTGCAACAGCCAATGATCGCCTGGTAGTCCATCTCGCGCCATTTTAAGTTACTCTCGTTTTCTATTTGGTAGTTAGGAAGGGGGTTTATATGTCGTTGACCCTGTCTCACCACCGATTTGTCCACACCGTCCTGACCTGCAAAGGGGTAAACTAGCTTGGGGTTTTAGAGTTTTCCAGAAAAGAGGTTTTGAACTTCACCTACTTGTGGTTTTCTCACCTCACCGGTCACCCTACACTTTCGAACAACCAGAGGGATTTATGTTGGTCCTTGTGCCTTTAGTTGACCTAACCGCGGTCTAGTGTGATTTTGGCCACAGTTGAAAGTTGTTGTTAGGCTCTACCGACTGAACACAGTGAGCCCTTTTCAGCCAAAAAGCTAACA
Source organism: Larix kaempferi (assembly GCA_027924585.1). Taxonomy (NCBI): domain Eukaryota; kingdom Viridiplantae; phylum Streptophyta; class Pinopsida; order Pinales; family Pinaceae; genus Larix; species Larix kaempferi. The sequence goes on along the minus strand of BSBM01000755.1, from coordinate 2,045,111 downwards.
TAGAGCCGTAGTAGTTGTCCTGTCGATGACGAGTGCGCCAATGCGAACCTTGTTCTCCGTTACCACCGAACACTAATCGACTCATGCTTCTGTCTTGTTTTACCAACTGAACCTAATATTTTCATTTTCACACAGTAGCTTAAGCTAAAACTTTTAATACTGGTTCAACCATCATCCCAAGTTGCATTCAGAATTTACATTTAGCGGTTGGTTGTGTTTATTGTTAAAATAGTTGGCAGGGTTAATTGGAATTATTTTACATATGTTTTGTTTACCCACCTGCACATTGATAATAATAATTTTTATCAGACAGGGTTAATTGGAATTATTTTACATATGTTTTGTTTACCCACTTGACAGCATGATAATGGTGTTCTTCTCAACTCTACCTATCACCAGTAATATGTCTGAAAATGCTTGATTAATTTTTGTTAGAATTCTGCTTACACATGGCTTTCTTTGATCAGAATTTAAAAAAATGACTAAGAAAGGAGCCAAGAGGGAATATAAGGTAGCTGAGTCAGGATCAGACATCAAGATCATATTGGAAACCAAGGTGGAGACCGTGTTCAAGGATACTAAGGAAGTGGCAGGGATTCTCCCTAAATTCAAATGGGGGAAGTTATATCAGATCATCAGGGACCAGGATGTCCCTGGTGCAATTCTTGAAGAAATGGTCTTATATTAGAATATCAAGAAATCTGTCATCACAAAAGCAGCTACACGCCCAGATATTTTTCCTTGCTCAGAAGTCATTGCTTGGATTCTGTCGCAAGATGATGCCACGACAAGGATCATGTCTGACAAAAAAGGAGAAGCATTCACCTCGTTCCATCCATCTCGCATAGCAACAGCATACAAATAATCGCACACTCAGGTCCTGCTGACTAAAGACTGGCTTAAAAGTCTTAACATGGACACTCTCGAGTATGCTAAGAAAATATTAATACTAGGAAATCAGCTGAGGCAAAGAGAAAGCAGAGAGTATGAGTGTCAAATCCTGAGGACCCCTTTTAGGATCATATCCCTAATGCTAAGCAGTATTTTCGGCAAGGCAGACGGGACTATCTACAAATTAAATTGGATACCTCTAATTCACCACGTGACCTTCCATGGAACAGTATTTAACTAGGCATACATCATCTCAGACAGTCTGTCATCAACAATAGCGGCTGCAAAAGGAGGTTTGACCTAGAAGAAGGCCGAATTTTACATGTCTTCATACCTTGTAGATTGCATTTTATCAAGGCACCCATTCCCCAAGTTGGGTTGCAACTGGAAGAGAGTTGAATCCCCAATATATGTTTCTTAAAAGATCTTGTGGTCCCATAAATACAAAGGTTATTATAAGATCATATGTAAAGAATTTATCATGCCTCTCTACGAGTTGATTTTCAACAAAGAACCAAATTGCTTGTCTGAAAATTCCATGGCAATCGTAGAAGAGTATGGGGATTACTATTTTTCACAGGAGGGCACGTATCTCAGGATGTATGGAGGTTCCTGACCTCCATCCCTTTTTCCCAATTATGCGACTAATTATGCGGTTCACAAAGAAGCAGTTAGGAAAGTCTTCATAGATGGGATTGGTTGTTTCTTGCATGATCAGATAAAAGATTCATTCCCACAGTTTCTTTTCTGTATCGGGGCATACAAGTTCTCCAAAGTTAAAACTGTTGAAGTCTTTGTTCGAGAATTGGAAGCTTTCCATTTTGGAGAGAAGAGTTTTGCAAGAAATGACAGCTACAACAAATTTGTCGAGCATTGTGGAGCAATCAAAATACATTTTGACTATGCCAATTACTTTGACAAAGATGAAGAAGTATTCAGAAGAGCTAGCAATATTATTGAGCTCAACAAGTGCTTTCGTCCCAAAAGTGGAGCCAGTTCCATCACTGCTGCCAAAGTTGCTAAGCAGGAAGAACTACAAAGGAAAAGAGACGAAGCCGTAGCTCTACAATTAGGAAAGGCAAAACATAGGCTAAAAGAAGAGACTAAAAAGATTCAGAAAGAAGAGGCCGATAGAATTCAGAAAGAAGAAGCTGAAAGAGTTCGGAAAGAGCAGGAAGAAAGAATCCAGAAAGAAGAAGCTGACAAAATGCAAGAAATGAGAGAGAGCAGAAAAGGAAGCGGTTGAACAACAAAAGGAAAAAGAGGAAGAAGAAAATTCCAAGAAGGATGTGGAAATGGGAAGCCCAAGCATGCAGAACATGGACACATACCCACCCCAATTATCCAATCAAATACTCATGGGAGGCCACCTCCCATTGAAGGAGCTCAGACTCACACCATTTACCCCGTCAAAGGAGCACATTGTGGCCCAATTGGACACAATCATATTTGATCGTAACAGAAAAACCATCTCAAAGAGAATGGAAAAGAGACTAAAAATGGGCTCCCAACCGTAGATCATCACTGTACAGGAGAGCACCATCCTGGAGGGTACACACAAAGACCCCAAATTCATGGCATCTGTCAATGTAGCTGTTGCTCAAGGAAATGAAGATCATATTGACAAGTTGAAAAATGATATTGAGCGAAGCAAACTGAAGGTGCTTAAACTGAAGGGTAATCTGGTGAAGGAGCAAGCAAAAGGGATAGAATGGAAGAGGAAACATGACTCCCTTCTATCCGAGCAAGAAATAATAATGAATGAATACCAGATCTTGGACGAATAAAAGGAGGAATTAATTGTACAGTTAATGATATTGGAAGGTGAGAAGAATGACCTTGAATCCCGGACCACTCAGGTAGAATCAAGCGAGTCAGCTGCCAACCAACAGGTTGAAGGATTAAAAGATGAGGTAGAGGAGTTGGAAAAGGAGAAAGAATATTTAACAGATTGGCTGGAGTCCGCGGACAAGAGAAAGCTAGATATATCTTCGTTCTGTGATCAGGCCTGCAAAATCCAAGAACAAATATATCATTCTCAGGTGATTCTCACAGAGAAGATATATAAGATGAAGCTAATGATGGTGATAATGGACGATATATCTGTTGAGTCACAGGCATTCAGGAAAAAGTTGTGTGATGTTGCAGAAAATATCAAAATCCAAATGGTCTGGAGGGAGACCAACTCTGAATACCCTGACAACTTGCTTCCTAAGACAGCAGCAAATTTGAAGTCGGAAATGGAGCTTTTAGAATTTTGCAGGAAGGCTTCCAAAAAACTGAATAATGACATCCTAAAGACTATTCAGAAGTGTTAGGATTTTTATGGGAAAATACAACAAGTTCATGAAAGGTGTCATCTCTCTCCACTCGTGCCAATTAACGAACTTCCTTCAAGATATCTACGCATGACAGAGCTATAGAGTGGATTACAAGGGGAGTTAGAATACATCAGAAAGTTGGATGCTCTCACTGAGGAAGGCATCCACCATTTTGTAGGGCAAGCATCTATACAGGCATATTTCCTGGAAGATAGTTGCACAGCAGCAGAAGCAGGGATGGCACACGTTGAGACTCAGTTGTCATATCATGAAGTCTCTTTACAAGTATTGGAGCCCAACAGGCTTAATGTCATTACTGAAGGAGCTAATGCATGGGGCGAATATTCTTCTAGTTTAGCTGGGTCCACATAAATCTGAATTTGTAAATATATTTTATATTTTCTGATGTAAGCACTAGAAGACAAAATTTTGGGAATCTTAGGGTTAGGGTAGATGAAGAGGCACTAGAAGACAAAATTTTGTAAAGATAAATAGGGGAAGAGAATAGAGAACCAGGACTTTTTCCAGTACAATAGAGATGGACCATTTTTGTAAGAGAACTATTTTTCTACTGAATAAGAAGGATCTGTTGCCTGGGAAAAGCTGGTGCAGAGATTTTGCATGGAATTTGTGGAATGTTAATGTGGATTTACTTATTCTTTCATTCATAACTCAAACTATGAGATCGTTCTAACTTTCTTGAATTACTTCATGGTGATGAATGATTTTGTTGTCTGTGCAACTGTTTATGTGCTAAATGAGTAATAATTTGCTTTATCATATCAAAGCTATATTTGATATTCATTATGTTGTAAATGTGATTATTGTGTTGAAACAGCTATCTGTGAAACTTTTATGAACATTTCCAGATTATTACTCTTAATTCAATCTTGCTCCCTGCAAGGATAAGATAGTTAGGTTAGATTAATTTCGAATATGAATAAATAGGTAATTGATCAAGCAGGAACAGTAAGACAAGAGGTAAGAACCTACGCATCGCTAGTGTGGTTTCTTCCTGTCAATTATATGCATTTAATTAGGGCACTTGCATCTCATAATTAAAATAAAATACATAAACAGTGAAACCGGGGCGTAACCGGTAAAATATTTAAACAACCACACACACACGATAGTCAGACCGTCAACTGGACGGATCCCCCCACACCAAACGGTGAGCGATCTAATTGGGATTTCTTACCGGGGAGGTTCCCCAACTGTTGGTGCTGCGATTTCAGAGGCATCAACAGGTTCTTATTCCATGATCTAGGGTTCTTCTCTTGGAATGACCTAGGGTTTAAGGATGACGATAATATTAAGGGATTGAATGATATAAGGAAAAGATAAAGTCTATGGATTACTATTTCTAGGGTTTGTTTAAGAAGGACTTGAAGATAGTGACGATAAAGATAGTGACAGAGACAATGAAGGCAGTGATTGTTACAATGAAGATAGTGACAATGATAGTAGCATGACAGTGACAGTGGAATATTGATGCTCTTATTCATATTAGGGTGGCAGGGTGGTGAAAAGCAAGGGAGTTGGTGCTTCCTTCTAGTTGGTGCTGGAGAAACTACGGGGTTGTATCCTCCTTCCAATTGTTGTTGGAGAAACTAGAGAGTTGGAGATTCCTTAAAGTTGGAACCTGTAAATCAGGGGGTTGGTGCCTCCTTCTAGTTGGTGCTGGATAATATTGGAATTTGGTGCTTCCTATGAATGCAATCTTGTAATATTGTTATATTATAAGAAAATCATTATCTCTTGTGCATTGTGTATGAGTTTATGTGTTGATAAATGAAGTTGTTAATGGTTATTATTGCATGTTGTGCTTAAAATTTGAAATGGTAAAAAGTGCTCAATACTGATTCACCCCCCTCTTAGTATTGGTGATATTACCAACAACATATGTCTCCATTAATCTAAAAGGATTCTGCAACTTAGGAAAAGCAAGAATTAGTGCTTGAATGATCTTTTGCTTGAGATCCTCAAAGGATTTATGTTGATTCTTCCCCCACTAGAACCCCTTGTTGTTGGTTGTTATTGCATGAAGAGGTGCATCCATAGCTGAAAAGGAAGCTATGAACTTCTACAGGTGTTGTAATCCCCCCATAAAGATCCTAACTTCAGACACATTGGTAGGAGTATGTCACTGAGTGATGGAATTCATCTTTGCAAGATCAATATTCAGTTCTCCTCCACCAATCACATACCCCAAATATAGCAAGGAAAGTTGGGAAAAATAACATTTCCTCAAATTAGCCAACAACTGGATATTTTTCAGAGTCTCTAACACCTACTTGAGATGTGAGATGTGCTCTTCCTAGGTAGCAGTATAAACCAGTATGTCATCTAGACTAACCAACCGGTGCATAAATGAAAGAATAAATTCCATAATCATATATCATATAGAATTGCATTAACCAAATGACATTACTAACCATTCATATAGACCTTTCCTAGTCTTGAAGATAAACTTCCAAGTGTCTTCTTCCTTCATTCGCACCTGGTGGCATCCCAATTTGAAATCCAAATTGGTGAAGTACTTGGCATGATGTAATTGGTCCAATAGATCATCGATCCTAGGAAAAGGGTATTGATTCTTGAGTGTGAAATTGTTCAATGCTCTATAATTGATGCACATCCTCCAAGTGCCATCCTTCTTGGTTATTATGATCATAGATTACCTACAAGTTCATATGCTTGTTTGGATCACACGTTGCTCCAAAAAATGCTACAACTACTTCCTCACTTCATTTTCTTCTATGACAAATTGTTGTACACTTCGATGTTCAACAATGGAGAATCAAAAGCTAATCATATCTCGTGTTCCACCTCCCTCTTAGGAGGTATCCCCATAGGCTTCCAGAAAACTTCTTTGTATGCCTGCACAAATCTCTCCAACTAATGTTTTTTCTCTTTGGTGCATCCCTTTGGGGATGCCTTCACTTTTATTGATTCACCTTCTTGCTGATTTTGTCTTAAAAAAAGCAATACAAAATTCCTACTTAAACTAATTAACTTTTTTTCCTGGTTGGCACTTACCATAGACTCATCTTTGATTTACCTTTGTGCATGTTAAAGATGAAGGATTTCTTGTCCTTGATAAAGTGGTATTGGTTGGCTCTCCTCATGAATATCGCATACATCATATATATGTAGGGGATTCCAAACACTAGACCACAAACATCCAAGGGCACTATATCTACCTCCACTTCATCAACATGCTCTACACTTATGGAAAACTTGATCTTGCATTGTTTCATGAATTTGAGTTCTACATCTTTATTTACCCATACCAATGGGTAGGGACTAGGATGATCATGCACTTCCAATACAAGCTTATATACCATATCCTCTTCTATGAGGTTATCCGTGAACCCAAATCAAATAGAACAATGATCTTGGTATTCTTGACCAAGATCTTGATCTGGAAGAGTTTCATCATTGCTTTCTCTTCCTTTGGGTGAAGGCTACTCAGATTCACCTCCTTCTGCACTATGGTACTTATAATATTTTCATCCACGTCCAAGAATATTTCTAACTCCTAGCTAGACTATGTGGCCAGAAGGTTCTTCTTCTTGGCATCCTTCTTGTGGTTCTTGGGGTTCATCTCTAGATGTAGCTTCCAACATTTTTCTTCAATCTGACCATCTATATCACAATTCTTACAGTGGTTTTTCATATCCCTGCACTAATGTGTCATGGTTTTAGTCCTCTTCTCCTTTCCCTTCCACTTCTTCTTCCCCTCCTTAGTAGCATCTTGGCTCTCTTTCTGTTTTGAACCACTTGGTTTTCCTTTCTTCTAGATGATGTTATCTAGGTACTGTTTGACGGGATTTTTAATTGTCTTCTAATTAATTAGAGAAACAACTAAGAAGTGTGCATTAATTGTCAACCCGAAGTTCTGTAAACTTGTGATTTACCAAACAATGTATTTGTAAGTCTGTTGATGCCTCGGATATCATAGCATCAATCAGAAAGGGATTCTCCCCGATAGATGATCCCAATTAGATTATCTACCGTTTGGTATAGGGAATCCGTCCGGTTAGCGATTCCGGCAACCGTGGGTTTGGAGTTTAATTCCAATTATACCGGTTATGGCCCAATCCACCTTTCTTTTGGATTTTATGTTTTATAATGATATGCAAGTGCCTAGTCTATATTTAATCTAGATGCAAGACTGAGAAAACAGATCTAAGTATAAAACTGAAATACACCTAACTATCCTTGCAAGGAGCACATTTAAAGCATTAGCAATGAGCTGTAAGAGTTATCTTTAAAGAATGAATAGGCAGCCATTAAATCTCAAAGAGAAAGCTACAGCAAGATAAAAGATCTCAGAAGATAGCTTCTAATTACAAATAACACATTTTCATTACTCATCAAAGAGAGAAGCAAGATTATTTAATCTAGATGCAAAACTGAAAGAACAGATCTAGGTCTAAAAAGCACACGAAATAAATCTAATTGTCCCTGCAAGGAGCCAAATTAACGCATGAGCAATGAGCTGTAACAGTTATCTTAAAGAAATAACAGCTAGCCATTAAATCTGAAAGAGAATGCTACAGCAGAGAAGAGAGATATCAGAAGGTAGCTTCTGATTTACTGTAAACACATTCATTACTCATGAAACAAAGAATTCGTTTGCACAGAAAGGAGTAAAATTCATTTGTTACAAAGAAATAATTCAGACAGTAAGAAAGATCTCACATTAAAGTATGGAAGTCACCAGAATAATCCAATACACATCCATTCTTCATTCCCATGCAAAACGTCCTCTCCCGGCTTTTATTAGAAGATTTACTTTCATAGAACATACACAAGATAGCTCGTACAAGTCTGAAAATTAAATCCCTGCCAAAAGTCCTGTCTAATCCTTCCTAACCTCTATTTATAGTTACAAAATTTCCCTTTGGATTGCCACCTGGCCTTTTACACTTGTCACCTACAGGAATTTTCCTCTATAATAGACAACATGTGACTCCTTTTTTTTTACAGAAAATTATTTAAAAAAAGAAAAGGGACAGCTGTCCCATAGTTCCACACTTTACACATCTGAGAGCCAAAATACAAAATAGTAGAAATAATGTTTTAATATCAGCACTTTCATTCTTGTGCATGTGCTTCAGCTGGAAGAGGATCGCCCAAATCAACTGATGCTGCTGATGTTGCCTTAGGAGAGGCACTCGAACTCACTGTTGCTGCTGTTGCTGCCTGGGAAGAAGAAATCGAGCCAGCTGGAGTTTCTGCTACTGCTGGGAGAGAAGAGGCAGGATTTGTTGTCACAACTGCTACTTCTGCCTTCTTCTCCTCTTCTGCTATGTAGCTATACCAAATGCCAGTGTCCCTTATGACTATGTTTGCGGAAGCAGGGAGCAGCATTTTCTGAGAAGTCACATTTTTTCTAAGCTCTGCTCCAATGCCTTGAACTTCGGTCACTGCAGCTTGATGTACTTCTTTAAGCAAATGGCTGTGGACTGATGACATACCAATATAATGTTGGAGGTCGTCAATTGCTAGGACATCGATTTTCTTCACATATTCGGTTTGGATGCCCAGTTCTTCCTTTAGTTCAGCCAAGCATTGTTCTTCACCCGGGAAGTCATCAAGGGATTGCGGGAAATTCAATTTGCACCTGTCATGCACTCCCTGGATTCTTTGATACTGACCATTGATCCTATCCCATGTCCCTTGTACACTGGCCATTAGCTTACTGCCACAGTTTCTGCAAAAGTCCAAAAGGGCTATGTCTTCATTAAAACCCTCCACAGACTTGAATGGGAGATGTGCGGGGAAATCCACCTTTCCTTCTCGCCATTCTATCTGGCTCAGGATATTTTCCTTAACCCGAGTGTGCTTAGCTTTAAGCCTATGTGCCTCTGCATTAACTTCTTTTAGTCTGACCACCATGGCCTTGAGCTTGCTAACTTCATTAGTGATTAGCTCCTGAGTGTCATGTATTTGCTTCAGGATGTTGCAGGACAGCTCATGGAAGGGAGACATGTCCATCGTTCTGCTCTCAGCTTGCTCTAATTACTCAGCTAATGCCCGCTTGTCTGCTTCTAGATGGGATTCTTTATCTTCCGCTTCATTCTTCTCTGCTTCCCCAATCATCATCTGGAGTGTTAGTTGGTCCTTTTCCTCCTTCATCTGGTTATACTTTCCTGATAGCTCTTTATGCTCGATATACAGGCAATTATACTTGTTTACCACAAGATCCCTGTAGGCTTGCTCATTAGCCACAGTCTGTTGTAGCGTACGAGCTCTCCTCTTTGTCAATTCATTTTCTTTGACTATATCACCTACATTGTCCAGTGATGCTTTTGCTGTTTCTACAACTGCGGATGCCATAGCTAAGGGGTCCTTATCTGTATTCCGCATTACAGTGATCTCCCGGTGGGTAATGATATCCTCCTGGAAGAGTCTTTTGATCCTCTCTTCCAATTTAAGGACCATTGCTGTCCTTTTCTTATCATAGACAAATTCATTCCACCTGGACACCGTATGTTTTCCTGATGGAGTGTACAGGACAATTGGGAGGTCCATAACGTCTATTTCTTCTTCAGCTGGTGGAGTCCGGACTCCCTGAGCTGGATCTGTTCCCACATTTTGGGTACCAGAGCCACCTGCTTGAGGTGCGTCTATTTCCATGTCTTGGACACCGGATCCACTTTCTTGGGCATCTTTTCCCGCTTTCAGCTCTTCTTCCGCTTTCCTTCCTATCTCAGCTTGTTCAGCTTGCAGCTAATCTTCATTCTCTTTTCGTTGCCTTTCATCTTCCGCTTCTTTCTACTGTTGGGCTTCCTCAGCCTCTTTCTGCAGCCTTTGTTCTTCAGCTTCTTGCTACAATCTGGTAACTTCGGCCTCTTGCAGTAACCTTGCTTCCTCAGCTTCCTGCTGTGCCCTTGCTTCCTCTCTTAACCTTTGTTCTTCTTGGGCTCAGGCATCATCAGCTTCTTTCTCCTTATGCTGGCTAGTCTCCTGGGTCTTGGTGGAGCTAGAGCTTGCTCCACTGCCTTGGAGAAAGGTTCGCAGCTCAGCCATGTTGCTGATGCCTCTGAATACCTCCTCCTCGGCATCATGATAATGAGAGTACTCGAAATGAGCATAAATCTCCTTACAGTGCTCAGCAACTTTTCCCTTCCTGTCATTCCTGTGGAAGATTACCTCACCGAAGTGGAAGGCTTTCAGCTCCTGAACAAATTCTTTGGCTGAGGCGACCCCCGAGAACTTGTAAGATCCTATGCAGAAAGGTAGAGGGGGAAAGGAGGCCTTATGCTGCTTGTTGAGTACGGCTCCAATCCCATCTAGGAAAATCTGTCTCACTGCCTCTTTAAGGACTACATAATCTGTAGCATATCTTGGCAAAATATATGGAGCTTTAGTTCCTCCAAACATTCTGAGATAGGTGCCTTGATCCGAGAAATAAAAATCTCCATAATTTTCAAGGAATTCCAAGGCATTTTCCGACAAGCAGTTGGGCTCTTCCTTGAATAGCTGCTCATATAGGGGCATGATGAACCCCTCATAGATGAGCTTATAGCTGGGTTTGTAATTCTGAGCCCACAACATCCTGAAAGCGGTATAAACCGGGGTGGTGGCCTTATCCCATGTGCAGCCCAATTTGGGGAAAGATACCTTGGCCAAAACACAATCAATAAGATATGAGGACATGAAAAATTCTGCCTTCTTCAGGGCTAGTCCTTCTCTTGCAGCAACTATCATTGAGGCTAAACTGTCTAACAGGAGAGTGGCCCAGTCAAACACAGTTCTTTTAAATGCCACGAAGTGGATGATAGGGACCCATTGAATCTTGTACACGGTGCCATCAGGCATGCCGAAGATTCTGCACAACATCAAGGCGATCAACCTGAAAGGAGGTCTCAGATTCTGGACGTCATATTCGTCATTACCTTTCTTTCTCAAATGTTTGCCTGCGACTGGTAGCTTTTTGGCCATCTCAACGTTGTTCATCTGGCCCAGCCATTCATCAGTTAGAGATTGCTGGGCGCGGGGAAATTTGTAGGCCACGGCCAAGTATGCTGGGTGAAATGAGGCAATGGCTATCTTCCCGCTGTCATGAATTACTCTCCCTTCCGCATCGGCATGTTGGAGTATCCACTCGATTACTTCAGAACATGGGAACAGTTCAGGGCGGGTCGCAGCTCTAGCTATGCCTGAGGTTTTGATATTTAGATAAATCTACCCCTCTTCTAGCAACATGTCCGGGACATCCTGGTCTCGGATCATCCTATAGATGTCACCCCAGCGGATTTCTGGAGGAATACCGGTGGTGCACCTAGTATCCTGGAGTGTGGTATCAGTTTTAAGTGGTGTAGGTTGCTTTTCTGTCATCTTATCCTTCTTCCTACCACCTTTTGGCATTTTGGCCTATCCCTGATAGCAACCAAATATACATCATCATAAACATGAGCAACATACTGTGAGATTTTATCAAAGAGCATCACCATTTTAACATGTCAATGAGATAAATACAATGTGAAGCTGTATGTTAGGAAGCTAAATACATCATTCCAACAAGAACTCTAGATTTTAATCATCCTAATTCTTTTAAAGGGGCGGGTTTGGAATGCTCCCGAGAGGATAAGCATGTTGCGGAAGCAACCTGCTCTCGGTCCAGCTCTAGGAGGGATAGTATCTTTTGACATGGTTGCGGCTCAAATGGCTAATGGCGGGGAAGTCTGGGTGAAATAACCCTACGATGAAATAAGGAGCCGCTTTCATATTTATGAGCCGAAGAGGGCTTCGACCGCTATGGTTATCTGATGGCACTTGGCGAGGCGTTCTACGGCAAGCTTGGAAACTTGAACAGGGGTTGTCGACGCCGGGAATGCGGGTGATGAAAAGCTCGGGTGGCCATAGTTTCGAGTTTCGGCTGGTGTAATCGAGACATTCCCGGGGCTTGACGGTTTTAAACGCAAAGAATAACGACTGGTGGAGCCAAAGTAGGGGCTTGGAAAACTTCACCCGTTCAAACTGACAGTCTTTACATAGTATACAAACGTTTTACAATTTCTTTGGGTTTTTGTTTTTAATATGACGGGAGATATGCAATTTAGACCGTATTGACGGGCAAAATAGCCCATGACGGGCATTTTTCCCGTCAAAATCCAACCAATGCCTATCGTCTTCTAAAAAGAACAATCCCAATGGTAAACTGACACGTGGAAGAGACAAAATAATGGTTGAAACATCCTACCTGGCACTGTGAAGATGGCTGAATGAGGTGGCCATGAACCGTGGACGAGCGAGCTGAGATGGATCGGTCGCGCGACATCCAACAGTTTTGCCAATCGAAAAATAACAATGTTTTGGCTCGAACCTCCACCGCTTATTTAAATGAACTGGGCATGTGCATGGTTTAATGTGGTAGTTGGCATATTTAAAACGCGGCTTAAATATATCGTACGCCACGGTCACATCAAGTGATCTCGATACGTGCGCAACCGCCACCCACGGGATGAACTCGCGACCTTCACCTGCCGTTGCGGAAGGTTACGCTGAACTCCTTCTCCGTTTCAGGAGAGGTTGGTGAATGGTTTCCGCAAAATGGAACGTGAACGATTAAGTCTTTTGGAGGCCTTTTCGGGATGAAAACGTGAAAGCTTCCGAAACTGCGGAAAGATTTTGCAAATGGCTTCCGCAGTTTCGAAAGACTTCCGCCAATGCTTCCACAAAAGGCTCTCATGAATTTGAGAAGTTTTCTAAGTTTCTACCGGGCTTGCTTCCGACGTTGCAGAAAGCTCTTGCAATTTGCTTCCGCCGTTTCGGAAGGAATCGGCGAATGGCTCCGCTATTTCGGTGAGATAAAGTGAAGACATCTGCAACTCAAACCAAAATTTCTAAGTCTCCGCGGGGTTTCGGAAAGATAATCTGAAGGTCTCCGCAAGCGGCTTCCTCAATTGCGGAAAGACAACTCAAACGGTTCCGCGGCAGTCGAGAAAAGACTTAAGAGTTTTTTAAAGGAAGTCCTCCGGCGGCTTTTCGGGAGAATAAGACGAACGTTTCCGTAGTTTCGGAAAGATAGTTTGAACGATTCCGCAGTTTCGCGATGGAAATTCCAAAGGCTCCGCAATATTTCAAAAGAAAGTTTCTAAGTCTCCTCAGAGTTTCGAAGAGGTTTGGCGAATGGTGCCCGCCGTTTCGGAAGGAATTCTTGAATTCTTCCGCGGTTTCGGAAAGAATTTGCCAATGGCTCCCGCAACTTATGATCAAAATTTAAGTCCCTTTTCAGGAAGCATATGCGAGTGGTGCCCGCAAGTTTCGGGAGGAATTCTTGAATTCTTCTGCAACTGCGGGGCTTTATAAAATTGTTCCGTGATTTTCAGGAAGACTTCATGAATTTAACTTTTTAGAGGAAGGAAGACTTGGAGAGGTTCACAGCAAGATTTTCTGTTGAAAACAAAGATAAAAGCTGGGAATGGCCCCTTAAGGCAGCCTTTCTAAAAAAGTTTAAAGGAGGGGCCCCAATATGTACAAAATTTTTTGGGGGGGGTTGCTGCAACAACAAATTCGTTGTATCCCAATGGATATTCATCCATGCAAATGGATTCTAAATGTTGGAAACTTCAGTCATGAAACCATTAACATTCTTGGTAGGAGGATAATTTCAAAAAAACTATGTGTAAAGAAAAACTTATTAACTAAAATACCACACAACTCAAGTGTTCTCAATTATCTAACAATAGCACACACTTCATTAATTTAATATAAAACCTCAATTTAATCTAAAACCTGTCAAATCTTATCTAAATTACCAAAAGGGAATTATACTTATCTAATTAGAAGTGAAATTCAACTATATATTAATAGGAAGGAAATAAACCAACTAGGATATGGGTGCAAAAAGAATAAAATCTCAGGTTATTCTGCACAAAGAACTCAATGAATTATCTAACCAACCAGAAAATAAACCAGTCCTAGTTTATACTTTCAAGAAAGAAGAAATTATAATTCAACTGAAAGATGGAATCGATTGAATGACCTACTCTAACATATTCTAGTACAACTCTGATTCATCTACCAAGAATTTATGTTTATGATATACACATCCATATAATGAATCAACCATTCATCATTTTATGTTCACATAGTTTTCTCATACCACACAACCAACACCACTCAAAGATAATTGTAGAAAACAATGAATCCAAACCCTATTCTGATCATTTGACAATAAACTAAAAAATTGCATCAAAAGTAAATAAATTAAATCACACCACAATGTTATGAATTGAAGGAAGTAAATAAATTTGTGAGGAACCTGCAACAATTAATTGATAAAATGTACAATATATTGGATCACAGAATATTTTTATTGATCATGGGCCGCTTCGAGGGGGAAACCTCCTTTGAGCAAGATCAATACAAATAAATTCACGGTACCTTCATTGGCCTCAACACACACTTATATACTAAGTCTATGCCCAATACTATGGTTCAATACCATGGGACATATAATACTACGGGACGACTTACAAAGCATATGCATCCAATACTATGGGTCAATACCATGGGCTAATACAAAATATGGATCAACAAATACTACGGGATGACTTACAAAGCATATGCGTCCAACAACAATATACTAACAAAGTAAAGAGAAGGGTTGGCACGGGTTCCTAACATCCCCTCTCCCTTAGAAAAATCTTTGTCCTCAAAGCTTTACATGTGGAAATTGATGCAAAATCTGAAGGAGTGGTTCCCCTGTAGCATCCTCGGGTTGCATTCCGTGCCACTGAATTAATGCCGCTGTGATAGAGTGAGAGAGAAGCTGACGCCTTTTGAGTTTTCGAGAAGATTGCTTGGAAGGTTGTAGACGAAGAATAACCATATCAGCTGCGTGAAAATGGCACTCAGAACGATGCTAATTGGCATGTTGTTTCAGTTGAATTCTTGCCATGTGAAGATTGTCTTGTGGAATGAGAAGAATCTGATCGCGGTTTCGAAGAACCGAGTCAATTTCCTGAACTGGGGAACTGCTGAGGCTATATGGAAGAACCTGCAATGCCTATCCATAGACTTCTTCATATGGTGTCATTTTAGATGTGGTATTGTACCACCAGAGCACTTCAAGGAAATCCATAGAAATAGTTGTCCAAATCTGTGTAGGGATGAGAAAGGGTTTGAGCAGTCCCGAAAGGAGTGTCGTTTCACCGTTGTTGACCTGGAAAGTATCATAGTCAGCCACCATCTTTTGAATTGTCATTTTCAGTCCTTGTCAAAAGAAGTTACATTGTTCCCGGTCATACGTTTTGAGGAACCCAGAGTGCCCTGCCGATGGAGAAGCATGGAGTTCATAGAAGGGATAGCCCTGTTGATCAGATTGCAACCAATTTGGAACAAGCAGAGAAATAGTTGTAAGAGAAACTGGGTCATCAAGTGTGTGAGAAGGAGCATCTACCACCAGATTGTCCTTAACCTTCTTGTAAGTGATCGCATAGGCAGAACCCATGAGTTGGATAACCCATGTCAGGTGTGTTCAGGAGGAGACCCGTTGTTCTATGAAATTTTCTAGACTCTGGAGATCAGTCTTGATGCAGAAATAATTCCCTAATAAGGATGGCTGCCACATATGTACTGCATGCAAAATAGCCATCAGTTCCTTCTAAGATGTAGATGCAGCTAAATTCTTATTAGAAAGGTCTCTTGAAGGCGGCAAGCCCACTGGTTCAGCAAGGACAACTGCATATCTATCCAAGGAAGTAATGGAGACCATTGATGGGTGCATCTGAATGGAATGGAGCTAAGCGATGATAGCATGGGAATTCTTCTTAAGGATCTTTTCTAAGTGATGTGAACTGATGATGTGAAGAGACCCTAGTTGTAAGCCCATAAATTTGTGTTGTTTCCCATTGACTGAAAACTGCATCCAAAGTTCAGCAAAATCCCATAAAATGGGGCCAAGAGTGCATAGCCATTGAATGCCCAAAACCACATCACATCCACCTAAGAACAAGGAAAACATGTCAGAGCGCAGATTATAATATTCCTGAGAGATACGCACATTGTGACACTTCCCCTTGCAAGGTAAGGTGTCACCATTAGAAACCATAACTTCAAAGTTGGAGCAAGGATGGACAAAACAATCATCCTGTTTGGAAATCCGAGGGTCAATGAAGTTATGAGTGCTACCATAATCAATGAGTATGGTAAGAGGGAGCTGTTACCTGACCTACATTATTTGTGGGGTGGTGATGCTGATTACAGCATGGAGAGATATCTCTGGTGGGTCGTCCTGAGATGGGGGGTCAACAGGCGGGTGCTGAATGTCGACCTAATCATCTATTTTATATGGAGCTTCTTCACCAAGTTCAGATGCTGGTGGAGAATCCACATCCAAGAGATAGAGCTTTTGCTCAACACATCTATGTCCCCGAGTGAATTTCTCATCACAATTATAACAAATCCCTTTTTCTCTGCATGCCTGCATCTCTGTTTCAGAAAAATGCTTGATAGGAGTTGGTCTAGGAGATGGCGGGATGGGAGGTCGTTGAGAACTCATATTTCGGAAGGAAACAAAAGTGGGTTTGGAGCGCTATTGGGCTGCAATCTTGTCTTCTACCAACTTAGCTAACCCCGAGGCTTCCATCATTGTGTTGGGATAGAACATTTTAACCTCTGAGCAGATTTCATCCTGAAGACCACTGATAAAACAACTCCTGTAGAATTCATCAGACAATCCTTCTGTGTGATTGGCTAGTTTCTCAAATTATGTCTGATACTCTCGCACAGTGCCAATTTGGTGAATTTTAGTGAGGGCTCCTATGAAGTCATCAAAAGCACTAGGACCAAATCGTTGCAAAAGGAGCTGGAAAAAATATGGTCATTTTAGCTCTTCATGAGCCTTGATGTACCAACGATACCATTGAAGAGCTTCCTATTCCAAATGAAAGCATGCAAGTGGACTTTGGTGACATCAAAAGTATTATGCAGAATGAAATATTGTTCTACATGATAGATCCATTTAGTCGGATCAGTACCATTGAAGCGAGGAAAATCAAGCTTTGGACCACGGAAATTGCTGGAAGAAGAGAACCCATTGTCTAATGAAGACTCTGACTGTTGTTTGTTGTTCATGGCTGAATGCTCAAGATGGAGGCCGAGAAATTTTTCATCCAAATCCTGGAGTTTGGTTTGGATGGCTACAAGTGCTTCCTCCATGGTTTTTGCTCCTGCGCGGGTGACAACCATAACCATAAGTTTTTTTTTTTGAATGGGTAGAATAACACAAATAGAAGCTTATTTAGTAAAGAGAAATTTGGATTTGGTAAAAACTCTGATGGGTAATTGGGGTTTGACTAGGTTTTGGATACTTTCGAATGGACAGGGAAGCAGAAAATGAGGATTTGAGAAGCGGGGTGAAAGAATGGGAAAAATTGTCAGAGAGGGACAAAGAAGCATAAATAGGAAATGAACACGGTGGCAAAATTTGAAGGCGATTGGGTGAAAATTAAAGAAGTTATGGCCAACCCTAAAAATAGACAAATGTGGGATTTCTGGCTTTGGGAAGTGGAATTTGGGATAGGGTCCTCAGGAATGAAAGATGCAGAATGGGATGACAGGGGTGTTAGGTAAGTTTCAAGGGAAACGAAGTGAAAACAAGAGAGATATGGCGAAAAAACAGAATTTTATACTCTTTTTTCTAGAATGGATCTGCTACGGCACAGAAGGGATCAGAAACAAATGGTTCTGCAACGGCACGAAAGGGATTGGAAACAGATGGATCTTAAATGGTGTGGAAGGGATCGGCAATAGATAGGTCTAAAATGACGCAGAAGTGATCGGCAACAGATAGATCTGAAACAACACGGAAGTGATCGGCAACAGTTCTGGACAGAGGAAATCTACGATTTATCAGCTGAAAATAGATATGGACCCCATATGCTCGGCTTCCTAACGGTTCAGGGGATTCACTCAACCACCAATGTTGTTTGACGGCTTGTGTATTGGGGCAGTACCCCTAACTCCACATCTCAGGTAAAACTGATAACCTCTTTGCCACAAACGACAGCTCTTGGTTTACCTATGGGTGGGAACTAGTCAATCAGGTAGGGGTCGTTGCCCTTTTGGCTAGCAGGTCCTCTCAATGGGCCAGCTACTTTGGGGTTCCTGTGGTACTCCTCACAATGATTTTTAGGGCTTATGCCCAAGTACTTCCCATAGTTAAACGGATAGGGATTATTCCCAGATCCGAACCTGCAACAGATGCGAAAAAATTGCTGGCAGAAATTTCACCCAACGAGCCCAAGAAAGTGCTCTGATACCAGATGTGAGAAACCTGCAACAATTAATTGATAAAATGCACAATATATTGGATCACAAAATATTTTTATTGATCATGGTCCACTTCAAGGGGGCAACCTTCTTTGAGCAATCTCAATACAAATAACTTCATGGTACCTTCATTGGCCTCAACACACACTTATATACTAAGTTTATGCCCAATACTATGGGTCAATACCATGGGACATATAATACTACGGGACGACTTACAAAGCATATGCGTCCAATACTATGGGTCAATACCATGGGCTAATACAAACTATGGATCAACAAATACTACGAGACGACTTGCAAAGCATATGCGTCCAACAACAATATACTAAAAAAGTAAAGAGAAGGGTTGACATGGGTTCCTAACAAAATTAAACTATGATAACAAAACAACTTAAATCACACCACTCTGTTAATATGAATTGCAGGAAATAAAAAAAAAACTAATCTACGGTAGCACTTGTATTCTGAAGGGGGCCTTGCCTTTGGAGACAGGAGCGGGGAAATCCACTCGATCACTCAAAATTAATTAACGCATCAACAACCAATAGCATAAGGTTTTATAAAATGATAAGTATAAGTACAAGAAGGTTCAACAATTATGTGCAAATATATATCTAATTCCCCTATCAGGAGAACCGGCGTCTTTATTTAGTTTTACAAAAATTGGAAAGATCTAAGTGTTCAAATCCATGATCTAAAGTTACAACAAAATGCTAAGCATGATAAATTCCAACTCGATCTCCATAGATTCTTGTGAACCAAATTGAAATTACGATCTTACAGAGATGAGATCGAGTCTAAAGATAGAGAAATATGTTAGTCCAGCTGGCACACAAATTTGGGAGAGGTTACAGTTGTTTTAATGTATTACAGATAGTTCTGGAAACTTTCCGCAACCATTCTATAGTTGGTTTTAGAACCATTCCACTTGGTTCCACAGTGCACTGAAATGATCAACAAAACCTTGTATATCCTTTCGTAACCTCTTCATGAATTTAAAGGGATAAATCCTTAGTCAACATTCTATTGGTTATGTGGCTTGACAATGTGGATCTGCAAATACTCTATTACAAGTTATGTATCCAATCTGTAACATGTTATGCGGCTTCTTCCAAAGCACTTTCTGCAGCTTCCAAAAAATATAACAAGAAACAAGTGATGGTAAACTTGACAAATTAACCCTTATGAATGATCATACAAGTATCAAAAATATGCAAAAGGTGACCAAAAAGAGTGCCAAAAAGATTCCATATAAGAATCCCTTCATTGTTTTTGTACACGAGCTTCATCAATCGACCTATGGTTGAAGAGCATCACCTACCTCTGTAGGTGACTATATAAACCCCCCAAATACTTCAAGAGTACATTTTGTTTCTTGAGTGAGATACCCAGCATGATAGCCATCTTCTTGAACTCAGTGGTGTATTCTTGCACACTCTGCACCTGCCTTTTCCTGAAGTAATGCAAATAGATCCATTGTTCCACTACATATTTGATAGGTATAACTAGGGCTTAATGAGGGATTTAAATCCCCCCCACTTAGTTACTGATGGATCACCCTCCAATCTAAGTGCTTTCATGTGGATTTCCCACCAGGTTAATTGCATGGCCCTCTAACTTTATTCAACAAAATGAGATCTTTTGATCCTCATCTATTTGATGGATGATAAAATAAACCTCCAACTGCTGCAACCGATGATTCATTTTTAGAGAATCGATCTCACCTTAATATAGCTTAATGTCGACTTTCACTTCCATCTTGAAGAGAGACTGGTCCGGAATATTAGTACTAGAACTTGGATACTCTCTCTCGGGCTCTTTCGTCTGCTCCTTTTCTGTGTCATTTTTATCTTCCGATTTCCCCACATATCCAAAATATGAGTTAAAACCTCCAAAATTCCTGAAAAGTATGCACTTTCTCTCTTGATTCACCAAGAGGGTTGACATGTTGCATGAGATATCAACAACTTGTATTTCTAGTTTTGAAAATCACTGCTCATAATCATCTGCCACTCCTTGAATAGACTCATCCGCCATGGCTAGGATTTGAAGAATTTTTTTCTAGCAACTATTATATCATGCGATTACCCACAAAACCCAAAATAAAAATTGGCTCTAATACCAATATGATATGTAAACTGCAATGAATATTTCACTGGATCAGTTCATCACAATGGTTTTTACAATTTAGTTCATTATGTTAATTTAATTTTATAAAATAATGAATACAATGAAACTGAAAGAGAAATAACTAAAGAAAATAAATACACAGTTCACACAATAACAAAAGATATACCCTAGGGAAACCCACTATGAGGAAAAAACAACTACAAAAGAGGATTATACCTTTCTCTTCATATCAAATTGCAAATACAGAGGAAATGGTACTCTCTATGGAGTTACCTATGACTCTATGGCCATAATTTCTACTACAAGGTCTCCTATCTCCTCTTTTCTACTCTAATATCCACCCCCATGTTGTTATCTCAGCTATGGAGCAATATAATACATCAAAATAATGGAACTGCTTCTTCTCCTAACGGCTTGGTATTTAACATAGCCCAATAGACGTCTACGGTTAATTTCAGGGTTTTTGCATGCCTCAACTCTCAATTAGTGTTAGGGTTTTGGACCTTCTAGAATGTTCTTAAAATTCAAGACATGACTAGCTCCACATGTGAGATAAATGAGATATGACGTGGAATCCACTCAATACCACGACGGTCAACTGGATAGGTCAACTTCTAGGATACATAACTTCTTCATACAGAGTCCTTTTGAGGCGATTTTTTGATCGTTGAAAATTTATCGGTGTGTAGAATATGGAATTTTGGTTTAAATTAAGGTTCGAGCAAAACTTTGTTATTGAATCCCTCAAAATGGCCTCAAAATTTTTCAGATGGTTTTTGACCCAAAATCTAAAAAGTGAGACCTACCCCTAATATGGGCCCTACAAGGAAATTCATACAATATTCTGACCCAGAAAGATACAAGTAGGTGAAAAATTATATATTCATCCATTTTGGATCACACCTCCTCGTTTAAGGAGGCTTTTGGTTCTTTAAGGCTTTTACTGAATGAGGTGAAAAAAAAAATCCTCTACCTTCTCCTTGGGGTAACTTTTAGACTTCCCTGAAAGTTGTCCTTTCAACCCCACCTTCTATAGTTCATATTGTACCCTCCTAGTAGTTATGAACTTCTTCTACAAAATGATGTCTTTTACTAACTCTGTCTGAGCCTCTAGTGTTAAGTGCTTTACAGAAGTAAAGACCTACTTAGGTTCCTAACCCAACATGGAAGGTTCATAGAGTTTCATATTTTCCACATTCACTACATATTAAATGCGCACGTATGGGGGTAGAATGAGTCTGCGGGCATTATCTCCCACCTTCTCCAATACCTAAAAAGGGCCATACCTCAGATCCTTGATCTTCTTACCAGGACCATGTAGTCTTTCCTTGTTTAGGGGTAACCATACTCTGTCTTCCACCATGAATGTTCTCAACCCTATGTTGTTCATGTCTTTCCTTGTACTTTTCATGTGACTTCTTCACTGCCTCCTAGAATTGTAAGTGAATATGCATAATCTTATCAATGAATTTTTCATCTCTTACTGCTTCACCTGTGGTGTCTTCCCTCACCTCCCCCCTTGTTTTCCATAAACAACATCTAGAGGAGAAGGTGGCATGTATAAAAAACAAGTTTCAAAAGGGGAATTCCCAATGGAAGTGTGGACTACTCTATTATAAGAGTATTGGATGTAGATCACATTTTCATCCCAAGTATTCATATGCTTTTGATTTTGACCCCTAAAAATTTGTACCAAAGTCCTGTTGACTACTTACGTCTGCCCATCTGTCTGTGGATGGAATGTTGTATATCTATTCAACTTATTGTCCATCTTTTTCCAAAGTGCAGTCCAAAATGTACTAGGAAATATGGTATCCCAAAGTGCACCTAGACCTATTCAAAGAACATGTTTGTTGTTTCTCCTCTTTAGATGGTATTTTTGCAAGGAATACAACTACACATCTTACTGAATCTATCAACTACCACAAAAAAATAGTCATGTCCCTTCCTAGTGGTTGGAAAACCACCCACAAAATCCATATAGATGCTCTCCCATGGTCTCATAGGAATAAGTAAGGGATGGTATAGACCTTGCTTCCTATTGATGGTTGCTTATACAACAAAGTATGCATCCTATTATAAAACAAGCTACAACTTCTTGCATTCTAGGACTGTAAACATACCTTTGTAGTTTACAACTGTATTCCCTACACCAAAGTGCCATGCAACTTTAAAGGTCCGTGCCTCTCTAATCAGATACAATCTCTCACCTTTAGGAACATAGAGTTTATCCATCTTATAGAATAACCATCCTGGATATGATAGTCATCCTTGTTGTCACCTTGTTCTACATGGATTGGACCTTTCAGTTGCTGAAATACTTCCTTGAAGTCACTTATGTGCACTGCTCCTTGTATGGATCATGGGTAAAAGGTTCCATGTGCAAAAGAGTTCCCAAAGCTCTAATTTTGGCTATAGGTGGCCTTGATATCATGTCTGCCAATTTATTTGTACTGTGCTTATTGTACTTGTTGATGAGATGAAACTGTTATCAGAATCCCATCCACTTATTATGTCTAGTATGATTATGGAACTTATGGTTGGTAATTTTGTTTGGTTTATGCAATTCTATAGGCTATATGATTATTTGCTCCTTATATGTACATCATTCATCAAACGCATAAATGTATTCAGTGCATTGCATAAAACAAACGACATTACTAACCATACATATTGACCTTTCCTAATCTTAAAGGAAGTCTTCCAAGTGTCTTCTTCCTTCACTCACACCTGGTGGTATCCCAATTTGAGATCCAACTTGGTGAAGTACTTGGCATGATGCAATTGGTCCAATAGATCATCGATCTTGGGCAGAGGGTACCGATTCTTGAGTGTGAAATTGTTCGATGCTATGTAATTGATTCACATCCTCCAAGTCCCATCCTTCTTGGGTACTATGATCATAGATTACCCACAAGGTCATGTGCTTGTTTGGATACACCATGCTCCAAATATTGTTGCAATTGCTTCTTCACTTCATTTGCTTCTATGAAAAACTATTATACACTCTAATGTTCAGCAATGGAGAATCCAAATATAATCATATCTCATGTTCCACCTCCCTCTTAGGAGGTATCCCCATAGACTCCTGGAATGACACTTTGTATGCCAGCACAAGTCTCTCCAACTGATTTTTTTTCTCTTTGGTGCATCCCACTGGGGATGCCTTCACTTTTACTGATTCAATTTCTTGTTGATTTTGTCTTAAAAAGAAATACAAACTTCCTAATTGAACTAATTAATTTGTTTTCTTGGTTGGCACTTACCATGGAGATCTTTGATTTACTTTTGTGCACATTAATGATGAATTATTTCTTGTCTTCGATAAAGTGCTATTGATTGGCTCTAGTCATGAAGATTGCATCCCTCATATACATGTAGGGGATTCCAAAAAATAGACCACAAACATCTAGGGGTACTACATCTACCTCCACTTCATCAACATACTCTACACTTATGGCAAACTTGATCTTGCATTGTTTCACGAATCTAATTTATACATCCCTATTTACCCATCCCAATGGGTAGGGACTAGGATAATCATGTACATCCAATCCAATATTACATACCATATCCTCTGCTATGAGGTTTTCCCATGAATCAGAATGAAATAGAGCATCGATCTTGATATGCTTGACCAAGATCTTGATGTGGAATAGTTTCATAATCGCTTTCTCTTCCTTGGGGTGAAGGATACTCAGATTCACCTCCTACTACACTTTGGTACATATAATATTTTCATCCACATCCAAGAATATTTCTTACTCCTTGATTGACTCCATGGATAGAAGGTTCTTCTTTGGCATCCTTCTTGTGGTTCTTGGGGTTCAGCTCTAGAAGTAGATTGTAACACTTGTATTCAGTGTGACCATCAATATCACAATGCTTACAGTGGGTTTTCACATCCTTTCACTGATGTGTCATGGTTGCAGTCCTTTTATCCTTTCCCTTCCACTTCTTCTTCCCTTCCTTAGTATAATCTTTTCTCTTATTCTATTTTGAACCATTTGGTTATCCTTTTTCTAGCCGATGTTATCTAGGTACTGTCCTTGTACACAAGATTCATCAATCAACCTATGATTGAAGAGCATCACCTACCTCTGTATGTGACTATGTAAACCCCCGAAATACTTCAAGAGTACATTTTGGTTCTTGGGTGAGATACCCAGCGTGATATCCATATTCCTGAACTCGGTGGTGTATTCTTGCACACTCTGCTCCTACCTTTTCCTAAAGTAATGCAAATGGATACACTTATCCACTACATATAGGATAGGGTAGAAATAGGACTTAATGATGGGTTTAAAGTCCCCCCACTTAGTTACTGGCGGATCACCCTCCAACGTAAGTGCTTTTGTGTGGATTTCCCACCAAGTTAATTGCATGGCCCTCTAACTTTAGTTAGGAAAATGAGATCTTTTGATCCTCAACTATTTGATGGATGCTAAAATAAACCTCTAAATTTTACAACCAATGATTCAATTTCATAGCATCAATCTCACCTTGATACAACTTGACGTCGACTTTCACTTCCATCTTAAAGAGAGACTGGGAAGGAATATTGGTACTAGAACTCAGTTTCTCTCTCTCAGGCTCTTCCGTATTCTCCATTTTTGGGTCATTTGTATCTTCTAATTTCCCATCATATCCAAAATATGAGTTAGAACCTCCAAAATTCCCAAAAGGTATGCCCTTTCTCTCCAAATCCACCACGAGGATTGACATGTTGCATGAGATATCGGTGACTTCTATTTCCAGTTTTGAAAATTGTTTCTCATAATCATCCACCACTCCTTGAATAGACTCATCCTCCATGGCTAGGATTTGAAGAATTTTTTTCTAGCAACTATTGTATCGTGCGATTACCCACAAAACCCAAAAGAAAACTTGGCTCTAATACCAATATGATCTGTAAACTATTGTGGATATTTCACTGGTTCAATTCATCACAATGGATCTTACAACTTAGTTCATTGTGTTAATTTAATTTTATAAAATAATTAATATAATGAAACTGAAAGAGAAATAACTAAATAGCATACATACACAATATACACAATAAAAAAATATATACCCTGGGAAACCCCACTATGAGGAAAAACCTAGCTACAAAAGAGGACTATGCCTTTCTCTTCATATAAAATTGCAAATACAAAGGAAATAGTACTCTCTATGGAGTTACCTACAACTTTGTGGCTAGAATTGCTATTATAGGGTCTCCTATCTCCTCTTTTTTTCTCTAATATCCAACCCCATGTTGTTTCCTCTGCTATGTAACAATACAATACATCAAAAGAATGGAACCCCTTCTTCTCCTGACGGCTCGATATTTAACATAGCCTGATAGTAGTCTAGGGTTAATTTTAGGGTTTCTACATGTCTCAACTATCAATTAGTGTTAGGGTTTTTGACCTTCTATAATGTTCTTAAAAGTCCACACATGACTAGTTCCACATGTTCAATAAATGAGAGATGACATGGAATCCACTCGGTACCACAATGGTCAACTGGATAGGTCAACTTGCAGGAGGCATAACTTCTTCATACGGAGTCCATTTGAGGCGATTTTTGGACCGTTGAAAATTTATTAGTGTGTAGAATATGGAATCTTGGTTTAAATTAAGATTTGATCAAAAAAATTATCATTGAATCCTCAAAATGGACTCAAAAAATTTCAGATGGTTTTTCAACCCCAAATCTAAAAAGTGAAACCTACCCCTAAAATGGGCCCTACAATCCAATTCATACAATCTTCTGACCCAAAAAACTCCAAGTAGGTGACAAATTATATATTGATCAATTTCATATCACACCTCCTCATTTCGGGATGCTTTTGTTCCTTTTAATATTTTACTGAATGAGGTGAAAAACAATTTCTATACCTTCTCCTTGGGGTACCTTTTAGCCTTACCAGGAATTTTTCCTTTCAACCCCACCTTCCATAGTTAATACTGTCCCCTCTTGGTATTTATAGAATTCTTTTGAAACCCTATTTCTTCTGCTAACTCTACCTAAGCCTCTAGTGCTAAGTGCTTTACAAAAGGCAATACCTACTTAGGTTTCTCATCCAACATGGAAGGTTCATAGAGTTTCATATTTTCCTCATTCAGTACATAGTAAATATGCATGTATGGGGATAGACTAAGTCTGTAGGCATTATCTCCCACCTTATCCAATAACTCAAAAGGGCCATACCTCAGAGCCTTGATCTTCTTACTGGGACCCTATAGTCTTTCCTTCTTTAGGGGTAACCATACTCCGCCTCCCACTATGAATGTTCTCAACCCTGTGTTGGTCATGTCTTCCCTTGTACTTTTCATGTGACTTCTTCAGTGCCTCTTGCACTTGTAAATGGATATGCCTTCTATTATCAATGAATTTTACAACTCTTACTACTTCACATGTAGTGTCTTCCCTCATCCTATGTTATTTTCCATAAACGAAATCTAGAGGTGAACGTGGAAATTGTAGTCCAAAATGTACTAAGAAATCTAGTATCCCAAAGTGCACCCAAACTTGTTCAAAGAACATGTTTGTTGCTTCTCCTCCTTTGATGGTATTTTTACAGGGCATAAGAATGCACATCTTATTGAATATGTCAACTACCACAAAGAAATAGTCATGTCTATTCCTAGTGTTTGGAAGACCACCCACAAAATACATGTAGATTCTCTCTCATGATCTCGTGGGAATAGGTAAGGGATGGTATAGATCTTGCTTCCTATTGGTGAATTTGCTTATACAACTAAGTATGCATCCTCTTACAAAACAAGCTACAACTTCTTGCATTCTAGGACTATAAACATACCTATGTAGTTTGAAAATTTCTTCCCTACACCATAGTTCCCTGCCACTTTAAAGGTGTGTGCCTCTCTAATAAGCTACAATCTCTCGTCTTTAAGAACATAGAGATTATCCATCTTATAGAGTAACTCATCCTGGAGATGACAATCATCCTTTTTGTCACCTTCTTCTACATGGATTGGGCCTTGTGAATTCTGAAATACCTCCTTGAAGTCATCATCTTATGTGTACTCCTCCTTGTATGGATCATGGGTGAAAGGTTCCATGTTCAAAAGAGTTCCCAAATCTCTAATATTGGGTATAGGTGGCCTTGAGAGTATGTCTGCCATTTTTTTTGTACTGCTCTTATTGTACTTGATGATGAGATGAAATTGTTAATAGAATCCCATCCACTTATTATGTCTGGTATGTTGTAGCTTACTCTATTCCTACAAATACTGTAGTGATTGGTGATCATTATGAATGATGATGTCCTTTCCCATCTAATAGTGCTTCCACTTATTAATAGTTTGAACTAGGGCATAAAGTTCCTTATCATAGGTAGGGTAGTTTAGAAGTCCCCCATGAAACATTTCGTGATGATAACATATTGGCCTTCCTCCTTACATCAAAACCGGTCCCATGGCATACCCACTTGCATCTATCTCCAATTTAAAAGGCTTCTACAAATTAGGCAATGTAAGAACTGGTTCCTGAATGATCATTTGCTTGAGCTCCTCAAAATATTTATGGTTATTCTTCCCCCACTAGAACCCCTTTCTACTAGTTGTTATGGAATGGAGAGGTGTATCCATAGCCGAAAAGGAAGCTATGAAGTTTTGAAGGTATTGTGTTTCCCCCATAAAGATCCTAACTTTAGTGGCATTGGTAGGAGTAGGCCATTGAGTGATGGCCTCCATCTTTATAGGATCAGTCTTAAGTTCTCCTCCACCATCACATACACCAAATACACTAAGGACTTCTAGGAGAACTCACATTTCCTCAAATTAGCCATCAAATGGTGTTTTTTCAGATTCTCTAAAACTTGCTTGAGATGTGATATGTACTCTTTCGAGGAATCATTATAAACCAGTATGTCATCTAGATATACTATAACAAATTATTCTAAGAAAGGGCATAATACAGCAATCATCAAATGCATAAATGTAGCCAGTGCATTACATAAACCAACCAACATTACTAACCATTCATATAGACCTTGCCTAGTATTGAAGGTGGTCTTCCTGGTGTCTTCTTCCTTCACTCACACTTGATGGTATCCTGATTTGATATCCAAATTGGATAAGTACTTAGCATGCTGCAGTTGGTCCAACAGATCATCAATCCTAGGAAGAGGGTACCGATTCTTGAATGTGATCTTGTTTGATGCTCTATAGTCAATGCACATCCTCCAAGTCCCATCCTCCTTGGGTACTATGATGATATGTGACCCATAAGCTGAGGTTCTTGTTCAAATCACCCTAATCCAATAACTACTGCAATCACTTCTTCACTTCATTTGCTTCTATGATAAACTATCTGTACAATCCAATGTTCGACAATGGAGAATCCGACAATAATTGTATCTTGTGCTACACCTCCCTCTAAGAAGGTAACCATGTAGGATCCTAGAACACTTATATTTATTCCTACAGAAGGATCTCCAACTAATTTTTCCTTTCTTTTGTACATCCCTCAAGGGATGCCTTCACGTTTATCGATTCACCTTATTGTTGATTTTCTCTTAAGAAAAGAAATACAAAATTCCCACTTGAACTGATCAACTTTTTCGCTTGGTTGGCTCTTACCAAAGATATCTTTGATTTACATTTGTGCACATTAATGATGAACCATTTCTAATCCTTGACTAAGCGGTATTGGTTGGATCTCCTCATGAATATTGTATCCCTCATATACATGTAGGGGCTTTCGAACACTACACCACAAACATTCGGGGGTACTACATCTACCTCCACTTCATCAACATACTCTGCACTTATGGAAAACTTGATCTTGCATTGTTTCATGGCTCTTCATTTTGCATCCTTATTTATCCATCCTAATGGGTAGGGATTGGGATGATCATGTAGTTGGAATCCAATATTATGTACCAGATCCTCTGCTATGATCTTTGCATGTGAACCGAAATTGGATAGAGCATTGATCTTGATCTACTTGACCTAGATGTTGATGTGGAAGAGTTTTTCCATCTCTTTCTCTTCCTTGGGGTGAAGGATACTTAGATTCACCTCCTTCTACACTATGGTATAGATAATATTTTCATCCACATCCAAGTTGTTTTCTAACTCCTTGCTTGACTCTGTGGCTAGAAGGTTCTTCTTCTTGGAATCCTTCTTGTGGTTCTTTGGGTTTAGCTATGGATGTAGCTTCCAACCCTTTTCTTCAGTGTGACCGTCGATGTCACAATACTGACAATGTTTTTTCGGATCCTTGCATTGATGTGTAGTGGTTGTATTCCTCTTCTCATTTCCCTTCCACTTCTTCTTCCCCTCCTTGGTAGCATCTTGCCTCTCTTTTTGTTTTGAACCACTTGGTTGTCCTTTCTTCTAGCCGATGTTTTATGGGTATTGTGCGTGTACACATGCTTCACAATTGACCTAGGCATGAATATCATCACTTGCCTCCATATGTGACTATGTAAACCCCCTAGATACTTTAGGAGTACATATGATTTCTTGAATGAGATACCCATCATGATAGTCATATTCATGAACTCGGTGGTGTATTCTTGCACACTCTGCCCCTACCTTTTCTTGAAGTAATTCCAATGGATCCCCTAGTCCTCTACATATCTAATAGGGTAGAACTGGGACTTAATGAGGGTTTTAAAGTCCCCCCACTTAGTTACTGGTGAATCACCCTCTAGCCTAAGTGCTTATGTGTGGATTTCCCACCAAGTTAATGCATGGCCCTCTAACTTCAGTCAGGAAAATGAAATCTTTTGATCCTTGACTATTTGATGGATTCTAAAATAAACCTCCAACTATTGCAACCAATGATTTAGTTTCATAGCATCGATCTCACCTTGATACGACTTGATGTGGACTTTCATTTCCATCCTAAAGAGATACTAGGAAGGAATATTGGTACTAGAACTCGACTAATCTCTCTCAAGATATTTCGTTTGTTCATTTTCTGAGTCACTTTTATCTTCTAATTTCCCCTCAGATCCAAAATCTGAGTTAGGGCCTCCAAAATCCCTGAAAAGTCTAAAATTTCTCTCTAGAGTCGCCTAGAGGATTGACATGTTGCGTGAGATATCGACAACTTGTATTTCCAGTTTTGAAAATCATTGCTCATTATCATCTGCTTCTCCTTGAATAGACTTGTCCACCATGGTTATGGTTTGAATACTTTTTTTCAGCAACTATTGTATCTGGTGATTACCCACAAAACTGAAACTAAGACCCGACTCTGATACCAATACGATCTGTAAATTTTTATATTCCATTGGATCAGTTCATCACAACAGATCTTACAACTTAGTTCATTGTGTTAATTTAATTTATAATGGTCAACTTGCAGGAGGCGTAGCTTCTTCATATGGACTCTGTTTGAGGCGATTTTGAACCTTTGGAAAGGTGTTGGTGTGTAGAATATGGAATATTACCTCAAATTAAGGTTTAAGCAAAAACATGTGTCATTTAAGCCCTCAAAATGGACTTGGAATTTTTTAGATGGTTTTTTACCCTGTTACACCAAAATGTCATCACCCTTGTGCAAGTGTCGCAACTGTCGCAAGTGTTGCAACTGTCGTCATCTTGACCTAGTGTCGTCACCATGACCACAAGTATCATCATTATGACCAAGTGTCGTCATCATGACCGTTGTGATAATGTCATCATCTTGGCCATAGTGTAAACTCTTTGCTCTAACCCCTAAACTCATTCTGGGCTAAAACACATCCAACTGAGAGATTTCCCTGCCTAGTTGACCTCTGTGAGTAGGCTGTCGCACTTCTCCTTCATATAGGGTGCGACGTCGCAGTTCCTAGTTAGCTAGGGTCAGACACAATCGCAAGTTGTCCTCGGAAAAAGTGCGACGACCCCTTATGTCGCTCTGTGTCCTCTACCAGGGTGCGACGAGGTTCGTTAAAGGCTATTTTGGGGAGTCTCGAGGTCTTTCTAGAATTTTGTTGAGGTGGAGGCCTATCCCTAGGCTCTAGGTGAGGTGGAATTTCGGTTCCTAACCTAATGGGAGGATCCCTTAACCATCTCCCCCTAATCCTCAACCTACCCTATCTCTTTAGCCCTATATAAACACCCACTCTCTCCATGAGAGGGGGGGAGGTCTATGGTATCCTTATGCTAGTAGAATCCATATTGGTGATTGGAAAGCTTGTACCATCTTGGAGGATTGGATTGGATATGTTGGATGGAGGATGCAACGTTGAGGCTTTGGTTGTAGCTTCATCCTTTCTATATATTCCCACTTTTTAATACAGTTAATATAATCTCTTTCCATAGATTTTGTCTCGTTGATGATGTTTTAACTTTCTTCCTCAATTGTTAGTTTAGATCAATTATTGTTTAGATATCTTGTATTGCTTGTATCGTTTCCATATTGTCTTGACAGGTCTTGCAGCTAGAGATCTGAAGACCGCGAGACTTGGAGCAACAACAAGAAGGATCAGCGATCTGAAAGGTATGATATCTAAGTACTCGATCTGTAACTAGATCTAGGAAATGAGTTTTGTAATATGTTCTATTTGTTCTAGATTCACTTGAACTAGGGAGATCTGGCTCACGTCCGCTCAAGTGGATTGTCCGATAACAAATCTGGCGACCATACTGGGGAATGAACATTGTTTTGTAGTTGTCAATTTGAATGTCATTTTCAATTGATTTCTTGTTACAAGCCATTTTATTTGTCATTTGCCTCTTAAACTGGTTTCACCATCAGATCTTCGCTTTGAAGAGTTTGATTACCTTCCTTTGAGTTTGTACTTCTCATTTTAGAACCTTTTCATGCTCATTGTTTGGAGAATTGGTTCATTTTTTTAACTCAGATCTCGCTTGTCGCACCTGGTCAGTGGACTCAGAGTGACACTGTGTTATTTTTTATCTCTGTTATTTTCCTATTAGCCTATCGCCGCGACCCTTTCTTTGGTATTTTGCAACACCATCGCACTTCCCACATTGGTAAACTGCAACATCACACTGTGTACAAACATAGACTGCATCAATCTGCCAAATTTTCCATACAGGCACCCCTTCTCCATTTTTTATTTGAGTTTTGGTTTGTGTGCAAACTCCCTCTATGCTGCAAAACCCAGCCAAAGACCCCATTTTTTATTTATGTGTTGAAGCGTTTGGTTTCATTTGGAGTTGTTTTGGGTTCCATCTTTGACAAGTTTGAGATTTGGTAGTGGTGGACACTTTGGTCTCCCCCACCTGCATCCACTCACCCTTGTATCCCCTCCTATCCTTACCTGATCTGGTCATTGCATTGGATCAGTTTCCAGACCTTGTATGCATACATCTTTTGGTTTTGCTTACTTTGCTTTTGCTTGCATCCAGTTGATTTTGGGTCTTTTGGGTTTTGGATCCATGTTTGGCCCCTTGAGTAAAAACTAGTGTTTTGCTTGCATTTTTAAGCGAAATGGGTTCTATTTTTGAAAAAAAATTCCCCCTCATGGCCATGAATCGTGCATCCTATAGTCGTTTTGACCCATCTCAAGGTTTTGAGATCATTTTTGGTTTGGCGTGATTGGCTTGTTTTAAAGACTTGAAGAGTGTGGGATATCCATGTCTTTTTTAGCCTCTTTTTCTTGGGTTATGCATCTTGTTTCCTTTACATGCTAAGTTATCTAGTGATTATTGGAAAAGATTGATTCTTTGTCTCCACTTTAGTTCAAAGAAAAGCTTGTCACTCTTTTGTTATATTCGTGAAATTGGAAAACATAAGTATTCTTCTTGCTTTAATTTGATCATTTGGCATTTTTCGTCTTACACTCATAGGAAGAAGAAAAAACTTGCTTCATTTTTGTGTACATTTGAGTTAGACATGATTATTAAGTGCTTTTCTTTGTCTTGCATTTGACTGGAAACGTTTGTGGAATCCTTCTTTCTGTAGCTTAGTTGTGTCTTTTTCAAGTGTAAAGAGATAGGAAATGAGTTATAATTAATGCATTTGGTAGATTTTGAGCCTTTCTTGAGTGCCTTTGAGTTGTTTGGGTGCTTACATTTTTCTTTGAGAATTTCTGAATGATTAGAGTGTTGTAGATATTCTCTCACTTTCTGTATATAGATATGAAAAGCGTTTCGCTATCAAATTCCATTTTTGATACATGCATATGAAAATTGAAAGTGCTTCATTATTTTATCTTATACATTGTTAAGATTAGTTGCATCTTTCATTTTCTTTGCGCTTTTTAGCTGATTATTGCATAAAGTTAGAATTATTGCACTCTAGGAAGGAATTCTTCTTTTCGCTACTGCTTAAGTACTTTTGGTTTGAAAGAAAGAAATCTCTCCCTATCTTAAGTAGTTTTCATTGAAAAGGAAAGGAAAATGTGCATTATCATGTAGTTGAGGATTGCATTATGTTTACATTTATGTACTCACCTCATGCATCCACATAACCGTACAAGATAAAATTAACGCTAGCTTAGGTTAAAATAATTTAGTAACTATGTGTAAGTTAGAGACGTGTTCCGGTGTCATTAAGCGTGGCAGCTGTCGTTATTTTCTAGGACTGTATCTTGGGGGTATTTTAGTCTTCCACGTACTTATCGGTATATCGAGCTCTTTCACATACCCACCAAGTACCACACGTACTTCGCCAATATCGAAAGGTGTTTCACGTACTCGGTAGTATATCGAAAGGTCTCTTGCTGAACGGTTGTGCATTAGATAGCACCACTATGGATTTGAGCTCCCATGTACCTTGCGTATATCAGGAGACACCACTAGGAATCCTGAAACCATATGAGTTATCCATTTGGTCATCTTAACATTGCAATACACCAAAAATAGCACTCGGGGAGATTACTATGCACGTACTGTCCAGGTAAACGGGTATTCTGGATAGGGTACGGTCCCAATCCTCCTTGTCACGTTTTACTGTTGGACCCTGCAGTATATAGTGATTTGTGATGTTTTGACAATCCTGTGAGGTTCCAGACTTTGAATCCACTCCTATTCACACAGTTTGCTTGTTGCTTTTAGACTTGAGTAGTGTTTGATTTGTGTGGTACTTTAGAGACTCTTAGGAAGTTTAGATATGGAAGACTCTTTCGGGACTACCAACCAAGAGGCCCCTTTCTAGAGTATGCCATTGGTTATTCCCCCTTGTGGAACTGTTGATCCTCCCTTTATGGCTACGTTGAGTCTTCCTGGATTGACGATAGGATTACTAGTATGGTTATTCTCCAATCCAGTTACACCAAGTGCACCAATTGTGTCAAACCTAGGTCCTTCACCACATGAGCATCAATCTCATGGTGACCCTTCTCCTTCTCCATCAAAAGTTGAATTGGTTTCCGTCTCTTCCTCTTCTCCTACTGAAAACTCTGATGTTAGTAATAAGGTGGAGAAGAAGAAGAAGAAGAAAAGGAAGATAAAGAAGAAGAAGGATAAGAAGAAGAAGAAGACCGAGCGTCAACCATATGCCTTTGATGGCACTCATTCTATGAGAACACCTCGTAAGCCCAAGTTCCCTTGCAAACTTTGCAACAATGATCACCTTCTCAAGGATTGTCCCAGTCTTTCCCGTGTGTCAAAAGTGTGGTCTAAAAACCCCAAACCGCTTGTATCGTCAACCTCTGACGATCATGTTGATGAAAGTCCCTCAACTAGTGACCCATTGGTGAAGGGTCATAAGGGTAAAGTCCTATACCCATGTTTGATATGAAAGGGTATGCACCGTACTTTCCTTTGTCCAAGCATGGATGAAGCTTCATGGTGGTTGGAAGATATTACTAGTCCTCAATAGGTGCTTCCAACAAGTGATAGTAAGTTGTCCCCCGACCCCCCACTGGTTGACCAAGTGATCGATTCAGTTTCATCTATAATCAATCCCACTCTTCCTTCCGAGAGTGAAGTGATTGAGTTGATATCATCTCCACTCGATCCCACTCTTTCATTGGAGAAATCCCAGACTGAAGCAATCACCATGACACAATCTTCGTCTCATTCTTATCTTCCAAGTGAGAGTGAATTGGAAACCGCTGATGTTTTCCTAGTCAGTTCATAATTTCCTAGGAAAGGGGAAACCCTGTCCATTCCTACAGGACCCCCCTCAAGTACTGAGGTCATTTCCTTTAATTGGAAGGGTCTAACAGAATCTTGTCTTCCTTCAAGTATTCCTTTTCAAATATTTGTAGGAGTTTTCAATAAATAAATATTTCATACGATAGTTGATGAGGGAGCTTCTATTAGTATTTTATCCTCAACTTCTTGGCAAGCTATAGGTTCCCCTTAGCTTGTGCCAGTAACTGACCAGATTTTGGCTTTTAATAGAAGGCCTACCGGACCTTTAGGGATTCTCCCGCAGTTACCTGTCACGTTGAAAGGTAAAACAGTTTATGTTGATGTCATGGTTGTCCAAGGTCCTTTAAATTTCAATCTACTCCTTGGACGTGATTATGTCTATGCTATGAAATCTGTAGTGTCCACACTCTTTCGAGTGATGTATTTTCCCTACAATGGGAGGATTGTGACCGTTGATCAATTTTTCTTCGTGACACCCAATCATCGCATGAATGCCAGTCATCAGACTTCCCTAAATGTTCCGCATGTTTTAGTGGTTTCTTCCCCCTGAGGATGGGGGGTACGAGCACGGTTTATGTTATGTTTCAAGCTCATTAAAAAATGAAACCGAACACTCTAGCATAGTTTCCTTTTGGTTTCAAGCTTGCATAAAAATGAAACCATCCACTGGAGCATAGTTTTATTCTATTTCAAGCTCGTTAAAAAATGAGATAGACCCCTCTAAGCATAGTTTCCCTTTGGTTTCAAGCTTGCATAAAAATGAAACCAATCCACTCGAGTATAGTTTTATTCCATTTCAAGCTCGTTAAAAAATAACATGGGCCCCCTTGAGCATAGTTTTATTCCATTTCAAGCTCATCAGAAAATAAGATGGCCCCCTCAAGCATAGTTATTGTCTATTTCAAGCTTGTTTAAATATGAAATCGATCTCCCTCCCATCGGTTCGAGTCTCTCGCTAAAGTTAGAACTTGAACCTTCTTTTCATCTGATTCTTGTTTTCCCCCCCTTGGTGAACATTTTCATATTAGTATCCAGGTTGGTAGTTGGGTTAGCAAGCAGCATTTTTAGAAGAAATGAAGCTTGGGGGACATGCCACATGTCATACCGTCAGCAATCATGTTGAGGGAACACTACCATGATAAGCCGCTAGCAATCATGCTGAGAGCATTTACCAACCTCTAGGCATCATTTTGGGAAGGAACCCATCAATGGGCCTTAACCCTGAGCATAGTTCCCTTTCTGTGTCAAGCTCTTTAAAAAATGAAACAGGTCTTTGGAGCAGAGTTCTATTCCTATGTCAAGTTCATTAAAAAATGAAACATATCCTTTCCCTTTGAGTCGAGTCTCCTCATAGACTTAGTACCTGAACCTTCTTTTCACCCACCTATGCCTTAGGTGAATGAAATGAAGCTTGGGCACATGTCTTCAACCTATGGAAGTTACATTGAAGTCAACTCGATCACCTCTCCACACCACGTTGGAGCTAAGTCACTTACTTCTAGTAATCATGCTGGGGGCATGTACCAACCTTTGGATTTCATGATGGGAAGAGTCCACCAATGGGAACATTTTTTGAGCATACTTTCCTTTTTGGTTTTCGAGCTCATTAAACCATGAAAATAATCCTAAGTTTTTCCTGTATCAAGCTCGCTAAAAAATGAAACAGTACCTCTAGAAATCATACTAGAAGTAAGCCATCAGTCTCTTGCTCTAGGGGCAAACTTTCCAACCTCTAGTCATCATGTTGGGAAGAAACCTACCAATGGGCATTATCCCGAGCATAGTTCATTTTATGTTACAAGCTCGTTAAAAAATGAAGCAGACATCATGATCATTCTTCCAACCTGTCTTCGAGCTCGTTAAAAATAGTAAGATAGTATTTGAGGTTACTTTTCACTTTTTTCATGCTCTGGTTAAAACATGAAAAGTGGTTTGAGCTTAGTTTTTACTTTTTCGTGCTCAGGTTCAAACATGAAAAATATTTCGAGTGCTTTTGATACCATTGTCGTGCTCGTTAAAAAATTGAATAAAAAGGTGTGTCTAACGAATATATGTTTATGACTTTATCCGGCCTCGCTAGACTATTTACGGAAAAGGAACTGTGCCAAGTTTACTTTTTCCTTTGTCATACTCAGTTATCAACCATGACAAAGTTGTACATGGAGTCCTTTTAACCTCTTTTCAAACTCCCTAAATAGGAAAAGATTTCCAAGCGAACTTGATGCTTTCACACTTGTAAAAGCATTTGAATGATCGTCTTTCTGGTGATAGTTTACCCCTTTTTCGGACCAGGAAGCACTATTTACGAAAAAGGAATACTCCAACCAACCATGGCTAGAAGAGTTCTCTCTCGCGTTGTTTTACCCTTTTCTAGGCGAAGATACTAACTTTACGAAAAAGGACCTTTTGGAGTCTCCTTCAGTTCTTTTCAGACTCTCTAAACATGAAATGACGCCGAGTTTTCCTTCTTTGGACTCATTAAAATTCAAACATCGAAGGGTCCATTTTGGGATGAACCCCTCCTTTCCTAGGCTTGTAAAACATTTGGGATTGGACTCATTTATGAGATGATCTATACCAAGCATCTGTTTACCCTCATCAAGCTCGTCAAAAACACATGAGGCACTCATCAATCATGATGGGGAAAAAGGGAATATTTTGTGTTACATCTTAATTACGGCAGTACATAGTCACTTTTGAACATGGCACTCGTTTTCATTTGCATTCAGTACTTGGATAATCCGTTTGTCTCTGAGTCCTATCAATTCCGTGAGTCTTGTCACTCCTTTGGGTCGTCCAAAGAATGCTTCCACCATCAGTCGCATTGGGAGTTAGTATCATTCTCGTCATGTCAATACTACCAAGTCATGCCATGCCCATGTTCAAGAGATGTTTCATTACTCATCATTCTGCAGTCAGTATACCTTCGATCATGTTGGTCTACCTTGAGTCAGTCTTGCACATTACTCTACCATCCGATCTACACCAAACATTTATTATCAAGTTTCAGGTCGATGATGGGGGATTCATTATGGCCCTCCTTCGATGGGTTCATCCTCGTCGACTTCAAACCATCATCCGAGGATTGAACTTAGAAACCAACCAAGTACCTTGGGCCTGCATGCCTCAATGGCAAGTTACCTCGCTTTCAACATGAGTTTACCTCATTGACTCTTGATTGAAATATTCCATTAAGCATTCGACTTCAGCTCATTGACTCATGCTTGATGGTATGTACTGTGATACCTTGGGGATCATTGACATTAATGGTGATTCCCCTCATACTTGTTAACAGTATACATTAATGATCGATAATCAAGTGGCTTCTACCATGTTTGACTCAAAAACATTGTAAT
Source organism: Larix kaempferi (assembly GCA_027924585.1). Taxonomy (NCBI): domain Eukaryota; kingdom Viridiplantae; phylum Streptophyta; class Pinopsida; order Pinales; family Pinaceae; genus Larix; species Larix kaempferi. The sequence continues at coordinate 2,006,099 of BSBM01000755.1, read as the reverse complement.
CACATGGATAGATTCGTATCATTTCAGGTTCAGCTTAAAGACCCTGGGGAAGTTATTTGCTACCCGGGTTGCGATGGAGATTGTTCAATACGCATAGATCCACTTTGTATTGGTCGTGGCTGTGTTGTCAGTTCAGAGTTACATGGATCCACTTTTGTATTGTTCGTGGTTATGTTATCATCTCATCATGGATCTACGATTGTGTCTAGTATCCATGATTGTGTTCAATCGGTCTTTACTATCATGGATCTACAGTGTATTGGTCGGCAGCTATGTTTTGTGTTGTATGAGACTTATGGATCTCAGGTCATTTCTGCAGCAACTCCTTCCAACCAGTGTTGGTGTCCATTTTGTCACTGTTTTTTATCATCAAATCTATTTTGAATGGCGCTAATTTCACTATTTTTGATATATTAAGTTATTCGTTTATCCATTCAGCCCATCAAACAGACCAGGTATGCATGTATTCGTTTATCATATGAATTTTGGTCAAATCTAGTTATATTACGATTTATTAATGATTAAATTAACAATTCCAGTCATGCATGGCATCTAGTTTTGATTCACAGGCTGCGGTTTCTCAAACAACGCTTCATTCAGACTGTGTGTTTATATTGCTTAAGCTCAACTGCGTTCAGCTCATTATTCAGCCTTGCATTCAGCTCGCGAGATCCACTATTGGTATGCTTCGGTTCATTAAAGTAAAAAATGGGCATGTGGGTTCTGTTAGCCACACGGTGGTGATGGTTAATGCGCCATTGTTCTGGAAGATCCATCCCTATGCTCGCCAAGCTCGACAGCGCATCCCACGTCCACGTCAACACTCCAACACGTCGATTCTCCTGCGCATTCAGCCTGGAATCACGCTACCTGTTCACGCCGATGTTCTGGAAGAAGTCCAGGTCGCACACGTTGAGCCTGCCAACACAACGCCTTACCATGACAGTGCTCCAACATCCATTTCCTATGCTCGCCAAGCTCGCCAGCGTGCTACCTCTCTACCCACGTCAAAGGAAGTCGACGTTGTAGCTGCCTCATGAAGGAATCAACCCCATGAAGCACTGGAGGATGCTCCATACGCTGTCACGCACCATTCAAAGCAACCGGTTATTCATAAATGCCTCTGTTATTAGAGAGGTCGACTCTGTCGACCCTCTCATCCATTGTAAAATGTATAAATAGATGCCTATAGACAGAAATAGAGTTGGCTTGTAGTTGAAGAAGATCATTAGATTACCATATAGTTTGTAGATTTGCAAGCAGATAGAAGACATTGTGTAATTTTCTCAAGTTAATGGAAGTTCCAATTTGTTGATATTCTAAGTAGCTAAACCAGTTTCATTTTCCATCTCTAATTGCTGGGAAGGGCCCCTCATCAACCGGAGGTTTTGTCTTTGTTTTATGTATTTCCTTTTTCTGCAATTAGTTAGTTTACTTTCCTATATATGTTATTAATTTAGTTTTTTGTACATGATAATTCTTTCTCTGTAATTTATATTATCTTGCTAACATAATTTGTGTTTACAGAACTAGCAAATGGTCGACCAACAGTATAGTTTGATAGTTTCATTTCAGTCTTTTCTAATTAGCTAGTTTGTTTTTCTAACCTTCTGCAATTAGATAGAACTTAGTTAATTTTTGTTTCCAGTCTGTTAATAGATAGAATTAGTTTAGTTAGCTTCTTCTCTGTAGCTATAGGTTAATTCTCTTCTCTCATCTCAATCTTGCTTTAACATACAATAGGAATAGTTTATCTCTCCAACCATGATTAGAATAGGTTGCTTTCTATTATCCTAGCTTCTCAACAAGTATTCTCACTAATTTCTCTGCATTGTAGGTTCATCTGCATTCGCCAGCTGACGTCAAGATCATCAAAACTCTCCTTTTCCTCAGTTTAATTTGTTTTTCCTCCATTTGGATTGTCATTCGAACTGGCATTCGGATCGTCATTCGAATTTTACTCTTTCTACATTGTTTTATGCTTGTTTGAATCCAGTTTCTTAGTTTTCTTTACTGTAATCTTTCCTGCTCTTAATTAGTCTTCTCAACCATAATTAGGCCTTTGTTTTACATTCCATAAAGTTTTAATTCAAGTCTTGTTATTATTCTTAGTTTTCTTTAACTATATTTTCAATCATTTCTTTCATATTTTATCTTGCTAACATGTTGTTGTTTCAGAATTTATCAGTCTTATTCCTAGTCTAGTTTATTACATGCTCTTAAGACGTAGTTAGAATAGAGGTAATAATTTCATTTTTCAAGCATTCTAGTTTTTGATAGTTTCCTGCATTTAGATTAGGATCAGTTTCTTATCTTAATAAATAATGAAGATGTTTATGGAATAGGATTTGGATTCAGAAATTAATATCTTTATCAAGTTTTCTATTCGTTTATAAATTAATATCTTTATCAAGTTTTCTACTTGCTTCCAAATCAAGTTCAGAAGTAAACATCTTTATCAAGTTTTCTACTTGCTTCTAGTTTTCATTAGTTTTATATTATTTTGCTGCTTATGGATAGTAGATAGATCAGAATGTTTAAAGTTAACTGTAATTTGTCTCTTTGTAGTTTACATCTTTTTGTTGAAGTTAGATTAGATTTACTTCCGTTTTGTTTTGCTATTTCATTTGAAAGCCATTATGATACACTCACTCCAGTTCCTGTTACATGGGAATAGATGTTTTTCTTGAATTAATTGTTGAAGTTATTTAATAGTCTTTAATCCGTTTGCAGTTGTTTCCTAATTCTTCACTAGAATCTGAAATTGTATAGTTTCTGTTTCCATGGTAAGCAGTTTGCTTTTCAATCAGTTTCTATTATTTAATTATAAGATAGAGTAGTATGAATTGATACTATTCTAATTCATCTATTTAACTAAATCTGATTTAGTTCCTTTTACTGTTTTTCCTGAAGTTTGACTCGGTTTTTCATTTTCAAAGATCTTTCAATCTTTTCTTTATTAAATATTTCTAAGGTTTGACAAGCCGAAAAACTTAGGTTCCATTTTACCTTAGCATATACTTTGCCTCAACTCTAAGATTACCAACCCCGGTCGATAATTAAATATTAGGTGTTTTCTTTGAGATAGCTCACACACCCAACATTTTGGCACCGTTGCCGGGGAGTTGTAAAAGATAAGTAGAATTCAGTTATAGATAAGTAAAATTCCTTTTTAATTTTGTTCTTTTGAAAATAGGTTGGTGGCGGGTGAGCGGTAATACGAGAGGTAAGAACCTATGCATCTATTATAATAGGCATCCCCAAAACACAGCAGTAGCAGTTATGCAGTTATAATTTATTTCAAGTTATAATTTTTTTTCATGAATAGGTCTAGAGATTCACAAGGTAGATTTATTAAAACTAATTCCCTTACTAAAATTTCTACTAACCTATACGGGGGGGGTTCCATTCCAACTACTAACTCAACAGAAAGGTATCGGAAGACACCTAAAGGGGATAGTCCTACTTGGAAAGCAAAGGAAATACTTTCTGGAAATCGATTAGGGGAAAACATAGGGACATTAAAACAGTCTATTCATAAAGAAATTCCACTAAAAGAACCTCAAGCTCATATTGAGATTTAAATTAGACAATAGGAAACTCAAAAGGATAAAACTTTAGGACTTCTCAACTCTCTGTTAGTCCAAAAACCCAAAGATACTACTTTTTCAATAGTAGGTGGTCCAAACTTGGTAGATTTTGTTGATCTTGCACAAGTAGACGCTCTTTTTGAGAGCTCTGTGAACATAGTTGTCTCATAGATTGATACAACAGTAGTAGGAACTCCAAATATGGATTCCCGCGTAGCAGATAATTCTCCTCCTAAAAAGTAGAATACCCTTCCTGAAACAGGACGTTGGGACATCCCATATTCACCAAGAAAGGAGCAAGCTAGATTTTCTTTCTTTGGCAATAGAATCTTCATGGGGAACGAAAATGAAAATCGTGTCCGACAAGATGAAGAAGATGGATAATTTAGAACTGAAGTTACCTTCGGGTTCCCTATCTTAGACACTGCACAAGATGTTAGTATGAAAAACATCCCTCCCTCCTCACTACCAACCTTATATGGGAAGAGTAGTGAGGATCCGGATACATTCTTATTCAAGTTTGACATTTTTTTGTAGGAGTTATAATTACCTACAAGACGGCCAAAAACTAAAACTCTTTCCTGCCACATTAAAAGATTCTTCTCTTCGATGGTTCATGGGATTAGGAGAATCTAGTATTAGAACTTGGGAAGACATGAAGAATGCATTTCTTCGAAAATATCAGGATTACTGTAGACCTAAGGACTCTCGCAATGATATTTTTAAGATTCAACAACTTGAAGACGAGAGCTTAGAAGATTATCTCAAGAGATTTAACTATGTGTTACACAAATCTAAGTATATTGATCTTCGAGAAGATGCAGTAAGAACACTCTTCCTCCAAGGAATCTCAGAAGAATTCTTAGATAACCTTAATCTCATGGAAGTAGGAGACATTTCTCACAAATCTTTTGCAAAGATTTGTGAACTATGTAGGAATTACTCTAGGAGCAGAGGGAAAGGTGGAAGACACTTTCGAGATTCTTATGCTAGGAGTCCCAAAGGTAACACATCCGGTCCTGGTGGAGTTACAAGGGTAGAATTGGAAAACCTATTGGAAAATTTTAAAACAGATATTTTAGGGGCCATGGGTTCTCAATTAGATGCACTACAAGCTAAAAAGAGACAAGATGAAGAGCGTGCAGCAATGAGTGTTTTTTGTCCTAGGTGTAGAACTACACATCCTCAATGAGAATGTCCATTAAATAATGTTTCATTTTGTCACCTATGTATAGAAGAACATCCAACCAATGATTGTCCATCGTTTCCTGGATTACAAGCTGTGTACAAGAGTGGAAATTTTGGTGAAATACATAGGAGGCCTTGGCAACCTAGAGATCAACAATCATATCAATATTCATCACAAATTACACCCTATCACTATCCTTATCAACCTCCTCAACAATTGAATACTTCAGGTTGGAAAAATTGGCCACCGCAGTACCCTCCTCAGAATGCTCAACAGCAGCAATGACCACATGGATGGAGAGGGAAAGCTTATGCTCAAACACCTCCTCCTATGCCTAACTATCCTTACCCACCTAATATTCAGCAACTTCTGCCTGGATTTGTACCCCCCTCATTACCTCCTATCCCGAATCAACCTCACCATTTCCAGAACATGAATCCTCCAAGACCCACAATCTTACCTGCACAACCGATACCGAATCCTAACAACAAACCAACCCAAGCTCTTAATAGAATTGGATTGTTACCTCTTCCATCATATGTCATTTCGACTGCGCCAATACAAGAGATACAACTACGGTCTGGAAGAGTTGTGCAAGATAATCCCAAGTCATCAATTGTTATTCAAGAAGAGAATGAAGGAGGCATACCTAGTGAAGTTTTGAATGATGCCATTCTTGAATACGTGGTTATTTCTAGATCTTCAACACACAACCATCCACATAAAGAAGCAATTCCAGGGGAAAAGTCACCTCCATACCCGGAGCGTCTAGTAATAGAAAAACATGTAACTTATCCATAGTACGACATCATTAACGAATTGAAAAATATTTGCATTAAGATCCCTTTGTTACAAGCTATTAAGGATATTCCAATCTATAGTAAGGTAATAAAGGAACTATGTATTAAGAGACTAAGGAGGAAACAAAAAGACCCTCCGACGATCCATGTAGTAGGAGAAATTTCAGATTGCATAGCAAACCAACCTAGAATTCCAAAGTATTCAAACCCAAGAAACCCTATGGTGACTGTTATTATCAATAACACCACCATAGGGAACACACTTATTGATCTAGGAGCTTCTATCAATTTGATGACTACCACAGTTTTAGAAACTGTCAATTTAGGACCATTCCTTCGCCCTACCCCAACAATGCTAGAATTAGTAGATCGTACTATGGTGCAACCTACTGGGATCTTGGATGACATCACGGTATCAGTAGCCTCATGGGAATATCCCATGGACTTCATGGTCATTGAATCAAAAGACCCTTCCAAAGGTCACCCCATTATTTTGGGAAGACCTTGGTTGGCTACTGCCAATGCATTTATAGGATGTAGGGATGGAAAGATGATTATCTCTGATGGGTTATCTATAAGAAAACTAGTTCTATACCCACCATCTCAGCCAATAGCTGAAAACCTATTTTGGTTGGATTTTCCTTTTGGAGATGAGAACTTGGAAGAAATTTCCCTTGTCAGTGATATTTCTCGGGCACTTCAAGAGCAAAATAACGAGAACATGTTGAACCAATTTATCTCTTCCACAAAATGTGTAGATTTTCCTCAATATTTTTCCCAATTTGACCAGATCTTTGGAGACGAATTCCAAGAAAACATGAGGCTCTCAACATTTACAAGTACACCTTGTGTCTTCGCAATCAAAGAACACTTAGGATCCTATACCATTCCGTGTGAAGTTAGTACCGACAAATTTCTACATATAAATGCAGGTTTAGATGAGAGTCAGCAAAAACAATTACTAAAAGTTCTCAACAATCAAACTGAAGCATTTGCATGGGAGTATACCGATATGAAAGGTATACACCTAGACACCTATATCCATCACATTTACACAGACTCGAACATACCTCCTGTTAGGCAGCCCCAAAGAAGAATGAACCCAGCACTAAAGGACATAGTAAATGATGAATTACAAAAACTCCTTAATGCTGGATTCATTTACCCAATTTCCAACATTAAATGCGTTTCTCCTCTGGTGGTAGTTCCAAATAAAGTCACAGGAAAAATGGCATATCTGTGTTGACTTTCGAGAACTGAACAAGGCCACTCTTAAGGACTACTTCACTTTTCCTTTCATCGATCAGGTGTTAGACACCTTATCAAGGAAACAATATTTCTCATTCCTTGATGGCTATAGTGGATACAATCAAATATTGATAGCACCTGAGGATCAAGGCAAGACAACCTTCACTTGATCTTGGGGGATGTATGCCTACTGAGTGTTAGCATTTGGCCTGTGTAATGCACTTGCTACTTTCCAGCGTGCAGTTCTAGGAATATTTTCTGACCTCATACACGACTGTGTAGAAGTTTATATGGATGATTTTATAGTTTATGGTAACACCTTCTAGGAATCCCTTGATAACCTCGAAACAGTTCTTATTCGATGCCAAGAAACAAACTTAGCTCTTAGTCATGAAAAATGTAAAATGTTACTGACCGAGGGCATAGTCCTGGGACATCATGGCTCTCTTCAAGGTATCAAGGTGGATCCCGCCAAGATCGAAATAATTGTTAATCTTCCTCCTCCAAAAAATCCGAAGGAAGTAAGAAGTTTTCTTGGCCATGCCGGCTATTATAGACGTTTCATTGAAATTTTCACTAAGATAGCCGCACCTATGTTCAAACTACTCATGAAAGACACAAAATTTCAATGGACTGAACCGTGTCAACAGGCCGTCAAAAATTTGAAGGCCAAGCTATTAGTGGCACCAATTATTAGGGGCCCAAATTGGTCCCTTCCTTTCCATATATCCACTGATGCTTCCGACATAGCCATAGGGGCAGTTTTAGGTCAAAAAGAGGGACAGACATCACATGCCATCTACTTTGCTAGTAAAAATTTGACTCTTGCAGAATCGAAGTACACTGTTACTGAAAAAGAGTTTCTAACAGTAGTCTACTCCATCAACAAGTTTCGTCATTATATCACAGGATACGAAATTTTTATACACACTAACCACTCCTCCATCAAGTTTTTGATGAATAAACCTATCACCAATGGCAGAGTGACTCGGTGGCTTCTTTTGTTACAAGAATTCAACATCACCATTGTTGATCTTCCCGGTAGAGAGAATGTAGTAGCTGATTTTCTCTCTCAAATTCAAATTGACGATAATGCCAGCCCTATCGATGATAGCTCCCCAGATGAACATTTGTTCACTGTATCTGTTTGAACCCCATGGTTTGCATATATAGCCAATTATTTAGCAACTGGAAAGCTACCTAACCATCTCTTCCCACCTAAGAAACGTAGGATCATAGTTCAAAGTTCCAATTGTTCTTGGGTATATAATGATCTCTTTCGTACTGGTCCTGATCTTATTATTAGACGATGCATATGAGAGGACAAGATGACACATATCCTACATGCATGTCATGGTGGACCCTGCGGTGGAAGTTTTTCTGATAAAAGGACAGCATACAAAGTATTGCACTCTGGGTATTATTGGCCAAGTATCTTTAAAGATGCTGCCAAATATGTCAAGGGATGTGAAAGTTGCCAAAGAATGGGTAGACCTACACCATCTGATGAGATGCCTTTGCAACCCCAAGTTATGATTGATCCATTTGAAAAATGGGCTCTAGATTTCGTTGGACCAATTTCCCCGATGTATCGCAAGAAGAAGTACATTCTATTCTATACAGATTATGTCACCAAATGGGTAGAAGCTAAAGCTTTATTCCGAGCCACAAAGAAATCTGTGGTGGAATTCATTTATGAAGAAATATTTACCCGATTTGGTGTATCCAGGGAAATTGTGACCGATCAAGGATCTCAATTTACCTCCAAATTAATGAAAGAGCTTACTGACAAATATGGTATTAGACATTGTAAATATTCACCATATCACCTGCAGGCCAATGGTCAGGTGCAATCCACCAATAAAGTATTAGAAGCCATCCTTACTAAAACTATCCAGTTACACCACAAAGACTGGGCAGACAGGATTCCAGAAGCTCTGTGGGCTTATAGAATAACATGGAGGAACACCACTGGTCACACACCTTATGAACTCGTTTATGGTAAACAAGTTCTTCTTCCCATAGAATTTCAAGTCAAAACTTTTCATATGGCTGCACAGTTAGGGATGAACTTAGAAGAAGAACAGAGTCAACGAATCCTGCAGATAAATGAATTAGACGAGATTAGGCAAGATGCTATTCAACGTACAATCTTAATACAAAATCAACGCAAAAAGTGGCATGATAGATACATTAAAAAAAAACAATTCAAAACTGGAGACTGGGCACTACTTTTTTATTCAATATATAAAAATTTTAAAGGTAAATTAACTACTCGTTGGATGGGTCCTTATGAAATTGTCACCGCCTTTGATAATGGATCCATTAAAATTAAGACAATTGATGATTGACAAATTTCTTTTGTTGTAAATGGACATAGACTTAGACTTTATCATCAACCAATATCTAAACAAGATTTTGTGCAGAATGCCTTGCAACAGGAAGAAATGGAACTGGTAGAAGAGGAAGTCATTCCTCCTCCTACAAGTCCTTGAATCATTTTGGGTTATCTTCTTTTGTATATATGTAAATATGTTTTTAATTTTCAATAATAATGAGTCATCTCTAAAAACAATTGATTACATTCTTCTTTTTACAAGAAATGTATTCTGATCAGTTTGTAAAGTATTGTCAATAAAACAAGAAGACTCTTTTTCCTTTCAAAATATTTTTTACATGACTTGTTTTGTACATATGTTTTGTTTTGAATAAAAATTTGAATCATGTGACAAGTGGTTTTGCAGCTCAATCACAAGAACCCTATCTTTGTAATCAGCTCATGTGATATTATGCGAAAAGGGAAGTGCTCTAAAAATAAATACGTATAGTTCTCCCTCTCTTTCGGTTATTGCTAAAATTGAAACTTAGTGAAAAGATAAAGCATTTTTTATATCATTTATAACCACTTTCTTTTATGATTCTATTTAGAGTACTTGATTCAGACATGTACACTTCTGATTTATCATTAGAACAGTTGTTAAAAGACCTACTTCAATTATTATGATGTCCACAAAACTCTATCTTACACCTATGGACTGCTAGTTCATCCTTGACTCATTATCAAAACTTGTCTCTAAAGCACCTTTAAAAGGTAGCCTAAAAATGGGTGATATTTTATATTTTGTGGGGAACATTACTGACTTTTTTATGAAGAAGATAGATTGTGAAGTCAAAGGACAGCTTTAGGTTATTATCTTTTGAAATTATTTGTAATTTAGGCCATTATAAATAAAGCTACTCATAAGGTTTGTGCTAAAATTTGAATTATGTGTTTAACAGGCTTAGCATACTCTAGTGCCAAACAGCTTCCTTACAAATTTTTTATATATATATCATTATACGAAGCAAACCTTCCGGGGTACTGAACAAGCTCGCTGGCAGCAGGTCCATGCTAAGTAAAATCTTAAACAAGGAAGCTCGATAAATGCAAGTAAATCCGTCGGGGTACTGAACAAGCTCACTGGCAGCGGGGCTATGCTTGCATGGTACCTAGATAAACCCGCCAGGGTACTGAACAGGCCTGCTGGCAGTGGGTCAATATCGGGTAAAAGAGGTTTGGTTAATGCATTGCTATTCACATAACTCATAAAAACCTAAGTATACAAACACATGTTTAGGCCGATTATGTATACTGTCATTAGATAATGGTTGTAAGTTGGACTTGGACCCTACCATATAATTCAAACAATACCTAGGATATGACTATCCTAGAAATGGGACCCATAATTATAGTAGATCTCACAAATTTTTATGGTGAACCTTATCTATATTCTTTGGATGACAAGAGATCTTTACAATGAGTCATGGACGACTAGTTTTCCTATGGCATTTTTCGCATCTCTTACACTACTATTCTCTATATGGTCTTTTAAGTATTGTTGTATTCTTTTTTATGAATGTACATATCTGAATCATCTACATTATTAGTTAATATTTCATTTCCTTATGAAAATTATCACAATATGTTAAAAAAAAAAGATCTATCTGTAATACTTTCAATTGAATTTTTTTAATTCCAATCGTTTTCTCTTTTATGGCTTGAGGACATGCCATATTTTTGGTTTGGGTTGAAGAATAGAACTGTTCTTACTTTCTGAATATTTATGAAAATTTTATTTTCTGATACAATGATGGGTGTTTTCAGGTTAATGCAAAAGCAGAAGAAAATTGATCTAATCAAAGACAAAAAGAGGAACGCAACTAAAAGATACAAAAAAACAAAGTTTACAGCATCCTTTGTGCACTAACGGCTTCAGAAATTCTCTGCAAAATCAGCTTTGGTCAGCATCAACAATAAAATCTGTATAAACAAAAGTCTGTACGAATGACTGAATGACGGGTTGAATGCCGATCCAAATGAGGAAAATAAAAAATGTTCTGAATGGAGTGCTGAATGAAACCATAGCCTATAACAGTTTTATTTAATATGCCAAGATGTTCAAATTTGAAAATTATTGATAAGTTTTATTGGCTAATTATGACAGGGATTGATCAAATGTCTATTTCACACATGGCTTTGTTCTCTTATCCATCTTTCCTCCATTAATGAATGGATTATGCATCATTTTGAATCATTACATGACCGCCATTCAGTCTCACTAATCCTGTTATACGATCTGCCACCATATCAATCGAATCACGATCTCTCACGTGTAATCTATTTACATTACATGAATTACATTCAACTTGTCCAAAGCTTGCCTTTGGACATGGTTGAATATTCTCTAAACCACACGTATTCACTGGATTCATGCACCTCTACGCTGGCACTTACCTTAATATCTTCGAATGATAGATGTGATCTTTTCAAGCATGCCAAGCCCTCGTCCACTGTCATTCAAACAATCAAACGGACCTTAGTTTAAACTGGTGATCGCGTGAATTTTGCCTCAGTCTGTTCGCTCTCTATCTGAGCCGCATCCTCTGCAAATACTTGCACCTCTTGTATCCATTCGCATTCCCCCGTCCTCTGTCAACAATGCCAATGTGTTATGAGCCTGGTATCTACCAAGATATCCTTCGCATTTCTGAGTTTAAAGCCTGCCATGAAGTATTTTTGCGAATAGGTTGGGAACCATTTCTCTGCCGTCTCCAAGGCCACGACCACGAGATTTCATTACTGTTCGCCAAAGGTTTTGATGGCAAGACGACCAAGGTTGGCCATCTTGTTTTCTCCGTGACAGAAGAGTCAATAGCATTAGCTACCAAGCTCCCAAGGGAAGGTGCCCGATGGCATAAGCATGTTATCCTTCCACTGAAGGACCATGAATTTTCCCTGAAGACCGATTTTCAACATGTTGCTAGTACCAAAGGTTTTCACAGAGAATGGGTCAAGTCAGAGTATTTATATCTTCTGACCCTTATCATCGACTTAATCACTTGCGAGGGTAAGTTCACTGTCTTTAAAACTTGCCATTTCAGGTTGTTAGCTCATTTTGTCAACAGTCAGACCCTCAACTTCCCATTTTATTTCCTGAAGAGTTTAGAGAATATATCTAGCCAAGTCAGAAAGAACATAGTTCACCCTTCTGGCAGTTTGTATCACCATTGTCTTATTAAGCTTCTGATCATTCACCAGTTAGAAAAGAGAGGAAGAACCTGGGATCATTTTGTTTTTGAGATACTGAACCCACATTTATCTACTGTCAAACCATCCTCTTCTCAAGAACATCATCATACCCAAGCAGAACCAAACGCTAAACATGTACTATTTGATGAGGTGTCACCTACCCAAATTTTGAGAATATTATTTTATTTGCAAAATACTTTATGTTAAATTATAATTACAAAGTTTTGTAATTATGACCAAGTTTGGTCAAGGATGATTGTAATTACTGATTATTATTATTTAATAAATTAAAATAGGAGACAAACACCCAAGGGAATTGTTAAATGAGTGTTCACTGGCCCACTAGGAGGAATGGAAGTTGTTAGAAGGTATGGGACATATGGCAGCATTTGCACTCCACTAGTAGCTGTTGGTTATGGAAAAACTACCCCTAAATTTGTGGCATTATCCCCCAAGTGGGTGGAAGAGAGCAGTCAGCTCATTAATGACCAGTTAACCACTAAAAGGCCTAGGCAGCCTAGATAAGGCAATTCGAATTGGGCAGGCAACCCTAAAATATTTTCTGCATAAATATTCCTCAAAGTGCATCAGGTGATCACTGAGAGATTCGAATAGGGATGCTATGTGAGAGTGAAATTGTGAGTCTGCTAGTTATATTGAGAAGGAAAACCAGAGGTACTGGTGCAGGTCTCTTTGACTACTGAGTCTTTATGACTAAATAATCTATATTCTACTGCAAGTTGATGTACTAAGGCTTCTACAGAATCTTCCTCCTAGTGGTTCAATGAATAAGCTCGAGGGTCCTAAGGCAAGTAACTTGGTTGTCTTTAGGAATAGGTTGGGTGGAACAGGTTCCTTGGGTTGTTTGTTTCTCATATAGTTAACCAGGTTCTACTGTTCTTACTTTTGTTTACAGTTAAATGTTTTTTTTTCTACATGGTAGAATTATTATTTACAGTTATACAGAAAGAACTAATTCATTTTCTGACTTAAGGATGATATGTTTCAAGAATGATTAAGTAATTGAATTGAATGATTAAATTCTCTTCTGTATTTTTCCCATACTGTTATCTGTATAGTACTCTAGTACAGAAAAGGAAAATTAATAGAGATAAATGATAGGCAGAATGCCATTAGAATGAAAGGTTAAACACAGTAGTTTTTCTTGTTAAATTCTGTATTTTAAATCATAAATAAAACGCAGGAAATAGTACAGTATAGTATAAACAGATGTACAATATTCATCATCTAATTCTAAATAAAAACACATTTTATTTCTGCACAGATTTATACTTTCCCTTTCAACTCTATCTATTTTAGATAGTAATCACATGCATTTCAATATCATAAATTCCATATTTTCAAGTATTTATATTCTAAGAAGTATAGTAGATGCAAAACTATGTTCTGTACATGATTGTTATAAGTACACACATATTATTTCTTCACAAACTATCACATTTGATTTCAAATATTAAATACATTTAAATACTAACATAGTAGCATCAAAAACCCTAAGATATCACAGACCCTAGATTCTGAATACATAGTTCATAAACTTCTCATCAAGCCATTCATGGAAAACTTAGACATTTATTTTTGAAATTATAATAGATATGTTTATCCAAACCCTAACTAACATTATTTATAACATACCATCTTTTATACATGTCGATTTTACCAACAAAACACTAATTATCATTTCGCAGACAGTACGATTTTCGTATCAATGTCTAACAATAACTTACAACCCTAACTAGAAACATACACAGGTTAAGGCCTAGTCTAAGGTACAAAAGCTCAGTACAAGCAAGATTGCCAACAAAAGCTACAGGTAGGGTTTCATTCATGAAACAAAATCGAACACTGTGGCATAGCCATTTCGAAAACACATAACAAACCAAACTTTATCTTATCACGATTCCAAAACATAGATATCAACAACGATAACAAAGTACAGGAACGATATATTTACAGCTATGCAAACCATAACTCTCGGCCAAAGACAACTATAGTTGTTCGGCACCACATTAACAGTTATTTAAACAACCCTTCAACCATTACTTTAAAACACAACACTTCATTACAAACGAGCCATTGTTTTAAAAGTGCAAGTGAACCCTCGACTCTTGGTTTCCCATTCAAAAAAATTATAAATAACAGAGTTTACATTACGGTCCTGTCAAAGTTCCAACATTACACAGGGTTTATCCCTTATCAACCAGAAAACTAAAATGAGTTCAAAGTTCCACAAACTACACAGGGTTTTACCCTTAACCAACTGTAGTACAAACACGAGTTCGAAGTTCTTTTCAAACGACGCATTCAAGCATCACAGAGCCGAATAACAATTTAAACAATAGAGGGTTATCCTCTCAACAGTGATTATCAAATTAAAAACATTAGAACTTAACACTCGGCCATACTCCAATAGGGTTGTGTATTTCCAACTCTCGGCACATCGCACTCATCAACTAAACCATGCAAAAGGCACCTACGAGGTTTCAAGAACCACCGGGGCTTACCAGGAAGTAGATGCATCACCTCCATTCCAAATCTTATGCATAGCAACCTCCTACGAAGTGGGTACTTGCCAAAACACAGTTTGAAGGGTTAAAAACCAGAAAACGTGAATATAAAATTGAGCATCACAGTATTACATTCATTATTGTAAGCACTTACCCTTAGAAACGAAGTTCCTGAACATCGGCACACTACATCAACAAAACGACGAAGCATGATAGCATTCACAACAAACTACGAATTCAACAACTGACAGAAGAATCACACACAACCACCATGGCTGTATTGTGGCTATATGGCACAAGAGCGTAAGCCTGTAACTATTAAAACTATTTCTCACAAGTCCAAGGTTCGAAACCGAGGAAGGAGTCCTCCTCACAGAAAACCACTAAACCCTACATTGCAGCAAACAGTCGGCTCTGTGACCTTACCACTAAACGCAACAATGAATGCCAGAAAACCAATTTTCACTACTTACCAATGCAAGAATAGGGTTTCGTTCTCATACCTAGATCTTGCAGAGATCAACGGTGGTTTAGCTACCAAATCGGGCAGGTTGATATTCGAGCAACCATAGCATTAAATACACATTGATTACTTCATCTACCAAATCGCCAAGTAAGCAGACCGAGAGCTAGTGCTGTTGAGATATTGTAACTTCAAAGAATATTATATTTGTACTTTATTATTCCGGAGATGTTTCATTCCTCCATGAAGATCTTATTGTATATCCGGAGATGTTTATTCCTCCGTCGGAATGTGGTAACTCGGGTTATTAGACTTCCCTAGTGGGGGTCGGCCCTGTATATGTTATGTGGGTCAAAGGGTTATTAGACCACCCTAGAGGGGTCGGCCCAGTCAGTTGTAGTGGGGTATTTAACCCATTGGTTAAATACGAGCCTGCGTGTACCTTTGTAAAATACATGTCAGTGTAGTGTATAAATAGAGGAGGTGTGTTCCTCATTTGACACATACACTCACTTGAGAAAGGAGCACTTGTGGAGGAGAGGTCTGCTATGGTGGAGGAGGAGATCATATCTTCGGTTTGCATCTTTGTGTATTGCTGGTCATCTATATTGAGGAAGCTTTACTGGGTTTTCTACCCCATGAGGGTTTCCCAGGATAAATCTGTGTCTCTTGTGTTTATGCTATGCTTGTTGTTTCTTCAGTGATCCTGTATATGCTATTATTGTGAAATGGAATGTAATGCTGCTATTTTCAGTTTTAGCATATTAAATATTAACATGGGATCAGAGCTAACCTGAAGGAAGGCAAGGCATGGCACTTACGACACTTGCTTTACTTACGACAATTTGAAGGTTAGGGTTTTACATAGCAAAAACCAGTCATCGTGGAACTTTCGCTATAAATCCATTTATGCGAAGTTTCAGGGTCTGAAAAGTTTACAGGTCGAAGATAACATTCCCAGGTACCTTGTGTCCAAAGGGAACCCTCAGATTCATTGTACTTTATGAGTTATGATCAGTACAAGTTAGGGTTTCTGCCTCTTCCAGATCTCAGTCAAAATCAGGTAACCTTGGAAAAAAGGTCATAACTTGGGATAGGAAGCTCAAAATGAAATTTCGTAAAAAGCGACAGGTAGTACACAGACTGTACTATCTCAGGAAACTGTTTCAGAGGCCGAAGGTGAACCAGTGACACGTGGCACTCCGTACAAGTTCTCTCTCCTGTTTTATCCCATAAACAGGTCACATTGCGACACTTGGCATAACTCTCTCTCAGAGAGTCCAATTGAGGTCAGACCTGTCAGGATAGAAAGCTAACAGGGAGAGCTATCTTAGAAAAAGTTTTCAGAGGCCGAAGGTCAAATAGTGACACGTGGCATGCCGTACAAGTTCGCTCTCCTGTTTTATCCCATAAACAGGTCACATTGCGAAACTTGGCATAAATCTCTCTTAGAAAATTCAATTGAGGTCAGATCTATCAGGATGGAAAGATGACAGGTCAGGATACTACAGAAAACGTTTTCAGACCCTATGGAGCAAAAATTTCAGAGTTATAGCAGAAACAATCAGGTGCATATTTCTGTCAAAACAGAATTATTTTTGGAGCACCTTTATTCATGGCTTCCGGAATTTAGGGTTTCGGAGAAAGTTAGAATTTTTGGAATCGGAATCCACAGTTGGAAGATCCTCAGAAAAATAAGAGTTTAGAGCCTTGGATCAAACCTTTTGATTGAGCAAAAGGGTGGGCTTCATCAAACCCTAGTTCGGGATCCTGTCAAGAAGATCTAGAAGTTTGAAAGGCAATTTTGAGGGGTCAATTTTTGAAGATTTCAAAATTGAAGTATGCTAGTTTGATCAACTCAGCAAGACACATCCTTCCATTCATTCGGAAGTGTGAAAGTCAAAGATTGAATTTTTAGGGTTTCTCTAGCAAACCCTAATCAAGCTCTAGATCAAGTTTCAGGGGGAATTGAGGCTAAGGCCTTACATAAGAAGACTACAAGAAGTCTCAACAGGTATGACTTGAGGTTCAGGTATGTCTTGAAATCTGATTCTTGATTAAGTTCATAATCTGTTTGTCTTCATGTTATTTATTAGTACAATCTTGATTAATGTTAGAATTGTCTTATCACCCTAGTAATAGTATGAATGCATGTGAATGATCGAATACATTCATTGATTAGGGCTATATGATTGTACTAATGCATCATGGTGTTGTATGAGGTTGATGTCATTTGCTAACAAGATACAGGTACATCACAAAAGACAAATCAAGCTCCTTAAAACATTACAACATGAAGACAAAGACTCATCCATAATCTTTGTTCTACTTACGAGGTATGTATGACTTTGTTATATTATGCTTAACCTATGAGACATGCAGGTTCTAGCTCAGGATCTCTAAATCATTGAAGAGATTGTTTAGGTATGTTGTACATAGCTAAGCAGATATACTAATCCAGGTATGTTTTCCTATGACAAGTTAGAATCTTACCTTAGGATCCCTTATATAAGTATACTTGGTATGATTGGTTATGCTTATTCATAAAGTTAGTAATCAAGGGTTTATGCATATTATGTCTCTTATATTGATGATCTAATTAACCAGAAGAGTACTATCATCAAACAAGAATATGCAGAAGTAAAAGAAGACTTCCTTGAAACCTTGAATATTATCTATAATCATGACTATACATTTTCAAAGATTATTTAGAACTAGAATGTTTTGATAATATTGAGAATATACTAATGAATGTATGTCTGTGTATGAGGATGACACTAGTGCACACTTGAGCATGCACAGTGGTACAGAATGAATAGAAGTTCAAAAGACATATAGAAGATCAAGCGGGAGGCAACCACACAAACATAAAAATAAGTATTTGAGATGTTATTTGAAATAGTAAATGATATTGCTTGTATGCATACTTGTATTCCTAGAATATATCATGCTGAGTGTAAACATTCATAGAGCATTGAACAGTATACTACTAATATGCATATGATTGGTAAGTTGGACAAACATTCCATTGTTGCTTGTCTAGAATGAAACCTCTTTGCTGACATGCTAAGAGCTGTGCACACTCTCAATAGTATGTTCTGGTAGAGATGGAAGGCATCTAGATAGCCACTGTATGCATACAGGATATGGGAAAGTGTTGTGCCAAAGTATTGGTCAAAATAGTTACATAACTATGTAAATGATATCTGTATGCATAATAGGTTATCATGTCAATATGATTTGATGATTATGAAGTATTACTAATCATGTACTTAATTTTTATTTGTAGGAAAGATCATGATGAATGATGAACACTGAACAGGCGATGGATGTTCAAACAAAAGGATTTACAAATCAAACACACTATAGAAGGCTTGTGGCTAGAAAATTCTCTTAGAAAGAGGAAGAGAATCATGATAAGATGTTTGCTCCAAGTGGCTAGATAAGACCATTCTCTTAATGGTGTAATTAAAGAAGAAGTGTGAATCAGGTTCTGTATGGGTACCCAGGATAGATAATCAATTGATGAGCTTAATGATCACCATGGGTGATGAGGATCTCAACCTTTGCTACAAGGTTGAATATTGTTTCTATACACAGACGATATGGTGCAGAAAGGAACCAAAAGTTTGAATTTGTAACAATGTACTAACCAAACCTCTACCGATCCAATGTACTAACCAAACCTCTACCTCAAGTAAAGTTTTCTGAGACAAACTTAATATAGTTCAGAAGGACCCTCCTCGAAAGGGGGAGTGATGTGATAACTCATGATGAGATTGCCTGCATCGACAATGAGGTCAATAATGAGGATACCTATATTAGTGATGCCGACAAAGAGGTTGGTGGATGGTCCTTAGATAGGGTCAAAGGTGA
The DNA here is from genome assembly GCA_027924585.1 of Larix kaempferi. NCBI lineage: Eukaryota > Viridiplantae > Streptophyta > Pinopsida > Pinales > Pinaceae > Larix > Larix kaempferi. The sequence continues at coordinate 1,986,836 of BSBM01000755.1, read as the reverse complement.
CAAGGGGATTGCATCATCCTTGAACATATGTTCTAAAGAGAGCCGTAGACGTATGTCTTCGAGAATGAAGTCCTTGGTGGACATGATAGGATTGCATCATCCTCAAGAGAGCCATAGACGTATGTCTTCGAGAATGAAGTTCTTGGTGAACATGTGAGGGGATTGGATCATCCCTGGACTTCAGTCCTAAAGAAGAGCCGTAGACATATGTCTTCGAGAATGAAGTCCTTGGTGGACATGATAGGATTGCATCATCCTCAAGAGAGCCGTAGACGTATGTCTTCGAGAATGAAGTTTTTGGTGAACATGTGAGAGGATTGGATCATCCCTGGACTTCAGTCCTAAAGAAGAGCCGTAGACGTATGTCTTCGAGAATGAATTCCTTGGTGGACGGTTGAGGATTAAGTCATCCTTGGACGTATTCCTAAATGTATGGTTGAGGATTAAGTCATCCTTGGACGTAGGTCCTAAATGTACGGTTGAGGATTAAGTCATCCTTGGACGTAGGTCCTAAATGTACGGTTGAGGATTAAGTCATCCTTGGACGTAGGTCCTAAATGTACGGTGGAGGATTAAGTCATCCTTGGACGTGGTCCTAAATGTACGGTGGAGGATTAAGTCATCCTTGGACGTAGGTCCTAAATGTACGGTTGAGGATTAAGTCATCCTTGGACGTGGTCCTAAATGTACGGTTAAGGATTAAGTCATCCTTGGACGTAGGTCCTAAATGTACGGTTGAGGATTAAGTCATCCTTGGACGTAGGTCCTAAATGTACGGTTGAGGATTAAGTCATCCTTGGACGTAGGTCCTAAATGTACGGTTGAGGATTAAGTCATCCTTGGACGTTGGTCCTAAATGTACGGTTGTGGATTAAATCATCCTTGGACAGTAAATCCAGTAATTCCGAAAGGAAGGATAGTCCTAAATGAATTGAGTGGATTAAATCATCCTTGGACAGTAAATCCAGTAATTCCGAAAGGAAGGATAGTCCTAAATGAATTGAGTGGATTAAATCATCCTTGGACAGTAAATCCAGTAATTCCGAAAGGAAGGATAGTCCTAAATGAATTGAGTGGATTAAATCATCCTTGGACAGTAAATCCAGTAATTCCAAAAGGAAGGATAGTCCTAAATGAATTGAGTGGATTAAATCATCCTTGGACAGTAAATCCAGTAATTCCGAAAGGAAGGATAGTCCTAAATGAATTGAGTGGATTAAATCATCCTTGGACAGTAAATCCAGTAATTCCGAAAGGAAGGATAGTCCTAAATGAATTGAGTGGATTAAATCATCCTTGGACAGTAAATCTAGTAATTCCGAAAGGAAGGATAGTCCTAAATGAATTGAGTGGATTAAATCATCCTTGGACAGTAAATCCAGTAATTCCGAAAGGAAGGATAGTCCTAAATGAATTGAATGGACTAAATCATCCTTGGACAGTAAATCCAGTAATTTTGAAAGGAAGGATAGTCCTAAATGAGATTGAGTGGACTAATCATCCTGTAAATAGATTGGGATTGCCTCATCCCTAGACATGGTGAGATGTCTTAAACTGATAAGGACTAATCATCCTGTAAATAGATTGGGATTGCCTCGTCCCTAGACATGGTGAGATGTCTTAAAGTGATAAGGACTAATCATCCTGTAAATAGATTGGGATTGCCTCGTCCCTAGACATGGTGAGATGTCTTAAGTGATAAGGACTAATCATCCAGTAAATAGATTGGGATTGCCTCGTCCCTAGACATGGTGAGGTGTCTTAAAGTAATAAGGATTGATCATCCTGTAAGTTGATCTGGATTGCATCATCCATGGACATGAGAGTTGTCTTAAACTGAGAGGGACTGATCATCCCGTAAGCGGATCAGGATTGTATCATCCTTGGACCTATGTCCTAAAGTGAGAGGGATTGATCATCCCATAATTGGATCTTGTGTGTTGCAGGGTATGCTGCTATTGTGTATACTTGTATTGATGACGATACTTGTATTGATGATGTGTATACTTGTATTGATGAGGATACTTGTATTGATGATGTGTATACTTGTATTGATGAGGATACTTGTATTGATGATGTGTATACTTGTATTGATGAGGATACTTGTATTAATGATATTTATAATTGAGTTACTGATGATGTTGAGAAAGCTTCCAATGATTTATAGATGTATCATGTATGATGTTGATGACTCCTTGCTCGTGCAGATGTTGTTATAATATCCTTCTCGTTAAGGGGGAGTGTTGAGATATTGTAACTTCAAAGAATATTATATTTGTACTTTATTATTCCGGAGATGTTTCATTCCTCCGTGAAGATCTTATTGTATATCCGGAGATGTTTATTCCTCCGTCGGAATGTGGTAACTCGGGTTATTAGACTTCCCTAGTGGGGGTCGGCCCTGTATATGTTATGTGGGTCAAAGGGTTATTAGACCACCCTAGAGGGGTCGGCCCAGTCAGTTGTAGTGGGGTATTTAACCCATTGGTTAAATACGAGCCTACGTGTACCTTTGTAAGATACATGTCAGTGTAGTGTATAAATAGAGGAGGTGTGTTCCTCATTTGACACATACACTCACTTGAGAAAGGAGCACTTGTGGAGGAGAGGTCTGCTATGGTGGAGGAGGAGATCATATCTTCGGTTTGCATCTTTGTGTATTGCTGGTCATCTATATTGAGGAAGCTTTACTGGGTTTTCTACCCCATGAGGGTTTCCCAGGATAAATCTGTGTCTCTTGTGTTTATGCTATGCTTGTTGTTTCTTCAGTGATCCTGTATATGCTATTATTGTGAAATGGAATGTAATGCTTCTATTTTCCGTCTTAGCATATTAAATATTAACAAGTGCATGGCACAGCTCAGCATGATTCAGTGCTTAATGCAAACTCAATCACGTGGAAACCATCCAACTAGGTCTCCACTTCACTTACAAGTTGAACGACGTTAATGTTAGGCCTGTCAACGCCAGCTTGGAAAGCATGCCAAGTACCAAACTCATTATCATGTCAACATCGAAATAATTGCAATGTTAGATACATGGATCATATTTTATAATAGTCTCTATAGTTATTGTTAGGAATCATAACAATAGTACTACATGCTAATATAGGTGTGCAAATCCATAGTTCACTATAGAGTGTATATATTTCATTTCTATAGTTTTTGAATAGCCATTTAGGAATAGTTAGAGTTGTGTTGATACACATTTAAATGCTAATTACTAGCATAAGTACCATATTTACAATATATATTTCACACAATAGCTTTGTATTGCAAAATCTAATGATAAATGTAATACTATAGGTATAGTTTAAGTGGTGACGTTATACATCCTAATGCTAAGTTCATAGCACAAGCACTAGTCACTATACTTTTCATATATTAACTGTGTAATGATAATCAAATGATAAAGTCGGAACTTAGAATAGTCTAAGTTCTATAGATGCAAAATGTATTGACAGTTCAATAGTACAAACACTATTTCTACAAGCTTTCTAATAGAATTACCAATGGACATTGGTATCGCTACTTTGATATTAATGACAATAGTTATATGATAATAAACATAGTATTATAAAAGCAAATTGACGACGTGATTTTATATAACATAAGAGTTTGTAAGCCAGCACGTAAACTAGAATTGGAACCAAAATATCCATACCTCCAGTAACTTGTTTCGCAAGGAAGTACTTAGCATTTTAATATTACATTGACGATGAATTGAAAGACACATGTACTCTTAACACATGTTTGTTGTAGAAATTCTTACTTGTGGTCTACACATGGAAACAAGATTCAAATGCCTTAGCTAAACGTAGCTAAGTAAACCCCAGGGTACCTCGTAGGACCCCTTCATCATCATACAAACAAACTGTCAACACATCATCAAGAACATCATAATAATACAAACCTATGAATAGCATGTAATCGCATGTAGAACTTAAAGCAAATCTGTAAATTGTAGTCTTTCATATAATCATAAAAGATCTTTCGTTAAGGAGTTTAGCATCCATTTAAATCAAAAATAGAAAATACAACTACATCATATTTTTATTTGAGAAATTTGACGTGTCATCGTTATTAATTGTCCTAGTTAAGAATTTTAATTATTATATATATTCCGCATTAACAACTTCGATAATTATTGTTATTTAAAAAAAAAATTAATTTTGGTATTTTTACGGGATGTTACATGAGGATCCCTCAGGTAATGAGCACCTTGCCTATCATCACCTTCTCCTGAACTTACTCTTGGTGACCCTACTTCGGAACCTCCACTCTTTTCAGATCCTGCTAAATCCACGAGGTCAAATTGTGACAGTCCGTCAACCAGCCTGTCATTCAGATTGTCATTCAGCCATCATGTTCAAATATCCAATTTGACGATCATACCCTTGAATCACCTCTCCTCACATTGGCCAACGCATCTACTCGAATGAGTGAAGCCTCTGCTGTTGAAAGTCCTCCTACACACAACAAAGACACAATTCTTGAAGATCATACTGTTGAGTGTGAAACATTTTCAAAAGAGTCGAGTCCCCCAAAGAGCCCTGAGCATTATAAAGAACAGCTCATTTTGGCTCAACAGGAGATGGATAAGTTGATCCAAGTGATAGCATGGTTAACAGACCAAAATCAAAGCTATGTGGAGACAATTTTTGAACTTCTTGAAGAGAACAAGGCACTGCGTGCACAAGTAAAAGACATTGAATGCTTGGTTAATGCCAAAGCAGCATCCCATACTGCCCTGAAGATGAGATATAATTACTTAAAGGACCAATTCAGGAAGCTCGAGGCCGAATCTATATCTTCATCATCCAAGTCGAAGGCAGCTTCTAGCACAACTCAGCCTTCTTCCTAATTTCTCTCTATCTTGCTCAGTGGGACCTGGCATATCTCCGGTTTGGGGGAATGTTGGTGTCCATTTTGTCACTATTTTTTATCATCAAATCTATTATGAATGGCGTTAATTTCACTATTTTTGATATATTAAGTTATTCTTTTAGCCATTCATCCCATCAAACAGACCAGGTATGCATGTATTCGTTTATCATATGAATTTTGGTCAAATCTCGTTATATTATGATTTATTAATGATTAAATTAACAATTCCAGTCATGCATGGCATCTAGTTTTGATTCACAGGCTGCGGTTTCTCAAACAACCCTTCATTCAGACTGTGTTTTTATATTGCTTAAGCTCAGCCGCATTCAGCTCATTGTTCAGCTTTGCATTCAGCTTGCGAGATCCATGGTTGGTATGTTTTGGGTCATTAAAGTCAAAAATGGGCACGTGGGTTATGTTAGCCACACGGTGGTTATGGTTAATGAGCCATTGTTCTTGAAGATCCATCCCTATGCTCAACAACGCATCCCACGTCCACATCAACACTCCAACACGCTGATTCTCCTGCGCCTTCAGCCTGGAATCACGCTGCCTATTCACGCCGGTGTTCTGGAAGAAGTCCAGGTCGCACACGTTCAGCCTGCCAGCACAACGTTTTTCCACGATAGTGCTCCAGCAGCCCTTTCCTATGCTCGCCAAGCTTGCCAGCGTGCTACCTCTCTTCCCACCTCAAAGGAAGTCAACACTGCAGTTGCCTCGTGAAGGAATCAACCCCGTGAAGCACTGGAGAATGCTCCCTATGCTGTCACGCACCATTCAAAGCAGCCGGTTATTCATAAATGCCTCTATTATTAGAGAGGTCAACTCTGTCGACCCTCTCATCCATTGTAAAATGTATAAATAGATTCCTGTAGACAGAAACAGAGTTAGCTTGTAGTTGAAGAAGATCATTAGATTAGCAAATAGTTCGTAGATTTGCAAGCAGATAGCAGAAATTGTGTAATTTTCTCAAGTTAATGGAAGTTCCAGTTTGTTGATATTCTGAGTTGCTAAACTAGTTTCGTTTTCCATCTTTGATTGCTGGGAAGGGCCCCTCATCAACCGGAGGTTTTTTCTTTGTTTTTTGTATTTCCTTTTCTGCAATTAATTAGTTTACTTTCCTGTATATGTTATTAATTTCATTTTTTGTACATGATAATTCTTTCTCTGTAATGTATATTATCTTGCTAACATAATTTGTGTTTATAGAACTAGCAAATGGTCAACCAACAGTATAGTTTGATAGTTTCATTTCAGTATTTTCTAATTAGCTAGTTTGTTTTTCTAACCTTCTGCAATTAGATAGAACTTAGTTAATTGTTGTTTCCAGTCTATTAATAGATAGAATTAGTTTAGTTAGCTTCTTCTCTGTAGATGTAAGTTAATTCTCTTCTCTCATCTCAATCTTGCTTTAACATAGAATAGGAATAGTTTATCTCTCCAACCATGATTAGAATAGGTTGCTTTCTATTATCTTAACTTCTCAACAAGTCTTCTCACTAATTTCTCTGCATTGTAGGTTCATGTGCATTCGCCAGTTGACGTCAAGATCATCAAAAATCTCCTTTTCCTTAGTTTAATTCGTTTTTCCTCCATTCGGACTATCATTCGGATTGTCCTTCGGACTGGCATTCGGATTGTCATTTGGATTTTTACTCTTTCTGCACTTTTTTATGCTAGTTTGAATCCACTTTTTTAGTTTTCTTTACCGTAATCTTTCCTGCTCTTAATTAGCCTTCTCAACCATAATTAGGCCTTTGTTTTACATTCCATAAAGTTTTAATTCAAGTCTTGTTATTATTCTTAGTTTGCTTTAACTGTCTTTTCAATCATGTTTTTCATATTTTATCTTGCTAACATGTTGTTGTTTCGGAATTTATCGGTCTTATTCCTAGTCTAGTTTATTACATGCTCTTAAGACGTAGTTAGAATAGAGGTAATAATTTCATTTTTCAAGCATTCTAGTTTTTTATAGTTTCCTGCATTTAGATTAGGATCAGTTTCTTATCTTAATAAATAATGAAGATGTTTATGGTAGGATTTGGATTCAGAAATTAATATCTTTATCAAGTTTTCTATTTGTTTCTAAATTAATATCTTTATCAAGTTTTCTATTTGTTTCTAAATTAATATCTTTATCAAGTTTTCTACTTGCTTCCAAATCAAGTTCAGAAGTAAATATCTTTATCAAATTTTCTACTTGCTTCTAGTTTTCATTAGTTTTATATTATTTTTTTGCTTATGGATAGTAGATAGATCAGAATGTTTAAAGTTAACTATAATTTGTCTCTTTGTAGTTTACATCTTTTTGTTGAAGTTAGATTAGATTTACTTCCGTTTTGTTTTGCTATTTCATTTGAAAGCCATTATGATACACTCACTCCAGTTCCTGTTACATGGGAATAGATGTTTTTCTTGAATTAATTGTTGAAGCTATTTAATAGTCTTTAATCCGTTTACAATTGTTTCCTAATTCTTAACTAGAATCTGAAATTGTATAGTTTCTGTTTCCATAGTCAACAGTTTGCTTTTCAATCAATTTCTATTATTTAATTATAAGATAGAGTAGTATGAATTGATACTATTCTAATTCATCTGTTTAACTAAATTTGATTTAGTTCCTTTTACTGTTTTTTTTAAGTTTGACTCGATTTTTCATTTTGAAAGATCATTCGATCTTTTCTTTATTAAATATTTCTAAGGTCTGACAAACCAAAAAACTTAGGTTCCATTCTACCTTAGCATATACTTTGCCTCAATGCTAAGATTACCAACCCCGGTCAATAATTAAATATTAGGTGTTTTCTTTGAGATAGCTCACACACCCAATAAACAGCAAGTCCTTGCCATTTTTCTTACTACAAAGCATTTCACCTATCTCATTCCGCCAGGTTCATGCTTTGGGGGGCATTCTGTTACACCAAAATGTCATCACCCTTGTGCAAGTGTCGCAAGTGTTGCAAGTGTCGTCATCATGACCTAGTGTCGTCACCATGATCGTTGCAAGTATCATCATTATGACCAAGTGTCATCATCATGACCGTTGTGATGATGTCATTATCTTGACCATTGTGTAAACTCTTTGCTCTGACCCCTAAACTCATTATGGTCTAAAACACATCCAACTGAGAGATTTCCCTGCCTGGTTGACCTCTTTGAGTAGGGTGTCGCACTTCTCCTTCATCTAGGGTGTGACGTCGCAGTTCTTGGTTAGCTAGGGTGACACACTGTCGTAGGTTGTCCTCGGACAAAGTGCAACGACCCCCTCTGTCGCTCTATGTCCTCTACCAGGGTGCGACGAGGTTGGTTAAAGGCTATTTTGGGGAGTCTCAAGGTCTTTCTAGAATTTTGTTGAGGTGGAGGCCTATCCCTAGTCTCTAGGGTGAGGTGGAATTTCGGTTCCTAACCTAATGGGATGATCCCTAATCCTCAACCATCTCCCCCTAATCCTCAACCTACCCTATCTCTTTAGCCCTATATAAACACCCACTCTCTCCATGAGGGGGGGGGAGTTCTATGGTATCCTTATGCTAGTAGAATCCATATTGGTGATTGGAAAGCTTGTACCACCTTGGAGGCTTTGTTTGGATATGTTGGATGGAGGATGCAACGTTGAGGCTTTGGTTGTAGCTTCATCCTTTCTATGTATTCCCACTTTTTAATACAGTTAATATAATCTCTTTCCATGAATGTTGTCTCCTTGATGATGTTTAGAACTTTCTTCCTCAAATGTTAGTTTAGATCAGTTATTGTTTAGATATCTTGTATTGCTTGTATCGTTTCCATATTGTCTTGATAGGTCTAGCAGGTAGAGATCTGATGACCGCGAGACTTGGAGCAACAACAAGGAGAAGGATCCGCGATCTGAAAGGTATGATATCTAAGTACTCAATCTATAACCAGATCTAGGAAATGATTTTTGTATTATGTTATATTTGTTCTAGATTCACTTGAACTAGGGAGATCTGGATCACGTCCGCTGGAGTGGATTGTCCATTAACATACCCCAAATCTGAAAAGTGAGATCTACCCCTAAAATGGGCCCTACAAACCAATTCATCCAATATTCTGAGCCTGAAAGCTCCATGTAGGTGACAAATTATATATTGATCCATTTCGAATCATTTAAATTTGTGAGTGATCATGAAGTGAACCCTATGGGTCACTTCACTCGAGAATCCATTGTAACTAGGATAAATACATATAATTCAAGGGATAAATAATTACTATTTATTAATAACTCATATGTGTCTTGTGATACAATGGGTGTGTATATAAATACACATAAAATATGATAAGTCATGTCCTTTGATAGAGGGTATGAATATCATTAATTACAATATATAATAATTATTGAATATTACCCTAAATTATTACTATTATAATATAAATGCTTATATATTATTATATAGATGTAATATACTTTTGTTATATTACAAGTCTTCTCCCTTAAAAATGTTTTGTCCTTAAAGTATGGTCAAGGAAACTTTTTTTCATAGAATAAACATTTTATTTTTATTTTTTGTTGATTAGATAAGGTTGATGATGTGATTCAATATGATGTTTGAATTCTTGAACAATAGGGTCACATCGAAAAAGGATCAATCCATCCTAGATGGATTATTTCTGGAACTTCCTAATGATAAGATTCTAGAGACGATCTTCTTTGTTGTTGGCTTCAAGTTGTATTGGTACCCAGATGATTTGATATGTATGAACAATGTTAGCATTGGTAAGTTGATTCTTGTGTGCTACCTTTTTTGTAATTAGGTAGTTGTTTTAATATCCTGGTACATTGTCCTTTCATAAACTTTGGTTTAAACTTTCCATAATGTACTTGAGTTGACATGTTGATATTTGGCATTCTTGTTTTGATTGGTTTGACGATGTCTTTATTAGTAGTAATTGATGGAACACCAATTCTCACTAAATATGTTGATGTTGACATGTTGTTGAATGATTGCTTCAATTCAATTTTTGGACATTCCTCCACTAATAAAACTTCATCTACAATGACACTTTGAATTTGAGTTTTGAGCCCTTCTATTGAGTTCCCTTTATCTGCAGTTTCAAATTTTAAAATTTTCTCTGATTCAATTGGATCAGTTGATGTTCCTTTATCCACTTTTAAGATTGATATATCCTTGCGTTTCAGTTTTTTAATTTTTGTAAGCAAAATTTGACTATGGTTGGTCAAACGATTAATCTTCTTTCCTTTAGCTGATAAGATCTTGTTAATTTTTTCCTCAATATCCTCTCTCTCTTGTGAATCTTGGTCACACTGGATTGCCACACCTAAATTCTTTGACTTCTCTTCTCTGAAACTTTTGATTTGTTTTAACAGTTTCTGATTAAGGTTCTTTAAGAGGGAACTCTCTTCATCGTTTTTTAATAATTCTATTTCAAGATTCTGATACTTTTGTTGTGTCTTCTTCTCATTCTTCATTTTTTTCATATTTGTAAGTGGATTTTATTATGATTTTTTAAACAAGAAATTTCATCATTCTTCATGGATTCAATTTCCATTACAAGGGTTTCATTTTCCTCCTTATGATTTATTGTTTCTTGTATTGACTCAATGACTTTATTGGCAAGGCATTGACTTTCTTGTCATAAATTATTCATGTAAGAATCTACTTCTCTCCACAGTTCTTTACAAATTTTTGGTCGAAGTTCTTCTATATTGCCTTTAAAAATCTCACACATTTTCGAGTTAATATTTGACAGTATTTCCATGATTTTACCTAAACCATACACAATATTTTCCTTAAGGTATTCTTTCTCCCTTTTATTTCAAAATCAATTTTTTGAGATATATATATATATATATATATATATATATATATATGTGTGTGTGTGTGTGTGTGTGTGTGTGTGTGTGTGTGTGTGTGTGTGTGTGTGTGTGTGGAGAGAGAGAGAGAGAGAGAGAGAGAGAATTTTTAAGCACAATCTTCACTTCAACTTAACTTTAATGCAATATGGAATCTTCTTTTTCACTTGAGACTCGTGTATGTTTATCACGATTTATGGATAACTTCACTATAGGATTTGTTTTCATTCTTTCAATGAAAAAAAACTATTTCTTGATATTCTCATTTGCCTATACCATGAAACCTTACATAAAAATTCTTCGACATATTCTTCAAAGTATAAAATGCGCTCTGCATTCCACTTCTATCTTTGAAAGATTGGTAAATATCCTTCTTTCTTTTTCTTAATGCTATAAATATCTTTACTTTTTTTTAACTTCTCCCACTCTCCCTGGAAATAAATTTGGGCCATAAACCTAACTTTATTTCTTCATTTTAGCTATATAACACTTTTAAAAAATTAAAAATTAAAAATTTTTAATTTTGTTTTCTATGTTCTAAAAATAAAATTACACAAATGTTGAGATTCATTTTTTATTTTAAAACAAATCAATTTAATAAATTATTTTTCAAAATACTATAAAAATGTGCATTAATCAAAGCACTTTAACTTGCAAATAAAAAAATTAACTATTTACTTTGGAATGAATTATATATATATATATATATATATATATATATATATATATATAAACAATTTGTTTTACTTTTAATATAAATAAAAAAAATATCTATCTTTCACTAAAATCGTGTATAGTTTACATCGATTGCATTTTACTTTTCATCATTATAAATTAAAAAAATTAACTCGATAAAATTGTTAATTTTATGTAAAAATGGATTCAAGCTCTCTCTTTAAACATCAATTTGCATTCTACATTTACAATCCTCTAGCCTACCTATTGAATCGATTGATTAATTGATTTAGTATTCTACGCTTACAATTCTCTGGCCTTACCTATTGGATTGATTGATTAATTGATTTATTTGAATGGTATAGTAGGGAAGGCCAATAATATGTAATACCCCCAAGAATTATGAATTATTTGATTTAATGTTTTTATTTGAGAAATATTCTCCAAACAATTATATGTTGTAAAAGAGTTATAAAACTCTATACTCACACTCATGTGGGTGAATTTTGTGCACAAGAAACATTATTTTATTATTAATAATAAAAATAGACACTTGGAGCCACCAATTGAAAGAGGGGACACCATCATGAGACAATGAACAAGTGGATAGCAAGTAAGATATTTGGTATCAATCAATTCCAAGTCAAAAGCTCAACAAGCCAACAGATCCACTATTATAGGGATCAAGATATTTGCTTTAGATTTGATGAGATGGCACAAGACCTTGGAAAAAATTATATAATGGTGCACTAAGAAGACACAGGAGGTTGTGTGGTGCATAGAGAGAAATTGTTGCTATGTTGAGGGAAAGATGCTGAGTAATCTCTCTGTTTGAAAGTCCATCTTTTGATTTGTTACAAACTCTTGGGAAGAGTGTTGCATTTAGATTCGCTTAGCTAAGTTCATTGGTATATGGTGGTGATCCAGCTCGAGGGTGAAGTTGGGCAAGTAAGCGTGGTTGTCCTCTTCTACTGCTGGGAGGAACATGGAAGCTCCAAGTGTTTTTCCACTTCCATTTGCAAGTAAGTGTTTTACTTCATGTTTGTTTAAAGATTACATCAATTGTAAGACGGTTTTTTTGTTAGAAGTTTTATTATGGATCAACCATTAGTGATAGGTTCATGATTGTTTTAGCTCATTCAAATACATGCAGTAAATCTTATTTTGGGTTTAAAATCAAGTGAGTGTTTTACATGGTATGTATTGTTGTAATTTATATTAACGCAATGAATTTATTTCTGGGCTATTCAAGTCGGGTGATCTACAGAGATATTCCTACAACTTTATAATTATGCTATAAAATTATGTCTGGGCTATTCAAATCGATAAATCTGAAGAATAATGTCTGATTTTTGTAAGGACTGTATTTATATGAGCTGCAATTATGTGAGTTATGAAAATTGAACGATTTTAGCATTATATTGAATAAAATCTACAGAAGTACTATTTTTCTATCTCTACACAATAATTTTTATCTCGGGAATTATTCAAAACGAGGGATCTGCAGGATAGTATCTAATATTTCTTTTACTGCAATTATTTTGAGTTATTTGATACAATTTGAAAAGGTATTGTTTTGTTGTATATGCGCAGTAAGTTGGTAACTCAGCCTGTAATCTCAATTTTTGGTTTAGGAGTTTTGAAGAGCCTACAGGAAATCTACGATCATAGATCGTAAAGATTCCCTAATATTTTTCAGATATCCTTAGTTAGAAATGGAAGGTAAATCCCACACTAGACAGGGTGATATCGCTTGGCAATTTAACTTCATATCATTGGCGATCGAAATCCATGATGGCAGCCCGTGTTGAACACTAGCCAGCCACAGTCTAACTTGTATCGAAGCCAAGTTCCAACCCTTTTGTTTACGTTGGCGTGTAATGGTGTAACGTCCCCTCCCATGGACCCAATCCGAGGAAGGGAACATGATACCAAAATCTGGGCTTTTACATAAACTTAGCCCATCCATTAGATTCATACAAGTAGAATCAAAAGTGTGCATATGCAAATTAAACAAATATGCACAGCGGAATAAAACATCATCCACACAAATTTCATACTCATCTAGCATAACAAAATAATCATCAAATTAATTATTGCAGAAGTAAATACACATTAGATAATTATCTTCATTTCGCAATTGTCCCAAGCAACTAGCTATGTCGCTATAATGTTCCACCCAACCATAGGTCTCTACCCAGCCTGTATTATTTCAGCACTCAGAGACCACCCCTAAGCTGGGCATGATTTCTATAAGGAAAAGGGGACATTCAAGCTCATACGCAGCCAAATAATCAATGCATCTAAGCCAAGCCAGTCCACAGCTGGGTTTATCAGGCTAAATCAGAACCCTGGATGCTTGCACTCAAGCTCAAGCCAAAACAATGGATTGGGAGAGGGAAATTCGACCACAGGGGAGAAAACAATTTCTCCCACAGATATATGAGCATTCAGCAGCCAAAACAGTCTCAATGGAACCCCAATTCGATTCCCCTTCTTCCCCACTGGTATATAACACAAAAATGCCCTTCTCCCAGCTTAGAAACCAAGAAAAGCCAGAAAAACATGGCTAGAAAACGCCCAGGTAGCTCCAAACTCGTGAGGGAGAGCAACTGGTTCATGGATAATGGCTTAGGGAGCAATTCATGGCTCTTTTCTTGCCCAAGAAGCAAAATGCGATTTTCCATGAAGGGTGGATTGCCCATACCCGAATTTGGACAGCCATACCTCCCATTCCCCAAGGCATTATCTACCTCAACCAACTCTTGGGAGAAATGAATGATTGGGTACAAAAGTCAACATGGGTAGTTGAGGGTTCATGGGTTCTCTCATTGACATTTGGCTTGACTTGATTGGCCCCAAGGTTTGAATGTTTCCCTCCCAATTCCTTGTAAAATCATGCCCCCATCTCTTGTTGCATTACATAGCTAGTTGTGGGTATTTTATTAAAATGCATATTTACATGATATTTGCAATTCCAATGTGTCTGGCTAGCACATAAACCAGATGCATCAATAAATCGATGGCGGGGCCTTGGCCTTGAACTCCTCACCACAATTTTATAACAATATTACATTATTTACATTTTAATACAATGGGGTCAAAATGGGGACATTACAAATGGTCATGTTAAAAAAATGTTTGTGGAAATTTTATATGTTTTGGTATAGTTTGTTATTGTGGGATTTTATGGGTTCTCATATAGTTTATTTATTATTAGATTCTATATGTTCTCGTATAGTTATTCATTATGTTTCATAAAAAGAGTAGACTTATGATAATTTTATGAAGGATGAATATCAAGTGTGATGCATGAAAACTATTAGAAGATGATTAAATATGAGAAAAGGACATATATATATAACTAGATCCTGAGAGAATCTTGTTTGGTTACAACATTCATGATCAATTATATGAATACTAACAACCATGCTTTATTGAATAATGTGGTTACCAAAAGTAATGTTTCATTTGCATAAATGTGAGTTTGAAATTCCGGAACTTTGGGTTTGGCTTTTGGTTAAGGATGTCATTCTAACTTGTTTTGTTTTAGGAGATAGAAAATGTATACCCCATATTTCAAATATTTGTTGAGGGTATTATGGGTATGTTACAAGATATGTGTATGTGTGTTATTCCAGTCCATTGGTTGTAGCTTGGGTGGTTGCGAGGAATGATTGTTTCCCTCCCCACCCAAGTTCAATTCTTGTAAGTGACATGTTACTCTTGTTGAGTCCCTATTGTAATGATTGTATTTCTTTTCATACCTTGATTCTCTACCTAGAATAGCAGGTGTCGCATATAGGCTTAAAATACAAATGGATTTTATGTATATGAATCAAAAGGATAATAAGGAATGAATTTACATAAAGGGTTAGACATAATCTAAGTCCTATGTGTAATGAGTAGTGAATATTCATACCATGGAAATGACTAAGGAGACATGAATATTGTAGAGGACTTAAATGATTGGTTGGTATCTTTTTGTTGGTATCTTCAACAAAAAAGCGGATACATTATCAAAGAAGGGCCTTCAGCTGAGTGAAGGAAGGGCTAAGATCTGCCATTTTATGAAGAATCAGCTGGTGGAGGAGATAGAGACGTTCATATATTGAACCTCTGCTAGTTTTTTGAAATATTTTTACTTTTTGTAAGTATGTGGTTATATATTTTAGTTCTTAAGTTATGTTTCCTTATTGAAATGTTGTAATTGGTGTTTGGACTTGATGATCCAATATGGGGATATGGTTTACTACTCAGGCTTATGGATGCCATGTTTCTGGTTTTATTTAGTTTTTGGGTTGTTTTTGTGATGTCTTTTGGACATCTTGTGCCTGAAAAGGTTGTTGTAATCTAATGAAGAGAATATGGTCTTATGGATTGCTTCACTATGTAGTTTCTTTGATTCAAAAATGAATAGCAAGAGACTCCTTTTCTTCTCGAAAAAAAGTTAGAGTATCAAAAATAAAAAAATAAAAAGTTTTTTTTTTTTTTTACAATTTGTGGGTGCTTTACATGCTACATTATAAACTATTCTTTGTGGGGTAGCAGCTCCGCCCAAAGTTGGAATTTGACGGGAAAAATGCCCATCACGAGGCATTTTGCCCGTTTTTTACGGTTAAAAAAATTGATTACCCGTCATGAATGATGGTCAAGTTCATCTCGAAAACGTATTTTTGACGGTTTAATATTTTTCGAAAATGTTATTATAAATTTATAGATGGTATTAACATTCAACACTCCATTTTCATAAACATATACAAAATATGTCACACTCTTATCTCCAAGCTTCAAACTTACTCAGCCCATATTAAAGTTGTCTACAAAATCGTGGTCTATCTTAGGCATAAGCAATCTAGTTTGCAGTTTTGGAACTTCTACACGCATTTGATGCTTGCGTTCTTTTATTTTATTGTGTACAGAAAAAGATACATCGGAAGTTCCACAATTCACATGAGATCCCTTCGCATTCTTCCAGAAGTATGGATCTTCATTTTCCAGGGGTAAATGTGTTGGTTTTTAACTAATTCTTCGATCCCAATTAAGCTAAATGAAACAACTGTAGCAAGTTCCTATAGACCTGCAGCAAAGTTAACATAAAATTAATCAATCTTGGATGTTAAGGATTCCTTAGAAGTGACATCTTTCACATTGGTTCAAGTTAATATATTGTAGGTGTACCCATGTCAACCTTGATTTGATTAAAATTTAAGAGGAATATCAACATCTACATGACAATTTTGATAGTATATAATAATATCGGCTGTAAATGCCTCAAACGCATACCAATTTTTGTATATCTCTTCGCTTGCTTCTTCAATGTCAAAATATGCTTTTACCTTTTCTTCATTGGATCCTCCTTATACTTTGGTCTATCAATCGTGAGGAGATCTTGGGGCTGGTCTAAAATCATGCCACCCAACACCTTATAACAATTGAAAATAGTGTTTTTGTGTTTCTATGGTATGTAGTCCATGAGGGGCTACACCTATTGTCTCATGAATATACTTTCTTGAAAGAAACCCAATCTACTCGTTTGAGAAAGTGTCTGATAACAGTGGTATTTGCGCCCTCACTATAAAATCCTTTGCAATGATTTAATATATGCAATTGCATAATGAAATAGGCCTCAAATAATATGAGATGATCTTACTTTGGAGTCTATGCAACTATAAGGTTTGCATCATATATCTTATTTCTCCAATAGTAACATAGCCTTAGTAACCACTCTCAAATGGAGGTAGTTATAAAGTTGGAGGAGGTGGTGGTCACGGTGTCATTGAAACTTCGCCCATTAAGCTTGACACTTTAGGCACAACCACTATAATTCATGAATCTATTGAGGAGTTTTCGTGGGCATACCATCAATGATTAGCATCTGTTGTTTCATGTAGGTCTTATCCCTAAACAAATAGTACTCACAATTCAAGTGCTTCCCCTTCGTAAAAAGAATAAATACAAATATCTTGGAAACTCAATTCCATTCTCTATTAGCTTCAATGTTGCTTCTGTTTGTAGGTCACAAATGGAATTGCATACACAACCTTTTATTTATTCCTCTAATTTTCAATCTCGCACCAAGTTGATTACTTCATCGATAACCATCATTGGATCCACCATTGGATCGATTCTACTTGGAAGTTATATGTAATTGTAGAAGTAAAAGCCCTTGTTATAATCAGTGAGATAGAATAGCTTTTGTTATACAATGGTTTTCATAGTCAGTTCAACTCCCCTATAACTGATTAAACAAAATCATCTAGATGAAACAAAGTACAATGAGTAAAGGAAAATATATTATTGATGGATAAATATTTCAACAAAACGACCGACCTTTTGTGATGAGAAGATAAAAAATCCAAAGGGTCAAAAAAACAATTAGTAGACGGGTAAAGCTGCCACCAAATTCCAACACGCTCCGCCTTACCTCTTTCCTCAACGTGGGTTAATAGGGAAATAGGGAGGATCGGGCTCACTCGCCTACAGGAAATGCCTGGAGGCTCTTTCCCTTCTTCTGCTTGCTCGGAAGCGGCTGTCTTTGCTACTTATGTAACCTTCGCTAATGTTGCATCTGGATCTCGATCTCTAAAATATGGCAGAGTCAAAAGCAGGGGTTTCGGTCGACTAAGTTTATCCAATTGAAGGGGGTGTTGACCAAATTTGGAACCAGAAAATCTTGATTTTCCTCTCTATTATCTACCCAAAATAAACTAATTAATATTTTAAAAATAAATTCATGCCAAGCAAATTGTGACTTGATCACTGTAAAACCTGCCGCGCAGGTGAAGGCTTTTTAAAAGTTGAAAGAATACAAACACTTATTACTGTATTTAAAAGAAAGATTAAAAATATCAATAATAAAATTGTTTGCACTTGGTGTTTCCTCCTACAGCCTACTTTGCTGGTCCGTAGCTTACAATACCAAGGTGGTTTGTGACTGAATAGCTATTCTGCAACCTAAAATCAGCTGTCAAAAGTTTAATGGACGCTACGAAATGAAGAGGCAACAGCAGGAGCACTTGCACTGTACCTGCGCCTTCAACAATGGCAGTGAAGGCAGCACCATTACCATTTGGGGAAGCACGGAGAGTATGCAACACACAGCGAGGAAGATTGAAAGAGGCGTTCCGGATTCTGCAGGAGGTGGGCTTTGGGGTGGTGTGGTGTACTTACGACTGGGTGTTGGAGGAGTGTGTTCTGGAGAAAGCATGGGAAGAAGCCAAATTCATTCACGCCCACATGATTCAAACCGGATTCAATGCAGATATAGTATTAGCAACCAAACTTTTGGGATTGTATTCCAAGTGCGGGAATTTGATACATTCTCGCCAAGTGTTTGATGAAATGCCTGAACCGAATGTGGCCTTATGGACTTCTATGATCGGTGCTTACGCTGAGCATGGATATGGTGCGAAGGCGCTGAAGTTGTTTTATGAGATGCAATGTAAGGGTATCCCAGCCGATGGATACACGTTTTCCACTATTCTCGCCGCTTGCGCAAACTCGGGAGGGCTTGCAGAAGGCAAGGAGATTCATGAAGAAATAGTTAGGAATGGGTTCCAGACTAACGTTTTTGTGGGGAGTGCACTTGTAAACATGTATGCTAAATGTGGACAGACAGAAGATGCACGCAAAACATTTGACGCAATGCCTGATCGAAATTTGGTCTCGTGGAATGCAATGGTTGCAGGGTATGCACAGAATGGGTTTGTTGGTGAGGCTTTGAAACTTTTCTGGGAAATGCCAGAGAGGAACGTGGTTTCATGGACAGCAGTGATTGCTGGGTGTGTTCAGAATGGATTCATTAGTGAATCCCGGGAGCTTTTTGAAAAAATGCCTGAGCGAAATGTGGTTTCATGGACTGCGATGATTTTAGGATATGCTCAAAATGGTGAAATTGAGGAGGCTATGAAACTGTTTATGAAAATGCCTGATCGGAATGTGGTTTCTTGGACAGCAATGATTACTGCTGTTGCTAAGCATGGTCATGCGGAGGATGCCCTTAAACTATTTGGCCATATGCAACAAACCAGCATTCGGCCTAATCAATTTACCTTTGCCAGTGTTCTCCCTGCTTGTGCAAACATGGGAGCTTTGGAACAGGGCAAGGAAATCCATGAGAGCATAATTAGAAGCGGGTTGCATTCTGATGTTGTTGTTGGGAGCGCCCTTGTAGACATGTATGTCAAATGTGGGAGCATACAGGAAGCACGCACGGTGTTTGACAATTTGCCTGAACAAAATGTAGTTTCTTGGAATACAATGATTGCAGGATATGCAAAGTGTGGTTATGTTGAAGAAGCTACGAATTTATTTGTAAAAATCCTTGTTCGAGATGTGGTCTCATGGAATGCAATGATAGCTGGATATGTACAAAATGGGTATCTTGATGAAGCGGTGAAGCTCTTTCAGGAAATGCCAGAACGGGATGTTGTCTCGTGGAATACAATGATTGCAGGATATGTACAGAGTGGGCATTTCTATGAGGCCCTGACACTTTTTCAGGAATTGCAATTTATAGGCATGAAGCCAGACTTGGATACATTTGCCGGTGTGCTTCCAGCATGTGCCAATTTGGCGGCTCTGGGACATGGCAAGTTGATCCACAAATGCATAATTAGAAATGGATTTCAATCTGATCGTGATGATTTTGTGGGTAGTGCCCTGGTAGACATGTATTCTAAATGTGGTACTATAAATGATGCACGTCGGGTTTTTGATAGAATGCCTAGACGTGATGTGGTGTCATGGAATGCAATGATCTTGGGATATGCAATGCATGGTCGTGGCAGGGAAACCCTCTTACTCTTTGAAGAAATGAAAGAGGCTGGCACCATGCCAGACAATGTTACCTTTGTTGGTGTCTTGTCTGCTTGCAGCCATGGAGGCTTGGTGAACGATGGCTGGAAATATTTTCATTGCATGAGTCGGAATTATAACATGGAACCAGAACTGGAGCACTATGTGTGCATGGTTGACCTCCTCGGTCGTGCTGGGCACCTGGATGAAGTGCAAGTCTTTATCGATAAAATGCCAATAAATCCTGGACCAGCTGTGTGGAGATCTTTGCTTGGTGCCTGTAAAATCCATAAGAATATAGAGCTAGGAGAATGTGTGGCACAACTACTTTTTGAGTTAGATCCTGAAAATGCATCACCATATGTGCAGCTGGCAAACATATATGCAGCAGCTGGTAGGTGGGATGATGCAGAAAATGTCCGGAAAATGATGAAAGACGGGGGGATAAAAAAGATGCCAGGATGCAGCTGGATAGAGGTAAATAACAGGGTTTATGTTTTCCTGGCAGGAAATAGATCAGACTTACAAATGCATGACATTTTTGCAGAATTGGAAAGGTTGTCAGGGCATATGAAAGAGGCAGGATATGTGCCAGATACGGACTTTGTGCTACATGATGTGGAAGAGGAGCAGAAGGAACATGTTCTCTTCCACCATAGTGAGAAGTTGGCCATTGCATTTGGGCTTATCAACACGTATCATGGGACAACTATTAGAATTGTTAAAAACCTTCGAGTATGTGGTGACTGTCACTCTGCCACCAAGTTCATTTCCAGGATTTCATCACGAGAAATCATAATGAGGGATACTAACCGTTTCCATCATTTCAAGGATGGGCAGTGTTCCTGTGGTGATTTTTGGTGATATGCTACTTAAAAATGGGATATACCCAGGCTGAAATAATGAGAAACTTGTGTATATCTGCTCTGTGTTGCTAATGCTATCCCAGGCTGAAATAATGAGAAACTTGTGTATATCTGCTCTGTGTTGCTAATGCACTTTATTTTTTCAAAAACTGCCCTGTTTGGAGATTCTATTTATTAGTCTGGGTTGGCTAAATTATTTTCGAAAATGATACAGCATCCTAGAGTATATATGCTTGCTTGTAGAGCTTAACTTCTTTAGAGAATGTTGCATTAAGCACGCACTTATTGAATATTTGCATCTATTAGCTTATAATCTTTTAATTGACCATGATGTTTATGGATCTTTAGCTATGAAGTGTGCTACATGTTTTATAATGTCAGTTCTCGGTATGGAAAAATATAATTCTATCATGCTTATTAATGGAAACTATAGTTTTTTATTGGATTGCCTGTTTCTTTTAAGAGACGACATAAAAGTTGTGGAGTCTAACCCAAGCTGGTTTACATTTGGGCTTTAGGTTACATATATCTCTTCAAATAATTTATTAGATGTTTAATTGATAGGTTATGCATATGTCAGTGTTAGATTTTACCTTGGTTGCTCAATAGCTGATTCTCCATAGTGATGGAGCATTCCAGCAGCGGGTGTAGCAGGTCAGAGAGATAGCGCAGTGTTAGATTTTACCTTAGTTGCTCAATAGCTGATTCTCCATAGTGATGGAGCATTTCAGCAGTGGGTGTAGCAGCTCAGAGAGATAGCGCAGCAGTAGAGGAAGAGTGAAGGCGCAAAGTAGTCTTCTAGTAGCTGGTGAGAATGCATGCATGCGTTGGCCTTAAGTCACTTCCAAAATTAAGCGTTGTTCAAAATTAGCATTTCGGGATTTAGGAGTTTCTGCTTTTCTATTTCAGTTAACTTAGTCAGAATTAGAAGTTTCCTGATTTAGATAGGGGAGGCATTGATCCCATAAATAGGGTGAAGGTGCATTGCATACGAGTTGCCAACACTAGTTTTGGCACAGTTATCTAGGAGTCCCTAGGCACCTAATTGAGTTGCATTGTAAACCCTAGGCCACCTTCTTTATAAAATAAAGCAGGGTCCCCAATGTTATTATTTTGTTCTCACGTATTGTTTTTTTCTTTCCAAGTTAATAAAGGAAGCAGAGATGAGTTTTCGAGTATTTTTTTAGGGTTACAAATTCTTATTAGTTTATTATTATAGCTATTTTATATAACTTAATTTAATTTATTGTACGGAGAAGAGCGAGGTGTTTTACAGCCCAGTATGGGGAGATGTTGTCACATAAGGTAACGTGTGCAACACAGCCCAATATGGGGAGATGTTGTCACATAAGATAACGCCACATAACATAACATAAAAAAATTATGAAAAGTATTTAAAAAATCCATGTCCGCTCATAAAATAAAAAATTATGAAAAGTAATTAAAAAAATCTATCAACCAAGAGAGATCAAATTTCTTGAGTTTAAATTAAAAAAAAAAATATACCTCAAGAAGTTGGATCCCTCTTCGTGCTTGATAGACACTAGTTTAAGATGGATCTATGCAATGTGCTCATGTGATGGTTGAACTTCCTAGAAATAAAAAAGTAATTTATTTTTACTGACTCATGTTTACCCTTTCTCTTGTTATTTTAATTTCATTTCTTTTTTTCTATTATAATTTAAAAGTTTTATTTTAATTTATTATTATTATTTTGGATTTTCTTTTTCATTTCCTATCTATTTAGCTTATGTAACTTGCCATCCTCCTCTCTTCATTTCATAGCTTCTATGGATTATGATGATGAGTGAAAGTTTAGGTGTCATTCAACTCCAACATTCAACTCCAATTCTCAACACAGTGAATCCAAAAAACTTAATACAAAATATAAAGTTTATTTTTTGTCTTTTGTGAGTTAATAAAGAAAAAGTTGATAAGTTTCCAAGTATTTTTTCAAGTGCTAGAATTTCTTATTAGTTTGTTGTTAGTACTTTTTCAATTAACTTATGTGTTTTTAGATCTATCATAAAAAAAACATTTTTGTGAGTTCCTTTAAAGTTTTTTCCTTTCTAGGGTTCATAATTGCAAGTTTGTTTACCACGTATTGAAAGTTTAATAGTTAGAGGGAGTTGTATTGTGTGTATTGCAATTAATACCTAGTGTTTGATATAAGATGACATGCACTCACTAGAGTTTCCCAATCAAACAAAGTCCAATTGCCCCGATAATCATGGGTACAAAGGTGTCTATCAAATGGGGGAGTCATGTAGGCTTGATAGTCATGCCATGTATGATCAAGGTTATTCTATATTGCCATCAAAGTTTCAATTTTGGTTGACCTTCTATTGTCCCCTATGATTAGAAACAAGTCTCCACTAAGGGCAAAGCCTCTCCACTTTAGACTTAAAAAAACAATGCTTTGGTTAGAAAGGGTAAACCCTTCAAATTCTTAAGTATTCCAATGATTAAATTATTATTGTAGAATAGCTTTATGAAACATTGTTAGGAGAAAGTTTATTAAAGCACAAGTTTGAGCATATAAACTTAAAGAAAACCTTCTAATTGGGCACCTTTACTGCCCAATATGTCATGACTTGATATAATAATATATATAAATGCAGAAGAAAAAAATGAGATGTAATGAATTTACGAATTTCAAAAGAGGAACAAATACTTCATTCATCAACAAACATAGAAATAAAAAGCATACTAGGTAGTATAAAATGAATCCAACAATGTAAATATCCACACAAGACAAAGAAAACATTACACATATCAAATATTATGAAACTCTCTCATAATTATATTATATTTCATTAGGGTGAAAAACAAAATCTTAATCCTGAATACAAAATCCAAGGGGTTATGACCACAACATTTGATCATTGTAATAATTTGAAAGCCCTCAATGATCATCGAAGGGAGAGAGATGAGATATAAAAGAACATATGAACGTATAGAAGAATACAAGTCATGGAAAGAGTGATGAATCCTTGCTTTAGGGTCCCTTGAGATGATAGCTCTCCATAGTTCTTTCCTTTGATCCCTTTTTACTATTTGAAACATATTTCTTCTCTGTGCTCTTACTTTATAGGATTCATCTATTTGAAACATTTAGGCACTAGTATACTTTTATCACCATCTAAAAACAAAGACAAAAAATATAATTTTAACATTTTTGTACTTTTTGCATTCTAGGAATTATATGTAAATTTTTGCTTCAAATTTTACGTAATTTCTGCATTTTATTTTTCTCATTAATGTCATTTTCTAATATTGCATATTTGTCTAGAAACCTCATTTTAGATCATAAACTAGACAAATTTTAAATTTCTACATTTTGAAACTTGAATTGGAATTTTTATATTTTCTAGCAATTAATTTAACACAATAATTTCAATTTTCATATATGCATGTAATCTATATACGTCATCCTCACATTTAAAACTAGACTCTTTTAGCTCTATTTGCATTTTAAAATTTACATTCTTTTTTGCATTTTCTGCACTTTATTTACATTAGAGATTTTAAATTTCAGATTGCATTCGAAAATATAGATTTTCATTTTCACATCATATACTTGCTCAAACATTACCTTTTTGAAAATCTGAATATTATAGCCAATAATAATATCACCTAAATCAGATTTGTAACCAGTTTAGACACCTTTAAACTTACGTGTTGGTTTTTGTTACCTCATAAATTAGCGCCCTTCTAATTAGGTCACGACAATTGGTGTTAAGATCGGCATTTTTTTAGGAAATGCTCCCACTATCACCTTAGTGCGCTCTCCTCTTTCTTTAGGCCTAGTCCTTAGGCCACAGGAGGCTTCTCAAATACAATAGAAATAAACCTATAAGATATGCAACGAAAACAACTCTATCTCTACAAGACCTTCCCACTAAGTTAGTAGACCGGTGCTTTAATGGAGTCAACAAGATATGCAATAAACACTAAGTGACTTGGAAGGTTGATGAGCAGTAAAACTTAACGTTGATTATTCAACAAGGTAAATAAATTTTCTACAGTAAAAACCAACAACGTGAAATTGGAAGAAAACCCCAAATTATTCATGGAAAAACCTTGAAAAATACCTCCCAACGATCAACAGCCCAAGGAGATTCAATCCCCCCTAGGGCACACTTCTTTTGAAAAATGGCTACTATGTTTTGGGACTGAGTTCACCTCTAGGCCTGCAATTTTCTGTAGCAAGGGTTGAACAAGTTGATTTGGCACTTCAAAATCCCCTAAGTCTCCTCGGATGAGTTGGAGATGAGCTAAGAATCTTTTCCAAGCCATAGGATTTGATCTTCTTGTGAAAATGGACATGAAAATACATTGTACCAGATCTGCAATCTCCTTTAGGAAGTGATGTTGCTCTCCCTAGGGTTGACATCACCCTAAATTAGGGTTCTTTTAGCTACAAAAACACTTTTTATGAAGTTTTTTCAACTTTTAATGGATTTTTCAGCTATATAATTACTTCAGAAAATATAATAGGAGTAACTAATTTATGATTGAACAAGTAAGCTAATTTCAATGGCAGAAATAAAAAAATTTGGATTTTTCAAAAAATATTTGATTTTTAAGGTTTTTTGTTTTATGTTTCTTGTATTTTTGCAATATATAGTACAATGGATTTGATAAAAAGAGACTTAAACGAAGATGAAGGAATAAAACCTAGGTCTTGTTCCTTCTCGTCAGCAAAAAATCAGGGTTATTATTCCCCCTAAAAATTCCCAATTCAATATTTGTATGAATTAGAGCAAAGCCAAGAAACTCTAGGTTGTGTTAGCTTTGACCTAATTAGGGAAAAGTAAGATTCCAAGGCCCAACACAAGAGAGACCCTTCCAATGGGATGTCTCACTTACAAGACTATACTATTATGCATTAAAAAATTAGATTACTCTCAGCTTGGATGCCTCCTACAATGCAAAACAAGAGACTCATAAATCTTACCACAATTGAGAAAAAAGAAGAAGAGAGTAGCCTCCCAAGAATCCTTTCACCTTAGACAAGCCTTGAAAGATAGTAGATAAACCTTCAAACAACAAAAAATTATCCATTGAAACCCTAGAATGCTCAAAAAAGGAGGTGCACACCACTTGACTAGCTTGTGTACACTAGAAGAAAGAGAAAAAGTATCTTATTTGATCCCATGATCATGATTACAAATAAAGGGGAGTTGTCTTATTTATACTTGAAAAGGATAACTTAAACCTCCTTTAAGCTAACCTACCTAATTTGTCTTTAAAATGACTTTTAATGGTTTTTTTGTGTTTGTCACCCATATTCTGGGGACTAAACCTCATAGAACATAAAATAATGATAAAGTAAGATGAAGTGCTTCAACTTGATGATGAGTTGAACTTTGAAGGAGGACACCATGCCCCAACTAACCCCAACTTTTGTCTTTTTTCCTCAACGCCCTCCTTCTTAGGTTGGTACAACCTCTTCTTGCTTGCATGGAAGGTGGACAATTGGCTCTTGAAGACCGAGATGATGGCCAAGAGGGAAGGGCTACATAAAATATAAGGTCGAAGGGGGTAAAATGAGATGTACTAAGGTGGGTGTGACAACCCTTGCAAGCGCAATCACCTCTACAAAGCATAAAACATAAGTATGGCTAGGAGCCACAAGCCATGTGTCCTAATGGATTCATCCCAAGGTGCATCGGAACACCCACCTAGGGCATAAATGCCCAACATAATGAGGGACCTCCACCCATCAAAGGGTAATCAGCAAAGCCACAAGGCCATCACTTCTTGAAATGAGAACCATGAGGACCTGTCATGACCGAACCAAGGGTCTTGAGTCCTGCTAAACCAACACTTTACATAAACAAGCCCTAACTAGTTCCAATACTCCTATGGATACTAAAGCGAAGATGACAAATATTATACTCCATAAGAGTAGAACAAGATGTTAATTACTCCATGCCAGTTTAATTGCTAATCTCATGTATGTAATGTTGTATAAACAATTAGATATTTATTGTGCTATGGGAGTGGTAGGTCAATTCTTATACAATCTAGAGTACACTATTTGACTATAAGAGGATTTTCAAATTGAGGACAATATATTATGGAGTATGCTTCCGAAGGAGCATAGTTGAAAGTAGGATATTGCAAGTAGTTGGATACTCTAAAGTAGTAATGCAAGAAACATTGACAACAAGAAGTCAAGCACATGTTATTTATTTTAGCTTGACAATGACTTACTAGGTAGGTAGGCAAGAGACAACATTCAAGTGTACTTTCTAGTATAAAAGTTGAGTACATTGGCCCTCGAAAGCCACTCGACGATCAAAGAAATTGTAGGGCTGTTGTTATTTACAAACTTAGGCCATGGACAATAAAAACAAGCATTATGGTATCAAACATCGATAAGTCCTCATATTACTTCAGGGCCCATTTCATTTATCCCCCTTGAGTTTCAATTTAGCACCCACACCAACCAATTCACTCTCCAAATTGATTCCTATTTCATTTGATATTTCATGACAAAGGCAATGGAAGTTTGAGTCCATCGGCTCCTAACTTACTCAAATAAAGCAATTTGCTAAAGAGAAGTTGAAACTAAATTTTCTCACATTATTCTCAGAAAGAGTTATAGTACTATCCCAAAGAAATTCAGTACACTATCCCTATACACCAAAATTAAATATAACTAAGTCGCAAATGGATTTATCAAGAAGTCCTTTAACATATATTAATGTCTAGTATATAGACTGCATCATTTGGGAGACCAAATCACAACATCTGAGTTGGTGAAAACTATAGTGTCAAAGCAATGAGTAGAAATTAATAATTATGAGCAAAGGATTATGGAACCATAAGAATCCATGTGTGCATAAGAATCCATGTGTGTACAATAGGGAGTTGTTTATAAAGCTCTTCCACGTTTAGAAAAGTCTTGGACCTCGGCTTTGATGAACCCATTTGACAAGATCTATAATAAAGTGGTTTAGAGTGATGGTTTATTTAGAATAGTTTAGTGTAAAGTGATTTAGAATGGTATATGTAGATTAATAAGGATATTAGAGTAAAATGCTTAGAGATACATGATTTGTACCGAAGTGGGTTGGAATATTTTCATGAGAAATAAGGTTGTTATAAATTATTTGTGGGTTGGAGACTTATGTTACTAATATTTTCATGAGAAATAAGTTTGTTATAAATTATTTGGTAGATATTAGATATATAGAGGACATTTTTTTAATTAACGTAACTCTAATATTTTTATGAGAAATAAGTTTGTTATAAATTATTTGGTAGATATTAGATAAATAGAGGACCTTTTTTTAATTAACGCAACCCTAACATTGACATTTCTGAATGTTATTAGTCCCTGCCAAGGCGGGGATATACTTTCCATTGGAAAGTCAATACTCTTTGACTTGTGTTAGTTCTCAATTTTTGTTTTTGTGTTGGTTAATGTTTTTATAATGTTTTAGAAAATAGTATATTTAACTTATTTTTTTGAAAATTGAAAATACATTTAAAAATAAAATTCTGATTTTTTCATTGGTCAAGGACAGCCCAGATTTGACATAAATGCCTGCAGGAGGATTTAAATTTTTAATAATTTAAGAATAATTTAAAAATAAAAAATTACATAAAATAACACGTCAAGGGTAAAGTATTTATTACTAATTTATTTTGGCTTTGGCGAGGGTTAAAGTATTTAACCTCAGGGTGCTGAACGCCAAGTTAACGTCTCTGACAACGTCATTAAGAATGACACTAAATGAGTCTCATTACCCCAAAAATGGCCTTCCAGGGTTTTCCTTAAGTCATTCTTCCGTCTCAGTTTAGCTCTGGAGGAGGGCCGAGCCGAGGCTCTCGCCAGTCTGGAGATGTGTGCGTTAATTCTTTTGAAAGCAGCAAACAACTCTCTTACAAGAAAATTTTTGCTCCTATGTATAAAATTTCTTGCAAAGCACCGTAAAGAGAGTTGGTAACAGCTGAGCAGGACTGTCTGAGTCGCTTGTTAATAGTGCACAACCCTCGGCTGCAAGAAATCTGTATTAGTTCATATAAACGTAAGTTAATTTGTACCCTTTACGTTTTCCTTCTTTCCTTTTTTATTTTTCTCGGTATATGAAGGTCTAAATTCATTTCCCGTTTCTGTGCAGGGTTGCTCGCCTACTTAGGGTTCCCATCGGTTGAGCTACTCCATAGACAAGTCATCCCCAGGTAAGCAACATGTCCATGTATGGCTCATCTTCTCCTTAAGGTGCATGAGTACAGTCTCGGTGTAGGGAGTGGCGTACCACTTCCATTTCTGTGATGGTTTCACCTTGCTTACACTGAGATTATGTAAATTCTCCCATGCCATATGGTTTATAATTCTGTACAAGAATTTTCTGCTCCGGTTCTAATATAAAAAAACAATATGAATGAATTTATCTTTTTATAAACTTGATAAATTTATAATTCATATGGATCTACACTGCAATATTGCATTTAATTATTGGTAACAATCTTTTTATTTTTTAATTGCATCTCTCAATCTAATGAATGTTTCAGTGTTCTTTGCAAATCTGTGTAATAACTAAATGTCCTGGATTTTTAAAAATTAACTCCAACTAATTTATTACATGTGTTATAGATTTATAGACCTTTGTTATGTTTTTATTTTAAAACAAAAACTACATTTTACCTTGTATACTGTTGTAGTCCCAAGGTTCATGAGGTTATAACCATAGCTACATTACATAATATAAGCAAGCATACATAATGATACAGATATAAGAGACGAGACAGATAGAGAGAACACAAGCCTTTATATTAACCAGCAAGAACAGAATACAATCATAGAACCAATCTTAACTAGTACATCGACTCAACAGCCTATATATATATATATATCTATGCAAATACACTTACATAACCGTCTGTCGGTCTATCCAACCGACCCGACCTATACTAGTCGACGCGACCTGTCAACATATGCTTCAGAATGGTCGAGCGCAGGGCCTAGTCGACATGCCGACCTAGGCCCCTCCAACATCTCCCCCACCTCAAAATCTTTCTTCGTCCCGAAGAAATGGAGAGATCAAAATTGCAAAAAGAGTTATTAAGACGGTTATGATGAAGGTAAGCTGGAACCAATAGGATCAGGTATCTGTAGACAGGCTTCAAGAATAACTTTGGCAGAAATAGAGAGATGGTGTTGGAACTCTTCCCAGGTGCGTAGCAGATTTTGGATGTCTACAGTCAGAGTTGTGAGTTTCGACAAGTTTTCCATCTTGTCGTGAGTGGATGTAGCCTGTAAATGGATCATGTCGGGATCGAATATGATAATTGTTCTTTCAGCAGCAGCAAGTAATTGGTGGAATCGAGGCTGAATTTCTCCAAGTTTGTTGAGGCCGCCTCGTGCTTGAGACATCCACTGAACTTCTTGTTTTTCTAATTTATCCAATTTCTTATTTTCCATGATAATCTAACTGTCAAGTTTTTCAATAAGGGCTTCCTCTGCAGTCAATTGTTGGTGCTGAAGTTTTCTTAGCAGTGTTCTTGTTTTCTGAAGATCTTTGTAAACGTCGCCATAAGATACATACCAATTGTTCATAACTTCGGTAAGTTTTTCTGCTTGCCTATAATACTGCTTGAGTAATTCGAGAGCTTCTAAAAAGGCTGTAAACTGATTTGTCATGAGGGAAGCTACCTTGACAGCTTGATCTTGTTGTTTCTTGAGAAGCTTGGATTGTAGCATCGACACGACAGACTCAAATAACTGATATGCTCTATCAAGAGGTGATGTCATGTTGGAACTGGCTGGAAGCATAATAACTTGTTGAGCTAAGTTTTCACATTTAGCGAGGAATGTAATATTTTCTTCCTGTAGCTGCAGTATCTGATCTGCTGACTCCTGTTGGCAACATCTTTGCACTCTGAAAACCACATCTTCGAGTAAATCAAGCTCTTCTTGGGAGGCCAACTGTGGCTGATAGCTTGTAGTAGATCCAAATTGATCTAAGTATACAAAGAGAGTATTTTCTGATTGGCCTTGTTGTGTTTGCTGCATTTGCAGTTGCTGCTGCAATTCTCTTTCTTTGCGTTTCTTCTCTTTGTTTTTCCTTCAGCTACTCTTTTCTTTTTCTTTTTCTTTGCTTAAGATTTTCTCTCTTGGCCCCTTATCTTTTTCGGCTGTTGCTGGATGACTGTCGCTGACTGCTTGTGTGCTGGCAACAGTTTGTTCTTCTTGGGTTTGTGTGCTTAGCACTGCTTCGGTGGTGACTGGAGTTTCGTGTTCAACAATTCCCGCACTTGGTGGAATGTCTGCTGGTATGCTGGATGTATCCATATTTCTTGCACTGGTATCTGGAACATTAGTATGCTCTAATGGTTCCGTTGTGTCGGCTGCAAAATCTTGAATGGCGGCTGGTTCCTTGGCTTGAATGGAAGCGGCTTCGACTGCTTCTGTCGTGGTTGCTTCTTTGTTGTGCTGCTGTGTAACTGGACTAGACTTGGATCCATCGACAGGGAGACTCGACTGACTTATCGAGAGTGATGGCAGGTCGACTGATGTTGTAAGTGGACTCAAAGAAGTGGTACTGTCGAACGGACCCGGACTAACTAAACTAGACTTAATTGTAGACTCGACATGGGGAGTGACAACTTGGGGTGGTTTTTCACTTTGAACGCCTTTCGGTAATGTATTAACTGGGAGAGGAGTATAGACATTTGTTTGTTGTGAATAAACTAGACCTAAAGGGTCGGGGTTTCTGATATGATGGGTCTTTTTGTGATCGACATTTTCTCGGAATGTCGATGGTAAAGGTAAAATTGTTGTTTGAATGGTGTTGGGGGGAGCTAAGTTAGCTGGGATAGTGGTCGGAGATGCAAAGATTGGTTGTTGAATGACCATCTCACGCCAGTTTGGACATAGTGTCGGGAGGTTTGCAACAAACATACTCAAAGCGGCATCTACTGAATTAATAGGAGCAAGTAATGCTAGAAAGCTGTTTTCTTCTTCTACTGTGGTTGGGGAAGAGGGGGGGGTCTGAATGGTTAGGTCGACATGGGGTTCGACCGGAATTTTAGGTTTTTTAATAAGAATTCTAGAGGACGGATACTTATCTGTTTCTAGAAATCTTTTGAACTGATCTTCGACAGGTAGTTTGTTCTTGGCTGCATCTTCAAGAATCTGAGTAGCAGTGTCGTATAACTCAATCTCATCTTCTTCCTTAGGTTCTTGAAATGTTACTTTTCTTTCCTTTTTCCCTGGGTTGGCATTACCTTGTTCTGTCGGGCTATAATGAGTTCAGCTGCTACCTTCTGTATGTTGTCATCTGTCAACAGATGTTCTAGGTTGTCAGACTTTGTGCTGTTGTCTAATTGTTCCCCGACTTTTGTTGATTCTATGTGCGGAGTCTAGGTAAGTTTTAACACCTTAGGGTTAGGTATCGACTCGGGTTGATAAGTGAAGGTGTTCATATACAACTGGCTTTCGTATGCTTCTTCCTGTTCCATATCAATGAGAGGCTCGACATAATTGAAATTGATTTTCCTTGCTTGGGCCGGAATAGCTAATACTTCGTTAGACTACCGACTTAACTCCGTGAAAATTTCACTTACCGAAGGGTAATAGTCAAGGCGCCTTGCTGGACCTGCTGCTCCTTCCATGTACCAGACCGCTGTATCATCCAAGGATAGTTGGATGTGTGCTGCCGGGGGTATACTTCGATGAACGTTCTATGTGACTTTCCATCTTGTCTCCATTGTTTTAAGGTCTATGAAGCATGATTCTAGCAAAAGTTTAACTGTTGTAGGCCCATGTCGACTTGTTACAGGTGCAAAACAACGGAAATACTCCATAAGGACAAGTCGTTCTTGCGAGAAATCCTTGTTTCCTTTCGATCGAAGATGGGTCATAGCAATCCATATGAGTACAAATGGGTAACGGATGCTAGTTCCCTCCTCTTGGCACTTATGGCATGTGTATTTGAGAATATCGGCCAAGACGTCTTCCCATTTGTATACTTTGTTGTTCATGGCCATATTCTTGACAGCTTCCAACATGTCGGTCTTCAAATCTGATCCCCTGCTTGTCCGTGAAAGTGCATGCGACACAATCTTGGCAGCAGCTCTATAATTGCCATATACAATTTGGCTCACGACTATGCCTCATGAGTTTTTTCCAGCAGGAGTATCAACAAACTCATCGACCAAGTCTGCGCCTGAACTTGTTGGTACAACGTCTCCCTTATCTAATAGGCCAATTATCTTGTGGATAATTTCTCCATTGATGTCGACCGGGACATCGAAATAAAGCTTGCCATTGTGATACCTGCTAACAATAAATTATGCAATGACTTCTTTAAGTCCTCTGAAGGTATCCAACAAGGGTTCCTTCATATAATGTAGAATTGTGGCTGTCTGTAATCGTCGTGCTTCCTCCCTCCAGCGACCGTCTGTTTCCTTCCCCCAATCTTCAATTCTCTTCCATGCTTTCTTCCAAGTGGGTTCTACTGCTTTCGCATTCCGAATAATCTGGAGTCTTGTTTCAAATGGTGTTTGTGCTTTTTCCAATTCCCTAACTGTCGTTGCAGTAGCTCTGGTAGCTGTTAAAGTTTTTGTGGGAGCCATGGCGGATTCAGGGTTCAAGAATGTGAAATTAGCTTCGGCGAGGTCAGGGAGCTCTGTATCTTGGAGTTCAAGTTCTTGGCAAAAGAGTGCCCAAGAATCCTCGAGCTCCGGATTTATGGTGGAGTTACTCGGCACGGGTGAACGGGACGTGGAGGCCTATATTTATGGTTGATTTGACGGGGTTATTAAAT
Source organism: Larix kaempferi (assembly GCA_027924585.1). Classification (NCBI taxonomy): domain Eukaryota; kingdom Viridiplantae; phylum Streptophyta; class Pinopsida; order Pinales; family Pinaceae; genus Larix; species Larix kaempferi. The sequence continues at coordinate 1,952,992 of BSBM01000755.1, read as the reverse complement.
TGGATTGACAGGCTATCGGCGCCCCATCAGGTGCATTACTTCTGGCGTCGTGGGTATCTCTAGCCTTTATTTCTTTGTCATCATGATGTCATGATACTTCGTTTGATGTGCTATGTCGATGGACTTCTCTAATTGAGTTTGTTCTGTCCAGGCTCCAATGCTTCTGTCGTGCCTGATTTTCCTCTGCAAATCGTTGGCATTCTTGTCGATGTCTATAATATCGATGGTTATGCGCCGGACTTTTTTCTCTGCTCTTCCATCCTTCTTCTGCCACTCTCTCGTCATTCTTTTTTTGTCATGCTCTGTTGTTATTCTTGATTACTTATAGTACTCTCATTCGGTTACTTCTTAACCGCTTTTTTTTTCAAATATTCATGACTTATACCATTTAAGTCGAGCGTCATTTACCGCTTTCTTGAAAACATTTCCTTGTAGTGTTTTCATTCAGACTGATCCGTTAGGATTTAATGCTTCGACAATATAAGGTCCCATCCATTCTGTATGCAGCTTCTTCAGCTTCCCTTTTACTCGGCTATTATAGAGGAGTGCCAAATCTCCAACTGACAGATTCTTATGTTTGATATTTCTATCGTGCCATGCTTTTTGTTGTTGTTTTTGGGCTCGTTGATGTTCTATCGCCAACTGTCGACTTTCATCCAGCTTAGACAGTTGTAGTATCTGTTCTTGTCGAGTATCTTCGATGTCAATATGTAAAGCTGCTGCAATGGTCGGTGCTTGTCGTTGAAAATGTAATGGGACGACAGCTTCTTGTCCATAGACAAGTGAGAATGGTGTTTGACCTGTTGTTCTTTTGTATGTTGTTCTATATGCCCAGAGAACAACAGGTATTTTGTCATCCCAGTCATCTTTCTCTGTGTTGCATATTTTCGTCAGTCCTTTTGTAAGTGTTTTTTTGAACGACTCTATGGCGCCATTCGACTGAGGATGGTACGCTGTGCTTATTCTATGATCAACTGCAAATTCTTTAATCAGTGCTTCAATGGTTTTACATACAAAATGCGTACCTTTGTCACTTATCAATGTTATGGGGCATCCAAAACATGTTATGATGTTTTTATAAATAAACTTAGCGGCAACTTTGCTTGAACATGTTTCGACCGGTTCTGCTTCTGCCCACTTGGTAACATATTCGACAGCAGTGATAATATATCCGGCACCTGTCCTTCTCCCCACTATTGGAAATGGTCCAATAAAATCGATACCCAAATTTCGAATGTTCAGCTAGGGTTGATTGGAACGAATGGCATTTTTGTTCTTGGGAGTGGTCGGCCCATGCGCTGACATCTATCACACTTAGATACAAATTCTCGACAGTCTTTATGAGCTGTCGGCCACCAAAGTCCTGCTTGCAGGATTTTTCTAGCTGTTATATCTGCATGATAATGTCCTCCTGCCGGTCCAGCATGAGCTTCTGCAAGTATATCCTGTCGTTCATGATCAAGTGCACATCGGCGTAATATATCATCCAAGCCAAGTTTATAGAGGAATCCATTGATCAGAGTGTAGGGGGCTGCTTTCATTGCTAAGATCTTCCTTTTTTTCTCAGCCATTCCTTCAGGAGCTTGCCCATCCTTGAGAAATTATGCAATTTCCGCAAGTTCTGGAGGGACTACTTCAATATGAAACAAGTGTGCATTCAATAAGTCATCTTCAATTCCTGTCGGTTCTTCTCCTATGTCGACTCTCGACAGGCGGTCTGGTCCGACACTAGCTTTTCCGGGTCGAATGATTACTTCAAATTCGAATTCTTGAAATAGTAATAGCCAGCAGCATAACCTCCCATGATGCAATGGTTTATTGACTAAGTATTTTAAAGCTTGATGATCTGTATAAAATACAAAAGGGTTAGCCAATAAATAATGACAGTATTTCTACAGTTCAAATACCATACCTAATGCTTGTTGGTTGTGGAGCCAGATCTTTCAGTCTCATAGATGATATTGTCTTAGCCGTGCACCCCGGAGGACTGTACACCCATTCTGCATTTTTAGGGGTTCGGGGGCGGAGCCCCCGCAAACGGGTGTTCGAGGGTAGTGCCCCTGAGAAATGGGGGTTCAGGGGAAACGCCCCCGAGAAAAAATTTTAGGGCTGTTTTCGCCAGCTGTGTTGTGGGCCCATGGTTTTGGGTATACCGTGGTATTTTCCCATTGTATTTCCCTTATAAAAGAAAGACATTGTAATATGGCTAGGGCATGATGTATTAGGTTTTATGCATTGTAAATATCTCTAAGATCAGGAGAGAGACTACGAGACAGTGAAGAGGAAGTGCAGCGGCTGTGCTGCAGGTTGTATCCCTTCACCTTACTGGACGGTAATAATAATAAGGACAGCCAAATTTAGTGTGGACGTAGCCCAAGTTGGGTGAACCATGATATATCTGTGTCTCTCTTGAAATGTGTATGTGTGATTATATTTGCATTTATATTTATTGTTATCTAACAATTGGTATCAGAGCCAAAGGTCTATTTGGCAGATAAACCCGCAGGAAGCTAGGGTTTCTGGTTCGAGTGGGAGCAATGGCGGAAGAAGGAAAGTTTAAGGTCGAGAAGTTTAACGGCCAAAGCTTCCAGTTATGGAAGATGCAAATGGAGGACTATCTGTACCAGAAGGATCTATTCCTACCATTGGGAGGAAGAGCAAAGCAGCTGGCAGCTATGAAGGACGAAGAATGGGAGGTTCTTGACAGAAAGGAACAATACGGCTGAGCCTGGCTTCGTCGGTGGCTTTCAATATCTCAAAAGAAACGACAAAGGAAGGTTTGATTAGCGCACTGGGTAAGCTGTATGAAAAACCCTCGGCCTCCAACAAGGTATTTCTAATGAAGCATTTATTTAATATGAAGATGTCTGAAGGTGGATCTGTTACTGATCATTTAAATAAGTTTAATACGGTTACAAATCATCTAAGTTCTGTAAGTGTGAACTTTGATGATGAGGTTAGGGCTCTTCTAATCTTGTGTTCATTGCCAGAAAGCTGGAATAGCTTGGTCATGGCTGTAAGTAACTCTGTCTCTGGTTCAAACACCTTGAAATTTGATGATGTTATTGGTGTTATTCTTAGTAGGGAAATGTGAAGAAAAAACACAGATGAGACATCAGGTAATGCGTTGACCATGGAGAGCGGAGGAAGACAAAAGGAGAGAGGAAAGAGCCAAGGTAATCATGGCAAGTCTAAAACGAGCAGATCCAAGTCCAGACTAGGAAAAATAGAGTGCTGGAACTGTGGAAAGAAAGGACATCTGAAGAAATACTGCATATCTCTAAAGAAGAAAGGAGATGCACATAAGGAAACTACCCAGTAAGCAAATGTAGCAGGTGATGTGTTACAAGATGCTTTGATTCTTGCATTAGATAATACTAGTGATTATTAGGTAGTAGATTTAGGAGCTTGATGTCATGCTACACCCCATAGGAAATACTTTCATGAGTATGTTCCTAGCGATTTTGGACATGTTTTATTGGGTGATGATGAGAAATGTAAAATTGTTGGAATGGGTAAGGTATGGATAAAAGTTAAGAATGGAACTGACTGGTTGTTGAAAGATGCTAGGCATATTCCTGCTATGAAAATAAATCTAATCTCAACAGGGCAGTTGGGAGATGGCGGCTGTCTATCTACATTTGGATAAAAGTGGTGGAAGATCACTAAAGGATCAATGGTGATAGCAAAAGGAGATAGGATAGGTACATTGTATTAATGTCCTCATAATACTGACCATTCTATCTCTTTAGCTTCCACAGGAACATATACAGCATTGTGACATCACAGGCTTGGCCACATGAGTGAGAAGGGGATGTAGATTCTCCACTCAAGGAAGTTGCTGCCAGATTTGAAGCAGGTAAGTTTGGAATTCTGTGAAAACTATGTTTATGGAAAACAAAAGAGAGTCATATTTCTCAGGGTTGGGAAATAGAAGAAGAATCAAAAGTTAGAGCTAGTGCATACAGATGTATGGGGACCGGCTCAAGTACAATTTCTTGGTGGCTCTCATTATTATGTTACATTTATTGATGATGCAACTAGGAAAACTTGGGTTTATTGCCTCAGACAAAAATCTGATGTGTTTGCTAATTTTAAGAAGTGGAAATCTTTGGTTGAGAATGAGACAGGGAAAAGGTTGAAGTGTCTCAGATCTGATAATGGAGGTGAGTACTGCAGTAAGGAGTTTGATAGTTATTGTTCATACCATGGAATTTGTAGAGAGAAGATAGTCCCAGGAACACCACAAGAAAATGGTGTATCAGAAAGGATGAACAGAACGATCATGGAGCGTGCAAGGTGTATGAGACTGCATGCAGGGTTGCTCTTACAGTTTTGGGCGGATGCTGTAAATACTGCTGTTTATTTAATAAACATAGGACCTTCAAGTGCTTTGGATGGTGGTATTTCAGAGGAGGCATGGACAGATAAAAATGTAAACTACTCATTTCTGAGAACGTTTGGTTGTGAAGCATTTGTCCATATTGATAAAGAAAATAGAACAAAGCTTGAAGCTAAATCCAAGAAATGTACCTTTATTGGATATGGGGTTGATGAATTTGGTTATCGCTCATGGGATTATGAAAATAACAAAATCATTAGGAGTAGAGATGTGATATTCAAGGAAAAGGTCATGTATAAAGATCAGTTGCAGGGAAAGAAACAGGAAAAGGAAACCACAGAGTACACAGTACTTGATGAAATTCAAGAAAATGAAGTTCCAAAGGTGCCAAAAAATCAAGAACAACAGCAAGTACCTAAAACTCCTGCAACTACAAGAAGATCTACCAGGTTAAGTAGACTCTCTGAACGATACTCTCCTTCAATGTATTATTTGTTAATGACTGATGCTGGTGAACCAGAATGTTATGAAGAAGCAGTGCACGTCGAAACTAAAAAGAAGTGGGAGCAAGGCATGAATGAGGAGATAGACTCATTGGTAGGAAACCAGACTTGGGATCTGGTTCAGTTGCTTGCTAGTAAAAGAGCATTGCAGAACAAATGGATTTACATGTTGAAGGAAGAAGGAGGAGGTAAGATGCGGTACAAGGCCAGACTTGTTGTAAAGGGGTTTGCACAGAAGAAAGGTATTGATTTTGATGAAATATTTTCTCATGTTGTTAAGATGACTTCAATTAGGACTAACTTAAGTCTAGTGGCGGTAGAAGATTTGCATCTTGAACAGTTAGATGTAAAAACAACCTTTCTCCATGGGGATTTGGAGGAAGAGATATATATGCAGCAGCCACAAGGGTATGAGGTCAGAGGTAAGGAGAACTTGGTATGTAGGTTGAAAAAGAGTTTGTATGGCTTGAAGCAAGCCCCAAGGTAGTGATATTTAAAATTTGACAGGTTTATGACAGAACAAGGTTATAGTAGATGTCATTCTGACCACTGTGTTTATTTCAAGAAGCTAGACAATGAAAGATATATTATCTTGTTATTGTATGTGGATGGCATACTTGTTGCAGGGTCTAACATGCAGGATATAAATGTGTTCAAAAGGAAGCTAGCTAATTCATTTGCGGTGAAGGATTTGGGTGCTACAAAGCAAATCCTTGGTATGAGAATAACCAGAGACAGGAAAAATCGCAAATTGACGTTGTCTCGAAGTGAGTACATACAAAAGGTGTTGGAGAAGTTTAGATTGCAGAATGCAAAACCAATTAGTACACCTTTAGCCAGCCATTTCAATCTGAGTAAGGAAATGTGTCCCAAGACATAGGAAGAGACAGATTACATGTCCAAGATTCCCTATCAATCAGCAGTTGGCAGCTTGATGTATGCCATGGTGTGCACAAGACCAGATATTGCACATGTAGTGGGAGTTGTGAGCAGATATATGAACAATCCAGGTAAAGAACATTGGAGGGCAGTACAGTGGATTCTTGGGTATTTGAGAGGTACCACCACTTAGGCATTATGTTTTGGAGGTTCAGACACTATTCTACAGAGATATATTGATGCAGATATGGCAGGTGATAAGGATAGAAGGAGGAGCACCACAAGGTATGTGTTTACTATAGGTGGAACTGCAGTAAGTTGGATTTCGAGACTGTAGAAGGTTGTTGCACTTTCAACAACGGAAGCAGAGTATGTTGCTATTACAGAGGTTAGTAAAGAGATGATTTGGTTGCAGAGGTTTATGGAAGAAGTGGGTAAGAAGCAGAAGGATAGCAGGTTGTATAGTGACAGCCAGAGTGCCATTCATCTTGCAAAGAACTCATCATTCCATTCCAGGACTAAACATATACAGCTCAAGTACCATTTCATACGCTCTGTTTTGGAAGATGAATTGTTGAAGGTGGAAAAGATACATACTAGCCAGAATCCTGCAGACATGTTCACAAACATAGTGACCAGAGAGAAACTGAGTTCTTGCTCGGTTTCGGTTGGCCTTCTAGCATGAAGGTGAAGAGGAGAAATTTTCCAAGTCCAAGTCTAGTAAGTGGAGCAGCGGTGGAGTTGTTGTGATCAGTCTCCAAGTGGGAGATTGTTGGTTGTGGAGCCAGATGTTCCAGTCTCATAGATCATATTGTTTAGCCGTGCACCCCGGAGGATTGTACACCCATTTTGTATTTTTAGGGGTTCGGGGAAACGCCACCAAGTCATGGGGGTGTGGGGGCAGAGCCCCCGTGAACGGGGGTTTCAGGGGAAACGCCCCCGATAAAAAAATTTGGGGTTGTTTTCGCCAGCTGTTTTGCGGGCCCATGGTTTTGGGTATATCGTGGTATTTTCCCATTGTATTTCCCTTATAAAAGAAATACATTGTAATACGGCTAGGGCATGATGTATTAGGTTTCATGCATTGTAAAGATCTCTAAGATCAGGAGAGAGACTGTGAGACAGTGAAGAGGAAGTGCAGTGGTTGTGCTGCAGGTTGTATCCCTTCACCTTCCTGGACGGTAATAATAATAAGGACTGGCAAATTCAGTGTGGACGTAGCCCAAGTTGGGTGAACCACGATATATCTATGTCTCTCTTGTAATGTGTATGTGTGATTATATTTGCATTTATGTTTATTGTTATTGCTCTGCGATCTTGTTTTTCTAACAATGCTTCCCTTTCGGTCGTAGAATAATTTCTTTCAGCTTTATTCAATTTTGGACTGGTGAATGCATTAGGGTAATCAATGCCATCTTCTCCTGGTTGGGTTAAAATGGCATCGATTGCTATTCCAGATGTGTCAATATGTACATGAAATTTCTTTGACCAATCCGAAAATCGGAGGATGGGTGCTTCGACCATTTTTCTTTTCAACATGTTAAATGAGCTGTCGCATTCCTCCGTCCACCTATAATCTCAATCATCTTTAGCAATTCTTCGAGAGGATAAGTCATATCGGAATAATGTCTGATAAACTTCCTGTAATATCTAGTATGACCCAACAAGATCCATACTTGTTCCGAATTAACTAGAGGCTTCAGGTCAAGGATAATTTTGATCTTCGCGTAATTGACCTTGATTCCTTCTTTGCAAACTACATGGCCTAGTAATATGTCGATGGGTGTCGCAAAAATGCACTTTTTAATATTTAGCGACAATTGTATCTGTCGACATCGTTCCAACATCAGTCGAAGCAATTTGCAATTATCTTTTAGCATTGTATAGATCGTCCAATCATCAAAGTATACAACCATGGTTTTGTAGATATATTCTTGAAATGCTTTGACGACAATTCTTGAGAAGACCGCAGGTGCGTTCTTCAAACCGAAGGGCATAACTTTGTACGCGAATGACCCGAATTTGCACACGAATGTTGTCTTTTTCTGATCTTCTTTTGCAATAGGTACTTGGTTGTACCCCGAGAATCCATCCGTGAAGGAGTAACACTCATGCCCTGCAACTTCATTAATAATTTCATCTGCGAAAGGAGTTGGAAAGGGATCTGTGAGTATTACCTTGTTCAGCTCGTGAAAGTCGACACAGATTCTCAATCGTGTCGGATCTTGTTTCTTTGGCTGAACAACCATTGGGCTTGCCCATTCCGACTGGTCAATAGGATATATGATTCCGACTGCAAGCATGCTATCGATCTCCTTTTTAACGATATCCTTATATTTGTGAGCAAGCTTGTAGGGTCTTTTCTTTACAGGTCTGGCGTCTAGTTTAATATCAATTTTCATCTCGTCAATTTCCTGTACAAGTCCTTTCAAGTCTCTATAGTCTCGAGCAAATACGTCTTGAAATTCTTTGAGGATACTGGAGATGTATGTTGTTTTCTCCTCACTCTAGTAATCACCAATATTTGCCATTTTTAGTTGGTCGTCATTTGAAATATCTACTTCCTTTATTTTAATCTCCGCGTCCATCCATTCTGGTGCACGACTGTTACTTATCTGTCTTTCACCTTCTTTGATTTGTGTGAAGGTTTTTGGAAAGTATTTTTCTAACAACCTTTCGGGTTTGTCTTTTTCGACAATTTAGGTGCTAAAGATTGTTTTTACGGGCTTCGACACGTCGGGATGACCCTTTCTCCATTGAAAACTCTTTTCGACTAATATCTCCATTTCTAGGATTAATCTTGTCGAATGCTGGCTTTCTGTCGACTTTATGTTGTAGTAGGTAGTAGGTGGGTGCATAATCTTATGCTTTTCTGCAAGTGTTAAGGTTTTCGTCGGCCGCAGAAATTCTTTGATGCTTCTACTTGCTTTGACCAGCTTCTCATCCTGCAGAGAGAACTGGAAGTCCTTGATGAAATTTTCTTTTAAGTCTTTCTAGAAGAAATTTTCTCCTCTCGCTTCTTCCATTTTTTACCATTTGTTAGGTAGATCATCAAGTGTTCTGGGGAAGAGGTGAGGCCAGGCTCTTTCATCTTTATAGCCCAATTTTCTCCATTCCCTTTTGCAACAGTCGATGTGGATTTCAGGATTTTGTCCTTGTGTAAACAAAGGGATGTCGGCTTGAGTTGTCAATTTTATACCTCCAAACCTTTCTATGAAAAATGTTGATGCAGTATTCCAGTTTTGGAGTTTCGACTGATGGGTGTCCCACCATCTCGCAGCTTGACCAGTAAATGTCTCTACCAAACATTGTAGTCGGCCTTTCTCTCCAACATGTATTGATACCTGTTCAACATGTACAATAGGTGAATCACGTTCTTTATATCTTAATGTCGAATTACCTGATTGTGCATTTCTGTCTAGAAAAAGTGTTGGATATGATCGCATTTTTCATTTGAATATCTTCGGTGTGTATGATACTGAGAGACATTTCTTTGTTTGCTTCTTTGAGATGGATTCCACAATCCAACATTCTTTCGCATGTAAATCATAGTTCTCTATTTTCCTGTCATAGAGATCTACATCGAAATTGTATCTGAGCGAGACAGGATCTCCAAGGTGAAATTCTCCTTGGGTATTTGGCTCAATGCGATCTTCATTATTGTCTATGCGGTAAAGCTGTCGAATATCATTATCGATTTCTGTAGGTTCCGACCATGGTTCTCCCTAAGATGGGAATATTGGTACGATAACCTTTTGCCCGTTGCCTTTCAACTTGATACGACTTTTGTCTAAGGAAATTGAGGCCTTCATCTTTCGTCCCCAAGGTCAACCAACCAAGGCAGGGAAAGAGCTTGCATCATCCTTGGGGGTGATGATCTCAAAATATATTATTGACGTGATGCCTTTGATGGAAGTTTCGAATCCTTTCCATACTCCAATCGGCTCAATTAATCCTTGATCTACGAGCTTTAGATATATGCCTCATTCCTGCAGTTGTGGTCGACCGAGTTGGTCCCAGGTATCACGAGTCATGATATTCACTTGGGATCCAGAATCTAGTACGACTTGTCGTACATGATATCCGTTTATGTCGAGGTCGACTAATGGGTCAGCATCATTTTTCTCTTTTTGTTTTAATCAGAAAGTGTTTTTAGTTTGTCTTTGCTCAACATGTTTATATTTTAATTTATGCAATAGGTCAATCATTTTTCCTACAGCTTCCTCGTTTGAAATTAATCTGGGCAATTCATTGAGAACTTCCTGTCGGTTTTCTTGAATGTCTTCGTGTGCTGCTAAGTCATGAAATATGTCGGATGTATCTTTGTACACATATTTTTTTTATAGGATTTGGGTAATCCTCTTTATCAATAATTCTACTTATCTATGGCTTATTTTGACCAATGTGAGTGCCTTGCCTAGTTACAATTTGCAAGTTTTTGAAGCACGTCATTTTTTGAAATACAAGATAAAACATGAACATTCTTTTTATTATTTATTTTCTCAATCATGGTAGGGCAATCCTCTAAATAGTGATCGCCTACCCCACACTTTGTACAAAATTTAAGATCAGTTCTTTCCTTATAAGGGCATTCTACATGCCGATGATCCTCACTGAGACATGTGAAACACGCACCAGGTCGATTAGGTCGAATACCGCGACCTCTACTGCCACGACCATGACTCTGGTATCCTCCACGTCTATTGTAGTCGTCATATCGCCGATCATACCGACGGTCATTATACCTTGGGTATCTGTCGTTCCTGTTTTGATTGTACCGGTTATTTCTTCCATCATTTCTCTCGAATCTGTTGTTTGCTGTATTTCTGTCGTGATTCTACTTGACAGAGTTTTTCTGGTACACTGCATGGTAATTTTGTCGATTTTTCAGGTTCAGATGACATTCTTCAATTGCATGTGTATTCACTTCACAAATTTGACACCATCTTGCCTTCTTGTTTTTTAGATTGTATGGACAATCATTTGTGGTATGGGAATCATACTCTTTGCACAGATCATAGAAACATCTGGATTGAATGAGTTTCACTTCTTGTCGTCGATCCTCAATTCGACAAGAATCTTTGGTTTGTCCTGAAGTTCGACAAGTTGTACACCACAATTCTTGCCCTTTTAGAGTCATATTTCGGATAGCCTGCTCCATACTTTCAAGGCGTTCGTCGACGTATCTATCCATGGATACTGGAGGGTATTCATCGTCCATTTCAATTTCTAGTGCTAGTTTTAGTGCCTCTGCATAAGTATTAACACTTTGTCGATGGACATGTATTTTTATTTTATTTATTAGACTGGCAATAAACCATTTGATTAATAGTTTTTCTTCGATTTCATAGTCTAATTTGCTCAGGAGGTCTTTGAACCTCTTGTCATACTCCTTGACAGTTTATGTCGGCTTTTGGATTGTCGTCTTCAGTCGTTCTGCCACCAGGTATGTCGCATCTTCAATCATGAAAAAGGCCAAAAAGCTTTGTTTGATTTGTGCCTTGGTTGCATTTGGTGACTTTGCTATGTACCCCATGTACCATGTCAGTGCTCTTTTTCTCAACGAACCAACAAACTACGCAACCTGTCTTTATTCGCTAGTGATTTGATTGGCTGTCCATATTGCCTTGCACACAAACCAGTGTCTTCTCGGGTCTTCATCACCTTCGTAGAACGGAAGATGTGCTGTTGAGTGTGCCATGTCTGCTGATGTATTATTTTGAGAATTTGATGGTGGTGTGGGTGGGTTATTTCCACAATCAGAATTTAGTGCTTTGTCAATTTGAATTAGCTGTTACTCTGGAATTGGTTCTCTGTCTTCAGAATGAGTGATTATAACTTCTTATGTATCACCAGGTCTTCCTTCTTCTACCACTTCTGTCAAAATCCAGTTAAAGTTCTGCTCGAACGGGATTTCCTTAATCTCATACTTTCCGACGTACTCGACGAGTCGCTCAAATTTGGTATTGGCAGGGGGGGTGCTTCCTCATGCTCTAAGTACACTAGATGAAAGCTTCTATTCGAAAATTCGGGTTGAAAAGACACCCAATTTCCTTCCTCCGGCCAATGAATCAATAGTCTATTAATATCATCGCCTTATATACTTCGACGACTCCAAATTCTCGATTGACCAGCATGGAGACCGAGATTTTCCTCGACAATTTCTTACACCCGAACGCTTTGTGTTAAATGAAATGGAGATAGAGGTGTTACCGTTTCAGGTATTTGAACTTGGAGAGCTCTACCACGCTCTATCCACAAGTCTTCATCCATCGGCGACAGGTCTTCTTCGACACCCCGATCATCGCGGGCTCGGCTTGACTCTGGCAGATTTCCTTCTGCGTCTGTCACGACATTTGATCCTCACGTCCTCCAGAGCGCAATTGCTTGCTACCGCAGCTCTTCCCGCCGCTGCCTCCTCTTTTCTCTTTCAATTTTCTAGATATCTGGGGTGCTTTTATGACTCAAAAAGTCTGCCTTTGTCGGGTTTTCTTCCACTACTGACCATGTCGTCTTGTCATATGTCGATTTTCATCAAACTAGGTACATCAGAGAATGACTCATCACCCCCCCAATGCCAGCCCGAAGGTGTTCAAGAAAAATTCCCATTCGCGCTCCTTTACAAATCTTTCCCACTTACGTTCTTTCTCCTTCCAATTAGAGTTCGGAAGGGCCAGGAGCAGCGACGGTCGTGTTTCGACGATATGCGCAACGCCTTTGTCGATCAGAAATTTGAACAATAGAGTCGGCAGAGAACACAGAAATTGATCAGCTAATTCGGTGAATAACTTTCTTCTTATTTCGTCAACCAAGACGCGGTCTTCAATCGCCTGTTCTTCATAGAAATTGTTTGCAATATTTTCGCACCACTCCGACAGATTCGTGCAGCCTCTGTTGATCAACTTCGACAGCAACTTCCTCTCTGCTTCATCCACTGGTATTTTCATCCAGAAGCTTCTTCAAGGCGGTCGGCACAGATTGTACAAATCTCTCATGGGTCTTAGAGAAGAATCGATCTCTCGCTTGGCTAATCATCAGCTTGTTTCGTCGTGCATAGTTTTGCAGATAATTCACAATTTTCTTCTCCCACCAATCTCTAATCTCTTGTTCTAAAATCATAGGTCATGCTGCTTATTTGTTTTTCATGTATCAACTGGCAACGGAACTAGATGTTGTAGTCCCAAGGTTCATGAGGTTACCATAGCTACATTACATAATATAAGCAAGCACACACAATGATACAGATACAGGAGACGAGACAGATAGAGAGAACACAAGCCTTTATATTAACCAGCAAGAGTAGAATACAATCATAGAACCAATCTTAACTAATACATCGGCTCAACAACCTATATATATATGCAAATACAGTTACATAACCGTCTGTCGGTCTATCCAACCGACCCGACCTATACTAGTCGACGCGACTTGTCGACATATGCTTAAAAATGGTCAGGCGGAGGGCCTAGTCAATAGGCCGACCTAGGCCCCTCCAACATATACAAAACGAAAGCTTCCCCCTCCAAGCTTGTTACTTTCATGAAAATTATCTATTGATTCTATGAGTGATTCTGAGGTGAAGATAATTTGTTTATGCTTCAATAGTGTTGATTTTGGGTAATATTCATGTATTTTTTTTGTTAGATATAGTAATTAACTCCCGCTTTACCTTTAAATTTATATTATTAGAATCCAAGTTTAGTTCAATTAATAAAGCATGCATGTATGAGCTAGGTTGGGGTTTTAACTTTTCCAATAAGTTTTTAAATACACCTTTAGACTTTCATTATTCGCATCAATTAGATCTTTTATTTATCAATAAAGATTGAAAAAGTCATAGCTCATTCTGATTAATCTTTTTCTTAATTCTCTCCCTCCAACCTTCATATTAATATCAGATCGAAAGAAGAAGATCAATTAGAACATAGGAGACAACAAAAATAACTTTTTCTTGTGAAAATCGCAAGCCACTCCACTACCCAATCCCAAGCAACGCAAGTAGCACCCCTATCGAGTCGTGTTTTTTTTTGTGAAAAAACCTGGGTGGTCCATTACACAGGTGCGATTTCTTTATAAAAAACACACTTTATCACTTCCCCAAATGCGTTTACGATTAACTCTTCCAAAATAGTGAGTTTTTAACTTTGCCCAAAGTTTTAAATCCTACATGGGTTTATTATAATCCTTAAAGTGATGTAAAAAGGGAAAAAAAGGTTGCTTCCATGGTTGAAATAGTTTTCTCCATGTTATAAAAACAAAAAGGGTTTGTTCCTTTTTTCAAAACGTTTATTTAAAAAAAGTTTTAAAAAAAAGGGGAATTCTTACCTAAAGTTTTTTTTTTTAACTTTTGTAAAAGGCTTATAAAGTGTGATTTTTTTTTAAAAGAGAAGTTTTCTTTTTTGAAAGTCAATGAAAGATTCTGCAATGTTTATGGCTTCTAGCAGCTACAACCAATTATAGATTTCTTCTTTTACGGAGAAAAAGACTATGATATATGTGCCACAAGGATGGCGGCCTACTTAAGATCAAAATATGTGTGGGAATATGTTGTGCATGGTTACTCTGAACCGACAGATGATGCAGCTAAACAAGCTCTGTTAATGGAGAAAATTATATCCCGAGGATTCACAGGAAGAATGATGCGAAAGCATTGCATCATATAATGAACACCTTGGATAATGACATATTTCCAAAGGTATCAGCTTCATTACACGCCAAAGGAGCATGAGAAATATTGGCGACTAGTTACCAGGGTGCTGGTAAGGTGTAAACTGCTAAACTTCAAAACTTAAGAATAGATTTTGAATATCTAAAGATGAAAGAATAAGACATAGTGGATTCTTTTATGACTTGAGTCATGGGGATAGTTAATCAGCTGAATACCTATGGTGAAAAGATTGACGATCAAAGGGTGATTGAAAGGGTTTTGAGATCCCTACCCAACAAATTTGACCCAAAATTTGCAGCAATTAAGGAAGCGAAAGATCTAAGCACCATGTCTGTAGATGAGTTGACACAATCAATGCTATCATATGAATCTAGACTCAATAGAAATGAGGAATCCTCTCTGGAGAATGCTTTCAAAGCACAAATCTCATTCTCGAAAGGTAGAGGAAGATGCAGAGGCAGAGATGGATCGAGAGGAAGAGGTAGAAACGATCAAAGCAATGGAAAGGAAGATCAAGATCATGAACATGAACATGAAGATAGGAACTATAACAAAAAGAGGTCAAATAAATCCAATATTAAGTGTTATTATTGCAATAAATTTGGCCATTATGCTAATGAATGTAAAAATAAAAAGGTTGATGAGGCAAAACAAAATGCAAATGTGACTAACACCTATGAGAAGAATGAAGACTTGTTATTTCTTACATGTCATGTTGCACACGAAATTCCTAAAAAAATTTAGATTTTAGATAGTGGTTGCAGCAACCATATGACTGGTGATAGAAGTCTAGTTGCATACCTAAATGAATAAGTAAAGACATAGGTTAAAGTCGGAACCGATGAGATAGTTCTAGTAGTTGTAAAATGAGTGGTCAACATATTGACCAAACAAGGCCAACAAAAGACTATAACAAATGTATATTATGCTCCAGGAATGAAGCATAATTTACTCAGCATTGGGAAACTCACTGAAAATAAATATAGACTTGTCAGACTGTGCCATATATGAAAAACCTCCCAGTAGATAGTTAATCATCAAGGTACAAGTGACTAGGGACAAAATGTATCCACTAGTCATGAGTTGCAATAAGAAGATAAGCTATTTTGCCCAAAAAGAAACATGCACGGATGATTATTGGCTATGGCATTTCAGATTTTGACATCTTCACTTTGCTGGTCTAAATTTATTGCAACAGAAAGATATGATTAAAGGATTACCTCCTATGAAGGAGCCAACAAGAACATATGAGTGTTGCATTCTTGCAAAGTAGCACAGGGATAGCTTCCCTAAAGGTATGTCTCGAAGAGCACATGCACCTCTAGAACTTGTTCATTCTGGTCTATGTGGTCCAATGTAGAATCAGTCACTTGGTGGCAGCTATTATTTTCTTACTTTCAGTGACGATTTTAGTAGAAAAACATGGGTGTATTTCTTTCGTTATAAGTCAAAAAATTTTGGCAAGTTCAAGGAATTTAAGGCTTTGGTTGAAAACCAGAGTGGCCATCAACTCAAAGTATTAATATCAAATAGAGGGGGAGAGTATGATTCAAAAGATTTCCATGCTTACTGCAAATATCATGGAATCAAGAGGAAATTCACTACAATACATACACTCAGTAGAATGGTGTAGCAAACGCAAGAATAGAACCATCATGAATATGGCAATGAGCATGTTGAAGGGAAGAAAATTGTCTCATGATTTTTGGGGAGAGGCAGTGACTTGTGCTATTCATGTGCTGAATAGATCTCCCACCAAAATTGTGAAGAAAAGAGTACCACAGGAAGCATGGACATGTATGCCTTGTAGTGTTTCTCATCTTAGAATATTTGGTTGCACTGCTTATGCTCATGTACCTAAAAAAATAAGAAAAAAGCTAAATGGCCAGAGTGAGAAATGCATCTTTCTTGGATACGGTGAAGACTCTAAAGTTTACAAGCTATATAAACCTATGACCAAAAAGGTTATCATAAGCAAATATGTTTTGTTCAAAGAGGAAGAGTCATGGGTTGGAACCATAGATAAGGTTGGGGCAGCTGCAATACCTCAACCAAAAGATGAAGAAGAAGAAGAGAAGATTGGATGGCAGGGTCGAGTAGCATCATCACCGGTAACAAGTACTCCAACAAGGATACCAAGAAATTTAGTTTGGGGTGAAGCATCGAAATCAATAGATCGATACACTCCTAGTACGCAATCACGTAATGAATATGATCATTGTAATCACGGGGGCTTCACTAAAAGGCAATATAATATCACGTTCATTCATATTGCGGTATTAAATATTCATGAAAACCAAAAAATTATATTTCTTATATATTAAGGGGAAAAGGGTTTTTTTTATTTAATGTAACAATACAAAAATACTTGGCGTCTTTTTTATATGGGCAGGCTGACAAATATCCGCCAAATGGAGATGGCAAGATCGCGGTTGGATGAGAAATCGGGTTGAGGCAAGGCTCGAGCTTACCAGTACGCAGGGAAATCGCGTCTTGAGGCATGCTTGAGGCCATGGGTTTCGTGCTAAAGTGGGTTTCCAGTCGATCATAGTTGAGAGACAATGGTCATTGACAACCAATTGTTACCAATAGCACTCAGCTAGTTGTTACCAATAGACTTGGGAGGCTCTAAGCCTCCAGGGCCTGTTATAGGCCCTCGATAGGCCTTGGGGGCTTGAATACCCAACCACTCGTTCCTACTACAGGCCTTGGGAGGTTTAGTTAGCCTCCTAGAGTTTTTTACAGGCCTTGGGGGATTGGATACTTAGCCCACAATAGGCTTAGTCAGTGATTAGGGAACTGCAACATGCAATCTAAATGTTGTACTATGTGCATTGGCTCTAGTGACATACAAGAAGTGATCTCCCATCTCTTCATTAGACCATTATATATTGCAAATCATAATGATATGTGGTTGATTAATTACATTGTGAGTGAAGTAATGTGCATCCACAATATACATCGAAAGAAGCAAGGTACATTGTAGAATGCATGTGGGGTCATAAGAGGGGTATCATATCAATATACTAGGTAGAAATATAAATGGATATAAAAAATGTTAATGAAAAAATTGATACATACAATATCTAGTGAAAATAAGGGTTTTTTTAAATTGGGAAGGCATATTGAGAGGGGGTTTTTATATTGGAGGGTATTTTCCAATATTTAGTGAAATTAGGGGTATTGTTTCATATGCCACGAACGAACGTGCTATGATAGCGGTTTATTGAGTGAATCCCCCGTGATTGTAATAGAAAGACTAGAAGATTAGAAGATATTTATGATGAATTGGATGCAAATACCAATTTTGATTTTATTGCTAGTCAACCTATGTCTTTTGAAGAGGCATCAAAAGAAGAGAATTGGGTAAAAGCTATGGATGAAGAGATAGATTCCATGAAAGAAATGGCACATGGGAACTTTTTGACCTGCCTAAAGAGAAACTTATTGGTGTGAAGTGGGTCTATAAGACAAAACTCAATGAAAAAGGTGATATTGATAGGTACAAGGAAACACTAGTAGCAAAAGGTTTTGTAGCAACCATGAATTGATGTTGAATAAATTTTGCACCAGTGGCCAGATTGGACACATTGAGAGCAATCTTAGCAATAACAGCTTAGAACAAGTGGAAAGTGTGTCAGGTGGATGTCAAGCTGACATTCTTGAATGAGATTCTTGAGGAAGAAATTTATGTGCAGCATCCACAAGGGTATGAAATCAAAGAACATGAAGAGAAAGTTTACAAGTTGAATAAATCTTTATATGGGATCAAGCAAGCTCCAAGAGCTTGGTACAACATAACTGATTCTTATATGATCATAAATGGTTTTAGCAGAAGCAACATCGAACCAACACTTTACACAAAGGTAAATCAATATGGACAGATTTTGATAGTTTGTTTATATGTTGATGATATGATTTTTATAGGTAATCTATTAGTAGATGAATTCAAGGCAACAATGAAGAAAGAGTTTGACATGCTAGATCTAGGTTTGATGAAGTTCTTTCTTGGCATAGAGGTAGAACAGTTAGAAAAAATGTATGTTTATTTCTCAAAGTAAATATGTTAATAATGTGCTTAAGCGATTTAGAATGCTTAATTTCAAACCGACACCTACACCAGTGACAATAGGTACAAAGTTGAGGAAATAAGATGACAGTCCCAAAGTAGACCCAACATTGTATAAGAGACTTGTATGAAGTCTTATGTATCTCACAACTATGATACCCAATATTATGTATGCAGTCAGCTTGATTTCTAGGTTCATGGAGTCTCCCAAAGGCTCGCAATGGCAGGTTGTAAAAATGATCTTATGATATGTTGCAGGGACTTCAAGTTATGGAATTCTATACTCAAGCAATGAGTATGATGTTTTGACAGGTTTTACTGACAGTGATTTTGTAGGAAGCTTAAATGACAGGAAGCACACTTCCGGTCATGTTTTTCATTTTGGATCGGGAGTGATTTCATGGGCATCCAAGAAGCAACCCATTGTGACTATTTCATCAGCAGGAGTAGAATATGCAGTAGCAAAATCAATGCCATGCCAAGTAGTCTAGTTATGCAGAGTTTTGGAGGGTCTTCAGCAGAAACAAGAAGGACCAACAACAATCTACTGCGACAACAATTCAACGATCGCCCTGTCCAAGAATAATGTATTTCACCAAAAGAGAAAGAAAATTGATACCAGATCACTTGATAAAAGAACTTGTGAACAATGGTGAATTTCATGTAGAGCATTGTAAATCGATTGATCAATTGGCTGACATAGTCACAAATCCATTGACAAAAGATATTTTTGAAACTCATAGAGATAATTTAGGCATTGCAAAAGCTGCAGTAGTCAGTGGTCGTAATTAAGAGTGAGTGTTAGAAATAGTAATTAACTCCTACTTTAGCTTTAGTTCTATTATTAGAAGTCAAGCTCAATTCAGTTAATAAAGCATGCAAAAGCATAAAGCATGCATGAAAGAGATACGTAAGGGTTTTAGATTTTCCAATAAGTGTTTAAATACACCTTCTTTGTCTTAATTATCTGCCTCCAACCTTCGTTTTTGTGTAGAAGAAAAGATGAGTAACAATCTAAGAGCTTCATGGGATAACATAAATTTAATGATGTGAAACAAAGGTCAAAGTGTATATTCCACCTTCATTCTACATGCGAGTCATTGGGCTCAGTGAAATTGTAGATTTTAGAGTCTTCATCATGACAAACATACATATCACTAATGCTAGAAGGCTAGAAGCAGGGCTCCCATAATTCCCAATATTATGGGTATTCTTTTTGAGGAACCACTCGTCTAGTAGAACATGTAATATATTGTGTTGTTATTGATAAAAGTTGGAACAATCAAATTGTAAAATCCCGAATTGGCGCAAATCGTAAAGTTGAATGCAACAAAACAAAGAGAGATTATATGTACATTACTTGTTCCATCCGACCAAGGAGTCTGGATAGCTCCTTCTATAGGGTTTGTAGGTGGATGAGTAGTAGTATTACTCCATGCAAACATGGTAAAAAAGGGGTATATTTCATATAGGGCCATGTAGCTTCCCAATAGTGCTTGAGCTCCTTGATTCATGGAAAAACATCCTCGTAGGTTAACCGTTGCTAATTGAAAATAAGATTTGTAATCCTAGATGGATATATCTCTCCAACACTGGACTCTACAACCATAAATGATGTTAACAGAAGAATATGCAACTGATTCTTCAGCAGATCCCTTTCGGGCATGATCATAAGCCTTATTACATAGGTTAGAAAGGAGATTATAAGTAATGTTTCCAAAATGATTTGGACTATATGTATTCATGATATCGTATATGCTCGTCATATGCATCCCATTGGTGTTTAGTGTTAAGAATGAAGTGTAAAAACTTCTTATCCGTATCCAGACATTATAGAAGAATCTCGTATCCGGGTCATGGGAAGATGTTCTGTCTTCGAATAAGATAAATATATATAGCTAAAAATATGAATGGATAGATAATGATAAGATATTACAATGAGGCTCGTCTTTATAGGCTTGAGCATGCATAGTGAAGGGTTACGCTCTTTCACTTTAGTAATTAATATATTGTTTTATATTTGTTACATTGCCTCTCTCTTATAAAGGCTTTGTCCTCAAAGCCTTATAATGTTGTCACACCATTCCTTATGACGTCGTAGATGACAAAACATGTCAATACGAAATTCTAAGTGTAGAGCATAGTAAAAACTTATTATCCGTATCCAGATATTATAGAAGAAGCCTGTATCCGGGTCATGGAAGAAGATGTTCCATCTTCGAATAAGATAAATATATATAGATAAAAATATTAATGGATAGATGATGATGATAAGATATTACAATGAGGCTCGCCTTTATAGGCTTGAGCATGCATAGTGAAGGGTTACACCCTTTCAATTTAGTAATTAATACATTATTGTTTATAATTAATATATT
Organism: Larix kaempferi; assembly: GCA_027924585.1. Lineage (NCBI taxonomy): Eukaryota > Viridiplantae > Streptophyta > Pinopsida > Pinales > Pinaceae > Larix > Larix kaempferi. Next base: position 1,932,153 of record BSBM01000755.1, on the reverse strand, counting down.
ATTTTATATTTGTTACAAAGAAGAAGCTATAGGTGTCATATCACAGGAAGCCGTCATCTCGCCATACTTGACCACCTATGGCGTTTCTGCAAAGTTGTACCAGAGCTTTAAGTGCTTCTTGTAAATAGTTTAAGTTATTTTGCTGAGATATGTTCTCCGAGCACTGGAGGAGGCCATAAGCTATGTCGGGACTTTGGCCATAAGAAGAAGTGGAGAACCTTATTTGAGATGCAATCACAGCTAGATCATTCATTACAATCATCAAATTGTGCCAACGGGTCTCTTCTATGGTGTAGGAAGAAGCATCAATGCATTCGTATCATCTAATATTTGATATAACGGAAGGAAAACTACTAATGAATAGTAAATCGATCAGAAGAAATAGAATAGTTGACAAAGTATAATTATACTCGTCGAATTTCCGCATGATATTTGAATTGGAGGCTATTTTGTTAAGGATGCTATTCAATATGGGATACAAGCCGCTATAACATTGGTGTAATTAGATCTATGTTGGACACAAGAAGTTGCAATGGTCTAGATATGGAAGCAAAATCATCAACTTGACAAGTCTTATAAAATTAAGTCCTATAAACTTAAAATGTGTGAATGTATTGGAAGTTAAGAACAAAAAGGTATGGAAATTTTTGTGTACCATTCAAGCCTGAATTTTTCTCTTTCCAAGAAGATGAGGTCAAAATCTACAAGCACTGGTTTTCTCAACAAAATCTAAAAAGATGGAATCATCGCACTCATTCAAAGTCATAATGGCTTTAGAAATGATTTGTTATAAGAGCACCATAGATGCATGGGAAAGATAGAGTTAAAACTTAATGATAGCAAGATGATAGTGGATGGAGGAATCATCGAGAGTCATCTTCCCTCAGTGTCATGCAACCTGCAACCTGGTAAGAAATTCCACCAACATCCATTTTCTTTGCTCACCTGTACTTGTCAACATGATTGTTGACATGCATTTCACGCTACGTGCATGTGATAAAGGTGACGAAGAGCAGTGGATTAGGGGCGAGCCCTAAGCATTGAGCTGTAGAGCATTTAATGTTGCAGCTCAGTTCTTAGGGTCCATTGGATCTGGAGATTCTCCAGATCCAATGGACCCTAATCACTGAGTTGTAGCATTAAATGCTCTGCAGCTCAATTCTTAGTGGATTAGGAGCCAAAGTAATGCAACACATTCAATGCAGCCGAAGAAACCATGAAGCCATCATAAGTCCGTAAAGCATCATATTAGGTGGAACATGCATTATTCAATAAGGAGGACGAAGAGATTTGTAATATACAAGACGACATCCTTAAGGTTAGTCACTAGATAGAGTGAGGCCTTATTATGCCAGCAGAAATCTTCTTGAAGGATCTCCCTTTCGGTGCTCACTCTTCTAAATCAAGTGATTGAAGGGAACATGAACAGTGATTGCTTGGACCAAAACCTTCAATAGCAGTGAAGCTTATTATTCAGCTTCAATATGCTTGATTGGAAGTCTACATATACATCCCAATCTTTTGGTTGCTTGGCCTGCTTGTGTTGGATAACACAGCCTCTAAAAAATCTTGTCATGTGCTCCTGCATCTTTGGCTAGTACATGCATCTCTGAAGTCTGCCACTATATTTGTCACTCTGAAATGAGTAACACATACCGAGTGATAACCAACAGCTAAACCGAGAATGGGTTCTTTCAATCATATTAAATCTACTATGGTTTTCTAGATAATTCCTTATGTTGGTGCCTTTGATAGAATGAATAAGGCAAGGTGAATTACTAAAAAATGGTGAAAATTATGCTTTTATATTCATCCATATTCATAGGATCTGGAGAGCAGAGCAAGCATACAAAGATCTTGTAAGACCTCTATTCATATGAATAATCGTACCCCAAAGAACAATATAACACAGGATCCCTTGGGAAGTATCAATACTTAAAAATTAGCCATCATCTGAATGCCATAGCAAATAATGTGTAACCAACTAACCTGTAAAACAACTTACAAATGGTGTCATTGGGAGCTCTAATGGTAATGTCACCGTGGTCCAAATGTGGTCACAAAGCATAAGCAAAGCAAGTGGATTTGTTGGACAACATGCAGGTGGATCAATTGTTGATCGAAATGCATGCACCCTGTTAACTACATGCGCACATAAAAACCATAGATAACCTAGGTCTTAAAATTAACCATTAAATACCCTATAACTAAAACCTATAGTCGGCTCTATTCCATAGGATGACTATGCTATATTAATCAGTGAACAAAGGGTGAATATCTTCTCAGGAATAGCTAATATCCTGAGGATGAGCCAAGGATGGCTCGAAACGTCGACAACACTACTTTATCTACCACAGACTCTCCACAAGATGCCAATAAAATGTCGAGAGTGTTGCCAGCAGGAGAGAAGGTAAGTAGAGCCATGATGTCTTATACAACTATTCTATGAATGCAGTAAAATGGGGGTGGCCTATAAAAGAGGCCAAATAACGCCTTCAAACCACTAATTCGTCCTAGTGAAAGGGCCAAAAACTTAGGTTAAAATGCTTTGGTAATCATGCCCAAGTTAATACATTTGCCCCTACCGATTTCAAGAATCCTTGTTGAAAGGTAGCTACTAGTAAGAGGGTGAGAGATAATTGTTTGAATACTTCTCCATGTTATGATTTTGTCTTGAATGTAATGTGTTTAATGATAAAGAATTATTGGATGAGAGCTAATTGTTTTAATACTTTTTCATGTTATGATTTTGGCTTGAATGTAATGTGTTTAATGACAACGAATTGTTTTTTATTTTGTATTGAATGTAGTGTTTAATGACAAAGAATTGTTTTTGGTATTGTTTTACTTTGGATGGAGATTGAAATCCACTTATGTTCCTAATTTCATTTGATACCAAATATTTCCAAACTTTATGGATATGCAATTCACTCATTTGCATAACACTAATATTTATTCTCATAAGTATGGTTTCCAAATTTTAATGTGGAAATCTTCGATTTCCCTCCATCCCACTTTGGTTGACATTTCCTCATATGTCTCTTCGTGTCTAGGTAGAATATGTTCTAATCCATTAAGGTTCTTATTTAAATATACCCCTCAAGAACCAAATATATCATCATGTGCATGATCCCGTGTCCAAAGATAATATTTTGCAGTTTAAAAGAATTTAATGGTTGTTGTCATCAATATGGTAAACTCTACTCAACCAACTTTATGGATATGCAATTCACTCATTTGCATAACACCAATATTTATTCTCATAAGTATGGTTTCCAAATTTTAATGAGGAAATCTTCGATTTCCCTCCATCCCACTTTGGGTGACATTTTCTCATATGTCTCTTCGTGTCTAGGTAGAATATGTTCTAATCCATTAAGGTTCTTATTTAAATATACCCCTCAAGAACCAAATCTATTATCATGTGCATGATCCCGTGCCCAAAGATAATATTTTGTAGTTTAAAATAATTTAATGGTTGTTGTCATTGATATGGTAAACTCTACTCAACCTAATAAAAATGGAAAGCACTTGCACAGAAATAAGATAGGAAAGTACCAGGATTTAGTATAAAGGAGGAAGAAGTCTACTTAACTCAAATCCACGTTAAAAAAGGTTAATGAGCATAATAAATGCAATGTGACAACTATCCTATAAAAAGAAATCCTAGAACCCCATACACTGAGCATGATCCCAAGGAATCATGATATTTTCCTTTGTAATGAGCACTTGTTTAGAATCAATAAAAGGGAGAGGCATAGCAATTTCAACAAAAGAGTGACTTAGAAAGGGTGAGATGGTGGAGAGAGAAGAATCTACAATAAAATAGAGGTTTGTATAGTAAGTTTCAGTGCTTAAAGAATAAGGAAGAAGTTGTTGGTATATGAGTATGTAAAAATTTCATTGGGTCTAGCCCAAGTGGTTGTGGGATGGAGTGTTATCCTCCCCATCCAGGTTCTACTCTCTTAAATGACATGTTGAGCTCATAATGAGTATGTTATTGCAGCGAATTCAAGCCCTGTTGTTGATTGGCCTTATACCCTAAAAAATATGGGCTTTAGCTTGGGTACCATCCTCGAAATGAGAAGAAGTTCCTACCAATATATAAATAGCTATCAATTATAATGTAATATATTTATCAAAACCATATTTACACAATTTAAAGTAACTATACATAAATAGAATCCTTTACACATGGGAAAGCTAATAAAATAGAGAAGTAAACATAGACAATAAGTTATGACCACTTCAAACCTAAAACAATTTACCAAAACCATATTTACACAATCTAAAGTAATTAACTACATTATAATACCTAGCTAATGGAAAAAGCTAATAAAATCAAGAGGTAAAACATAGACAATAAGTTATGGGTGCTTCAAAATCCTAAAATGATTTTCAAATAATCTAAATTTTTAATGCAACTAAGTTTTATTATAAATAAAATTTTCCAATTTCAATATGTAAGAAAATAATTCCCTACACAACAAGCATACATGTAAATAAAGCACAAATAAGCATACATGAAAACAAGTCCGCATAGCGGCAATACCTTCCACTCTTGCAAGACAATGCCTTCCTATGGTATTATATTAATTTTATTTGTAATATTTTTGAATAATCAATAATTTTAATCGCCATTCTGCTAAAACAAAAATGGTTTTATAAAAGTTGCTTTTTTTGCACAGGAAAAAAAAAATTAAAAAAAAAATCATAGTTTTATTATAAAACAAAGTTACATTGTTAATGTTCCCATGATGTGAGCATATATATAGTTAAGCTTACAACTCATCTCGTAGTTACAAACTACATACTTCATAACATCAACAGAAAAAAGCCTATAAGCTCATTCTAACAGTATTGGAGTTCAAAAAACTTCCAATCTATAATGCTTTCCCAAGAAATCGGACTCTCAGAGAATAAGAACCATATGAACCAAAACATCTAAGTGTTCGGCTATTATATCATAAATTGATTGTATCCTTCCAAAGGACCATAATAGTTTTCAGTAGGTTTGGTATTTTTTGTTTCAGATATGCACCAAATACCATCATCCATCAGTACACCTGCTTTTGCTAATAAATCAACTTCTCCATTCCTTTCACGATAAATATGCTTGATTCTTGTTTGTCCCAAAATATCTTTCAGCCTTAAGACCTCGTCTAAGAGAGATGCCAGATGTATATTCCAAAGTCTATAAGTCCCTGAAATCCAATTTACTGTAAGCAGCGAATCTCCAAAAATGTGTAGATTATTAACCTGATGTTCTATGGTCAACCACATCAAAAATTTTAGAGCAGTCAATTATGCAAAATTGTTAGTACCAGACCCAAGTCCAGCTTTAAAACTGATTCTATGCTCTTTGGAAAGGTATAGAAGACCCCCTGCTCCACAACTATTATGTTCACCCGATGCTGCACCATCAAAAAAGGCCCAAGGAATATTGGCCTCTATATCCTCCACTACCACCTTCCTTATTTTTAAATCCACATTTTTCTGTGGGAAAAACTGAGTATCCCAAAGATTTGAAGTGCCACTTGTTTAGGCATGATTTTTTTGTCTTCAAAGTAGCTTGCATTCCTGGCAATCCAGATTCCCCAGGAAACTATCAGGGGCAGAGATTTTTCTCTACTACCTTCCAATTTTCATTCCAGTTCATAAGACATATTTCAATTGTCTCCCCTTTCCATAGGTTGAATGATGATAAATTGGATTCAATCTCTTTCCAAACTACCTGTGTATAGGTACAAGCCACCTTTATATGATAGTTTGTCTCCTCCTCCATATTGCACAGATAGCATCTGCTCGGGCCTTCTCTATGTTTCCTTTGAAGGATATCCCATGTTAGGGATTTGTTAGACAAGAGAAACCACATATATATTCTGGACTTTAAAGGACAATTATACTTCTAGACGACACTCCACCACCAGACTGGCTCTTTTTCATTACTCTGTAACAAAAAGTTGTAACCAGATTTTGGAGTATATAATCTTGTATCTTAGAACATCCATATCAATCTATCAAGGTTATTTGATAATCTAACATTACAGTTCCTTAGATTGGCAATATAGTCATTCCATGGTTCAATATTAGACCCGGATAGTCCCACATCCTCCACATTCAACCAACCGTGGCCTCTGAAGTTAGTCTTTGAGTAATCAGCAATATTATTAAGAAAATAAAAACCTTTTGACATAATATTGTTTATAGTATTACCTGGGAGAGCATATTTGTGACTACAACCCGCCCAATTGTCAGCTCCAACTCTAACTGAAGTTCCATCCCCGACCTTCCATGATATTCCCTTTCCAATTATGTCGAATGCTTTTAGGACTAATTTCCAGCAGATGGAGGCCTTCCTTGAGGACTTTAAAGGTTTGTGTATCCAGTCGTAGAGAGTGATCGAGTAAATATACTTGCGCATTATCACCTTATTCCATAGTCCATATCCTGTGATAAGTTTTCAAACCATTTTTGCAGCTAGAGCAGCAAAGAAAAGAGCAGGAATCTTAAATCCCCAACCTCCAAGTTTCTTAGGAAGTGCCAATGCTTGCCATTTGATCCATATCATGACATGCTCAGATTTTGCAGACCAAAGAAATTTGTAGCAAAGTTTCTTGATTTTTTCCAAAACTCCAGAAGGGATCCAAAAAGACATCCAATACACTAGTATGGACTTTAAAACCGATTTTATCAGAATGAGTTTCCCACCTTTGGAGAGCCACTGATTACTCCAATTATAAATTCTTGCTTCACATTTAGCTCTCCAAGAAGCGTAGTTGAGAGATCGCGGTAACGACTCTCGATCGCTACATAGTGCTCTCCATAAGAAGAAAGAAATGGAATTGTCGGAAGGGCCCGCCGAAGAGGCACCTAGACAAGAAAAAGATAATGTTATTTCACATATGAAGAAACTGAAAGTTTACCAAAAGATAAATTCAAGTGATTCTAAATTAAAAGACAATTACAATAAAATAATATTCATTTTTTTATTTTCAAGAGAAAAGAAGAAGATAGAAATGAAAAATGAAATAAAACAAAAACATTTAGTTTAGTTTATTTATTTTATTTTCCTACTTTTTGAAAAGAAGAAAATAAAAAATTAAACTAAAGTATTCTATTAAAGTTTTATTTAGACATAAATCCTACTGGAAGTTTCAAACTTTAGAGTGAAAATATTTTATTAAAGAATAAAAGTTTTAATATAAAAGAAATATATATATAAATATTTTATAAACCTTTTTAAATCTTTTAAAATTTTAATGAATTAGATTATATTAAATAAAAGAAACAAATTTTTCTTTTATAAGTTTTATTATTTAAAAGAAATTAAATAAATAAAAACAACTAGTTTACTAAAAAGTATTAAGTAAACTGAATGAGAACCAAATTAGAAGTAGGACTCTCCTACACCAAACTCCCATTGATTTAGGTAATTAGGTGCACACTAAAGATAACGAGACACTTGTAATTGAGAATAATTGTAATTAAAATAGTAAATTAAATAAAATATGTGCATGGACAGACACATGGCACTCAGAGTTTTGCTATAAAAGGAAGGGAGGAGAGGGAGAAAATGATCTCTTTCTCCCTAATGCTGGATGGGCATGATAATCTCGGATTATGTTATGATTCTTGTGAGTTGGGATTAGCTAGACCGAGGATTGGGAGATCTTGTTGAGAAGCTTGCTAGTGTGTTCTTACGACCCCATGAGCTCGGGGGTTCGGGGTGAGGGAGAGTAACCCCGATACAGTAGGGTGGTCAACCAAGGGGTCTCTTGGTAAAATCAACAAGGCTAGAAGCGGCTCGGGGAAGATCAATGACTGTACATACAAGGACTTCGTCAACGGAGTGCTCAACTACTGTCGAAAGGTATAATGTTCCATTTTCATGTACTTGTTGAGTTTATGTAATTTTGATTTTATGGTTATATTTGATTTTCAAGTTTTTATTAATTTGCATATGATGTAAGTTCTATTTTGGAAGCCTTTTTGGGGGACCCGAAATGGGGGTCCCTACAAAATCTGTGTGGGTAGCATGCTTGGGGCGCCAGGATCCACGTGCCTATGTAAACAACAATTACGAACCAAAGGAGGATGAGCTCCTGGAATGAAGGGTATGGACCTCCTCACCTGCACGCAACAAGCGCCCAAAATTATCTATCTAACAAATAACAACCTAGTTAAAGAGAAATGAACAAAAATAGAGTGGAGTCACCATAAATACTATTGTGGGAAAATATGCACAAAAGGAGTGCAACCCCTCCCACTTTGGTGGAAGCCTTTGAGGTTGTCAATAAGGCTCAGTATTGTAGTACAGAAAGCAAATGTGATTGACCCCAAATTGATCCTATAAGCCCTTGTTAGTGATTCATAACAAACAAACAAAAAAACTTGAAATAACTTGAAATAAAATAAAGAGGGGTGAGAGGATGCAAACCACAACAAAGAGAAAATGCATGAACCAATTTAGATTGCCCAATGGTCAAGCTTGTTACAAGAAGTGTCACCTAGGAGGTGTGGGATTCAAAGAGAATCCAACAATACCCTTAGGGAGGTCCTTTTTGTCCACACTAAATGATATATAACTTGAGAGGGAGCAATGGGAGAAACACTTTCCCTTGGATGAAGGTGGCAAGGAATCGTGAAGGATGCTTGGAGGTATGGAAAGAGGTGGAAGAAGTTCCAACACAATTACTACAACATAAAATTTCTCTAATTTCTCCTTACTAGACGCATGCCCATGGATTCCTTTTATAGGCCAAGAGGTGGAGAAGAGACAACTAGATCCAAATGTGTACCCATTAACTCCATGATTTGTCTCCAAAGTACACAAAGGGGGGCCATTTATTGAACCCAAGTACATAGGGAGACCAAATTCAAGTTATTGGAGGAGATGGGACCTTGATGAGCCTTCAATGCACCAAGGGTGGTTGAGATCTCGCCATTTTGACAATCGCACATATTTCAAAGTGAAATCTGCATTGGTATAGTGCCGACACAGAACTGATAATATGTGCTATAGTGCGCCATATCACAGGATGAACCTCGTTGTATTTTTTTTTACTATTTTTTGACATTTTTGGACTCGTGCTTCTTTTTGGATATGATGAGGGGGCCTTTGGTGGGCTGCATGTTGTATGTTGATGATGCCTTACTATAAGATTAGCCAAAATGTCGTATGTGTATGAAATTTAGGCGTTAAAAATGGGCATCCTTTTCTAATTGACCTGTGAAGATGTATGCAGGGAGACAAAACATTATTCAATGAAACAAAAGTGGAGGCACAATAAAAGAGAGTGCTAATCATATTAAGACATTGATGTCCAAATCCAAGGAAGGTTAACATGACTGTAACAAATGTCCAGTCAATATGATCATAGGCTTTTTCGAAGTCAATTTTCAGAAAGAGAGATTGATGATCAGTCTCCTTGGCCTACTTGATGGACTCCCAAGTTGATAGAACACTATCCAAAGTAAATTGACCTTACAAAAAACCTGTTTTTCCGACAGGCAATTCTCCAAGCCACCTCCCAAACTTTAAAGGTTAAAGACTTTGCCATAATTTTGTAGGAAATGCTCAATAAGGTAATAAGGAACCACTGCCCAATAATATCTATAGCATATTTATTTGGAATAAGCTTGATTAGGCCCTGGTTAAGAGATTTTGAAAGGATCCCAGTAGAAAAAACCTCATGCACAAGGTTTCAAAAATAATCCTCTACTGTATCCCACATCACATTATAAAACTCACAAGGTAAACCATTGCTACCTTGGGACTTCCTATTCTACACTGATGAGAGGGCATCGAAGAGTTCCTCTTTTTTTAGAGATCCATCCAACTTGTCCCAACCGCTAAGAAAAACCTATGTAGAACCACTTTGTAGTAGGCATCCGTGGAAGCCAAAATCGACTTCGACAAAGGGTAAGCTGAGAAAATATTTTGAAAATGAGCACTAAACATACCTCGGATCTCAATTGGATTATCCTCAAGAGTCCCATCTATGCGTCATAGACCCACAATACTGTCCGCTACCACTTTCATTTTCAGGAATTCAAAGAAGAACTTGGACCCCTCATCACCCCCTGAATCCAATGCAATTTGGCATGAACCTGAGCCCCTCTAAAAATATACTCCTCCTCCTTGTGCACCACTATCTCACACAAAGCTACATAATCATGAAGGGAAATGTTATGTAAGTCCTCCTCCAGAAGAATATGTACCTCCTCTGGCTATATTTGGGCCTCTCGAAGAACCCTCTTGTGCTTCCATGTGATCATATAACCCCAATCCTTCATAAACTTCAAAGAACGGAAAATAGCTACTTCCCACTAAAAAATCCAACCATTGTACCCCCAAGGTTGAGGAATAAGGTCCCAAACACTATGTACCAGAGCATGGAAATATGGAGACTCCAAATGGGAGACATTAAGCTTGAACACAGATGAGGGTTTTTAGTTCGCCACATGCCCTACTGAAATAGAGGTCATAATGGGTAGGTGATCTGAACCTGTTGCTGCAATTAGAACATCAATTGGGCGCATATAACCAGAAAATGAAATGTCATTTCTCGGGCCATAAATCCAATCCAATATAGCCTGAATTCTGGAAGAGCCCTATCTAAAATTGGACCAAGTAAACCATCCATTGTAGTCTAGAGCTTTCTTCCCCCAATTCAAGTCAAAAAGCTGAAGAGATGCTTTACACTTAGTCCAAGCATGCTTCTCCAAACCACTAATCATAGAACCAACCCCTCCTCCCATGTCTCCATCCCATTCAAATGTGTCAAAGTCACTACCAACAATCCATTCAACATCTGGAAGAGAGGCCTCCATCCTTGTCCAAAAACCAGTACATTTGGACCTAAGGTTTGGTGCATAAACAAAGAAAAACCCAAGTAATCGCTCCTGAACCAAAAGAGCGATCCACACACATCGATTACTCAGGTAACTCCCTGAAATTGTAGAAAAAATCTACAAGGAAGAAGATATTGCATAACATCATCTCAATCTACATTCTACCATGTAGATCTAGGTAACCCAAACTTGATCAATTAACTCTGTTTGGAGAGTGAGTGTCTACCAAGCTCTAATACCATATGTTAACTACAAAATGCAACAAACATTATTATTCATAACATAAATATAAAATAGTAAATAAAACCATAATAGCATACACATGATAGACACTATGATTTATCTTGGAAACCCTTAACATGGAAAATCCAACATAAGATTTTCATTATGCCCATTGGCCAAATCCGGCCAAGGCATGGTCGAGCATGGATTTGCTACCATAGGTACCCTCAAACATCAATGATTTCTAGACACACATAGACAATGGAGTATAACTAACCTCTTTATAATCTTTGACCAGAAGAATACCATGGGCGGATATCCCAATACCATGGGTTTGTTACAATAATAACTAAAGTTGGTTAACTTGCTCTATGACTGAGTCAATATTAACCCAATAGGCCGATTGTCCCAGGATCTGAACTTATTGGTCATCGCCAAGGAAGGTGTCCCCTTCTTAGGAGACTGGGTCACAACCTCCTTGAAGGATTTCACTTTTAGAGTTGAGATTACAGTGCTACCAAATCTCTCCAAATCATTCAGAGACAAAGTCCCTTTGCGCTTGTTGGATTTGAACTACCATCCTACATCCACTCCATATTATGACTCAAAACACTACTACATGCTGAATTTGTCTACATGATCTCTCTCTAGGGGATGACTGGGATGGCACTCGAGCTATCGGGAGCTGTAGACTACTTCAAACCGCCAATTTCTTTGCATGTGTTCTGAACCAACCTATCCAACTACCCTGGTATCAGGTTTGGGTGTGGAATGAAGAAAAATCTTTCAAGTGGAAACATGAGGGGTGCATTCCTTAATGACCTAGTTGATCTACTACCATTGAAACACTTGCATCCCTTAAATATTGGGAATCCCTTAGAGGAGGTTTTCGGTGAAGACAATCACATATGAGATGATCTTGTGCTTGGAAGGAAAAACATGCATTCAAAAAATTCAAATACCACACCTTCTGTTGTCGAACACTATCAACAATCATTACTGAAATAAAAGGAGGCATTTTAAAAAAAATCAACCTCTATACAAACTCTTGGATTAGAACATAAAGAGTTACACTTGCTGTCAAGAATCAAAACCTTGCCAAACCGTTGAGCAAACAGATCCACAAAGGGCCTCAAATCAATGGGGAGTGCAAGGAACTCAAGCCATAAAGGATAGTTATCATGCCCTCTATCATTTGAGCTGAAGTCAACTCTCCAAGATTGCACAAAATCCAGGGAGCCCACAATATGCCAAGTCCCATATTAAATAACATGTCAAGTTGTTGCGTCAACGTTAAACATAAGACAAACATATTTGTAACCTAGACCCCAATATGAATTCAATGAGACTCATTTTTCTTCCCAATTCAACAAACACCACTTGTTGAAGGTTGCCTCATCTGAAATTTGGAAAAGGAAATATAATATCACACCTCGACGTTCCAGGTTCTTCCTTCCTTTTGCATACTCCTTTTTATTGGCTAAAAAAAATTGAAGTCCTTGTCACTAGTTTCAACATTGTTTTGTGGGGCAAGGTTTTCAAATTTCACAACCACCAGGGTGGAAGAATCAAGATGGTTCAAAGCTAGGGCCTCACTTCTTTTAATCAAGATTTTCCCATCTATTCTAATTATCTCTAGCTTCGCTTCGATAATCAAAATAAAGGATTGCAATTCATGTTAAGTCAATTTTGAGGAAAAATCTTCATTTAGCAAATTAGGGGCTGCAAACATTTACAAATCAAAATCATTAGCTAAGTTTACCACTAGATAAGGCTTAAGAGGAGGCCATTATTCATTCTAGATGACCAGAGCAACACTGGTGAATTTTTTATCAAGGGAGACAACCACATCATGAGAGCCCTTTAAATTGTGGCCATCCAAAGGCACATAATACTATCGAGACCCCTTTAATGTGTATTTTAACATTATCTCACATACTAACATTAAATACCCGCATTTAATTGTTTTCTAGTTTGAATATAAGTTGAATGTCCAATGGAAGACTAGTCTCCTTAATGACAAAGATTTATTTTCCTTGCAATTGTTGGATTTGGCCCCTCCAACAACATGTGAGAAACTCTACTAGCAATAGACAAAGACAACAAGATTTTTTGTCTTGTAGGTGGAGCACGTTAAAATCCTCAAGAAGAATATGAAAACTTTGTCATAGATTACTAAGCCAAATTAAAAGTGAAATAGGAACATAACTTACTTTCTTGGGAGATCCAAAAAAGAGAAAATATAGTCATGAAGAAAAAGGAAGAAATCAACCAAGAGTTGGTTGTATGAATGATTCACATATTGTTCCTATAATATGAACTAAGTAGAAAACATTTGATGTCAACAAACATGTCTACTAATTGGAGACCTAATGAAGAAGAGGATGGCAAATGAGTGTTCCTTCAAATTGTCATATGGTCTTATCAAGCATGGGTGAAGCTAATTACCCATCCCTTTTGGGCATGCCTCAAGTACATGAGAATATTCAATATTGTCAAAAGTGTCATAATTACTATTAGAGTGATTAAAGGGTTAGAACAATTAATATTGAGTTGATTATATTATATAGAGTTGTAAAGTCCATAGTCATGTGTTAATCAAATATGTGCAAGCATATTTTTAAGGGACTTCATAGACTTAATGTGTGATGACTCCAAGTCAAGTGTGTGTGATGAAAGGTGTTCAAAACACAACCATGAGTATTTGGAACACAAACTCATGAGTGCCAGAAAGTTCCCATTCCCCATGTTAGCATATCCTCACCAAAAATACCCTTGGGCCTACCATTATCGCACACAATGTTGTTTTGATGTAACCTTAAGTAAACCATTGACATAGCCCATTGTTAGAAAGTGTGTTGGTTTTTAGTTATCTTAACTAAAAATCTTATCATAAAGAACATTGGTTTGAGACTAGCCTAAATTAAATCCTTGTCACAATGCACACCACTCCAAACATTAGAGTGCTAGTGTAGAGCAATTGAGTGATGTTATGTAGTTTTATGCCTTTAAAGATTATGACATAACCTTATTTTTAAGTGTTTGCAATGACTAGTTAGCTTAGAAATTTGTTAGATGGATATGTTTTATAAGGACCTAATGGTTTGGATGTGAAAAAGGTTGCACCTGGAACATAAGCCTTAATAGAGAACTAACATTTGATGGCTTCATAAATGAATGGTAAAAACATTGTTGTTACGAATAGTTTTTGGATGCACCTTGGAACACAAACATAACAAATGAAGATGAATTGTTAAATATTTTAGTGTTAAAATATAGACATATACAATTGATATCATGAACTTTATCAATTATGAGAAAGTGCAAGCAGAGATTCGGAAAGTGTGAATTTTATAAAATTTATTAATGCATTATTTATTATCTTTATTATGTGCCTTATTATGCCTACCAAAAACATGGAAAATATATTGCATTCAATTTGCCACTAATTGCATATTAATTGGGTTGTTGACCATAATTTCCTTCAAGTTTTTCATAGTTTAACATAAGGCAAAGGATTTTATTATTTTTATCTAATATTTTAATCTACTTAACTGCTAGTTCATTGGGAGATTGACTTGGGATTTTATTTTGGAGATGACAACGAAATTCGTGGGGATGATGAAGATATTTAATGCAAAGAGATTTCAAAACTGATTTCAATATTAACTCTAATGACAAATGAAATAACATGTGACTGCATCAAATTACTTTGTGCAAGTGAAGGATTTTCTAATATTGCACAGGAGGGTGTCAAGTACTTTCATAACATGTTAGAGATGATGATAAGGTTAATTTATATGATATCATGAAAATTTCTCTTTTATTCCCCACATCTGTTTCCGAGAATGATAATCTTATGTTAATGGAGGAGGTTACACTAGAGGAATTGAAAGACATTCTGAATTTGTTTAAAAAGGACCGTAGCCCTGGTCTGGATGGTTTTCCCATAGAGTTCTACATTGGTCTTTTTGATACATTGGATAATGATCTTATTAAGGTGATTGCAGAGTCTAAGCGTAGTGGGAAAGTTTTAGCCGTTTTTAACTCAACCTTTCTAGATTTAATTCCTAAGACAGATAATTCAGGTTGCTTCGATGAGTTCTGACCTATAGCACTCTATAACAGTGTCTGCAAGATCATCTCCAAAGTAATTTCGATCAAATTTGAGAAAATTTTAAGTAACTACATCAGTGTTGAACAGTTCAGTTTTCTCCCTGGAAGACATATCTAAGAGGCAATTGGTGTTTCCCAGGAAGGATTACATACTATCATAAACAAAAATCATAAGGATGTTGTACTAAAGCTGGATTTGTCAAAAGCCTATGACAGAGCAAATTGGACCTATATTAGAGTGGTATTGTCTTAGATGGGGTGGTTCCATTTATATCTTGGGTAATGGGATGCCTCTCTTATGTATCATTCTCTATTCTTATAAATGGCTCTGCATTAGAATCTTTTTTACTAGCCCGTTGGCTTAGGTAGGGATGCCCACTAGCTCCTCTCTTATTCCTTATCGTCGTTGAAGGTTTTAGTAGGGCAGTGCTTGATGCTAAAAGTAAAGGTGCATCTCACCCAAGTGGCATGTGGCATAGCTTGATAAGCTGTGGACAGATGACAGGTGGTGGCTCCCCATAGGCCATCGACAGACGATGAAAGCCCAAGGGGATCCGGCCCCTTAAATAACGCCTTCGGCGTAAAAAAAAGGTAAAAAAAAGCGTGAAATTATGCCCCCACACATAAAATTGTAATTATGTTTAAAATTGAAAAACATTCTTTGTTCTTTATTTGTTCTTTTGTAATAGAAAAAGTATATACAATGATTCATGAATTCATCGATTAATTTACATAGTTCAACCATTCCATTTTTATACTAAGATGGATTATTAAATTATAGTTTGATAATGTTTATTGAGTTGGTTAAATATAGTTGAATTTGATGGAATTAAATTATTCCTAAACGTCAAATAGGCATTTATTATGTCCCTACAAGGGACATATAGCATTTGGTCCCATTCAAATTTCCGTTGACCAAGATTAAGTTTTTTAAGCTAAGGTGGAGGTCTAATGTTTGTTTTTTATTAATGTGGTTTTTTAGTTCAGTATTTATTGGAGGTTTGATTGGATTGTGGAAGGATGATGCCAGGAACTGGTTATTATGCCACCGCTACTATCTTATTTGCGTTTGAATTGTTTTGTATAGCCATATGAGTAGGGTTTTTCCTTTTTTTTGTGTAATCATTCGGTTAGTTTTTATTGCCTTTGATTTCGTGTTTTCTTCAAATATTCTTTTAAGAGGTTGTATATGGATAGTGTTTAACTTGAATTTGGAGAGGAGGATGGGCACGATTAGGGTTTTGGAGGGCCGAACCAGGGAGGGTCCCTAGTTTATCCTAGGTTTTGGTTTTTGGTCACTCTGGTTTTCTTTGTTCTAGGAAGTAGGGTTTTTTGGATTGTTTTTCCTGTTTTCTGGGAGGTTTTATTTGTGTTGGATGGTGTCAGTGGAGGGTGGTATTTGTCTTGCTCGGGATGAGAGACAGTCTCAGTTAGATTTCTCTGTCACTTCTGCTGACCCTTTACTCTCGGTCGGAGGGGAAGGTAATGTGTCAGTATCTGAGGTGGGCTCGGAGACGGGAGAATTTTTTGAACTGGATAAATTTCCTAGACATGGTGGAGGTCTTTCTTGTAGTCATGGTCTGAAGGCAAGAGTGCATCGGGCACAGAAGTTATATAAACTTCGTAAGGATGTTCCCCAGATGACAGTCGGCAGAGACATTCAGATGGATAGGGTCCTTAGTCTTTCTGCTAGGGCTTTGGTGGGGAAAGTTTGTTTTATTCCGGTTTGCAGGGTGTCATTAATGAAGTGGGTTTCAGAGGTTTGGAAACCTCTATTGCATTATTTCCCTCATATTCATATCCTGGTGAATAAGTGGGTTGTGTTTCATTTTCTGGACTCTGAACATGCGGACTTGATTTTAAATTGGACGTGGGTTTTTGGGCGGGGGTCTCTCTGTCTACAAAGATGGAACTCGGACTTTAATCCTGGCACAGTGAAGCTTAGGCAGAATCATTTTTGGGTTATGCTCAAATGGTTTCCCCTGGAACTTTGGTCTGTGGATATCTTTGTTTCTTTGGCTAACCAGATTGGGTGGTTCATTTATTTTAATGAAAAATCTATTTATCATCAGGATAAATGGACAGCATGGGTCCTTACTGAGATTGATGCAGACTTCGGTCTTCCTGCAGAGGTTACAGTCAATTGGGGGCGTAAGCGGTTCTCTCAACCCCTTGACCATTAAGGGATACCGTTCAGATGTCATTTATGTGGGGAGACTGGTCACCTTCGTGCCAACTGTCATCAGGAGCTCGTGGATTCTGTTGATCCGACTGTGAACCATTTGGATGCCCATATTTTCGAGGAGACTGGTGAATTTGCTAATGGTAAATCTTTAGGGAGTCTGGATATTGCTCCTACATCTTTTGAAGGTAAGC
This sequence comes from Larix kaempferi, assembly GCA_027924585.1. Taxonomy (NCBI): domain Eukaryota; kingdom Viridiplantae; phylum Streptophyta; class Pinopsida; order Pinales; family Pinaceae; genus Larix; species Larix kaempferi. Next base: position 1,914,582 of record BSBM01000755.1, on the reverse strand, counting down.
TCAAATTCCTTTTTTCCAGATTTTTATGATTCACATTCTCCCATTGATCTGTATAGGGTTTCTGGGACTTTTGTGAATCCTTTGATTACTGATAGTCTACTCAATCCTACCTTGGGGATTTTGGCTGGGGGTGTATTGGTGCTTGGTAGTGCTGATATTTCTTTATCGGCTGGGGTTTTGGATACCTTACCTGATTCCCAACTTTTGGAAGATGAGTTGGTACTTCTTGAACAATTTAGGCATACTCTGGCAATTGCTCCCAAGGTTTTTTTCAATGTGGAGGATCTCTGTAAGGTTTCTTTGTAGGTTCATCACGGTTTGAAAGCTCCTTATACTCCACCTCAGTCGGGTAACCCTAATGTGACTATTAGGAAAAAACCTGGGGGGAAACAGCGTAAGGACCTTGCTAGGTCTTTGGGTGGTGATGATTTTACTTTTACACCTACAGGTTCTCCTCCTGGGCTTATTGATTTGGGTTCTGTTTCTGGGACTATTTCGGACACCTTTGAACCTCTTAGAGCGGTGCAGGTTAATACTGAGGTCACTTGATGTTTCTTCTTTCCCTTAACCTGCGAGGGTCTAGGGGTGCCCTGAAGTTCCTAGCCCTTAAATACTTGGTTGAGTCTACTTGTCCGAATATTATCTTCTTTCAGGAAACTATGGTTCTGGGTGAGAAGGCCCGGGCTCTCATTTGGTGTCTTTTCCCTTCATGGGATTGTTGTACTATTGACTATGTTGGCCTTTCGAGGGGGTTACTTACTGCTTGGAACCCTCTTCTTTTTCGTTTTCTTCCCTTTATTTATGAAGGGGGCATTCTTATTCTGGGTCGGTCTCGTGAACTTGAATTGGAGTTATAGTTACTTAATTATTATGGACCCTATGTGGGTAAACAATTGTTTTGGTCTAATTTGGAAGCGGCAGTGTTATTAGACTTAAACTCTTTGGTTATTGCAAGGGATTTGAACCTTACTCTACAGATTGGGGAGATCTGGGGTGATTTGGCTCGAGCTGATCCTTTATAACTATGGTTTCACTCTCTCTTTACTCGTCATGGCTTATTTTATGTGGCTCCTGTTATAGGTCAAATCTGCACTTCTCCGTCCGTGATCACATTATGTTGTCGATCACACAAAAGGAAAACATGGATTGAAGAGCTAGATTGCCTTAAATGATGTATGGACTGGATTCACCCTCTTCAGCTGATATTTTCCCTGATTTACCTGATCTTTTGACATGTGTGCTACTCCTTGGCTAGTAAACCAGCACACATCTTCTAGTATGCCCTACTTTCCTCAAGGGAAACCAACGCACACCTTGGAAAGTTGCAGGCACTTGTTGCAAAACACAAAAGTTGTGCCTTGTGCGCTACTATGCCTTGAGAAACTCACGTACATCTTAAGATGAAATCAAAAATATATTAATTTGACGAATTGGGATTAGTTGAAGTTGGTTCTGCAACTTCCCCAACCTCCAAATCCAACCACCTCTCGATTACAACTACATACCTTGTCCCATAAATACAAGGAGGATCCATGAGAGGGGTTAGAGATAGAAAACCTAGAAAGTATGCATTAAGGGTTGTTACACTGGAGGAAATTTCCAATTCATTGTGAAGAGCAGGAGCCCAGGACTCGATTGCAGAAATATCTCGACACGTCAGGTATATTGTAATGATTCGTGTTTCTTTAACAATAAAAAGGTCAAAATACCCTTCCTGTCCCAAATACGACATCTATTGGATTGTATGTCTATTTGGCTTAATATTTGATTATATTTGATGTTAAATTACTTTTTTTTTTCATCATCTTTATATATAGTCAAGATACGCTGAGGAAGGTATCATTTGTGTTGCAGGTTCATCAAGTGGGAGATCAAGTGAAAGCTAGGACCAACCGTCGAGTAAAGGTATGTCTTTCGATATCCCGATCTCTGTCATTTGTAAGAACTAGTTGTAATGATTTCATTGAACAAAAAAAAACTAATTTTTAGTTGGCAATCCTATATTATAAGTATGTCAAAGCCATATATTCATGGTAACATGGAAGGATATTACTTTGTGATCCAATGGATATGTGAGTTGTTTAAAATTTGCATACACATATGGGATTCTAGTACTAGGAAAATAGTTTTAAAGTTCCATTCGGGATATATTGCATCAAATATTTTCTATCTTCTACTACATGTTGTCGATTCTTGTCATGCACACTTACAGGCCTTGCATCAAATTGATTCTTCGAACACAATCCCATATACATCTTGATCAATATCAAATGTTGCTTATGACTATCTATTCAATGCTCTCATTGATCACAACCAGCATGAAACAAACAATTAAATGATGAAAGCAAAGAAACTATTATCCTAACACAAACAATTAAAATCCTTGGGTTGAAGTGACAAAGTAGTTAAAATTTCTACAAGTTCTAGGAAAAGGTTCACCTGTATAATAGAATCTTCAAATTTGTTTCACTATCAAACAATGCATTTAACCTTGCATGCCTAAAAAAAATACGGAAACAAGGACATCATGCAAAGCAAACTCAGGAAGAGAACAAGAAATTGTCAAATACAATTGATATTTATCTTAGAACCATACAAGATGTACCAATCCACCCATGCTCTAGATGTGAGTGTTTGCAATTCCAAAGGGACATTGAGTTTGTCAATAATAAAATCAGCTTCGCTTTTGAATCTATTTTGAATGAACATGATACAAAACAACTTAGTGTTGACGAGCAGATTTGCATACATTGCAAATGGTTAATACTAGATCGAAAAATGTCGTTTTTTGCAACACCTATGCAAATCCATCACAACAATGTATTTTCATCTGTGTATGTTTTAACCTCGTTGGAAGAAAGGCTAGTTTCACCAAGAATAGCTTTTGCACAAATAAGACAGCTTGGCTACAAAAGAGCACAGATTGGTCTTACCGGGAAAATAATAAATGTACCTGTAGATCTAGATAAAATACAAACTTCATTGCCTAGAAGTCTATATGATTCTATGGCAGTTGTTGTTATGTTAAAATGGAATTAGAATACAAAAATGCCTTCATGTCTAGAAATGTGTGGACAAATTTTTTCATGTCTTCTCTACATGATCTTTGCAATACTATGTTGTACAAAAATTAAGGAATTTTTATCAACACTGGTTGGGAAAACAAATTCAACAAAAGCATTGAAGAAGAATCAAACACCGTGACGAAAACAAGAATTTCCAGTGCTCCTGGTGAAGAAAAAGATTTCAAACCTATATTTGAAACAATGGTGCATGGGTATGTATAGACACATCTAATAGATGAATTGAACAACTAGATAATACAAATTGCACCCTCAAAAAAATTTCGACCTTTAGGCATTTTCCAAATATTTTGAAGAACTAAACTTCCTTAAATTGTTCTATGGATCCAACCAGCCCAATGACATTGGCAATAGATTTCCGTACCAACAAATAGCAAAGTGTGAGCTTCAACATTATAGTACAGAATTTGACATGCACACAGCAAACATCTTCTTCAAAGCGGTATGAGTCATTATCAAACAAGTTTCAATTTATGCTTGGATTTCAATTTGAATAGGAGAACTAAAAGGAAAGAAACTAATGGCGAAAGATGTAAAGTCAAAGGAAAATCTTGAAATCACCTCTTGCATACCGTGGTTTAAAAGAAGTTTGTACATCACCTAACCACTATAAAAATATGAAAAAAAATGTCTTTGTAATGATACGTCAACTTGACCCGCTTACTTTTTTTGTAGCATTTACTAATGTCGAACACCTTTGGCTCCCATTATGCAATGCATTAGAAGCAATTGAGAACCAATAATAAAACATCCATGCAATTTGGACAACACAATTCCAAAAACTGCTTCCCCACACAATTTGTGGAACGAAACTCCAGAACACAGCATTGATACAATGATAATAAAACATCTAATTATTTGCACACAATAGTACAAAGAGAGAATAAAGGCTATCTTATCATTAATTGCAAACAAAAAAATCCTATTTGAAAAAGTAGAAGACTTATTTTTCACAGCCGAATTCCAAAACAGAGGCAATGAACACATGAGCATGGACTGCTTTGGATTAAAGATTCCCCCGTTTATGGAAGAAATTCCAATGATGATATTACTAGCTTTGTTGATCATTACATATCTTCTTATTCGTCATTGCTAAATGAAAACTTGACTATGATACAAACTCATCTCATATAAGAACATGCAAAAAACATCAACAATCTAGTTGTAGATTCAATTTCTCATTTCCTCCTATGGATGCAACCATTATCTTAGATCCTCTAGAGCAAATCTCCAATGAAATCAATGCCAAACCAAAAGAGCGGCTTGCTCATTTAGAACGTAGTAGCTATTCTAAGAACATTTCCTTCAAAGTGTTTTTGTTTGATCTACGACTCAACAAGGAAGAATACATAGTCCTAGTTCGGTCCTTGCTTAAACATATTATCCTTCTACTAAAGAGAGATTTGTCTGACATATGGATCCATGCATTTGCAAAATCAATACCCCTATTATGGAAAGAAAATACAGATGCACAATTCATTTTATATGCTTATGCCACGACAACTTATATTAGTTCTTACATCACAAAAATGGATAGAACAATGACATGTGCTTTCAAGAAAATTAGGGACCAATGCTACTTGGAAAATAATAGAAAAATCTAAACAATTCGAAGACTTGGAAATGTTCTATTCAATACGCAACAAATGTCCAGTAGAAAAGCTGTGAATATTGTTATGTCCCTACCGTTCAATTCAACTTTAAGGAAAATAGTCTTCAGCAATACTGCTCTAGAAGAGAAACAAACATTTGTGTTGAAAAATCCAAAACTACAACAACAAGAAGATGATGATTCTGAAAACATTGTATGTGCATCAATAATAGACAAATACATTGCACGGCCATGTCACCTTGAAGAAATGTTCTTAGATGAATATGCCTCTCAATATTCATCTACTAACACAGGTAAAAAAAATGGTTTTCATACGTTATGTCCGGTATAGTAAAGAAAAAGACCCTGAAAATTTCTCAAGGGAAAATATGACTATAAATATCCCACATATGAACACGACAGACTCGTTAAAGGGAACCTTCCAAACATGGGTTGAAGCATGTATGTTACATAAACAAAAGATAGATCAAATCGAACAAAAACTTGTGGAAAAAATAGAAACAACATGGGGAAATATCGACACTGAATTTGAAACAATTGTTTTTGGCACTCAAGAAATATCGCCCCAGAAACAACTTTCAAGAAAGAATATAATGATATTGCAATTGAAAAATATGACATTCGACATGATCTCATGCATGGACTACATGCCCAACCTATGCAATACAAACTTGACATCAAGTTGATTGAAAAACCTTACATCCAAGATACATGTAAATACTATGCAATAAGAAGAATGCTTAATGACGAGCAACAATCAATAACAAAAGAGATCATAATGAGGAAAAAGAATTATCTGAACACACCAATCCATCTATTCTTGAGAGGAGGTGCAGGCACAGGTAAAACATTTACATCACAAGCAATTTCTAATGGCCTGTTGCAGTTATATGACAAGGATATCACCAATGATCCTATCAAAAAGAAGGGAATTATATTGCGTTCACTGGAAAAGATGCACAAAACGCAAATGACATTACAATGCATTTGGCCTTGTGTCTACCTCTAAATTCAATCAACATTCTCCCATTGAATTAGAACACGTTGGACCTATTATCAAAAGACAATGAACAAATACAACTTATACTCATAGATGAGATTTCCTTGATTGGCCCACAGATATTGTATAGCATTGACAAGAGGCTAAGGGAAATCATGCATACACCAACAAAGCCATTTGGAAATATGGATGCCATCTTCTGTGGTGATCTTTGCCAAGCACAACCCTTTCATGATTCTTGTATATTTGAACAACCAATGTTCCATAATAAAAATACCATATACATTTTGGCCAGACAACATTCAGTACGTTGAACTGAAAGAAGAAATGATACAAACAAACGAAGTATCTATATCTATACTTAACATAAGAAGAACTTGTTCCCACACAAAAAATGATATTGACTTTCTAAATAAGCATTGTTATAGACAACCACCAAATGATTCAATGTTCCCCTATCTTTTTCATAGTAACAAAGATGTGCAGCAACATAATGAAGCAGTGTTGTCTGCTTTATAATATGAAACAATTTCCCTAATAGCACATGACAAAGGAATTGACCTGATGGAGAAAAAATCACTCAAGCAAAAAACAATGCACTTGCCTTCCACAATATTTCCAGGCACAGGTAAAACATTTACATCACAAGCAATTTCTAATGGCCTATTGCAGTTATATGACAAGGATATCACCAATGATCCTATCAAAAAGAAGGGAATTATATTGCGTTCACTGGAAAAGATGCACAAAACGCAAATGACATTACAATGCATTTGGCCTTGTGTCTACCTCTAAATTCAATCAACATTCTCCCATTGAATTAGAACACATTGGACCTATTATCAAAAGACGATGAACAAATACAACTTTTACTCATAGATGAGATTTCCTTGATTGGCTCACAGATATTGTATAGCATTGACAAGAGGCTAAGGGAAATCATGCATACACCAACAAAGCCATTTGGAAATATGGATGCCATCTTCTATGGTGATCTTTGCCAAGCACAACCCTTTCGTGATTCTTGTATATTTGAACAACCAATGTTCCATAATAAAAATACCATATACATTTTGGCCAAACAACATTCAGTACGTTGAACTGAAAGAAGTGATGATACAAACAAACGAAGTATCTATATCTATACTTAACATAAGAAGAACTTGTTCCCACACAAAAAATGATATTGACTTTCTAAATAAGCATTGTTATAGACAACCACCAAATGATTCAATGTTCCCCTATCTTTTTCATAGTAACAAAGATGTGCAACAACATAATGAAGCAGTGTTGTCTGCCTTATAATATGAAGCAATTTCCCTAATAGCACATGACAAAGGAATTGACCTGACGGAGAAAAAATCACTCAAGCAAAAAACAATGCACTTGCCTTCCACAATATTTCTAAAGAGAAAGTATGCTTGTGGAATTAATTGGAGGCAACTATGCAGTGCATGATGGCTCGGTGAATGGTGCAACTATGCATTGCATAATGGCTCGGTGAATGGTTCATAAGGAATTTTTAAATACTATGAAAATAAGATAGTTGATGTCATATGGATAGAATTTTTAGACCCATCAGTCGGAGTTGCACAAAGAGATATAATGCATGATCTATACACATCTTGTATCATGCCTGATTGTACACCAATCAAAACAATATTCACATAAGTAATACTTGAAAATAAAAAAACCTTTATTAGGGAACAATTCCTTGTTCAATTAGCATGTGCATGAACAGTTCATAGAGCTTAGGGACTTATTATGACTAGACTAACATTTGATCCAAAGGGGATTCGTCAACATAGGCTAGTATATATTGCTTTGTCTCGTGTCAAAAACATTCAGTCACTCTATCCTTTAAACAAATTAGAAACAAAAAACTTATCAATTTGTGAGAAAGTCACAAATGAAATAAATAGATGGGAAAATAGTGCACGCCTACAATTGAAATATGTCAATGACAAAGCAAAATCATGTATGGTTTGTTCATTGAATACAAGGATTCTGCTATTGCATTTGGAAAACAATGTCAATGACAAAGAACTAATGCAAACAGGCATACTCTGCTTTCAAGACACGCATGCAGATTTTGTCCTAAAACAAACTATGTTGTCAAAACAATATAATTGTATAGGAAAATTCTCCATATACAACATCTTTACATGTCTTAGTAAGAATATAGACACACATGATTCAAGAGATGAAAAAACAATTATTTTGAAGCAATTGTTAGTCATATCGGAATAAAAAATAATAACTTTGTATTGATCAACATTTACAATAGACCACATTCCCCTCTTAATGCTCTATTCAGTTTACTAGTTAACTTAATATTAGAAAATGAACAAAACACTTGCACCTTGATTGTTGGTGACCTTAACATTGACATGTTGCAAAACAATGCCTCCAAGCAAAAGCTAGAATCATATATGTTAAGCAAGCGATTCAAATTCCATACAACTAAGGAAACAACTATTGTTGGGTCTATGCTTGACCAAACTTGGAAAAATATAAAAGGAAAAAAACTTGACTTTAATTCACTTGAATCGTATTGGAGTGATCAATATGCAACTTGTATTTTAGTCCCATTTCCTATGATTTGAAACAAGCTTATGTTCCTTCCCATTACAATGGCCAAAAAAAGAAAAGAAAAAGGGTCTTATTCATCAAACCATAACCATTGTCTATTGGAAACAAATCCCATTGTTTTCTTTAAAAACAAACCAACAAATAAAACTCTGAACATCTTACTCCTGGCTAGAATCAATGTTTCCTTAAAAAATAACAAAAAAACATCTTCAACCGTTACTCTACGCCAATATAGAACAATCAAATATAACATGGAACATTTGTTTGGTGTTGTTCTTGTGTTTGCAAATGTTCTTATAATGTGATGTCCAGAGAAGTAGACCTTCCTCTATTTTGTGCACATTCATGCCTCACCCTAATAGCTATGTGCACGCACCTCCAAATTTAGTTTGGTCTTTCATATTAGATATTAATGAAGATTTTCTTAATTTAGAATCAGTTGAAACCGTTTCCATATTTCCCTTAGTTCTATTGCTAATCAGATCTTGGTTTGTAGGATTCTGAACAGTTATATATTTGTAATAAGTTTTCCTTTATTCAATAATAAATAGCTCGCTCTCCTTTCCGTTTGTATTCCATTTTGGTATCAGAGTTGAGGAGAGAGGGCAATTGAGTCTCTGTTTCGTCCAAGATGAGGCTGGAGGAGCCCGCGTGAAGGATTCTGCCTGGAGGAGCTACATCAGAGTGCAAGATGAGGTCAGAGTGCCAGTTCGGATTGCCCATCCGTCACACCTGCCCATCATTTCCATTGAGCACGGTAGCAAGGAGGCTGGGCCAGCTCTCGGGATTCTTGTAGCAAAGAAATACGTGCCTCTCATAGAACTGCACGGAGCCGATGAGTGACTTCATGAACATATCCGGGCGTGTGAATCCGTGATCGGCATCGGTGAAGACTTGAGAGAACATGAAAACGCTTCCCATCGCAGGAGATCGCAATACGTGGAGGAGCTCTGTAAAGGGGAAAAAATACTTGATTGTCGTGGGTCCCAAACTTGAAGGGGCGTGACAATTCGGTGGAACACTTCCGACATATTTCGATAAGTAGTTTGTCGCGGATGACATATTTCGGTAAAGTAGTTTGTCACGGCCAGAGGCTATTGAGAGACACGAAAATTTGAATTTTTGTTGTGTGTATATTTGTTGGGCACCAAGAGGTATTTTCCAAACAAAGGTTTTTTTCTTGAATTAGTGTTTTAGCAGCTATGTCAAATTCATTTCCCGACAATTATCTGAATGAAGCTTCTAAGCTTGATGGGGACAATTACATTGACTAGAAATTCAAGATCTTAACTATTTTCGAAGCATTGAATGTCTGGACTATAGTAAAAGGAGATGAAACCAAGCCCAAAAGGTGCTAGTGCTGTAGACTGGGAGAAACGAGAAACAAAGGCAAAAGTGTTGTTGCGAATGTCTGTCAAAGACAGCATAATCCTGCACATCCGAGATTGTAAAACGTCCAAGGAGACCTGGGACATATTGAAAGGTTTGTATGAAACTACAAACTCAAATAGGATTTTGTTTCTGAAGACTAAGTTATTGTCCGTAAAAATGGCTGCAAATGAGAATATCACCAGCTATGTTTCCCGGATTAAAGATTTATGTGATCAGTTAAGTGCAATTGTTGATACTGTTTCTAATACTGACATGGTAACTATTACATTAAAAGGTTTAATCAGATATTATCATGTCTTTATTTCAAGTCTAGGGGGTAGAGAAACGCCACCTACATTTGATGAGTTAACAGTTATTCTTCTACAAGAAGAATAAAGAATGAAGGTGTTTGATCTGGACTCTCATTCTTCATAATTGGCGTTAATAGCAAAAGGGAAACAACCCTACAGAGGCAAGACATGGGACAGAAACATAACAGGCAAGTTTCAACCAAGAAACAGAGGTATGACTCACTCAAAATCTATTTCACATGATAAGAAAAATGATGGTTGTTTTTACTGTGGGAAACCTGGTCATTATGCTAAAGACTGTTATAAAAGGAAAGTTAATGAACAGAAAATTAGAAAACATAATGGAAATTATGTGACAACTGACACATCTACCAATGAAGGTTTTAAGAATTTAAAGTTGTTTATTTCAGAAGATGCATTGTCTGCAGAAACTGATGATGAAAATGCATGGTTCATAGATTCAAGTGCCTCATCCCATATGTCGTGTGTCAAAGAGTGGTTTGATGAATATCATGAGAGAATAGATTAAACACACATATATTTAGGAGATAATAGATCTCATAAGATTCAGGGTTATGGAGTAATATGTGTGAAATTACCTAATGGACAAAAGAAACAGATTCATGATGTGTTGTATGTTCCAAGAATCAAAACGAATTTGATTTATGTTTCCACAATAACTAATCAAAATTTGAATGTAGAATTTATGCAGTCTCACTGTCTTGTGAAGGATATTCATAATCATTATAATGTCATAGCCACAGGGACAAGAATTGGAGGACTGTATAATCTTGATGTCACAAAGTCCACTCATCAAGCATCAATATCTACTACAATGACAACTGAAGAGTTATGGCATTGCAGGTATGGACATCTTAATCAAAATGACTTAGTGCTACTTCAAAAGAAATTGATGGTTGAAGGGATTCCTGTTTTGAAACATGAGCATATAGAATGTGAATCTTGTGCACTAGGTAAGCAACATAGGGAAGAATTCCCAGTGCATAAAGAGAAGAAACAGAGAGAATTAATTGAATTAATACATACTGATGTTTGTGGTCCCATGCAAACCATATCACTTGGTGGTACGAGGTATTTTCTTATATTTGTTGATGAAAAATCAAGATTTACTTGGGTTTATTTTATAAGGAAAAAGAGTGATGTATTTGAATATTTTAAAGAATTCAAAACTATGGTGGAAAAGCAGACAGGAAAATGCATCAAGATACTCAGATCTGATCAAGGTGGAGAATATACCTTGGGAGCGTTTGATAGCTACTGCAAGAACAATGGGATCATTCAGCAATTCACAGTGCCTTCTACACCACAGCAAAACGATGTAGCTAAAAGGAAGAACAAGACATTAGTGGAATGTGCTTGCAGCATGTTAAAAGGTAAAAATATCTCTAATGGCTTTTGGGCAGAAGCCATTAACACTGCTGTTTATTTAAAGAATAGAAGTCCAACTAAGATTCTAGATTTAAAAATGCCTTTTAAAGTTCATGGCTATAAACCTGAAGTTGGTCATTTAAGAATATTTGGTTACAAGGCATTTGCTCATATTCCCAAAGATGAGAGAAGAAAACTAGATGCAAAATCTGTTAAGTGTACTTTTCTTGGTTATTATGATGATCATAAGGCATACAAACTGTTTGATCTTAATACACATAAGCTCATAGCAAGAAGAGATGTGATTTTTCATGAAACTACAGATGAAGAAATAAGTAAGTATGATGTCTGGAATACTCCTTATGACAATGATGATCATGTGAAAATTGATATAGATAATGAACAGGAACAGGAAAAGGAATAGGTACAACAACAAGGTGATAGCAACGTAGATACTCCAACCACTCCTACGCCTCAGAAAAGAAGAGATGAAAGTGCAGAAAGTGGTGAACCACTGAGGAAGTCAACGAGAACAATTCAGATACCCTCCAGGTATAAAGACTATGCATTGATGACACACGTAATGAATGTTGTAGAACCTAATTCTTATGAACAAGCCAAAAGTCATAAGGACTGGAATACTGCAATGAATGAAGAATATGAATCAATAATGAAGAATGAAACTTGGGAATTAACTGAGTTGCCTGAAAACAAAGTTCCCATAGGATGTAAATGGTTGTATAAAACCAAATTTAATGTAGATGGAAGTATTGGCAAATACAAGGCCAGATTAGTTGCAAAATGGTATTCACAAAAGGAAGGAATTGATTATGAAGACACTTTTGCACCTGTAGCTAAGTTAAATACAATTAGAGTCATGATTGCATTAGCTACACAATACAATTGGAAAGTTCATCAGTTAGATGTTAAATATGCATTTCTGAATGGTGATTTAAAAGAAGAAGTTTATTTGGTTCAGCCTGAAGGGTTTATAAAGAAAGGGGAAGAAGATATTGACTGTAAACTCAAGAAAGCTTTATATGGTTTGAAACAAGCACCTAGATCTTGGTATATTAAGATTGATTCATTCTTTGCCCAGAAAGGTTTTGTGAAAAGCAAAAATGATCCTAATATGTATGTTAAAAAGGATGAAAATGGAAATGTTGCTTTGATATCCTTATATGTTGATGATTTGATTATCACTGGTAGTGCTTCTCATTTGATTGAAGATATTAAGATTCAATTAGCATAGATATTTGAAATGAAGGATCTTGGTGAAATACATTATTGTTTAGGTCTGGAAATATGGAGAGAAGGCAGTAAAACAATTGTCACTCAAAGCAAATACTCAAGGGAGATTCTAGAAAGATTCAATATGAGTGAAAGCAAGGCAGTATCAACACCTTTAGAACATAATGTTAAGTTATCTAGTCTTGATGAAACTAAAGAGGCAAATGGTGTTATGTATCGCCAGTTGGTGGGAAGTTTAAACTATATTACCACTACCAGACCAGACATAGCATATTATGTCAGCATCTTGAGTCAGTTCATGGCTAAACCATTAGAAAGCCACTGAATAGCTGCAAAGAATTCCTTCGATATCTGAAAGGAACGGTTAATTTTGGTATTATGTATACTGATGATTGTGATGTTGAGTTGATAGGTTACTCTGATTCAGATTGGGCTAGAAATCCTTATGACGGGAAATCAACCTCAGGATATGCATTCAACATAGGTACAGGGGTCGTATCATGGAGCAGTAAGAAACAACCAACTGTTTCTTTATCATCAACGGAAGCTGAATACAAAGTTCTATGCAATGTTACTTGTGAAGTTGTTTGGTTAAGGATAATTCTTGAAGACATTGGCAACAAGAAAATGAAGCCAACTGCTCTCAAATGTGACAATCAAAGCTCTATTAAATTGGCATACAATCCAATTTATCATGCCAAAACCAAGCATATTGAAATTCAACATCATTTTGTAAGAGAAAAGATACAAGAGAAGGAAATTGACTTGACCTACCGTAATACCACTGAGAATGTGGCTGACATCTTTACCAAGCCTCTTGGAAAGATAAGTTTTGAAGAATGTAGGAAACAGTTAGGTGTGGTAGAAAATTCATTTCTTCATTAAGGGGAAGTGTTAGATATTAATGAAGATTTGCTTAATTTAGAATCAGTTGAAACCATTTCCATATTTCCCTCAGTTCTATTGCTAATCAGATCCTGGTTTGTAGGATTCTGAACAGTTATATATTTGTAATAATTTTTCCTTTATTCAATAAGAAATAGCTTGCTCTCCTTTCCGTTTGTATTCTATTTTTTCATTGTTTTTTACTTCTATTTCTTTCTTCCATAACCTAATATTTATCGTTCAGAGCTATGAATTCTTGTGAACAAATAGTGAAGAGATCACTCCATACAGAAGCAAAGAGTGGGACACAACATCAAATGGAAAAAACATCTGATGATGACATGCTAAAAAGGTAGAAACAATTTTTTTCCTTGTAACGATTTCCTCCTCACATTTGGTTGTACTACAATAGCTAATTTCCACATAAAATTAAAAAAGAAACACTGGTTTTTTTTTTACATTTTTATTCTAAATTGAATTTTAGAATCAAACAATCATCCATGCAACGATCTTCCATTATTCAAATCTCCTCAACAACATAGAACAATTTCTTTGAAGGAGACGTACTAGCATTGTATGGACCTAGCCAAAGCAAAGCTTCTGCCTCTCCTGGAAAATCACAATTCATCCATGCATATTTAGTCGACAAAGATGGTTAGCTAACTATAACTATAAACATAAATGGAAATATGATTAATCACTTCCCTGATCAATTCAAGCATGGAAAGAGTGTCTGAATCATAGAATTTGCTTTTAAAAAGAAAGGCCAATATGACAGAGGAGATGCAAAATATTGCATTTCCCTACTGAATAAGAGCATTGTCCAAAACATAGAACTAGTTTTTAAATTCCGTAGACTTGCACCTGATACACAATAATCAATGAGCTATTAGCATTGAACAATGATTACACTGTGGGATCTGTGGGAAGGCAGGGGGGTGTTGCAGCTTCTTCCAGCAACACACACAAATTTACAGACTCAGAAATTTCACCTATAGGGTTGTTGCAGCTGTGTTGCAGCTCACTGTTTTAACTAACAGTCATCTACAGGACTGTTGCAGCTGACTGCTTCAGCAGTATTTTGATGACCCCTGCGTTCATAAACTTCACCAATACACTATTTCAATAGTTAAACATATTTAACTCATAAAATTACACTAATATCCTCACTTGCTACAGCAAAAATATCTTCAAAATAATTCTGAGTTTACAAACTCATAAAACAGAGTATAATAGAAAATACACAGAAAAATTCTGGGTTTAACATAAACTTCATTCACTCTGTATATATTGTCTATGAATCACAATTACAATGGAAGTATTTATAGCGCTTCAGGGTAATCATACAATAAATGCAATTAACCCTTCGTAACAAAATCTGATCTACTCAAATTAAATGCTCTGTTCTGTTGCATCCTTGAGCAGTTAAATGTATGACTGTAAATGCCTCTTCAAAACTGGATATGCTGCAACAGAGTTTCTGAGTGTCGCTTCAACCTTAATGTTTCAGTCGGTTTAGCGGTGGATGACTCTTCAAAAAATTAAACAGACAAAACAAGATTTGATTTAGTTTATCTTAATTACTTTCTGGCTTTTCAAATCAAATTTGGGTGGTGATGCCTTTTGGAAATTCTAGCGGTCGTTTGTGTGATCGGTGGAGTAATTAATCTCTTCCAACATTCTCCCCCTTAATTACTTCACCCAAAAAACAAAACTTTGAGATAGTAGATTTCTGTTACAGCTTATAAGCCCCAATGTTTTTCCTATGAAACTCAAACAACTATTTTCCCAAAGGTTTTGTAAATAGGTCTACAAACTGATTTTCTGATCTGCAAAATTCCATAGTGATTTCATTCTTGTTTATCAGTTCTCGAATTAAATGATACCTTGTATCAATATGTTTACCTCTTTTATGAAAAACGTGATTTATTGATAGTGCAATGGTTGATTTGTTGTCACAAAAAATATGAGTTGGTCCATCTTGTTCATGCTACAACTCAGAAAGAGTTCTTCTCATCCACACAGTTTGACATGCAGCTACTGTTGATGCAACATACTCTGCCTCAGCAGAGGATAGTGTCACTATGGGTTGCTTCTTTGAATCCCATGCTACTGATCCTGATCCAAAACTGAATACATATCCAGATGTACTCTTTCTATCATCTGTAGAACCTGCAAAATCACTGTCAATATATCCAATCAACTTAAAATTTGAGTTTGATGTATACTGGATACCAAAATTTGTTGTTCCAGCAATATATCTCATAAACCTCTTTCCAGCTTACCAGTGGGTATTCTTTGGGGACTCCATAAATCTCGAAATCATACTTACTGCAAACACTATATCAGGTTTTGTTGCAGTCAAGTACATGAGACTTCCTACCAGTCTCTTATACATCGTTGGATCAACTTTTGACCCATCATCCTCCTTACTGATTTTTGTACCAGTTGCAATTGGTGTTACAGTTGGCTTACAATTCATCATTCTGAATCTTTTCAGTACATCATTTGCATACTTAGTTTGATTTATAAAAATACCATCCTCAGACTGAGTTACTTCAATACCAAGAAAATATTTCATCATTCCTAAATCAGTCATCTCAAATTCTGTTTTCATGGCTTTCTTGAACTCATCTACTGAAAGATCTCCAGTGAAGATCAAATCATCAACATATAAGCAAACAATCAATATTCTACCTTCTTGTTTTACCTTTGTATACAAGGTTGGCTCACTTGGACTTCTGTTGAATCCTTCACTATTCAAATATTCATTAATCTTGTTGTACCAAACTCTAGGTGCCTGCTTCAATCCATACAATGCTTTCTTTAATCTGTAAACTTTGTCATCCTGTCCATCAATTTCATATCCAGGGGGTTGTCTCACATAAACCTCTTCTTCTAAAGATCCATTCAAAATCGCAGACATTACATCCATTTGATATACATACCATTTATTATGAGCAGCAATAGCTAATACCATCCTTACCGTATCTAGTCTGGCTACAGGTGCAAACGTCTCATTATAATCAATACCAGGTTGTTGACTAAACCCCTGAGCTACAAGTCTTGCTTTGTATTTTTCAATTTCACCATCAGAATTTAACTTAGTTTTGTAAATCCATTTGACACCAATACAATTTTTATTATCAGGCAGATCTACAAGATCCCAAATATTATTTCTTTCTATGCCATCAATTTCTTCATCCATTGCTTTTATCCAAACATAATTTTTAACTACTTCATCAAAACTTACAGGATCACATGTTATCAATGCAAAATTTGAAACTTGATCTACTTCTTCATCTTGCTCATACATTTCTCTGAAACTTCTAGTCTTCTAACCTCTAACTTTGTTTCTTAATGAAGCTAATGTAGGATTTGATTCATTACTTACCTCTGATCATGTTTCTTGTCGTCCACCAACACTTGATGGTTCACCACGTTCTTGAGTTCTGGGCATTCTAGCAGGTGTTCTTGCTGTTGGTGTAGGCATATGTGGATTTAACGTCTGTCCACCCTGTACGTCCTGCTCATCACCTTCATCTTCTGCATGAAATGTAACAGCGTCCTCTGCAACCAACTTATCTATGCTGCCATCCCATGCTTCTTATTCCTTAAACATCACATCTTTGCTGATGACATACTTCTTGGTGATTGGGTTATAAAGTCTATATGCTTTAGATTCTTCACTATATCCAACAAAAATACATTTCTGACTTCTGTCATCTAATTTTCTCCTCATCTCTTCAGGTACATGAGCATAAGCTACACAACCAAAAATTCTTAAATGAGATATGCTGCTACACTTATCATTCCATGCTTGCTGTGGAACTCGATCCTTCACGCTCTTAGTTGGACTTCTGTTCAGAATGTACACTGCGCAAGTAACAGCGTCTCCCCAATATTCATCTGAAAGATGCTTCTCCTTCATCATACTTCGAGCCATGTTCATAATGGTTCAATTCTTTCTTTCTGCCACTCTGTTTTGCTGTGGAGTGTAGCGAGCAGTAAACTTTCTTTTAATTCCATGATATTTACAAAATTCCACAAACTCATTCAACATATACTCACCTCCTCTATCTGATCTCAAGAATTTAATACATCTATCACTCTCCTTTTCAACCATAGATTTAAAACTTTTAAACACATCAAATGCTTGAGGTTTCTGTTTCAGCAAATACACCCAAGTTTTCAATTGAAATCATCAATGAAAGTCATAAAATAAACATTACCAGTCAAGGAAGGTGTTTGCATCGGTCCACACAAATCTGTGTGTACCAGCTCCAACGGTGCTTTTCCTTTGTATGAGACTCAAGAGATGAATTTCTCTCTATGATGTTTTCCCAATATGCAACTCTCACATGAGCTTGTTGGCTGCTGGATACTGGGAAACCCTTTTACCATCTGCTTCTTCTGTAGAAAATCTAAGCCACCAAAATGTAAATGGCCATACCTCAAATGCCATAACCATGATTGATCTAAAATCTTAGTTTTATAAGCATTCAAAGAGTTAGTCAAATCATTCCTCATAATCAGCGGAAACATTTTGTTCTTTGTCATTTCTACTCTGGCTATCAACTGCTTACTTGGAAATTTGTCATAAATAGTACATACCTTGTTCTTAAAGAACACTCTGTACTTCTTCTCCAACAACTGTCGCACACTCAATAAATTACACGTTAAACTAGGAACATAATAAACATCATGAATTGTTCTTCTTTTACAATTCTTGGCATATATAGCAATCACACCTTTACCATTAACGTTTACCTTACAGTCATTAACCAACTTCACTTCAGACTGAATGCTTGTATCTATACTTGAAAATAACTCCTTATTTCCAGTCATGTGATTGTTGCATGCACTGTCCAAGAACCATATATCCTTTGAACTTTCTTGGGTGACATTACAAGTCAAAAACATAGGCTTCTCTTCATTTTCAGCCTCCTATATAATGTGTGTATACATCTTACCAGTATATGCTTGCTTCTTCCAACACTTGTTAGCATAGTGCCCAAATTTATTGCAATAGAAACATTGAACTT
Organism: Larix kaempferi; assembly: GCA_027924585.1. NCBI lineage: Eukaryota > Viridiplantae > Streptophyta > Pinopsida > Pinales > Pinaceae > Larix > Larix kaempferi. The sequence continues at coordinate 1,896,043 of BSBM01000755.1, read as the reverse complement.
TAGATCTATCATACCTTTGATTTATTGGCTGCCATGTTCTGCTACTACTCCCCCTTACACTAGGAGTATTCTGCTGTAACTTCTCTTCAGATTCTAAATCATTTCTGTTGTCACTATGATCAGCAGTTCGACCTCCTCTTCCTCTACTACTAGATCTTCCTTTGCCTCTGCCTCTAGTAACATGTAAGTGATATTTAAAATCATTTTCTAATGGAGTGTCATCATACTTGTTCATTCTTGATTCATGAGCAATCAAAGAACCAGTCAGCTCATCAATGTGCATTTGACTGAGATCTTTAAACTCTGCAATGGGAACAACCACTTCTTCAAACTTCTTTGGCAAACATCTCAGCAATTTCTCTATCACACGTTGATCTGAGAGGTCTTCACCATACTGTCTCAACTGGTTTACAATACTCATAACTTGAGTCATAAAATTATCAACAATCTCACTGTCCTTCATCTTCAGATTCTCAAAATCCCTTCTTAAATTCTGCAACTTAACATTCTTCACCTTGGTCACACCTTGATAGCAAGTTTCAAGAGTGTCCCAAGCTTTCTTCGAAGACTCAGCACTTGATATATTCGAAAATATGGATTCACTTAGGCCTTGCTGAATAGGCCAAGAGCTTTGTTGTCCTTCTTCCTATGCTCCTTCAACAGAACACGCTCAGCATTTGACAGAGCCAATTCAGCAGCTTCATGAGCTGGATCTGGGTAGCCAATCATAACAAACTCCCAAAGATCCTGAGCACGCAGGATAGTTCTCATCTTAATAAACCATGTGTCATAATTCCTCTCATTCAACACGGGAATTTGTGGTTGCACTACACTGCTGTTAGTAGCCATCTCAAATTGATTTCCAAATCACTCTAAATAGAAAAAACAATAAATAAAACTTAACCAGGCTCAGATACCACTGTGGGAAGGCGGGGGGTGTTGCAGCCTCTTCCAGCAACACACACGAATTTACAAACTCATAGATTTCACCTATAGGGCTGTTGCAGCTGTGTTGCAGCTCACTGTTTTAACTAACAATCATCTACAGGACTGTTGCAGTTGACTGTTTCAGCAGTATTTTGATGACCCCTGCATTCATAAACTTCACCAATACACTGTTTCAATAGTTAAACATATTTAACTCATAAAATAACACTAATATCCTCACTTGCTACAGCAAAAATATCTTCAAAATAATTTTGAGTTTACAAACTTATAAAACAGAGTATAACAGAAAATACACAGAAAAATTCTAGGTTTAACATAAACTTCATTCACTATGTATATCTTGTCTATGAATCATGATTACAATGGAAGTATTTATAGTGCTTCAGGGTAATCATACAATAAGTTAACCCTTCGTAACAAAATCCGATCTACTCAAATTAAATGCTCTGTTCTGTTACATCCTTGAGCAATTAAATGTCTGACTGTAAATGCCTCTTCAAAACTGGATATGCTGCAAGAGAGTTTCTGAGTGTCGCTTCAACCTTAATGTTTCGGTCGGTTTGGTGGTGGATGACTCTTCAAAAAATTAAATTTTCAAAATAAGATCTGATTTAGTTTATCTTAATTAATTTCCGGCTTTTCAAATTAGATTTGGGCGGTGATTCCTTTTGGAAATTATGGCGGTCGTCTGTGTGATCGGTGGAGTAATTAATCTCTGCCAACAGGATCTATTGTTGTAGTTTTCATTGCATGTGAGCAAACTAGCACGTAGTATGAGCTCTCTATCAAGGGTGGTGAGACTACAACTGATTATGCAACAGTAAGTCTTATAGGTGGCTCTAGGAATTTGTAATTTCACTGATTCGGTACCGGATTATATTTGGTTTGTTCTGTTTCAATACACAAAAAACTCTACATAATTTGAAACTTGAAACAAGTTGTTCATAATAAACAAAATTGTTGTCTTCCTCAGGTCTAGCTTAATGAACATTACAAATAACTCTTCTTGCAAATACAAGAACAGTTGGAGGTTGACATACCACCATTCTACTCATTCAAGAATATTGTTAGGAATGGTCCAAAAGGAAGCCATCTCTTGTGTCTATCTACAACAACATTCATTGATGTTCTTAATGATTATTTCGCGAAACAAAATATGCTTACATTGATGTTGTCAAACACTCAGGTAATGTTCTTCCCAAACATTTAATTGCTATGCCAAAGATATTTTTCCTTCTTATTTTCTTGGTAAAGAAAAATTATATTAGACAATAAGCACATATTATGTGTGTAGATGGAAGGGTTTTTCAAAGCAAAGAATGATTTTGCACCTCCATTCCGACAAATACATGAAAATGCAATAGGCCAATGGTCCAGAATTCATCAAGTTGCTCATTTTGCAAACAGAAAACATCGACAAAATAGAAGCACTATGTAGAATGCATCTTGGAGACAGATGATGGCATTATTGAATGCAGTGTGCGCAATCCACAATTGAAAGAATGGTGTACTATGGTTGCAGAAACTTTGTATGAGGCCTACACAAAGAGCGTATCTGGAATAGTACAACATCTACGAAGACTATGAGACTATGCCATGAAGGACTCTACACTCTAAGAAAGGACAATAGTATAACTAAGATGCAAAAATTTTGACTACCGCAGACTAGTTCATAATTGGCAGAGAACATGACCTGTTTTGTCAGTGAATAGAACCATTTAGATATCAAGGCACTAATATCTGTACAATTTTTACACAACTAGCCTATAGTCTAGTATATAGAATACTAGGTTTTTCTATTTTATTTTTCCTTGAAATGTTGATGCAAGGACAAATACTACAAATTAATTGGGAGAAAGTTGAAATGTGGGATCTTGAATATATTTTCTTAAGGATACTAACATGAAACACATTTGAATTCTACAATAATTCATAGACTAAGTTTCTTATTTTTTTTAATCTCATAGGAACCACAATACCTAGGTGATAATCACATTATAAATTCTACAACAATTCATAGGCTAAGCTTCCTATTTTTTTTTAATCTCAAAGGGACATTCACATTATAAATTCTAGGCTAAGCTTCCTATTTTTTTAATCTCAAAGGGACATTCAATATACTTTCCTTTTCCAAGCTCAAAGGAACACACGTCTATTTTAATGTAAGTATTATCAATTTATATTGAAAAACCACATCAATGGAGTAATGAATTTGTAAGAATATACATTAAGTTAAGAAGCAAGGACAAAAACTCAATAAGAAACAACCTAACGTAAAATAACGACAATGTGAATGGCAAGTAGGAAATATTGGGTTCGGTGGGGCAAAATTTGAGGTCAAGATGAGAGCGTGAGGAAACAAACTAAATTGAAAAATGCAAACAGGGTACAAGCCAAGCATCTTTCTATATTTTCATGTTTCTATCTGTTCTCATAAAATAAAATAAAATAAGTTACGTATCCAATTTCAATTTGTTCTTTGTGTTTACATTCTTAATTCATGATACATTGGAATATTTTAAGATATTGGAGAATGAACGAGTCCAGATAATAGTAAAGGACGGAGACGTAGTGAGGAGGAACTGCGAGATGTGAATCAGTTCTCAGATCGGCTAATAGTGACTATAGGTTAAGACAGATAGTGAAATTCTGGAGGTATATCTAACAGGCAAGCCAGTTATCCTAGTCATTGCCTATTTTTCTAGTCTTGTCATAATGAATCAATGAGTAATCTTATTTCATTAGTTTTGAACCTGTAAACTCCACAAAAATAACATATGTTTGTAAAAAAATCTCCATATTAAAGAATCAGCTATAACCATTAATAATCCAATAATAGAATCTGAAGTATTATTCCGACCAATAATAGAATCTGAAGTATTATTCCGACCAGCAGATCCAACAGTTTTTATCAGTTGGCTCGCATAATCATTTCAGAGGCAGATATCATCAATAATAGTAGTATCAACTCAACGTGCACAATTTACTTGGACGCATTTAAAGAGGGTGAGAAGGCCCGTCAACTTCCATGCCACCATCTGTTTCACAAGAGTCGCATAGAAAAATGGCTGGCCATCGGACACCCTTGTCCAGTCTCCCGATTCGAACTGCAAGTTGCAAACCCTGACACCTTTGTCCAGTCTCCCGATTTGAACTGCCATTTGCAAACCCTATTATCTTTCCTGATTCGAACTTGCCATGGTGGTGAACTAGAAGAGGTAAAAACGGTCAACAGGCCTGGCCACACAACACTGATAATTACGGTGACAGTTCGCAAAAGAAAATTGCAAGGCATATAACCACCTCCACGCAGTGGCCAACAAGGGGCATTACAATGACACACAAGGATCCAGTGGGTTAAACAGTCCGGAGAATGATCGCAGAGGAAGGAATTTACCAGGTGGGAAAACCAGTCCGGTAAATAAACAACTGGCTATTTCGATGCCTAGATACGCAGACTTGGGAATCCATGAAAAAACGCTCAACCATAGAACCAATCTATCAGTACAGTGATATACATTGGACTAGAGGATACCACAGATGCATAAATGAAAAAAAAAAACAATAGAGTATAGGTTCACAAATTTGGGTTCCGTGAAATCATTTAAAACGCTACAAACTACGCAGGGATGTAAAATAAGATGATAGCAATAGTGTGTAGAAGCGGAAAGCAAAGGATGCCCACAGACTTAGTGCACAGGTTTGGAGACAATTATGGTAGTGCCATAGGCCACAGGGTCAGATGGTTCTGATACCGTATCAATGTTAGAAGCTGAATTTTAAACCATAATTTCTGATAGAAAGGGTTTTTTTTTTAATTATTTTTTAGGCATTTTACTTTAACACATATATAATATTTCAAGATACAAAGACAAATATTTAAAAGAAACAAAGGATATAACATATATAAGCATTAATATGAATTGTAGATATAAGACTTGGGCACTTGAACATATAGGCAAATATCTCGTAGCTCCTCATCTTGGAAAGTCAGGTCTTAAGCTCACCTTAACCTCATATAAGTGGCAAAACCCCACATGTTCCCGACATGCAAACCTATCATTTACATGGCTCCCTTCCTCGTGCAATCCTCCAATCCAACAAATCCTCATTAAACCCATCATTTACATGGCTCCCTTCCTCGTGCGTTCCTCCAATCCAACAAACCCTCATTATATAGTAGGGAAAATTGGTCGGTGACATGTTCCCTGTCAAACGTTTGTTATGGATAACTTCTGTGAGTGTAGATATATGGCAGTTAGGGCAAGTACTTGGTTATTATAGACAAGAGAGAAGAAAACACAAACTTCAGAAATCTCTCCATCTAATTCTTTTGCAGTGCTGTGTCATTTTATGATTTTCCCTCTTGTATAAAAATCTGATTATCTCCTACTGTTACATTGTTAAGAAAAAAAGAAAAAACAATCTGTTATTCTTTCCTTAATCCTCTGTCATGTTAGTGTTTTCTATTTCTTACTGTACTGTAATAGTTAATATGGCATTCGTCCTATCCATCAGCTATGTTTATTACCTTCCATTAATTGTAAATAAAATTGAGAATTAAAAAATAAAAAAAATCTGTAAAATAAACCAAACAAAAAAGATTGATATGTAAATGTTCCCAAACAAACGTTTGTTCTGGCTAAATTTTGTAATTGTAGATATATGGCAGGCTGGGCAAGTACTTGCTTATTATAGAGCAAGGGAGAAAAAAAACACAAAGTTCAGAAACCCCTGTGTTTGATTCTTTTGCAATGCGGTGTCATGTTATGATTTTCCCTTTTGTATAAAAATCTGATTATCTCCTATTGTTCCATCGTTAAGAAAAAACAATCTGTTATTTTTCCCTTAATTCTCTATCATGGTACTGTTTTTCATTGCTTACTATACTGCAACAGTTAATATGGCATTCGTCCTTTCCATCAACTATGTTTAAGTCCTTCCATTAAATGTAAACAGAATGGAGAATAATAAATTTATAAAAAGAAAAAACTCTGTCAAATAAACCAAACAAAAAAAAGCAAAAAACCAACTATGTGTATGTGTATTGTTGTTAATGTTCTCTTTCAAGATGAATTTTGATTTGTCTTGCAGGTTCCCTTGCTAAAACGGAACCAAAAAAATTGAAAATGGCAATTGAAATTTAGACTTTCTTTGTATAGACAAGCAGGAAAAATTACTGCGATCAATAATTGGATTCCAAATCATTGTTGTAGTCAAAGTTTTAAACTTTTATGTGATGGCAATTCCTCTGGGCAACAACGCTTAAATAGAAAATACCAATGTATATGATAAAAAGTTATAGAAAATGGGCAGATGATAGATTATGTCCATGCAAAAAGAACTTATGGTAATATTAAGCATCCTTTGCATTTTCCCTATTTTCAACTAGCACACAGAAACATTTGTAAAATCTTAATCACAAACATTTGTAAAATCTTAATCACAGCAGAACCTAGCTACTATGGATTCCTCACTAGTGAAAGATTGCAACACATTTACAGGAATAATCACAATTCTGTAAAATGAAGAACAAATGTGCAATAACACATGAGATGGAGTAAAATGTCATATATTATTAACAGTCCAATGCTATGAAATAGATTGGTTCATCCTTATATACAAAATAGGAGGAAAAATATCCACTTGGAGTGTCCACACTTAGCTAACTTAGATTTACCCCAATCCCCCTTACGTTAACCAAAAAGGTTTCCAAAATAACTCAAATAGGTTCAAAATATGTATGTGAACATTGGGTAAGCATGGGAAGTCATAATGAGGTTCACACATGTGAGGATAAGGTTGGGTTGAAATTGGTTAGGCTTAGGCATGCCAAAAATGGCTTGGGGAGTGGGAATTGTCCACATACAGAGCATGAGCGCCCTTGGTCAATGTGTTTCCTTAAAACAGGGAAAGAGGGCGCCTTAGGCATGCTGGGGCAATAAATGCTTGGATAAGCATGCCTAACAGGTAGTTTGACCACCCCTTGGCCCATACTTTGGCTCATACACTGTGAACTTATTCACACTTATCCAGATAAGTCCAAACCACTTCATAATAACCAGTTTCACACCTAGGGATGTATTATTAACCAGTTTAGCACCTAATAACCATTAATTAATTAATGATTAAGGTACTAAGATATAATATTGCTCTAACACCCCCCCATAAGCTAGACTTAGTGGAATATCAAAAATAAGGCCTTGGCAACTAAGGCTCAAGTCACCTTTTACAACAGAAATTTATTTGTCCATGTAAAATGAGGAAAGAGGCAAAACCACATGGGGAAAATCCTCCTTCAAGAATGGACATGATACAGAGATGATCAAAAGGTCTTCAACAGGTCTTGTTCTTCACTTGAATGAGTTGAATGAACAACTTCTTGGTGAAATACTTGGTGAAGATGTTGTGGATGTCATGATCATGCACCAATTCTTCAATGTTCTTTTGTAGACAAAAAGCATGTTGGAAGGCTCCTTGAAGCTCATCATTTTATGATGGGGGAGCATCATAAGAATACTTCTTGTTGCATACATACTCTGATATGAATACATAATCAATAATGGAAAAGGTATCTCTGCAAAATCCTTCTCAAAGAACATAAAAAATCTCAACAAAATCAGCATTTTGAGGAGCTTCCACATGGCAAATCAAACCATGAATATTCCTTCTGAACTGATGTAGCACCTTCCCAAATCTGTAATAGAGATCATGTGGCTCTGATAGATCAGAATATGAGCCATATAGAGCAGCAAAAAACAGAGGTATAATGTCTCCATGATCGAATGGTTTTACAGTAAGAGAAGAGTGTGTAGCTAGATCACACTGACAGTTGAGAAAACTTGAAGGGTCTGGAGACTTGAGTTTTGAACCATAGGTGGTAAGATCAGGTCCAGACATTTGTAACAGTAGCCCCATGATGGCCAATGACATGGTTTTCCAACCAATGAATGAAATGCAAGACATAAAGACAACATAGGCAAGTGACACAGTTTTGGAAACAATGAAATTGTCAGATTTTCCAATGTGAGAGTTTGGGGGTTGCATGGTCTTTTGGAAATCCAGTGGTTGGGAAAATGGTTTGAGATCTGTCATACCTTGTATATCAGCCTACATATTACCTTCCATATCAGAATGGAAAGGATCTGAATGAAGTTGGGAAGAGCTTTCAGAAGGCATGTCAAAAACTAGTGAAAAATGACTAGTATTGGGGGAAAGCTTCGGTGAACTGGATGGAGATTCTTTCAAGGTAGAGACTGAGTTTTTTGAATCTGATATATCATAATGTGAATCAGAAATAGAGATATCAGAAAAATATTTAGCTCTTGCACCTAAAGCATAGAGCTTTTTACCTTTGCATGTGGCATGGAGACAATGTTCTTGCTCCACAGAGACATTGGCTTCTTCTTTTCTTGCAAAATCTGGAACATCAATGTTATGTTCTTCAAGTAACTTAATCAAGATGTTCAGCTTCCTTTTGTAACAATATTTTTCATAATGAGAACCTCTGCAATAACCACACTTGGGCCTTTCTTTCTTGCTCTTCATCTTCTTGACTTTCGAATCTTCATCACTAGAACTTGAGCTTTCTTCATTTGACTGCTACTTCTCCTTCATTTTCTTCTCTTGGGGTTTCAAGATGGGTTTTTGTTTGCCTCTTTGTTTCAGATCTCCAGCAGCAAGCACTTGGTCTTTTTGCTTAATGGAACCCATTAAGACCAACTTGTCTTGCTCTTGAGTTAGCATAACCATGAAATCAGCCAAAGATGGCATTTTTCAATTTCTAACTATGAGCTTTGTGGAGTTGAATGTAGAAACAAAAATTGAGTACTCAAGACCCAATTTTGAAAGAATGGACAAGATCAACTGTTCTTCCTTCTTATCAATGCCACACTGTTTGATTTGCAATACCAAGCTTTTGAACTTGGTGAAGAAATCATGGATGGATTCGAAATTGCTTGGACTTGGTGAGATCAACTCATTCTCAAGTTGATGTCCTCTCATCTCATCAGTCTTCCCAAATAGAGACTCAAGCTTGAGCCAAACTTCATTGGGTGTATCTAGACTTTCCACATGAAACAGGAGGTCTCTCGAAATACTGAGACAAAGGAGGCCAAATGCCTCATCCATTCTGTTAAAAAACTTTGATTTCTCCACAGTAGAGTTTGGTTCAACCTCTGTGCCCATTGTGATCCTGAAAAGACAAAATCACCATTTCATCCTTCCAATTGAAATAGTTGAAAGGAGTGAGCAAATTTGGATGAGATTGTTGTATCTTCTTCTACTGCTTACGCACAAGGTGACAATGGTGCTCTTGAAAACCTGCAAAAAACTCTCAATCACTCAGGAGGGATCTACACTAACATATTCAAACCCTGTTTGATAGTGGGTGTATTCGGGAGAGCATCACACCTGAGAAGAGCCACTAGATTTCTCCAATGGACTCAATGCAATGGCCTCAAGAATTTTGTGGTTTCTCCACTGCTTCTAGCATACCACTCAAAAAGTCTATTGGTTCGAATAATAGCTCCAAGAGCTCTAATACCATGTAAAATCTTAGTCACAGCAGAACCTAGCTACTATGGATTCCTCACTAGAGAAAGATTGCAACACATTTATAGGAATAATCACAATTCTGTAAAATGAAGAACAAATGTGCAATAACACATGAGATGGAGTAAAATGTCATATATTATTAACAGTCCAATGCTATGAAATAGATTGGTTCATCCTTATATACAAAATAGGAGGAAAAATATCCACTTGGAGTGTCCACACTTAGCTAGCTTAGATTTACCCCAATCCCCCTTAGGTTAACCAAAATGGTTTCCAAAATAACTCAAACAAGTTCAAAATATGCATGTGAACACTCGGTAAGCATGGGAAGTCATAATAAGGTTCACACATGTGAGGATAAGGTTGGGTGGAAGTTGGCTAGGCTTAGGCATGCCAAAAATGGCCTAGGGAGTGGGAATTGTCCACATACAGAGCATGAGCGCCCTTGGTCAATGTGTTTCCTTAAAACAGGGAAAGAGGGCGCCTTAGGCATGTTGGGGCAATAAATGCTTGGATAAGCATGCCTAACAACGAGTTTGACCACATCTTGGCCCATACTTTGGCTCATACACTATGAACTTGTTCACACTTATCTAGATAAGTCCAAACCACTTCATAATAACCAGTTTCACACCTAGGGATGTATTATTAACCAGTTTAGCACCTAATAACCATTAATTAATTAATGATTAAGGTACTAAGGTATAATATTGCTCCAACAACATTGTCTACAGACACATGAAAAACACATTCGGATTCAGCCAATGGCAACATAAATTGTTTTTGTTACGTATTTGTTTTCAAAGGTATCTATTTCTTACCTTTGCACAATCATATGTTTCATTTCTAATGCCTTGCTAGTTGTAGTTTTTTTTTGGCTTTTCCTTTGTTTTCCTTGTACTAAATATATTATTGTTTATTTCCATTGCAGTTACAGGAACTGTTTCCTATGTCGCGTTTTCCTTTTATCTCTGTATCCTGCTTTATGGATACTATCTTTTACCTGAATCCTGGAAAAATGAAATTGTCTTGCTTTTATGGATTTTGACTAAAATTGCCAAGCTTCAAACATTTGACGATGATCTTAACTTTTCAGCAATTATCCTTTGGTTGAAGTCCACCTAACCAGAAATCAAGGAAAAAAGGTATGTTGTGTACAGTAATCCATAATAGGAAAAGTACAACCATTTTAGATAAGATTACATATAGAAAATTGAACAGTTTGTAGTTAGATCATATCTATTGTCCTTTCGTTCAATCTTGCCAAAAAAAAATGAAATTGTGCAGCTTTCATGGGTTTTGAACATTTGACAATGATCTTAACTTTTCAGCAATTATCCTCTCGCTCAACACCAGCTAACTAGAAATCAAAGAAAGAAGAAGTGATGTGTACAGTACCCCATAACAAGAAAAGGTAAAACTAGTTTAGATGAGATTCCATACAGAAGATTGATCAGTAATATAGATTCGTAATTTATGGTTACATCATTTCATTTCTACAATATTTGTCCCTAGTCTGAATTCAAAATTATACTCATTTCAATTACAATTTCTATTTCATGGAGTTTCTGATTCCAAACAATCCAATTCTCTACTATAGGAAGTGAACTAACACTGTGAATATCGAGTCAAATAGAAACAAGCGAAATGCTACTTGAATGCCATGCTATGTCATGCTTCGTCGGTACGATGCAACTTCAAATATGGCGGCAAAGGGAGGAAAAATCCACAAGAAAAGATAGAAAAAAAGAAGGTAACATATATATCGTATTGTGGCTACTAGTTCTACAGGCATTCTCTGTTTCTTAACAGTTCAATTCTTTATGAGTAACTTAAACACATTTCAATGAATCTCAAAAGACACCATGTCATTGACAATGCTTATAAAAAATACGTCATTGTGTCTTTACAATTTTGTAGGATTTACAAACTACGTCATTGTGTCTTTGCATCGACAAATTAAGAACTGGTACAAAACATTGCATAGTCCAGTCTTGGAACATCCCACTCATTGGGGCAGGTTTTGACCTTGATTTCTAGCCTACCTAATTCCCAAATATTCTCTCCAGTTCCTGCTTGTAGTTTTGAAAAATATGGCGATGAATTAGGTTTGAAATAGGCCTATAGCAATCTTTGGTTCAATTTCTAATTTGAATACTATGTTCTCGAAATTGAAAGGCATACATAGAATTCATAGGCATATTGTGCTTTCCAGACTCAACATATATGATGTCCTCTCTACTTTAAACTTGGCAGATCCTAAGGTTAAACCACATAAGTTCAACATAGAACATGTTCCACTCTCCTAATCCTGCATACTACTAAATTCTATAATTGATTACAGAAAAGGCATTTGACCTTTTACACGTAATCCAACAACTTTGAAAACCTATGCTTTAGGCTTTAAATTTGATACTTGAGAAGTCTTTTTCCAATTATGTTTATGTTCTCTAGCAAACAATCCCAGATAGGTTATGCAATTAAGAGAATTCTCACATTTCGAATTATCATTGTCAAATTCACTGGACCAATCTCAGACACTAAACCTATCTTCGTTTTTTTCCCTCAATTTAATGTTCATTTCAACGGCATAGAGTATCCAGCCTTTTCTACCCTGTTTATTTAGCACTTTGAGATTTTCTTCCCAAAGGTTCTATTTAGTTAGTATCAAACCAGAATCAGTACACTTCTTTCTCCCTAATGCAATACTACAAAATAATATTAAATTAAGATATGGTATTGATTGTCACAATCAAGCATGGGAAAGTCTTAAGACCTTTTACTAATTCAAAACAGGATATGGTATCCATTCATTAGGACTACTTACACTTGTTCACAATTAAAGCATATCCTTGATTATATAGGGGAAAATCTATTTATAAATTGTAATCACTTTGAATCTTGATGCCTCAACAATCTCTAACATATGACAAAACAGGTTGTGTTAAAGCATATTCATCTAGTTTTGAACAATCAAGTTTTCATTCTCCTAAAATAATATTATGTACCTTGAATGAAATATTTGTATTCCAATGGTTATTTGTATTCCAAAGTTTGTGTTGAACAGGATCATTGCTATATTTATCCAAAATTTGACAAGCTGCTAGATATTTTTCTTTGCAATGAGCTAAGTAGACCATACCTGGGCATTCAGTGTCCACCCTCTCCCCCTATGCTTCAAGCAACTTTCTTGGATCCTTTTCCTTCTCTTTCAAGTAACTTCGTTGGCTCCTTTGGGGAAGATAGATGATTTCGAAAATTGCTATGGATCATTGAAACAACTATAGACGAAATTGTCAGAATCAAACCCTGAGTACATTATATACATGGTATCATATTTAACCCTTGAGCCTCTCTATGTATCATAATCAACATCCTGTTTTGAATTTGTTTTTTCATCGATAGAGATTTGGTGCTGTAGCTTTTATCATTTTTCTGTTGGCTATTAAAAACGTTGCTTCAGATAGCAAATTGGCAAGTAGATTGTTTGGGTGACCATACACTTTGACACTAGACTTTGTTATTTGCTCTTCTATAAGTGGACATTATTCTTGCTTGGAATTTAATGATTGCATCTTCATATACAAATTTTCTTGCTTTTATTTCTTTCAATGCTGTTTTGCATCATGGCACATGCATTTTGAATATTCAAATGGAACTGTGCATTCCATTATGTAATATAAGTGCATGTTATTAACCTAAATACAACAGCAATAGCCTAAAGATAGTTTGGAGAACTAGTTGAAAAAAGATCAAAATGAATGAAGTTGAATACACTCGTTTAGTTTAGTATCGAGACTGGTAACCCCTAGAAAGAGATATCTATATCTAATTTTGAAAATCTTAACATAATAGCTACTGCTATTCATTTCAAGCAGCTATACTTCATTGCATATTCATATTTCCTTGTTTCGATAACATTTAAAAATTTACTCAACTCAAGATCAATACAGTAATGAAATTCACTAGTTTAAAAGGCAGATATGGAAGGAGTCTTAGTTATGTATCTATACAATTTAAAAGATCTAACACAATCTGTTCTAATCTACTTTACTTTTTTCCCCTCTTAATGTGTTCCAGAATAGATGTTAAAGCCTGCCAGTGAAGGTCTCACAATCAACTTTGTTATGCACTCAATGCTCTGGCATCATTGCACAACCAGCTCCTAAGGTGAATAACTCTTTCAAATTCATTTTCCACTTCAGGAAATAATGAATTAAACATTGTTGGCACTTGTTTCTTCTCTCGTCATCCTGATTTTCTTGTATTTGAATTTGGTAGAGGAGGAAAGAAGAGAATTGGAAAAAAAATGATGCAGATCCAGGTATTGTTGCAACCGATTTGGTCCATGGCCTATCCAAATGCCACTCAAGTTCTACATCTATTCTGATGAGTAGATTTTGTGCACCTTTATAGCACATGGAACTAGTTTTTTTTTTCGTGAACATTACAAAGCTATATATAGCAGACAATGACACGATTCTGTAAACAATGTTGTCAACATTATATTGTGAACAATGACCCGACACAATTTTCTTCCCCTGAAAGATTGTTAATTATATTAAAATTCTGCTACTGATCATTTCCTCTTATGTATAATCTTCTTTTCTATGTTATAATTTTCCTTATGGAATAATAAGGAGTATATGGATATTTGCATATGAACATTTAAAAATTCTTGCACATTCATTTGCAAATATCATTCTATTGTAACATTTTTCATTTGATATTCCATAGTTCAAGTACACATGTACCTAAAACAAAATGGATTATAATTTATAGTCCAATTTGATACCATTGTTTTGTTTCCCAATTCAAGTATTCTTCCAATCCTAGGTTTTCCTGATAAGGATAGCTACTCTCATGCATAGCAAATAGAATTTTCTGTTTTTTCCATTTCAAGCTTTCTCTTATCAATGATTTTGATTTTGAATTTATTTGGTATTCAATTTTACAGATAGTTGTACAAGAATTGTTTTCTTTACAATGCCTTTTTGATATATCTAAAATGTTATTCTATGCACCAACCTTGCAGAGACTTTGCCACTATGTGGCTCTTATTTATTTGAAGTATTTAAATGATCTCAAATTTTTTACTGTGAGTTTTAATTGATTATTGATGTAATGTTTTTTTTTAATTATATATATATATATATATATATATATATATATATATATATATATATATATATATATATATATATATATTCAATTCTGATTTAAAAAATGTATCATGTTTTGTGCATTTACTACGTCTTGGTATTTGAATACCACCGACATGGACACGCTGCAGAGGACTTATCACATCAATAATGTCATCATCTCCGACCCTAATCAATTTTTGAATAATTATTTTCCAATCTATATTACAAAGAAATACAAGATGTCTAAAGGCCTAGGAATATTATCTATATTTGATTATAATAATAAATACAAAATATTTTTAAATGTGTTATAATGAATATTAATGGAGCAGTATATTTATTTTATTTTTGGACTTTACGGTAGGTTTTTGTGGGAATTCGGTAAAAAAAAATTGTAAGTTCTAACCTTGAAAGTGTTTAAATTGTTTTTTTGGATCCAAAAATAGATTCAGCATCCTTGAATACCCCCATGGCACTCAAATTGTGAAATTTCCATAGCTAATATTTGCAATTCTAAGAATTTTTAAAGATTTCCAACCGGACTACGAACAAAATAAGATGGAAAATATGCTCAGAAAAGATTGAAAACCTAGAATATTTAGACTGCACCAATATTAACTATATCTACTTAAAATAGTACCATACACATTAAATTAACAATTTGGAGAACAGCCATGATACAAGAGATTCACACGACACAGAATATATTTTTTTATTATAAAATGTTTCACATAGGTTACATATTTATAGGTACAAGAGAACTCTCTAGATCCAGGAATGGTGGATCTAGATAACTACTACACCCTAGCATCAACTCACAATCTATACGAGTTCCAATGACAACTCGGCACAACTAATTTCAACATTATTCCAACTAATGGAGAAATGAGTTGTCTTACAATACATTACAAATAACAAATAGTAAAACACATACTATCTTGTCACATGTCATATTTGTCTGATGTGGTCTTCACTGGCACTCATACCCACTCTGAACTTCATAGACAACGCTCTTTCTTCTCTCATCATCTTCGAGCTTCCACTTCATTCAATTAAGACATAACCACTTCTGACCATCATTGATTTACTTGTAGAATTGACAATATTGACATGGTCGGCTTGCAGGGGCTTCAGCAAGAAAAGCAGTCAAGTAACTGAATCACTCTATGGATCTACCTCCATCTATTGAATACATGGTCTTCCACTGTATTTACCAATTATCTAGAAAGGTGATCTCGATACATAATGTCTTCAGAATTCAATCATACAACTTGACCTCTTAAACAAACAAAATAATCAATAACATGTAAGCCGGTGTTCCTGGCTCCACATGATGCCACCAGCTTAGAACAGACTGTAAACACAATCAAATCAGTGGTGCATTCTTGTGTCACCGTATGCAGCAAGAACCACCGATTTAAATCATGTTAGCTTGTTCTATGAATTGGTTCTTCATAACACAATTTTATAGACAAAATAATAATACTTCAAACTGCACTCTCAATCAACAATGCAATTCACACAAATCTTTTTACTGTATTTTTTTTGCAGGGCGGATTACTCACAAAAAACACACAATAATAGCGGATCATATATTGATATTTTGATGTCTCGAAACTTCTGAAGAAAACCGGTCATCCCTGAAAAACATTGTCTCTGTTTGAGTCTCTGCTAGCGATTGAATGTGAGGGAGGTTCCAGCAAATTAGTGGTGGCTCCTCTGCTCCCTCCTCTTTGAATTGGCAGTTGTGACTACCATATGAACGATCTATGAATTGTCAATGATTTCTCTGTGGATGACATAGATGGATGACATAGAGAACGAATAACTTAGCCCATATGCGGAGGTAGCAATCATTAATAATTTGGATTTCGCTAAACTTGTTTTGAACGTTGAGCCATCCCATATCCATTTATTGCCATTGATGTGGTGGTATGCTCCTCATCTCACGTGCTTAAGCAGTGGCAACTACCACTTATACTATGAAACGAGAACTCGACACAATTCTCATTTTTCTCTCTCCTAATTTTAGTAGCTATTTTTAGCTCTGTTTCAGAAAGGGTTGAAACCATTATCACACATTTTCATTTTGAGGCATTTTTTCGGGCCTTTGAATTATCTTTGTCGAAAAATATTTTATATTTCTATTTTCAAGTGTGTTTTTAGAAATTTAACAAAATAACATACATTTATAAGCAATTTATAATGAAAAACATATTCATTTTGCTTTTTTTTCTATAAAATAAGACATTTTTATTGACAAAATTGTAAAAAATTCCAGAAAATAAAGACATTTAAAACCATTTTCAATGAATTTTCAGAGATTTTTTGTATAAAAGTGATACTATTTCATATTATTTTCAGAAAAGTGACGGTTTACATAAAATCAAAAAAAACTAGACCATATATTTGTAAAAAACATATGAAAAACATTATATATAAAAAAATTTGCAAACAAATTTAAAAAATAAAAATAAAACCTAAACCCAAAACAATATATAAAAAAAAAAAATTAAAACCTAAACCCAAAACACAAACTATATAAAAAAAAAAATTAAAAAAATATTTAAAAATTAAACCCAAAACAAAAACTATATAAAATAAAAAAATTTAAAAAAATGAAACCAAAAAAAAATTCAAACCTAAATCCAAAACAAAAACTATATAAAATAAAATAAAACCTAAACCAAAATAAGAACTATATAAAAAAAAATTAAAAATTAAAAATTAAATCAAACTATATAAAAAAACAATAAAAAACAAATCAAACCGACCCCTTCCGCCTCCCCCCCTCCTCCCCCTCTACCTCCCATCGCCCCCTCCCTTTCCACTCCTCCCACTCTACCTCCCCCTTCCCCCTCCTCCCGCCGCCCACTCCCCTCCCTCTCCTCCTCCTCTTGTCGTCCCCTTTCCCCTCCTCCCCCCTTCTCCCTTCGTGGCCCTTTGGCGCCCAAGCGAACGGCCAAAGGCCCACGGAGGGAGAAGGGAGGAGGAGGAGGTCGGGGAAGGGGGCAGCGAGAGGAGGAGGGGGGGCGAGGAGGGAGAAGGGAGGGGGCGGCGGGAGGAGGGGGGCGAGGAGGGAGAAGGGAGGGGGAGGAGGGAGAAGGGAGGGGGTGCGAGAAGGAGGGGGAGGGGGAAGGGGGCGTGAGGCGGAGGGGGAGGCGGGGGAAGGGGGGCAGCGAGAGGAGGGGGGGGACGAGGAAGGGTTTGGTGTGAAATATTTTTTTTAATTTTAGTTTTTAATGTTTTTTTATATAATTTGGTTTAATTTTTAAATTTTGTTTTTATATAGTTTTTTGGGGGAGTTTAGGTTTTAAATTTAAAATAAAAAATTATATAGTTTTTCTTTTGGGTTTAGGTTTTAATTTTATTATTTTTTTAATTTATATAGTTTAGGGGGGGTCGGTTTAGGTTTTAATTGTTTTTAATTTTATATATATATATATATATATATATATATATATATAATTTAGGGGGGTGGGTTTAGGTTTTAATTTAAAAAAAAATTATATAGTTTAGGGGCGTGGGTGGAGGGGGGGAGGGAGGGGGCAATAGAAGGTTTAATTTTTTTGTAAATCTAAGTAAAAAAAAAGAATTAAAACCAAAATTAAAATTTGTTTGTAGATTCCATAATCAATGCATTGCAAGAACATCGCAATCAGCAATCAAATGAACAACAAAAGTTGTACAAACATCGCAAGAAGTGTTATGATGCTCCACATAAGTATATGGGTTTGATAATTGATGGCATGGATCATAAAAAAAAACACTCTTGCCACATTTTTTCCATGTGCCAAGGAATTTAAAGGAGGAAAGTTTCAAAGAATATGCAAGTTTCAAAGAAGTTGTAATTTATCTCTTCAAGAAATATTTTTTTCCCAATTTAGGGGTTGATTTTAAAGTTTTCGTAAACAACAATATGAGATGTTTAGGCCATGGCTCTATTTTTTACCCTGAAAAAAAATACGTATATACTGGTATCAACACTTTTCTATTTGGGGGGTGTTTTTGGTGATTTTTTTGCAAAAATCATCGTTTTTATGGCTAGAGTTCTCATTCATAGTATAAAGTTCTTGTTTCATAGTATAAGTGGTTTATCCAAGTCTAAAGTTGCAATTAGAAATATTAAAGCAACTTCACAAAAAATGGTCACTAATAGAATCTGGCACCCAAGGCATCTGTCTAAAAACTGGAGGTGCGGATTTATCATTGGCTTATCGCAACAGCTTCAACAAATACTCACAGCAGCTCCTTCAGGCAGGCAACACACTGCCCTTTCTTAAACGAAACACACACAGTTGCAATCGCTCACCCAGAAAAATCAGAAATTCACCTACGTTGAACTAATCCTAAATCTACATAGTATTAACAGTCACGACACTTCCATGATCCTGGACACACCCGTGAGGGAATTAAGCCCAGCCATGCTCTGATACCAAATTAACAATTTGGAGAACAACCATGATACAAGAGATTCATACGACACAAAATCTATTTTTCTATTATAAAATGATTCACACAGGTTACATATTTATAGGTACAAGAGAACTCTCTAGATCTAGGAATGGTGGATCTAGATAACTACTACACCCTAGCATCAACTCACAATCTATGCTAGTTCCAATGACAACTAAGGACAACTAATTTCAACATTATTCCAACTCATAACATGATAATATCTGATGAAAAACAAAGCTTATGTCCGTATCCGTATGATTTACAAAGAAAAATGGAAAAATTATTTATGATTTGTCATACAAATTAATTTAAAATATGACTTCATTGCTAAAAGGATCAATTGACTATGCATCTAATTCTACCAATGTAGTAATAGGATTGGTACAACACATGGACTAAATTACCTCATATTGATCAATTCATGTTGAAGGAGAGAATAGACACCCCTGTTGCATTGCTATATTTTTATTGTCATACCCATGCTCGATTTTGGTTTTAAGAACTGTGGAAGTGTATCATATCCGGAAAGAGGAGCGTATTAATTCATCTAAGTCTCATCTTATTTCCTCGTTAAGGCACATGGCCATGTAACGAGTGCTTGTTGTGCATGTGCCTTAGTTTCATCAAATAACAAGTGTTTTTTGTGCACATTGATTAGCTCAATTTAATGGTGTACACTAAACTAGTATCACCATAGGTAAATAATTGATTATGAATGTGTAATATTACCTTTCAACATCTACCTGATTTTTTATTTAAATCAATTTAAATGGACAGCACGTGGAAGTGGTAATGAAATGTGGCGTATATGGCACCAAATGGCTTGTCAAACAAATGTGCATGAATGTAATGTAATTAAAAAAACTGAGCTAAAATATTGACAATCACAACACATATCTCCTTAGCTCCCCGTGGTCATTGTCTTTCAACCCATGTATAGAGCTAATGTATACATTTTCCGTAAGCTACAAATTGAACTGCTTTGGTTAAGTTGTAGTTGGCTAGCTATTGATTCAGTAATTGAGTTGATTTACCAGTACCAACAATAGCATTTATGTCATGGAATTTTGTGACTGAAAAAGATAGCGATGGATACAAATATACAATTTCAATTGGTAAATGTAGATGTTTTCCAGGTTAGACAGATTACAATATACATTTTCACATGTAGGGAAGTTGATTGTTATGCATCATTCCAATAAAAATGTGTAAAGATCTAAAGCAATTGATTTATCGTCACTTTAACAATGGGATTCATGGGAAATGATGTCATGTCCCCAAAATTTTACTATGACCATTCTATTGGACTAGGGGGATGCATGGCCTAAGTCACTTGGTAAAGTGTGATGTCTGAAATTTGTAAATAATGAAACATTAGATAAATTGGATAAGTAGGGTGTATTGGGACCCATATGAGGTGTAACTCCCCCATCCAAGGTAGAAGAAGGCTCATAATGAAGGCATATTACATGAAATGTAACTCCTCGGGCTAAAAATAGCTAGTAAGGGTGCACTTGTGGAAGTTTAACTCCCAAAAGGAATCTTATGATAGCTTGTGACAAGAATCAAGTCCTATGATAGCTTATGGCAACTTGTGACAGCTTATGACATGTTGCAGGTCCTAAATTTATCCAGGAGGGTGCTAGAGGATAGAGTGGGCCCATATGATAGTGTAACTCCCCCAAAATCAAGCTAAGCCTCTCTAATTCGAATTGCTAAGGAAGATGAAGGTATTATTTGGTCAAGTAACATTTGAGAGGAAGTAAATGAGTTCCAAGGTATCATTTTATCATAAAAATAACATTTATTAATATTTTGTGAGAGAAATCTAGAGTGAGGGGGAAAGGGCTCAATGGAGTCTATAAAAAGGATGTGGGCCTCTTGGAGAAGGGATTTTGGACATTTCTTATTTTGAATAGGAGATCTTTTGTGGATTTTCAAATTGGGATATGTGCCCCTTGCAAATGTAAACTAGTTTCGGTGGTGAAAGATTCCACCCTAGCTAGTAGAGAGGAGGAGATCATCCAAATCTCTTACTAAGCTTTATTGCAATTGATTATTGAGAGGATAAGTCACCTTCATATTTCTCTACAAATTTTATTTTAGATGTTCATTTCCATGTTCATTATCTAATACGAGTTCATGTTGGTGTGTTTGAGTTATAGTTAGTAGCAGTGTGGATTTGTGGTGTTTTCCAGGAGTGAAGTGTTTGTGGTGGTTTCTGCTTGAGGAGGGCGCACCTGTGGTTGTCCAAATATCATGAATATCGATATGATGGATATGTATCACTCATATTTTATGGAGGGTGCACTGTAGGTGGAATATCTGCAATCTAGGGTTGAAATCTTGTTTGTGGAGGGCACAATAGTGGAAGGAAATCACTCATTTGGAGCAGTAACTCTGAGACTCCCTCTTTTCTTTGTAGTTTTGTAGCAGTCATTTCTACTTTCTTTGTAGTAGATAT
Source organism: Larix kaempferi (assembly GCA_027924585.1). Classification (NCBI taxonomy): domain Eukaryota; kingdom Viridiplantae; phylum Streptophyta; class Pinopsida; order Pinales; family Pinaceae; genus Larix; species Larix kaempferi. The sequence continues at coordinate 1,874,473 of BSBM01000755.1, read as the reverse complement.
TTATCTATATTTAGAGCTTTGGTAGCAGCCATTGATGTACTCTATGATAATGTACCACTTATAATAAAAATCTCAGTGTTTTTTCTCCATATATCGTTCAATATTCAAGCATGGGTTAATCTATGAGTAAATGGTTAATTTATGAGCAGATCTGTAAATGTAATGGTGTAATATTAATGTCCTAAGTGTAAACATTTCATAAGATTACTTGGTGTCTTTTTATAATCCATTTTTCTTGATTTTAGTGTATTCGGTAGCATTTGGGATGTGTTTGGAAGTTCTATAGTTGCAGGTGTTCTCAATCATGTACCGGTGTTAAGGGGGTCAAAATTCATCTTATGGTACAACTATTTATGAGTGTTTATGGGGTTTTATACATGTTCCATTGCGCCAAGAGTGTCTTTTCCAATATGAAAAATATTTTATTTCATCTAAAAAGGTTTTGGTATGCCTAAGTTATGATCATTTTACCGGTCAGTTAAACTGCACTTGCGCACCCTCAGCTAGAAATGTTTGTGTAATCTGATGTATAGGGTTCAAAGCTTCCATAAAATTTCTTTGAAGTCTGTTAGTGGTCAGATTGGGATTTTTTGGTTCCATATGAATCTTTTTGAGTTAAACTCAAGTTTGTTAAGAGGTGTTTGGGAAGAGCGGGAAATCCAGTGTTCTGTGTGGTCAGATTTGAACTAGTGCTCCTAGTTTTGAATCTAGTGATTCTCTGGGGTTGCTTTAGGGTTGATAGATCTGATTTTGGATTGGGAATATTACAGTAGTTATTGTTGGCCATATTTTTTTTCAAGTGTCCAACTAAGGAAAAAAAAAACCACACGAAGTTCTTAAGGCAACCCTTCGTATGTTTGAGGTAGTTGTCTTTCAGAGGATTAAGGCCCTTACCTTTAAGGTTTTGCTGTCAACAAGAGAGTATCAGTTTTGTTGTTGTTTTATTTGTGTTATTACTTCCTATAGGTATTCAAACTAAATGAAAGTTAACTAAATTGGACTATTAGCAAAGATCTATATTCTAATCTAATCACAACACATAAATTTAGTAGTTGCTAAACTAAAACTAATTTAATAAACTAAACTAATTACTTAAATCTATCATGACCAAGGGTGATGTAAAGATATTAATGTTATCTTCAAATATGAATTTAAGATAAATACTATTGAAATCAGAATGACAATGCAAATTCAATCATTCTAATTTAAATAGCGTGTATTTTTAACAACACAATTAATAAAAATATAATAAAATTTTATCATCAAAATACTTGTGTAATCAATTAAACAGATTCAAAAACAACACACAGTTTGAGGAATAATAAAGCTGATATTAGCACACAATTACATTAAAGTATACATGTACCAAAAATATGGATATAGCAGATATAAACAAGAGTCTTTTTATATATTGGAATATAAATTCTCAAACCAGTTTAAAGAGGTTGTGGCAGAGCTCTATTACAAAACAGTGATTCTAATCACAATCCACTCCCATTCTTCTATTACATCGAACCTCAAACCTCAGGAGAAACAAAAACAGAATTATGAAAAATAAATTGGACAAATTGTTGGAGTGTTTCCCCTCCCTCCCTTGCAATCAAATTATTTTCCCCTTTTATAAGTGAGCAGTAAAAAGATGAATCCACACTTATCTTCAGCAATATGTTGATGACATGGCCCTATAATCGGGTAATGAAGTGATCCAGCATAATTGCATGAACATTCATGGCCAATAATTCAGAAATTTCACGTACAATCCTCCTTCCATGATTTCTGGCCTCGACAACAGACTTTAGAAATAGTTAAGAGGTGCCATCTTCATTACAGCTTGGTAGCTTTGTTAAACCATGCAATCATGTAGCCAACTCTTTTAATGATCAGATATTGATGTAGTTATATTGATCTCTTCCAACAACCTTGATTTATTAAAACCTGCAACTGGAAGGAAACGATTATAGAAAACCTAAAAATAAAACAAACTTTAAACTAAAAAATTTAACGAAAATGAAAATAAAACTTAATGAAAGAAATAATATTAATAAAACTAAACTAAACTATAAAAATAAAAATGAAAAGATAAGAAGTTCCGGGTCTTCCGATGATAAAAATAATTCTCGCAGAACTCAACCACAAGCATTAAACACAGAGACGCAAGATCCCTTTACAATAAAACAAAAGTTATTTATTTATGTTTCTACCATCAAAACTTTTGTTTAGTTAGATACACATGCACGAAAATCTAAGATATAATATAAGAAGGCAATGTGTTTCATAAAGGTTCATATGGACATCCAGCAAAAGTTTATCTCAAATATGAAAGATAATGCCTTATTAATATTATATATATTTTTTAAAAGTATGTAATTAATATAAATAAATATATATCATTAGAAGCATTTTCTAAACAATATATTTTGTCTTAAAAGTTTCAAGAGATATCATTAATAATCCTATACAAAGAACAATATTAAACATGATAAACAATCAGCTTGAAATGCAAAAGGTAAGGTAAATTTTAATTTAAGGAAATTAATAATTAAAGTTTTATAAAATATAGGGATAGTTGTTTGTAGTAGTAAACTAACCATACCCTAATCCATAAAATCAAAATTGCTTTAAGGTTTAAAAGTTAATCATGCCTTTGGATTAAAACTTTTAATAGAGCATAAAAGGTAAAAGATCTTTTAAGACATAACACAACTCGATGTGAACAAGTCTCAACTAAATTATTCTAAATTTGTCAATCAAAACCAAAGTCAAAACCAAAGTCATTGTTAGATGAATCAATGAAAATCAAAACCAAAGTCATTGTTCAATCCCTTAATATGAGTTGTTTGAGGGAGTATATCAATTATCTGAAAATTAAGCATTTAAATCATTTATCTTGATCCACCAAAATAACCAAAATTCACTTAAGCATTGAAGACCGAAAAGGAGGCAAGACTGTCGAAGAGGTGAAATGATTTAACCAAGACAAACCAAAGCATGTATCCAACTCAGAAGATCTCAAATAAAAGCATGCATTTATTGTTAAGAAACCCAGGAAGTCAATAAACTAAATCAACTGAAATGAATCATATCACCAAGTCATTTTCTCATAAATACCAAGCCAAATAGCAAACAACACAAAGAGTGATGGATCAAAGAAAAGAATCCATGAAATCACCTATCAAAGCAAGCAAGATAAAATGAAAGAAAACTGAAAGCTAAATATTTACAAAAAATTACATGGGGGGCCTTTGATTTTACAAAATCAAGGGGAAGTTGTTGGGGGGCCAACAGTTATATATCAGAACTAATTATCCACCTTACAGTGGTTTGACAGTATACATTGTGGGCTGCACCATATTATTCATATTCCAGTGAACATATAAAACCACCATTGTTGAAGAAATTTGAGAGTCAATTTACTCTCTACTGAAAAGTGGGATTTAATGTGCATAAATTTTTAATTGGTACATTACAGTGGTATCATAGCATGTTCCTTGATAGCTTTGGGAACTAAAGAAAAAATTTGAAGAAGGATTGGAGACATGGATGTACCGAGTGATGACGAGTTGGAACTGGATGCATGGGAGCTTGAGGAGAGCTTATCATGGGAAGAGTCATTTTCTGAAGATGGTTTCAATTCTTTGGTGGATGACAATGAAATAGATGAAACAATGGATGGAGGTTTGCATGATCCAAAAGAGTTGGATGATTCCTTTTGTGACAGCATATACAATGTTGAAGACAAAATTTCTTCAATGGCTAGTCTTGTAGAGGGCGGAATGTTACCCCCATTTTCGTCCTTCCTCAGCCATAGAGGAGGAGAAACTTGAATGGGAAAGGTTAAGGAAGAACCATGAGAAGTTACTAAAGAAACTAGACAAGTTACAATAGGATCTAGAGCATAACTTGCAGCAGTGTGAAGCCTTACTACAAGAATGATCTGCATCAAGAATTATGGCAAGGATGTTTTGTACCTTCACAAAGAGAGCATCCAAGGGTTCTTCTAATAAGATTGGTTCAGAAAGAAGTGAACCCATGGTCATTTTTCAGCCTTCAATTGAACATAAGAGGAGCTACATCCCATTGAAGGAAGAACTATGTTGTTTCCATTGTCTAAACAGTGAGACACCTAATCCTACAGGTGGTCATGAGCTACAAGGAGAATCACTCCATGAGGAGCGCAAGTCTCATCATGATGGTTACAAAATGGAAGGAAGATGTGTAGGATTTGAACATGAATAACAAGAAACCGAACCTACAACCAATGATACATAGGAAAGGTGCATAGGAGAAGGCCTAACAACAGTTCGTGAAGTCGTGGATACTATGGTTTTTTATGGAAGAGAATCCACTAAAGGGTGCTCCAATATCTATGTGGGTGAAATAGATATCACTATTAAAAGGATTTATGAAGTTGTAACCCAAAGGTATGAAAACAATTTTGATGTTTCCAGCATTCATGTTTCCTTGCAGCAGCATGATATAATAGCCATTTCATGTAAGAATGATAGTCTTGTAGAGTCTTCTAGTGTTGGAATTTGAAGTTGAATTATGTGATGTGGATTCATGCCACAAGTAATTTTATTTTTTATCTCATCCATTAGAAGATGTGAACATGACACATGTTTTGGGCATAGAGTGGCTACAAGGAAACAAAACAAAAAATTTAGTGGAGGAATTTCCCCATGAGCCACATTTTTTTACAGGGTAGTTGAAGGTAAGAATAGAATAGATTAGAACAACCATGAAAAATTTTGATGACACAAATGCCTTGGTGATAGATTGTTGTTGGAGAGATTCAGGGACAGATGATAGTTTGAAAGAAGAATCTTCCCTTGCAGAGTTTGAAGCAATTCGAAAGGCAGTGGCAGTCATGAAGGAAAACTACCTACACCTGCTTTTTGATAGAGATCATCTTCTCCTGCTTCCTGAAATGTACCATGGTGCACTAGGAGAAGAAGAAGAAGTAGTAGACAGGCTCACTCATGAGCTTGAAATCACCCATGGTTCTTTGAAGAGAACACAAGAGGATTTTCAAGAATTAGAGATGCATATTGACCAACTTCATGAGAAGTTGAGTGTATTACATCCAGCATCATACATGGCATATAGTCAATTGTGTACAGTTTTTGACATTAGTGAGTTGATGGATGAGCCTCATGTGAGGTTTGAACATGAGGAGCATTAAAATTTGCAGGTACTTGAGGAGAGAGTTGACATGAAGAATGTTGACCAAGTACTTGTTTTTCATCAGGAGGATCAGGAGTTCCCTCTATGGGAGAGAGACTTAGTCATGGAGGAGTTAGATGTGTACACTTTTTATGGACCAACCAACAGAGGAGTATGTGCATACATGGATTGGGTGGATAGGTCCATAACAAAGACAGATACACAAGGGAGGTTGAGTTCAACTTGCATTAGTAGAGGGCTATTTGGCACACCAATTCCTTTTTAGTCTTGTGATCGATAGAAGAGGAATTTATGGTTGTTGTCCGATGCCTTCATTATTCATGGCAGGACATGGGAGTTTCACCTGATACAGTTGGATGGGACAAGTGACATTGATGTGAGCCATAGCGCTGGCATGTAGGTTGCAATTTAGTAGTTGGCATAGGAGGTAGATCCAACCATCACTTTCAGGAGCCTATCCATGTGGAGCAATGGATTATTTTCCTAGGTAGGAGACCTTATGATGGAGGGATACAATGTTTTCCTTCTAGGTGGCTTGGGATACTACAAGAGGCTCTTTGTGTGGAGAATATGTCGTGTCAAGGCACATGAAGTAGACACTCTACATTTCTCAAGTTCAATTGGGACCCCGAGATCATTCTTGGACTTAGTTATTTTAGTTGGGTTGGTGATAGGATAGTTGGGGAGATGGAGCTATCTCTTGAGGGTATGATTGGATTTCATGAGCAGCTTAGAATCATGACCAGTGATCGGGACATATTTCCTTTTCCTATATTCTATGTTGAGTATGGTAGCAAGACTGTAAACCTCACTTGGATTTCCAAGGTGGTAGATTAGGTTTTTACATATTTTTCAGTTTGGAGATCCAGGAGAGGAGGATGCAGACAGAGTATGACAGTGGGATGGTTAGGAATAGAGTGGAACAACAACAGCACGGTGGTTCCTTTTTTAGATTAGCTAAGGATATTGGAGTTATAGTGTTGGGTAGATTTTCAGCAGTAGACCCAGAGGTGAGAGTCACCCTTGGATTTCACAAGATGAGACTCTTAGGAGATCAGTTTAGTGGGGAGTTGATTGAGTGGTTGTAGTATAGATTTACTCTTGTTATGGGCATTGGTCATGAGGATTCATATGTCAATGCTTTTCGGGACCATACAGCAAGTAGGGTATAATTCACCTCCTTATGATTGGGTTGGAGACATGACATCATTTTCAGCCTTATTGTGGTTCATCTTATGGGATGTATAGTTCATGATTTGATCCATTTCAAATTGCAGCCTTATGAACAGTCAACACTAAGGAAGGAGGTTGAAATGTTAATGAGCATAAGTTGGGGAAGAAGCACATGCACTGCCACACCTAGTTTTAAATTGCTTGAGGAGAATCAATATTGAGTGGGAAGGATTGTCATGTCCCCAAAATTTTACTATGACTACTCTATTGGACTAGGGGGGTGCATGGCCTAAGTCACTTGGTAAAGTGTGATGTCCAAAATTTGTAAATAATGCAACATTAGATAAATTGGATAAGGAGGGAACATAAGAGGGTGAATTGGGCCCCACATGAGGTGTAACTCCCCCATACAAGGTGGAAGAAGGCTCATATTGAAGGCATCTTATGAAATGTAACTCATTGGGCTAAAAATAGCTAGTAAGGGCACACTTGTAGAACTGTAACTCCCAAAAGGAATCTTATGACAGCTTATGACAAGAATTAGGTCCTATGATAACTTATGACAACTTATGACATCTTATGACATGTTGTAGGTTCTAAATTTAGCCGAGGGCACTATAGGATAGAGGGGGGCGACATGATAGTGTAACTCTCCCAAAATCAAGATAAGCCTCTCTAATTCAAATTGCTAAGGAAGATGAAGGTATTATTTAGTCAAATAACATTTTAGAGGAATCAAATGAGTTCCAAGGTATCATTATCTCATGAAAATGACATTTATTAATATTTTATTAACATTTTGTGAGAGAATTCTAGAATGAGGGGGAAAGGGCTCAATGGAGTCTATAAAAAAGATGTGGGCCTCTTGGAGAAGGGCTTGTGGAAATTTTTTATTTTGAATAGGAGAGATATCATGGCTTTTAAAGCTTGGGAGATGTTCCCCTTGCAAATTTAAACTGGTTTCGGTGGTGAAAGATTCCACCTTAGCTAGTGGAGAGGAGGAGATCATCCAGGTCTCTTCATTGAACTTCAGTGCAGCTGATTATTGAGAGGAGAATTCATCTTCAAATTTATCTACATAGTTTATTGCAAATTTACATTTCCATGTTCAATAGCTAATTCGAATTCATGTTTGTTTGTTTGAGTTCCAGTTAGTAGCAGTGTGGATTTGTGGCGTTTTCCGGGAGTGCGGTGTTTGTGGTGGCTTTTGCTTGAGGAGGGAACACATGTGGATATCCAAATATCATGAATATTGATAGGATGGATACGTATCACTCATATTCTATGGAGGGTGCACTATAAGTGGAATATCTACAAGTTGGGGTCGAAATATTACTTGCGGAGGGCACAACAATGGAAGGAAATCTCTCACTTGGAGCAGTAACTCTCCCTCTTTTCTCTGTGGTTATGTAGCAGTGATATCTACTCTCTTTGGAGCATATATTTCTCTGTATTTTGATTTTCTATATAATCCATTGATGTACTCTCTGATAATGTCCCACTTATAATAAAAATATTAGTTTTTTTCTCCATATATTGTATATTCAAGCATGGGTTGATCTATGAGTAAATAGTTAATTTATGAGAAGATCTGTAAATGTAATGGTGTAATCTCAATGTCGTGTGTGAAAAATTTTCATAATATTCCCTAGTGTCTACTAATAACATTTTTATTGATTTGAGTGTTTTTGGTAGCATTTGGGATGTGTTTGGAAGTTCTACAGTTGTGGTTGTTCTCAATCGTGTACCTATGTTAAGGGGGTTGAAATTCATATTATGGTATGACTATTTTCGAGTGCTTTTGTGGTTAGAGAAATATTCCATTGCATTGGGAGTGTCGTTTCCAATAGTAAACACTTTTTATTTCATCCAAAAAGGTTTATGTATGTCCAAGTTATGATAATTTTACTGGTCAGTTAAACTGCACATTTATGCTTGTGCACCCTCAGCTAGAAATGTCTGTGTAGTATGAGTTATAGGGTTCAAAGCTTCCATAAAAGTAGTTTTAAGTTTGTTAGGGGTCAGATTGGGAGTGTTTGGGTCCATCTGAATTTTTTTGGGTAAATTTCCAGTCTGTTAGAAGGTGTTTGGGAAGAGTTGGAAAATTAGTGTTCTGTGTGATCAGATTTGAACTAATGCTCCTAGTTTCGAATCTAATGATCCTTTGGGATTGCAGTGTGATCATATTTAAACTAATGCTCCTAGTTTCGAATCTAATGATCCTTTGGGATTGCATTGGGGTTGATAGCTCTAATTTTGGATCAAGAATATTACAGTTGTGATATATCAGACTTTATTGGACACCTGACAATGTTTTGATAGTATACATCATGGGATGCACCATATTATTCATATTCCAGTGAACATATAAAACCATTGTTGTTGAAGAAATTTGAGAGTCAATTTATTCTCTACTGAAAAGAGGGAGTTAATGTGCATAAATTTTTAATTGGGTACATTACAAAGGACCTAGATGTGGATTTCAAGATCTTCTTTTCAATATTGATTAACATTTCATAAGCCACATGAGAGGTGTAATTCATGTTATTGCATGCATAGCACGTGGAAGGTTTATGCATCTACTTTTGTCAATGTTGCTTATGTTGGACAACTATGCATAGCCTAGCATTGAAATTACTCGTCCCATCATTTGCTCCACTTAGCTTCACATAACTATAATCCTGAAATCCATTAGAAATAATATCCCATGGTAATGTTGTAGTAAAGAGGGTGGGTTCACAGATAATTGACTGCCCTACTAAAATATTATGAAGGGTAGGTTTATGTAGAGAGATTTACTACTGTACCTAAAGGTTATGAAGGCAAGGTTGATGCAGTAAACATCATACCTACTAAAGAAATACCTCAATCGATGCAAGGGAGAGAATGCCAGATACAACTTTACAGACCTGTTGAATGGATATTATACAAGTGATATCCTCTCCTAACATTAGTATCAAAGAAAGTATGCGGGCTAAGCAATCAGTATGTCATGTCCTTTAGCTCATGTTGCTGGGTTTTTTTATTTACCTTGTAATTGTTAGGAACCTGAGAAGGTTAAGCTACCCTTTCCTTTGCTTCTGAATGGGTCTTGATCTAGATAGGTATCTGTATATAATGTTGAATCTATCATTGCTTCTCTAGTTACCTTTTCTTCTCATGTGTTTTTCATCACTTAGCGAAGGGAAGCTATGATTGGCACGAGCATATATTCTGATATAGGTGACTATGGGTTTCAATCACAATCATTGGAGTAGGGACATCTATCTATAACCTAGTAAAATTTACTTGTCATTTCCTTTCTCGTCACTCCAGCTTTCGCTACCCGTGTTTTTGTAATTTGTCCTTATGGTTCTGCACCTACTGCTCCCAGCTCTATAGGATTTATTCCCTCTACTCCTAGATCAACAATTTATTCTCTGACTATTTCTTTAGACTCTGCTCCTAAGTAAATGGGTTAAATTACCAATCTAAAAAGAGAAAAAGAGAGGATGTCTTCGAGCTTTTGAGGCACCATACTATTATTAAACGGGGATTGAGGAGCATGTACGATTATAAAAAATGTAAAAATAATGGTGTACGCAATTCAAATATTTGTTGATGAGAGAAATGCTATAGCCTTGTTGGAAATAAAGAATTTTTGGCAAAAGTGGAACCAACTTCATACACCTATATATTCCTCCTCGACATGTGCATATTGAACTCAAATCAACTCAATCATTAGGTTTAGGATCTAGGTCCAACTCAACACTTGCATTACCAATAGAATCTACTAAAGCATCATCTAAATCAAGAGCTTAAACAACATAAACAACTATTACTTCACTAGTCTTTTAGTCTACACTCTAACTACGAATTACATGCCTCACTTTTTTGGCATATATAATTGAAGATATATGAACTAGTAGAAAGTACATAGGCATTTTTGGACATTGTATTGATTCTTTCTTAGCAGAACAATATGTTTAATTATGGAGTCAACATCCATTTGGTGCAATCTCTTGATACAAACAATTTGACCCAAGAAACCTAAAATAAATCCCAGATACAATCACATCTCATTTCAGGTATATTTTTATCTTTAGATCCAATCATTCATTCATTTGTAATTGTAGTATAATTAGTAATTACAAGCAATTAGTTATTACCATCATATTTATGTAGAGGAGTATACTGAGCTTCACCCTGTTAATGGAATTGGAGTGAGAAGATGTGCAGGATGTGGAGAGTTGCAAAAAATGAAAATCAAATATGTGAATATTGAATCTTGGAGGAAAGAGGGATATACATCAGCAATGACGGTGCAATAGTTAAAGGTGGTGCAATAGCATCTTTGCAGTTAGCAAACAATGAAACCATAACTATGACAATGCAGTAGGGAAATTTGAAGGAAACATGATAGCTAGAAAAGAAAGACCTGATACATGGAAAAGAAGGTCCTGACAATGTCAGGGTTTTTAAATGCCTTCATTTAAAGCTTTTCTATTACCAAGAAATCGACTGTAGACTTGGAAATAAGAGCCAATCTCTCAACCAATTGCATTGCACTGAAATGTTTGAAAACTTTGGATAGTGTTACCACATGAAATCATGATTTTGTGAAGTTTGGTTAAAATGCGAAAAATGAAGACAAAGTAATAGGTAGTCAACTAAAGTAATAGGTGGTCAAAGTCAAATCAAATACAATGATACAATGTCTCTTGGTAGGTATAATAATTAATAAGAAAATAACTCATAAACACTAAAAATGAAAACATAAACTAATAAACTAATAAAGAAAACAAAAAATTAAAAATTGTTATTAAAAATAAGTTTATATGGTTATTAATTTGACAAGAATTCTTTAAAGTTTTTAATTTTTAAAATTTATATTAATGGTTGTATTTACATCATTTTAAAAGTGGTCTTATCAATAAGACTATTTTTTTTCATAGTTAAAATTATAAAATTTTGTAACCACGATTTATAATGTTGCTAATAAAAATTTTGAAATCAATTCCCAATTGAAAAGTGGTGCTCTTAGATCCACACTCCTTTTCAAGGTTAAAATTATAACTTGTTTAGGGTGGTAGGAGTGGGAGGATTTTTCTTCGACCCTAGAGGAAATAAGTGTTTCAGTTTTATTGGGGGCTTGGATGTACCACCAATAACTTTGTCGAGATGTATGCCATAAATTGTGGATCAAAGATAATCTTGTCAGTGACGATGACTCATTTGATCGTCTTTGGGAATTCTCTTTGGTCATTAAACAACTCTGCAATGGTCTTTTTCAATCTCAAATGATTCGAAATCATATTCTAACTAGGATGGAGCAGAAATTTCAACATATTAGTGATCTCTCTTATTGGCATATTTGACAGTCCAACAACATCTTGGTCGATATATTAGCCAATGAATCCTCCCTCTTAGATAAAGGAATAATGGTGCAAAACAATGATCCATTATAGCTAAAGTGGATTACCTAGCGCATGGTGAAGGTTCAGGTCACCTTATACATCAACATTTGAATGGGGAGATTTAAGTTTAGTGATCATCCAAACAAATGTTTAGTCGACAAAGTTTGCATGGAATAAGAGGCGCATATGGTTGTGATTTTCCTCGAACGACCATTAAATTGTTTCCATTTAATTTGTGCCCTCAAGACATCATTTCCATGCATGATTTTGTCTTGTCATATCTTGTTATTTATGGTTTGAGCGAGGGACATTATGAAGTTTGATGTGGAGCTGGTGGGAATTTATTGGATAAAATCAAGTTTAGGGATGGATTTTCACATGTTCACAGTAGCTCATTTTGGGGTGGACATTGGTGACCTCCTACGTGGTGATTTTTATCACAAGGTGGTAAGCAATGAGAGCTCTGTTGATTATGTGAGTATGTGCTTGAAGGTGGTGATTTACAACAAGGAGGTCGAGTTTGGTCTATGGAAGGTGTTAATTTTTTATCTTTAATTTGGAAATACAATAGTACTTGAAATCAAATAACAATCATAAGCATAAGCAATCAAATTCGACACGTGAATTTACCCTGGGGAAACCCTCTATGACTTGAGGGAGAAAACCCCAACCAAACCTTCCTTAGTATATTGATAGATAGCAGAGAATGTCTTTTACATCAAGCACACTTACATAGCATGAGAGATAGATAAAGAAAAGAGACTCGGAATAATAATTTTACACTCAACCAATTCGCTAATATTGGTCACATACACAAATTGACTTCAAAGGAATTCACTCCAACCTTGGAGACATCAATCTTGCATGGAAACGTGTGCCCCACTTCTCATGCAATGTATTTAACTCACAATATTGACTTCAGGATGAACTGGCCCTTTAACTGAATGCGTTCCCACTTAGTTAGGTGGCTAACATAAGTGTCATCATGCAAGTGTCGTAACTCAAGTGTCGTCTTTAGTTTAACACAAGTGTCTTCTTTATTTTAACACAAGTGTCATCTTTTAGTTTAACACAAGTGTTATCTTTTAGTTTAACATAAGTGTCGTCATGCAAAACACTTAGTTAACTATATATTCTTTGTTATCACTTAGTTAACTATATATTCTTTGTTATCACTTAGTTAACTCTCTTAACTGAAGTATTTCTTGTTAACATCATTGTAGTGAACAATTTGAGTTATCCTTTGATTGACTGAAGTCTTCTTTGTTAGTATCATTGAAGTTTAATAATTTGAATTCTCTCTTATTTAATTTAAGTATTTATGTACAATTCGAAATCTCTCATATCTTATCATATATTATATTTATCTCGTGTCTTATCTGCATGGTCCACATGTGCCAGCTTAATTAATTATCATATCAAATATACTAAAGAAATTTTCCCAATGATGTGATCATATTGTTCTACTATCGTTCCAAGTGGTTATATGCTAAAGTAATTCACTATAGAGGTGGACAGTCTAGAGGAGACTTAATAGCTCAACCATGGTTAGTAGTACATAACACATCATTCATGCTTCGACATACAAAGCATCACCTCAACACATGAAGCACCACCTCAACACATGAGGATCTATCTTGTCACACAAGACCTTATCCTTGACTAGCAATATTGTACAACATTATCACTTTGACATACAAAGCACTTGTCTCAACACATGAAGCTTATCCATTCTTGAGTCCAACTCAAGATTCTTCTCCAAGTTTCCTTAGTCCAACTCAGGCTCCTATAAGGCACTACCTTGACACATTTGGCTCAATATTGACACACAATATTAACTTGGAGAATGACTCATGATGTTGTAACTTTAACACTCCCTCTCAGCGAGGGAGGCATTCTCTGCCATGCCAAGCTTGTCTCAGAAGTACCTATACTTCCTAACAGATAGAGGCTTAGTCAACATATATGATATCTGCTCACCAGTAGCAATGCACTGAAGTCTTATGGAACCTCTCTGGACCATGTCTCTAATGTAGTGATACTTCATCTCAATGTGTTTCGATATGTCATGAAACATAGGGTTTTCTGAGAGCTTAATGCAGCTATGATTGTAAGAGTGAATGATAGTGGTCTCAAGCTTCTCACCGAACAACCTAGCAAGTAGCTTCCTAAGCCACACAGCTTCTCGGTAGGCAGTACTAGCTACAATATAATTTGCCTCTGTAGTACTCTGGGATACGGAGCCCTGCTTCCCACTGTACCAAAAGATCATGGTTGATCCCAAGCTAAAACAAAATCCTTATGTACTCTTTCGGTCCACAATACTACCACCCCAGTCGGAGTTGAAATATCCAAGTAGCATCACTCCACCACTGGAAGCATATCTGATTCCATAAGCAATAGTACCTCGAAGGTGTCTAAGCACATGCTTGTAAGAAACCCAATGTCTATGTCTTGGCTCATACATGAATTGATTCAATATACTCACTACATAACATAAGTCTAGACTATTATGTATCAAATACATCAAGGAACCAATGAGTTGTCTATACATGGTAGGATCCACTAGATCCGATCTGGAATGTCAATCATGTAGCTTATTTCGATTAGACACCATTGGAGTAGACATGGACTTATAGTCCATCATACCAAATCTTCACAATACATCAACTTTGTACTTTCCTTGTGAAAGAAAGATCTCATATTTCCTTTTCCAAAATTCTAGACCAAGAAAATAGTGCATAAGACCTAAGTATTTCATTTAAAACTCAAAAGTGAGAACCCTCTTGCACTGAGCTATCTGTTTCTCCTCTCCAGTAAGGAACAAGCCATCAACATAGAGCACCAAGATCAATGATTGGTTCTTCACAACCTTGAAGTACAAGTTGGGGTCAGCTTTGCTTTTGGAGGAGCCCAAGCTCTAAATATAGATGTCAATCCTTGAATACCAAGCCCTTGGGGCTTGTTTAAGCCCATACAAGGCTTTCTTAAGTTTGCATACATGGCACTCCTTCCCATGGACTACAAACCCCTTAGGTTGTTGTATGTAAATCTCTTCCTTACCTTCACCATTGAGAAAGGTAGTCTTCACATCCATCTAGTGAAGTTTCCAACCCAAAACTTAAGCAAGGGAAATTATGGTTTGAATAGTATTGTACTTGTCCATAGTAGCGAATGTCTCATCATAGTATATCCCTTCTTTCTGTGAGAAACCATGTGCCACAAATATTGCTTTATCATTTTCAATACTTCCATCAACTGCATGATTGATTTTATAAATCCACCAGGAAGTTACTACCGACTTCCCCTCCGGCTTAGGGACCACTTCCCACACATCATTATGCATGATGGATTTGTATTCTTCAACCATGGAATATTTCCATACTTTTTGCTTAGCATATTCTTCATAGGTATAGGGTTCTGAATCACTGATGTGACTCATATGTGCTACATATCTTGAAAATATTCTAGATCTCTTTTGCTCTCTAAATGAGCCTGGTGATGCACCATTCTTTTCTGCCTCTTGTAGAATGTCTCGACACCATGTAGATATCCTCTTAGTAGGAGGTTAATCAAGAGATATTTCTATCAGATCTATTATCTCTTAAGGATCAAGTGGATCTATAGACTCTTCTGGATTCTCCCTCTCAACATCTGAAAGGGGAGAATCAGAAACTAGATCCTCCATCAAGGGAGTCTCATTCTCCTCCATATTTGAATCACACTGAAGTTCTTTGGATCGCTTGAAGGCAACCTCTTCATGAAATGTTACATCTCTGTTGACTTCAATGTTTCTTTGTCTTGGAACGTAGATTCTATAAGCTTTGGAGGATTCACTATAACCAACAAATGTTCTTTTCTTTCCAAATGGATCCATCTTTGTCCTCTTATCTTTTGGTACCTGAATGTAGACAAAGCAACCGAAAATATTCAATTGTCCAACATCTAGTTTTTCACCAATGAAAACCTCGAGTCAGGGGTCTTTTCTCCCAAGATAGCATGAGGACTTCTATTATGTATATAAACGGCAGTGCTGGAGGCTTCTTCCCATAAGGAGTTGGGAAGATCCTGATCACACATCATAGCTTTTGCAGCCTCACATATTGTTTTATTCTTTCTTTCAGCAACCACATTCTACTAGGGGTTGTAGGGTACAGTCAGTTGTATTCTTATTCCTGCATCTCGGCAGAATTCATTGAATTCATGAGACTCTAACTCTCCTCCATTATCATATCTCGGATCCTGAATGTGCTTTCCAATCTGATTCTCAACTAGTGCTTTAAACTCTTGAAACTTGTTGAACGTTTCACTCTTTGTCTTCAAAAAATAGATACAAGACTTGCGGAAGAAGTCATCTATGAAAAGAACATAGTACAAATAACCACTCAAGGATGGTGCTAACATAGGACCACATAGATCATAATGAATTAATTCAAGGATCCCTTTGAATCTTTTGGTACTGCTTGGAAAACTCTTCTTGATATTCTTTCCAAGAGCACAACCTCTACAAACACTATCATATTCAAATTTAAACATAGGCATACCTTTTACCATCTTCTACAATCCAGGTAGCGCTTTGAAATGGATATTACCAAGCCTCCTATGCCACAGCTCACAAGGACTAACTATGTCATGGATCATGGCTTGAATGATATTTCTAGGAACTTTGTAGAGACCTCTCTCTCTAACTCCAATTGCAGATGCAGAGTTCAAGTCTACATGCTTAGTCCACAGGAGCGCTTTGTTGTCCATAAATATTACTCTAAATCCTTTATCTTCTAGAACCAAAACATATAGGAGGCTCTTGTTCAATCTGGGGACAAACAAAATTTCATCAACATGCAGTATATCTCCTGAATCCAACAGAAAAGAAGTGGATCCAACTCCTTGGATCAAATAGGTGGTGTTATCTCCAAGATCCACCTTACAGGAGAACTTATTTTCCTTCAGATATGTGATAATGCTCCTATATCCAATCATGTGCTTGGATGAACCAATGTCCACTAGCCATGTCTTGGCACCAGTGATAACGGATCTAGATAGGGCTGAGACAAGATAGTACTCCTTCCTCATCAAAAGAATTCTTTCTTATAGGTTCATATTCTATAGTAGTATAAGCATGGAACCTACCCTTGAACTTTCCTCGTTGCTTTGCACGACATTCTCTTGCAAAGTGACCCTTCTTATTGCAATTGAATCATTTGACTTTAGACTTGTCAAATTTCTTGTCATAATAATTTTCCTTTTGATGAGAAAACTTCTTGTGAGAAAAGGATTTATTTCCTCTCTTCATCTGTGTCGCAAGAACAAGGTTGTATTTTTTGGAGGAAACATATTTTCTCTAGATTATCCCTTCTTCTTGTAGGAAATCATGCCACAGTCTCTCAAATTTTGGTTTCACTTCTTGACCATTCACTGCAACCAAGAATGTATCCCATGAAGATGGAAGGCAATCGACAGAAGTCTGTATGAGATCATCGTCATCGACTATCACACCAATGCTCATGAGTTGATCTCTTACTCTAGAGATCTTTGTGAAGAAGGAAGAAACAACTTTGTCCTTCTCCATCTTCAAATTTCGAAGCTTGTTCTTCAATGCCCTCTTTTGACTGGGCGCCTTCTTCTCATAAAGATTTGTCAAAGTGTTGAAGCATTCCTTTTCGTTCTTTAATGGAGTGATCACAGGTATCAAATTATCTTTCACGGAATCATAAATGATTCTCTTTTCTTTGGCTTGATTCTTCTTGAAGGTAATGTGCCCTACATTAGAAGTAGGCTCTTCAATCACACTAGATATGTATCCATCCAAATCATGCTCTTCCAAGATATTTAGGATCCTGGCCTTCCAAGTATTGAATTTTGAAGTTCCTTCAAGATGGTCTTCCGGTCTTACTAAGATTGAATCCATAATTCTTCAAGTATTGTGTTCACTCAAGATCTACGTAGGCTCAATCTTAATTGTTGAACTTAGATCTTTCACACCCTGAGATCTGATACCATGTGAATTGTTTATCTTTAATTTGGAAATACAATAGTACTTGAAATCAAATAACAATCATCAACATAAGCAATCAAATTCGACACATGAATTTACCCTGGGGAAACCTTCTATGACTTGAGGGAGAGAACCCCAGCAAAACCTTCCTTAGTATATTGATAGATAGCAGAGAATGTCTTTTACATCAAGCATCCCTGGTGCAATTTTTAGATCAAGAGAGATAGATAAAGAAGAGAGACTCGGAATAATAATTCTCCACTCAACCAATTCACTGGTATTGGTCACATGCACAAATTTACTTCAAAAGAATTCACGCCAACCTTAGAGACATCAATCTTGTATGGAAAAGTGTGCCCCACTTCTCATGCAATGTCTTTAACTCATAGTACTGAATTTAGGATGAAATCACCCTTTAACTAAATGCTTTCCCACTTAGTTAGGTGGCTAACTTAAGTGTCATCATGCAAGTGTTGCAACACAAGTGTTGTCTTTAATTTAACACAAGTGTTTTCTTTAGTTTAACAAAAGTGTCATATTTTAGTTTAACATAAGTGTCATCATGCAAAACACTTAGTTAACTAGATCTTCTTTTTTATCACTTAGTTAACTCTCTTAACTAAAGTATTTCTTGTTAACATCATTGTAGTGAACAATTCAAGTTCTCCTTTGATTGACTGAAGTATTCTTTGTTAATATCACTAAATTTTAACAATTCAAATTCTCTCTTAATTAATTTAAGTCTTTATGTGTAATTTGAAATCTTTCATACCTTATCACATCTTATATTTATCTCTTAACTTATCTGCATGGTCCACATGTGCCGGATTAATTAATTATCATATCAAATATACTAAGGATATTTTCCCAATGATGTAATCATAGTGTTCTACTATTGTTCCAAGTGGTTATATGATAAAGTGATTCACTCTAGAGGAGAGTTAATAGCTCAACCACGGTTAGTAGTACATCACACATCATTCATGCTTCAACATACAAAGCATCACCTCAACACATAAGGCACCACATCAACACATGAGTATATATCGTGTCACACAAAACCTTAGCCTTGACTAGCAATATTGTACAACATCATCACTTTGGCATATAAATCACTTGCCTCAACACATGAAGCTTATCCATTCTTGAGTCCAACTCAAGATTCTTCTCCAATTTTCCTGATTCCAACTCAGACTCCTATAATGCACTACCTCGACATACAAGGCTCAATATTGACACGCAATATTGACTTGGAGAATGACTCATGATGTTGTAACATTAACAGTAGGAAGGCAAGGAAATCTTCCCTCGGCTTTCCAAGTTCCTCCATTATGGTGGTCACGTTTGAATCATTGGGTGATTGTGTGAGGTAGTTGGAGGGAAAGTTCTGGTGGCTAGTGAAGGGAATGCAATACCTTGTGGCTAATAATGAAGTTGGAGTTTTCTTCTCTAGGTGATGGGCTTTTTATCTACCTTCTAATTTCTCAAATGATAAGTAAGAAGTCTGTATATTAATTGTCAACCCAGGGTTCATTGGGAACTTGTGAGTTACTGGGCACTGTATGTGCAGACCACAATCTCCTCTTACATTGGTTTATCTACTGTGAATTTGTTGTTCAATAACCTTACTTACAAACAGTGGTATGAACAGTTACATAGTCTTGGCAAGGAACTAGCCAGCTAAACAACTGCTGAAACTAAGTTGCAAGGAAATTAAATCACATGCCAGGAAAGTAAAACACACGACAAGAAAGTAAATTCACACTAGTAGCAGGTATCAAGAGTATGAATTAATTGTCTCCGGAAGTAACCCCATCGATGTTCAGTAAGACTACTTGCATAATTGCAATCCTAAATCACTCTTGCAGAAATTGAAATTCATAGTACGCTGGAAGGTAAATGCTAAAACTAATTCACACAATGTGGGAAAAGTAAATTCTAAAACTAAATCACTGTGCATGGGAAAATTAAATTATAAAACTATATCACACTTGACATCAAGGTAAGTTGCAGAAGTGAAATCTAAAAGCTATCATTGCCAAATACAAGTTATTGTTCATGATCTAGGTTATTAAATAACATTATTACATTAAGCACATTCATTGCATTCATGAATTGTAAAATAAGCTTCTCAATCACTAATCTACAAACTAAAATTACATTGAGGAAATAAACTATATAATGAGAAATGAAAAATTATCTAATTAAAACAAAGCAACAAATTAAAACTACATGATCATAAATAAATAAAATCACATTACAGAAAACCACAAAAATAAGATCTATATTGAATCAAGATGAAATTGTAATATATTCCATTATTATTTGGACTATTGCTCTAAGAGTCCTCTCCTTGAATGGAGAATGAGCTCTTATTTATACATAAGTTTTCCATAACAAATAATAAATGAATATCCAAAATATCCTCAACAAATTGCTAATAATTTGGATTTCAAAACTAATTTTGAGATATTTGCTAACTACATGCTATTTAGGATGCCTTTGAAGTCAAATTCGGATTTAGAGATGGAGGATATAATAAAATAGTCAAAACTCATCCCAAATATATCCTAATAGTTTTTGACTCCTTAGGTCCATCATATATTTGATGGAGATATTCAAATCTTTGTAGATAAGCCAAATATGCACTTATATCCACCTCCATTTACCACCTTTAATTTTCAAATAATTTAACATCATAATTTGAATCATGTAAGAAGGATAGAAAGAATGGATTTATAAAAACCCATTACCCCTAATGAATATATTTCTCCAAAGTTGGTGGTTGAATTTAAATTTGACTTTATGTGGTTTTGTAGGAGGTTCCACAAGTCTCAGGTTTTGTAGGAGGTTTCTCAACTCGCAGGTTCTGTAGGAGGTTCTGTAGCTTGAATATTCTATAGAGGATCCATAGCTCATAGGTTTTGTAGCATGCAGAAGGTTCTACAATTGACATAAAGGTTATGCGGCTGCTTGTAAAGGTTCCATAGCTTCCTATATATTTTTCGCAGTTGCATACAAAGGTTCTGCAGCTTCCTGTAGAGTTTCCACAGTTGCTTACAAAGGTTCTGCATCCTTCAATATACATGTAGAGGATTTGCAGCTACTAAAAAACTCACTCAAATATTTTGTAGTTGCTTCCTAACAAATGAATCAATATCCAAAGCAAATACATAGTACACTAATTCCCCTAATGTAGTAAAAAATCAAATGAAATACTTAGACATGTAATGGAAAAACATCTTCAGCCTAAAACTTGCATATGAGGATTAGAAGGGATTAATACATGATTATGGATAAACAAAAGGGATTATAGGTAAGGTGAAATTATGATAAAAATATACTAAATCCAAGGCTCGTCATCTCCCCCAAACTAAAAATGTTGCATATCTTCATGCAATCATGTGTGAACCAAGCTGAATGAATGGTGTTCCTTTTTTTTCAATGCATACTCCCAAATTCACTCTCAACAAGCCACAACCACTATATATGATCATCAAGAAGTGTAAAATATCATCCTGAACAAATTTCCATGCCAACAAATCTTCAAAAATAACATTTTCAAGGCAAAAATGCAAGAAAACTAGATTTTGTAGCCAATGGACAGGCGATATGTAGTTGGATTTGCGATTTGTAGTGTATGGACTAGCGATACGCAGCTTTAAAAAAAATGTGATTTCTCCAAAAATACAAACTGTGTTTTGGGAAAACTTTGTGGGGGTGTTAGGAATGTAATTATGTTTCTCCTGGCCAAAAATTGGAGAAACCCACATCACGGTTTTTGAGAAAATGAGAAAATGGTTGTAGGTGACTATGCTTGATTTCTCAAAAACTATTCATTGGATTGAGATGAAACTTGATGGATTTGTTCTTATTACCATAATTCTTATCTCCTCCAAGTTTCACAAGTACACACTTTTTTTTAGGATATATCGCCAAATAAATTTCAGCATTTTTAAAACTACCATAAAAATAATGCTATGCTACCATTGTTCTGCCTGATTCCTCTGCCACTAGTTCTTGTATGACAGAAACATGGAATCATTTATTCATCCAGTGTCCCTTAACTCCCCCAAATTGAGCACTTTTTTCGTCCTCAAAAAAATACATAGTAGGATAAGAGGACAAATTTGGGAGGTTAAGAAACAAGACACAAATCTGGTATGACAGGCTATATTCAATATGAAACCTTGGCAAACGAATCTGCATATTTTTAGATATTCTTCAAAGAACAAAGAATAAAAGGTTTGTATTCCAAATGAAGAAAACATCCTTCCCATAAGGTCCACATTCTTTGTTCTTTATGTTTGTTTTTCGTATGTTATGGATTTTGCTTCTTCGTTTTGTATGTCTGCTATAGCGTACTCTTCTTCCTCAAATATGTCAGATTCAACTTCAGGAGCAATGAGATATTAAATCTAGAACTCATACATCACTCTAAAAGTTCACAATTGTCCATATCAGTAGATACCATCATGATCATCAAAATAGTAAGCAATCCCATTGTTTTCTCTCCCATATCGATGCTATGTTCTCCTCTACAATCTAGCACAAATATCACAGCATCCCCAAAATGTTATTGAAAACTGCCTTTAACCGTTCAAATGACTCAAATGTTGGCAAATAAGGATTTTAAAAGAGCATCCCCACTCACCTTTATGAACATAGAAGGAAAGTAGTGCAATAGAAATGGAAAAGTGCCATGTGCATTCCAATGTATCATCAAATCTTCATTGCTCTGTCAAATCATTGAAGAATGATTCAACAAAAATTCATGTGTTGTTGTTATGAATGAGCTTCTACAGGAAAATATTATCATAATGGTAACGATATTGGAGATATCCATATTCTGAAGAGCATGTCCACAATATTCACTTGATGTGATTTGCTAGGACAATAGATTTCTACCACTGCCACAATGATCATTTAATTTCTTCTTGTTAGCTCGAATTGCATTTTTCGGAGAAAAATATTTCTAAAAGTAAGATTTGCCAGAATAACCTCAAAAATGAATGTTTGTTGTTGTTTATGGGTTGTTGTTTATTAATTTTCCCTGGGTAAACAACTCCACAACAAGTAACAACAAATTTTCCATAGAAAGAGTTCATTTTAGAAACTAAAATTTCCTCATACATTGGATTACTGCTGGGAAATTTAATATGATGAGACATGAAAATATCTTTCTCCTTCTCTATTGTCTTTTCTTTGATATAAATGTTAGACATATAAGACTAAGCAAAAGTTGTGACATGAAGAGGGATTTGTAATTTAGGCACACATACCATTTTTGAAAGATATTTCTGAAACTTTTGAAACTCATCTTCAACACCTCCTTCGTAATGTGAAGCAAAAAGGACTCCAGTACCTTCCGGGTGAAGATCTTTCATATGATATGCATCATAGGTAGAACCTCCTCCAAGAAATTATGAATACATCTTTGCTCCCCTTTTCTTTACATGTTCTATTTATTTCAGAAGCAAGACTCATGCTCCCTCTCCCATAAAAAATCCATCATGATCCACATCCAAAGGATGAGATGCTTTTGTAGGACCTTGATTTATTTTTGATAATTATCTACAAGCTACAAATCCTCCCACACCAATTGGAATAATTGAAATATCAAAACCACCAGAGAGCATGACATCAGCTTCACCCCTAACAATATGATTTGCAACAGTTATGATGCACAAATTGCTTGTAGCACAAGTGGTGGAGTAAGGCTATTTTGGATATCCAAGAAAGTGCAACCAACAAATGTAATATAGCCTTCATATGATAGAGTTAGATTCATCAAAATCTCAAAACACAACAGGCCTATAACCACAACTTTTAAAACCCTAATACCTCTACAAAGCAATGAAGGTGGAAAACCTTTCCATCAACACAACAACACCACACCCTTATTTTGTTTATATATGAGTAGTATAAACTCTATGGGAGTGGGTACCAATATAGTGTTAGGAACCCGTGTCAACCCTTCTCTTTACTTTGTTAGTATATTGTTGTTGGATGCATATGCTTTGTAAGTTGTCCCGTATTAATTGTTGATCCATAGTTTGTGTTATTGTTGTTGGGTGCATATGCTTTGTAAACCGCCCGTAGTATTTGTTGATCCATAGTTTGTATTGGCCCATGGTTTTAACCAATAGTATTGGCGCCTAGATTTAGTATATAAGTGTGTGTTGAGGCCAATGAAGGTACCATGAAGTTATTTGTATTGAGCTTGCTCAAAGGAGGTTGCCCCCTCGAAGTGGCCTGCGATCAATAAAAGCGATTATGAGTTCTGTTATTTCTGCTATCTCGTGTATTTTCATTAATTAATTGTTGCAGGCTCTTCACATCTGGTATCAGAGCACTTTCTTGGGCTCGTTGGGTGGAATTTCTGCCAAAAAAAAAAATTTGCATCTGTTGCAAGTTCGGATCTGGGAATCATCCCTATTCGCTTAACTGTGGGAATTACTTGGGCATAAGCCCTAAAACTCATTGTGAGGAGTACCACAGGAACCCCAAAGTAGCTGGCCCATTGAGAGGACCTGCCAGTGAAAAGGGAAACGACCCCTACCTGATTGACTAGTTCCCACCCGTGAGGTAAACCAAGAGTTGTCGTTTGTGGCAAAGCGGTTATCAGTTTTACCTGAGCCGTGGAGTGAGGGGTACTGCCCCAATACGCAAGCCATCAAACAGCATTGGTGGCCGAGTGAAACCCCTGAACTGTTAGGAAGCCGAACATACTTGGGGTCCATATCTATTTTCAACTGAACTGTTGCCGATCACTTCCGCGTCGTTCCAGATCCAGCCGTTTCAGATCCATTCTGAAAGTCGTTCCAGATCCAGCTGTTTTAGATCTATTCTGAAATTCGTTTCAGATCCAGCCATTTTTTATCCATTCGGCACCGTTTCAGATCCATTTGTTGTCGATCCCCTTTCGCGTCGTTGCAGATCCAATTGTTCCGATCCTTTCCACATCGTTGCAGATCCAATTGTTCCGATCCTTTCTGCGCTGTTTGCACATCCATTTCTAAAAATAAAAATAAAAATCTCATTTTTTCGCCATATCTCCCTTGTTTTAACTCTGTTTCCTTTGAAACTTCCCGGACACCCCTGCAATCCCATTCTACATATTTCATTCCTGAGGACCCTATCCCAAATTCTACTTCTCAAAGCCAGAAATCTCACATTTGTCTATTTTTAGGGTTTACCATAACTTCTTCAATTTTCACCCACTCACCTCCAAATTTTGCCACCGTGTTCATTCCATATTACTGCTTCTTTGTCCCTCTCTGACAAATTTTCCCATTCTTTCACCCCGCTTCTGAAATCCTCATTTTCTGCTTCCATGTCCATTCGAAAGTGTCCAAAACCTAGTCAAACCCTAATTACCCATCAGAGTTTTTCCCAAATCCAAATTTCATTTTACTACATAAGCTTTTGTTTGTGTTTTTCTACCCATTACCAAAAACAAAAACAAACAAAAAACAAAAAAACTCCTGGTTATGGTTGTCACCTGCGCAGGAGCAAAAACCATGGAGGAATCACTTGCAGCCATCCAAACCAAACTCCAGGATCTGGATGAAAATTTTCTCGGCCTCCATCTTGAGCATTCAGCCATGAACAACAAACGACAGTCCGAGTCTTCATCAGACAATGGGTTCTCTTCTTCCAACAATTTTCGTGGTCCGAAGCTTGATTTTCCTCGCTTCAATGGTACTAATCCGACTGGATGGATCTATCGTACAGAACAGTATTTCAGTTTGCATAATACTTTTGATGTCAACAAAGTTCCACTTGCCTCATTTCATTTGGAACGTGAAGCCCTTCAATGCTACCGTTGGTACATCAAGTCTCATGAAGAGTCAAAATGGCCAGATTTTTGCTAGCTCCTTTTGCAACAATTTGGTCCTAGTGCTTTTGATGACTTCACAGGATCCCTCACTAAACTTCGCCAAATTGGCACTGTGAGAGAGTATCAAACATAATTTGAGAAACTAGCCAATCACACAGAAGGATTGTCTGATGAATTCTACAGGAGTTGTTTTATCAGTGGTCTTAAGGATGAAATCCGCTCAGAGGTTAAAATGTTCTGTCCGAACACAATGATGGAAGCCCTGGGGTTGGCTAAGTTGGCAGAAGACAATATTGCAACCCAACAGCGCTCCAAACCCACTTGTGTTCCCTTACGAAATATGGGTTCTTAACGACCTCCCATCCCGCCAGCTCCTCGACCAACTCCTATCAAGCATTTGTCTGAAACAGAGATGCAGGCACGCAGAGAAAAATGGCTTTGTTATAATTGTGATGAGAAATTCACTCGGGGACATAAATGTGTTCAGCAAAAGCTCCATCTCTTGGATATGGATTCTCCGCCTATCTCTAAAATTGGTGAAGAGCTCCAGATACAATGGATGATCAGGTCGACATTCAAGATCCACCTATTGACCCCTCATCTCAAGATGACCAACTAGAGATATCCCTCCATGCTTTATCCGATGTCACCACCCCCCAAACAATGCGGATCAGGGGTTACTTCAAGAAGCTTCCTCTTACAATACTCATTGATTATGGTAGCACTCATAACTTCATTGACCCTCGAATCACCAAACATGCTGATTGTTTTGTCCATCCTTGCTCCAACTTTGAAGTCATGGTTGTCAATGGGGGCACCTTACCTTGCAAGGGGAAGTGTCACAATGTGCATATCTCTCTGGAAGATTATAACCTGCGCTCTGACATGTTTTCCTTGTCCCTATGCGGATGTGATGTGGTTTTGGGAGTTCAATGGTTACGCACACTTGGCCCCATCTTATGGGATTTTGCTGAACTTTGGATGCAGTTTTCAGTCAATGGGAAACAACACAAATTTATGGGCTTACAACAAGGGTCTCTCTGCATCATCAGTTCACATCGCCTGGAAAATATCCTTAAGAAGAATTCCCATGGTGTCATCACTCAACTCCATTCCATTCAGATGCACCCATCAACGGTCTCCACTACTTCCTTGGATAGATATGCAGGTGTATTTGCTGAACCAGTGGGCTTGTTTCCTTCAAGAGACCTTTCCGGTAAGAATTTAGCTGCATATACATCTCAGCGGGAAATGCTGTCTATTTTGCATGCAGTACAGAAGTGGCAGCCATACCTATTAGGGAATTATTCTGCATCAAGACTGATCTCCAGAGTCTGGAAAATTTCCTGGAACAACAGGTCTCCTCCCCAAAACACCTGAAATGGGTTATCCAACTCATGGGTTCTACCTATGCAATCACTTACAAGAAGGGTAAGGACAATATGGTGGCCGATGCTCCTTCTCGCACATTTGATGACCCAGTTTCTCTTACATCTATTTTTTTGCTTGTTCCAAATTGGTTGCAATCTGTTCAACAGGGATACCTCTTCTATGAACTCCATGCTTCTTCATTGGTAGGGCGCTCTGGGTTCCTCAAAACGTATGACCGGGAACAATGTAACTTCTTTTGGTAGGGATTGAAAATGACAATTCAACAGATGGTGGTTGACTGTGATACTTGCTAGGTCAACAAGGGTGAAACGACACTCCTTTCGGGACTGCTCGAACCCTTTCCCATCCCTACACAGATTTGGACAACTATTTCTATGGATTTCCTAGAAGCGCTCCAGTGGTACAATACCACATCTAAAAGGACACCGTATGAAGCAGTCTATGGCGAGGAACCGCCAGTTCTTCTTCCATACACCCTCAGCAGCTCCCTAGTTCAGGCAATTGACTCGGTTCTTCGAAACCGCGATCAGATTCTTCTCATTCTACAAGACAATCTTCACATGGCAATAATTCGACTGAAACAACAAGCCAATCAACACGGTTCTGAGTGCACTTTTCACGCAGCTGATATGGTTCTTCTTCGTCTCCAGCATTCCAAGCAATCCTACCTCAAACTCAAAAGCCATGAGTGGCCTGGAATGCAACCCGAGGATGCTACAAGGGAACCACTCCTTCAGATTCTGCATCAATTTCCACATCTAAAGATTTGAGGACAAAGATTTTTCTAAGGGAGAGGGGATGTTAGGAACCCGTGTCAACCCTTCTCTTTACTTTGTTAGTATATTGTTGTTGGACGCATATGGTTTGTAAGTCGTCCCATAGTAATTGTTGATCCATAGTTTGTGTTATTGTTGTTGGGCGCATATGCTTTGTAAGCCGCCCGTAGTATTTGTTGATCCATAGTTTGTATTGGCCCATGGTTTTGAACCATAGTATTGGTGCCTAGATTTAGTATATAAGTGTGTGTTGAGGCCAATGAAGGTACCGTGAAGTTATTTGTATTGAGCTTGCTCAAAGGAGGTTGCCCCCTCGAAGTGGCCTGCGATCAATAAAAGCGATTCTGAGTTCTGTTATTTTTGCTATCTCGTGTATTTTCATTAATTAAATGCAATATAGCCTTCATATGATAGAGTTAGATTCATCAAAATCTCAAAACACGATAGGCCTATAACCACAACTTTTAAAACCCTAATACCTCTACAAAGCAATGAAGGTGGAAAACCTTTCCATCAACACAACAACACCACACCCTTATTTTTTTTATATATGAGTAGTATAAACTCTATGGGAGTGGGTACCAATATAGAGGCTAGAAACCATGTTTCTCACTACCATAGGATTGTCATAAGTGAAAACTACCATGTGCTTTTCCTTGATTAGCACTAACAAAAACCAAATTGGTGGAGCGAGTGATTGGAGTATGCTGCATCTTTGGCTATGTCAACAATCAGTCCTTTATGTCACCAAACTCAACCAAGTTTACAAAAAAAACCATTAGCATCCATTGGGAGAGACATGCATTAAGCCAAATTTACAACACAAGTTAATTTGAAAAGTAAAATAGGGTTGACCTTACAATATTCTTCCCAAGGCTTGTTCTTTGTTATGTCTTCTCACTTCAAACTGTTGCTTATCTATCTCCGCAATCTCCCCCAAACTGAAGACAGATCATGAATGTGATGTCAAGACACCTCATTGAAATGAACTAATATGTTGATTTTCTACTGTCAATAATGAATGACACTTTGTTTTTTGTCAACATATTCATATGTAGGAATGGCTTCTACAACAACTTATTCTATTGTAGGTTCTTGTCGTTAGCTTATTCTCGTGTTCCTGTATTGGCCTTGGCTTGTATATGAGATGTTTCCCTTTTTCTTTCTATTGGTTCTTATGTGACAGCAGTAATACTTCCCATTGTTGGTTGTGTGTGACAACAATAGGGATTATGTACCAACATCCTCTTCATGCTTGGCTGTAAGGAGATGTTGGAATGGGCTCAGCTAGAAAAGTAAAAATGAGGTAATGCTTAAATAGAATAATGAAGGTTTGAGTTGAGCAAGGATGGTAGGGGATGATGATGAGTAATGTAAGGATTATGATGGGTAGCGAGGTGGTCATGGTAGGTAATGTGCCCCTTCCCCAAAACTGAGAACTTTTTGTGCTCTTGGAAATATGGCAAATGAGGAGGAAGTAGGGAAAAAGACTCAAGTGATTTTCCAAATACAAATCCATAGCATTTAAGAACTTGAATAACAATAAGGAAAAAGAAGCATACATGTACCTACCTAAGAATGTCATGAAATATGCAACAACATCCTAAGAAGCACAAGATCTGATGTGGTCCATAATGATGTAAAGCTTCCAAGAAAGAGCAATGTGGAATTTGGAGCTCATAGCATGATGAATTACAACTGAGATCTAGAGCTGAAGGTGATCTTTTGATGGAGTATCAAATCCTCGAAACTTTATTCAAAGAGAAACTTGGATGGAATTCTTTATTTCTCACTTTATTTGCAAATGTTGTCTACCAGCAAGTTGGTTTTCAAACAAGATTTGTCTAACTACACTGAGGGGGTTTTCACAATCATAATCATTACTATTCCCGAGGAATACCTGCTAGAAAGCTGGTTTTCAAGCATTCCAAGGTTTGATGGAGCCTGAGACAAGTTTTCACCATAAAAAAAATTTTGGAAACATGGTAGGGCAGTGAGGGATCTTGACATTGTAAGTGAGCCAAGCTAACTTTAATATTGTGTGGGTTAGGGATGGATGGAGCATAAATTCATGGAAGTGATGGAATGATGGAGGCTAAATTTAATCTGATGACAATGGTGACATAAATGATGTTCATGAGAAAAGGTTATCAACCACATAAGATAATGAAAGCTTTATTAACTTCAATGTGCATGAATATATAAAAAAAATTGGAAGAAGGAAACGCACATGAATACCATGGTGCTAGTGAATGAGCATGGTGAAACTTAGGCCTTCTAAAAGGATTCTTATTTAGAAATGGGGAATGTGGCAATGGGAATGTGGAAATGGCACTTGACCTTTGGAACATTGGTCTTCAAATTCTTCATAACAATTCTCCATGTGTCTCATTTTGTATCCATGTGCAATATTTGATAAAAAGTCTTATTGTTGTTGTCTTCAAGTGAGATAGTACTGGATTAGGATTCTAGGAACTTGAGCTTTAAAAGTAGCACAAAATTTCATGATATTGCATCTTCATTTTTGGATGTTTGGAGAGAATTCCCATTGGCATAAAATTTGGTCTTCATGAATCACTCATGCATAGATTGACCTTCTTTGATCTTCCGAGGACCTGCAAGAAACTAGCACTTACCTACAATCAAACGTGAGTTCATGGAAGAAAATATGTGATAAATATATATTAATCCCAAAAAAAATGCAAGATATATACAATAATTTATTATAAAACAAATACAAGGAAGATAAAACAAACAAAAATGCACTTTTCCCTATTAGAGAGTGGTGGCCAGCCTAGACTACCAAATGGCATTTTGTTAATAATTTCTTCATTTCACGATTGATTTGAGTATTCCAAAGCCAAATAAAATTGGATTTAGAGTTATACCTCTAGTAGAAACATGTTTTGAAAATGCATTAAGACGGTATGCCAAATATGCTAAAGAACATCCTACATGACAAACTTGTTTGCAATTTCCATCCTAGACCATCAGTCATTAATTTGAGTATAATGTTTTCATTTAATGACAGATTGACTCGATCCAAATTGGAGATTAAATTATATTCCCATGTGTACCTTCAATAGAAACATGTTTTAATTCTAATAATAATTGATGGGTCGAATATGCCAATGAACAACCTTTGAGACAGAGTTCCGGGAGTGTTGATTTAGGATAGGCAATTAGTATTTTGGGAATAACTTTCTTGTATGATATCTAAATTGAGCGATTCAAATTTACTTGTAAACTAAATTCACAGAAGAGTAATCCTTAGAAATAGGTTTGAAAAATTCATCCAATTAGGCACCTAAAAAGTGATTGTCCCAACTCTATTCTTGAGCTTCCAACTCTACAACCAGTTAGTATTTTGACCATATCTTTTTCGTTTGATACCCAAAGTGGAAAATTCAAATTGGATTAGAGACTAGATTTAAAGGGGATACTTTGGATAGAAATAGGTTTTAAAAATGATCCCATATGGTCCCTCAAAACATGACTGCCCCGATTATGTTTTCAGTATGTCTAAAAAAACAAAATGCCCCAATAGCCAATTTCTCACTGAAATGATTATCTAGATGGGAGTGGATGTTTGTAGGGGTGTAATTTCAATGTAAAGCATTCAAAGAACAATAAAATTCAAGAATCCAAATCGTAACATGACCTATACATGTGTTTTTGAAGGATCTGTAACATAGCTGTGGATCCCAAAAAAAGTGAAGAGTTTGCAAGATATGAATAAATTGTTACATGCCAACTTCAAAAAATTGTATTTCAATGCTATAGGATATATTTTTATGAATCGGATGATATATTACATACCCATTTTGAAATTTTTGAGTCTTGTGTACTAATGACCTTCTTCAATGGCTTCCCCTTGAATCCTCTTGAATCCTTCAATAGAATCTTCATTCACTAAGCCTTCTTCCTCTTGCCAAGGTTTCTACAAAAAGACAAATTAGTAATATGGGTGGCTCTTACTACACCATAGGATCATCCTCTCGGGTCTTTATTTTTATTCAAGGAAATAAAATGTATCATAAAACTAATTTGATTAAATGAATGAAATTATCTCATAAAAACGTCTTAAAACTAATGAACAAAACTATCAATTTTAACCTACGAATGCTTTCTAGAACCAATGCAAGAATCAATTGCACCTTTGGTAACTCCCCGGCAAGGATGCCAAAATGACAAGATTTGTATTTACCTTCTAATTTCTCAAAGGACAAGTAAGAAGTCTGTACATTAATTGTCAACCCGGGGTTCGTTGGGAACTTACGAGTTACTGGGCACTGTATGTGTAGACCACAATCTCCTCTTACGTTAGTTTATCTACTGTGAAGTTGTTGTTCAATAACCTTACTTACAAACAGTGGTATGAACAGTTACATAGTCTTGGCAAAGAACTAGCCAGCTAAACAACTACTGAAACTAAGTTGCAAGGAAAGTAAATCACATGGCAGGAAATTAAAACACACGACGGGAAAGTAAATTCACACCGGCAGCAGGTATCAAGGGTATGAATTAATTGTTTCCCGAAGTAACCCCATCAATGTGCAGTAAGACTAATTGCAGAATTGAAATCCTAAATCACTCTTACAGAATTGAAATTCACACTACGCTGGAAAGTAAATGCTAAAACTAATTCACATTGTGTAAAGTAAATTCTAAAACTAAATCACACTATGTGGGAAAAGTAAATTCTAAAACTAAATCACACTTGACAGAAAGGTAAATTGCAGAAATGAAATCTAAAAGCTATCATTGTCAAATACAAGTTATTGTTTATGATCTAAGGTAGTAAATACCATTATTGCATTAAGCACATTCATTGCATTCATGAATTGTAAAATAAATTTCACAATCACTAATCTACAAATTAAAATTACATTGCAGATATACACTATATAACGAGAAATGCTTTTTCCCAGGAAAAAAAATATAACAAGAAATGCAAAATTATCTAATTAAAACAAAACAACAAATTAAAACTACATGATCATAAAATAAATAAAATCACATTGCAGAAAACCACAAAAATAAGATCTATATTGAATCAAGATGAAATTGTAATATATTCCATCATTATTTGGACTATTGCTCTAGGAGTCCTCCTTTTGAATGGAGAATGAGCTTTTATGTATACATGGTTTTTCCATAACAAATAATAAATGAATATCCAAAATATCCTCAATAAATTGCTAATAATTTGGATCTCAAAACTAATTCAAAGCTAATTTCAAGATCTTTGCTAACTACATGCTATTTATGATGCCTTTGAAGTCAAATTCGAATTTAGGGATGGAGGTTATAATAAAATAGTCAAAACTCATTCCAAATATCTCCTAATAGCTTTTGACTCCTTAGGTCCATCATATATTTGATGGAGGTCTTCAAATATTTGTGGATAAGCCAAATATGCACTTATATCCACCTCCATTTACCACCTTTAATTTTCAAATAATTTAACATCATAATTTGAATCATGTTAGAAGGATAAAAATAATGGATTTATAAAAATCCATTACCCCTAATGAATATCTTTCTCCAAACTTGGTGGTTAAAGGTAAATTCAACTTTATGCAGGTTCTGTAGAGAAATCGTAGCTTTGAAAGGTTCTGTAGGAGGTGTTGCAGCTTGTAGGTTCTGTAGGAGGTTACGCAGCTCACAGGTTCTGTAGAGGTTCCACAGCTCGTAGGTTCTGTAGGAGGTTCATCATCTCATAGATTCTTGTAGAGGATCCGTAGCTCGTAGGTTTTGTAGCATGCATAAGTTTCTGCAACTGATGTAAAGGTTTTGCAGTTGTCTGTAGAGTTTCTACAACTGCATACAAAGGTTTTGCATCTTCCTGTAGAGTTTCCACAGCTTCCTACAAAGGTTCTGTAGCCTTCACAATATACTTGTAGAGGATTTTCTGCTACTGCAAAACTCCCTCAAATATTTTATAGTTGCTTCCTAACAAATGAATCAATATCCAAAGCAAATACATAGTACACTAATTCCCCTAATGTTAGACAAAAATCAAATGAAATACTAAGACATGTAATGGAAAAACACCTTCAACCTAAAACTCGCATATGGGCATTAGAAGGGATTAATACATGATTATGGATAAGCAAAAGGGATTATAGATAAGGTGAAATGATGATAAAAATATGCTAAATCCAAGGCTCGTCACTAGGTTCGAGAGCAGGATAGAGAGAAGCCAAGGAGGGGTGAAGGATCTGCATCGTGATGTGGGGGAGATTCGGGGCTTAAAGAAGATAGTGCAGTGAATTGAAGAGCAGTTCGATCGAATTGAACAAATTGATGGAGCGTTTGAATTGTCAAATTGACCTTGAGGAGAAATCTGTGAGAGGATGGATAGGAGGGTAGCAGAGTAGGGAGAGTAGCTAGTAGAACTGGATTTAGATCGAGATTAGGTTCAATCCCACATTTAGGAGCTCGCATTTGGAAGGAACTCAAGTAATGGGGACTTATCCAATTCTAATGCAATAGAATTGGACACTTTGCAACAAATGGCTCTAGTGAAGTTTGATTATCCTTATTCCTCTCTACAGAAGGACGAGGAAATGCAGACTATTTGAGGTTCCATGTGCTTGTTAAATCATTTTTTTGTTAATGTTCTGATGTTATGTTTTATTATTAAGGCAATGTACTAAATGTTATAGTAACCAATCCTTATGGTTTGATTAGTTTTTTGTATGGATATCAATGGGTGAGGCAATTTTGAAGCCTCTAACCCTGTATAGGGAATTTTGTAATGAATTTGTAATATTGTTTTCATGGCTACTAAGGTTTTCCTCGGCTATTTTAATATAAAACCTTTAATCATTTTTGTTTACAACTTGTTTGAATCTGTAGCCTTGACAACCAACACTATTGCAAATAAAAAACTTAAAATTGATGCCAAGATAAAAAGGGTATTGTTATTAGTCGCACAACATTTTTCGGGGGTTAAAACTACAACTTGTTTGAAATCTTGACCTTGACAACCAGTATTGTCACAAACTAAAACCTTAAAATCAACCACTCAAATTGAAACTTATTATTACTAATAACACATTCTTTTGTTTCAAGATTAAAATTGCAACATATTTTAAATCATGGCATAAAAACCCACATTAGTCAAAATGAAATTATAAGATAATGGAAAAATAAAACTAAAATAAAACTAAACGAAAATAAATAAATATTAAAAAAAAATGTGTTTTACAAAATTTTAAAAATATATCAAAATGGACATTTTATTTTTTTCAAATATAATTTACAAAATATCTAAAATAAATCAATTAAAATTAAACTAAAACAAATCAATTAAAATTAAAACTAAAACTTTCAATTAAAAAAACCAAAAAAAAAACAATTTCAGACAAACACATAAAAACAAATATCTAAAAACAAAAGACCAAAAATGTAGACCCCACTTATTCTCTCTTTCCCTCCTTCCTCTGCACAACACAAAGCAACGCGAGGGAATAGGGCGGGGAAGAAGTGGATTACGCTCCCCCAAATTTGTTTGTATTTGTAAGTGTGTTTTTTAGTATTTTTACTAAATTTGTTTTTATAATTGTGTTGTTATGTCCCCAACATTATGTTTTCGGTCGGGGGCATTAGTTCAGGCCAAATAAAAAAAATTGCAGGTTTTACAAAGTTCGCCTATAGTCTATGTTATTTATAGTTTTATTATTATTTTTATGTTACATATTTGGCAGCCACCCATTGGCTCCGTCCATGTGACATCTTCCTGGTGTGGTGTGCCCCAGGACCCGACGGCGGGATGTCATCACCGGGCCTGGGCAGGTGTTGTGCGAATGCATAAGTAATGTTAGGGGCATTTAATATGTTACGAACTAGTTTTCGAATGGTGCGGTGTTATGGCTTCATGTTAGGCCCTGCTTTTATTGGCCTGGCGATGGTGAACTATTTCTAGGGCGTCGATCCTTGTTTTGGTAGTCGGCGTTTTCCATGCATTCTTCTTTCATCTTTGCGGGAAGTTCTTCCTGCTGAGGGTTCCACTACAGAAGTTGGTTTTCTAGAGATGGCAGATGCGTTATAGGAGATAGGTCAAGGTTTCCACCTTCGTTTGTTGTTTCTGCATTTACTCTGCTCCTACATGGGATTATTCATTCGTTGTTGTTGTTTGGGTGGTTCCGTGGTTGCAGTTGTCGTCGTTGGTTTATTCCTTTGTGCATTTGACTCTGGATGTGGTGCTAATTGCAATGATTTCTACAAATTCAATGCGACAGCTAGGTCAGTTAATTTGGTCATGCGCATTGCGGAGGGTTTGTTCTTCTTTTCCATGGTTTATAACCTTAGAGGGACGAGGGCCAAAGGTATTGTTCTTCTTTTCATCAGTTAATTCGGTCGTGCGGAGCGTTTGTTGTTCTTTGACCATGGTTTATAGCCTTAGAGGGACGAGGGCTGAAGGTATTGGTCTTTCTCTTTTCATCTGTGATAGCTTGTGTCTCTGTCCGTTCACTTCTACCGAAGCTCAGTTGTTTTCTCTTGAGGGTTCTATCGAGCAGAATTGGTTTTGGTTTCATTTCCCTTGACTGTCTTCGTTCGCTGGTGGTTGTTGGTGTGCCTACGGATTTGTGCTTTCTGGCAGATTTCGTAGCATTTCAAGGGCTTGTTGCAGATTTTGGAATTATTTTCTTCGTTCGCTTCCACAGGTATGGCTCTTGTTGATTTCGTTAATGGATAAAGGAAAAAAAAAATTATGAATTTAACAGTGTTTTCCTGCATATTGCATAATGACATTGATGTGCTTCTTGCTCTTTGCATATTGCACAGTGGAGTCATTAGGGTGGTCGCTATGGCGGGGTTTGACGGTTTCAAGGTTGGGTAATCAGGCCTCAGTCTCAAGGGTTTGTTATCCATTAATTAGAAAAAAATCATACTTCGGTTGTGAGAAGCTACTCCTGGAAACGCCATATTTTCTTTTTGGTCTCTTCCACCATGGACAATCTACATTGTATCTGCCATGCCACTGTAAGTATTTCTCAGAGAAAGGTTGAAGTATAATTGTTTGCAGCCATGTCCATGTAGAGTCGAAGATGACACTGTCTACTCAGATTTGTATTGCTCGGGCTTGTTTGCGTATAGCTGGTGTGATAAACAACTGAAATTGGCCTTTGATGGCACAAAGGAAAGCTAATGAGGAAGACAATCTCATCCAATGCCAAGCATTAATTATTTGATGAATCCTTGGCAAATTTTTTTATCTTCTAGAGAAAATTCAAAACTCTACTTTAAACCTAAATTACACAAAAGAAACCCTCCGTGTAGCATAATCATCCAAGAAATCCATGGTAAAACCTCATTGTGTAGAAAAAGCCCTCGGTTTAAGTTGGATTGTCGAGTGAAACCTATGGTTAAGCATGAAGTAATGGCTACCTTGCCAAATACTCCTATTCGGTTTGATCTTTTGGTAAGGATCAATATCCATGTGTAAGAGACTTCAATTATTTGAAAAAATAATTTGTTAAATTCTGTATTCGCATATTCTCCTTGGCGTAACTATGTAAATTGAGAAGATGTTGTGTGTATTGGCATGTTTGCCAAGTCATCATAGCCATTAATTCCCCCCCCCCTTATTCATACAATAGATCCCATATGGTATTTTTATCATTTGGTGTAAACTGTGTCCAAACATTTTTGTTGTTTTGGGTGTCAAGGTGATTTTCTCATGTTGGTGGTTGACAAAAATCTATGCAGCCGATTTAAAAATATAAATCATTGTAACATATTTGTTGTTTTAAACGTAGATGTAGTTTTCTTTTGCCATAGGTTTTGTTCCATGTGTTTGATGCACAATAAATAATAAATAATGAAATTGGTGCTATAAAACTTGAAATGTTACCTCATATTAGTTATTCTCTTCAGTATTCATTTCTAAAGCTGTGCATCTTTCTATGCAATTGTTTTGTTGCAAAGTTGATATTAGTGTGTAGTACCAGGAACACAAGTAATATAGATCTTGTAATTTAGTTGGAGCATTAACTTTCTTTATTGCAAATATCTTTTATCATTTACATGTGAAAGCTAGCAAAATATCTTTAAAATTACAAAAGCCATAAATTTTGTTCAATTAAAACTATACATTTTTTATTTGATCTTCATACTGTCGACAATAGGCTAAATGCGAATGAAACGAGAATTGAAACTCTCTTGGAGAAGCAACACCTTCTCAAATCTCTGCAAACGTCCTTGTCTTGCATCTAGCATAGCTATTTGTCACATATACTTGTCCATTTAGTTATGCTCTGTGTTTCTTTCCAATTACTCAATATATTGAGGATTGTGTACATCTATTGTTGACAATTATAACATTGCCTTGACCATACTCTATTTGCAATCTATAGGCATAGGGGCTTGTTGACACTGCCACAACACCAACTATGCTACTGTCAAATGCTCTTTTGCAAATGGCTACTATCATTGCTTCCCAGATAGTGGGAAACTATCCTTTTCAAGGAAAAAAAAATTGGTGCACAAGTAAACTGGAAGCAATGGCATCACACTTTGAAACAAACTTGTGCACGTTAACACTTTCTTGCGTACAAAAAATTGTCTTAAAATTCTAATAGTTGTTACAGCAAAAGTTTATTTTTGGTTTCTTGCTTTTCTAACAAAGCAAACAAACATATTTGGTTGTTGATGCTATATCTTCTTTAAATACGTGTTGGTTGAATGTTCTGAATGCCTTCAAGGGAAATTTTGCAAATTGGTCCCTAATGTTTGCATAGATTAGATCTCTGACACCTTCTCACTGATGCTAAAACTATGGCATGGTATTAGAATAATATCAAACCACTTTGAAATTCCAACATTGTGTTTTGCTTCATTTTGCAAATTGTACTTGCAATATATTTTAAATTTCTGCCTATGTTTTGCATTCAGTGAATTTCCTTTTCGCATTGAAATCACTACATATATGTGTGTATGGTTTAGATGTCTTGGCTTGTTTATGGGTAGTGCAACATTGAAAAGTGAAAACTTGGATTGGGGTCAAACTTTCAGCATTGGTCCTGCACTATGCCCCTCACATATATGCACTATACACAATGCTATTACAAATTTTCAATACGTAGCCTTGCAATTGCAAACAAGCAGCCACTGTAGGTGCAATATCGGGGACATGTAGCGACCGCAAGGTTGGATTAATTTGAACGTACGCGTCGATTTTTTTTTAAACCTAAGTTTTGTCTTAAGTTCGGCTCATCAGTGCTTGATTTGAAACATGTCAGGGGTATCGTTTGACAAATGTACAGCTGATGTGGGTTGACTTGAATGTAGGATGGTACAAGGTTTTATTGCTCTAGATTTTAATGTCATGGTTGGCCAAGATGCAAGCCTTGACCCATCGTGCATGTTTCATTTAATCTGCATTTCCCTAGATTTAATCTACATTTCGTTCTTCAACCTTTGCGGTGCTAGTACAAGGTTTTATCGCTCCAAAGATTTTGGGTGTTGAATTGTAGGGGATTGGTGTTGGTGTTCGAGTTAGCACTACAAAGCTTGCCTTGTCGTTCTGGTTGCAAGTTTTGGTTTCAGGGTATTGATGTTGGT
Organism: Larix kaempferi; assembly: GCA_027924585.1. Classification (NCBI taxonomy): domain Eukaryota; kingdom Viridiplantae; phylum Streptophyta; class Pinopsida; order Pinales; family Pinaceae; genus Larix; species Larix kaempferi. Next base: position 1,835,140 of record BSBM01000755.1, on the reverse strand, counting down.
GTTTTGGTTCTTGTGTTTGCTTGAATTGTTCCAACTTGAAGGGTGTTTAATTGCAACAGGTTGATGTTATTGATTGGGTTTTGCATTTCCTGGAATTGTTCCCAGTTGAGGGGGTTTGGGGTGTTGAATTGCAATGGGTTGGTGTTGGTGCTCGATTCTTCCATTCCCTGGAATTGTTCCAAGTGGAGGGGGTTTGGGGTGTTGAATTGAAGGGGATTGGTGTTGGTGTTCGGGTTGGCATTGCGAAGCTTTCTTAGTGGAGTGGATTTGGGGTGTTCAGTTGTAGGGGGATGCCATTTTGGTTGCAAGTTTTGTTTGCTCGTGGTTTGATAGGAAAGTTTCAATGATCCTCACTTAGAATGTTTGGATTGGCATTTCACTTAGATTTAATATTAAGTTTGGATGTCTTCTGTTTTTTTCTTGTTACAACTAGGTTAAATGTATGGTGTTTGCAGGGTTGGACCAATCCCCAAGTAGAAGCTTCCCTGTCATCAAAGTTTCTCTAAGAAAATTCTTATCCACGGATTTTATTGTTTGAATTATAATTTGTTCAATTTTAGACTCAATGATCCGAGTTAGCATAATTTCCATTCATTATGGAATCGAAATCACACAGTTTTTTAATCAGATAACAACAATAACTTTTAGACACGGATGCTATGAAATAAGGATTATGGTGTTCCTCCAATAGAATTGTGGATGATTCCATACGCCTTAGGTCATTTTTTATAGCACACCCTCGCTAGGTCTTCTGCCACATGGTGTATCGGTGAACTTTCCAGGAATCATACCACTTTCAAGTCCATTGCAAAAGCATGTTTCCCTTATTTATAGTTACCGATATGTCAGTGTAGAGAATGGGGGAGTTAGTCAAGCGTGTGTAGTTAATTGATTAATTGTCAAAATCCCAACAAATCTTGTGGCTTATTGGAAATGGCTCATGCTTTCAGACAAGGGCTGCCAAATTTCGTAGGTGCTAATTCATTCAACGATAGTTTACTGTGGATTTACATTGTCAATTGTAGCAGATGTCAGGATTTAATGGATTTATCAGTTCTAGTAGATGTTATGATGTAATGAATTCCCTTGGTTGTGGAAAAATTATTTTAAAAAGTTAGCTTGCTCTCACATTGTCTATCCCAAAATTCCCAGTTGTGCATGGCCTTGCATTGTATTATGGCTTGTGCTTCGACATTTATAGGTCTGAACTTTTATATTTTTGTTAGCTTGTGGGTATGTAAATATTTCAAATCAAATGTCAAGGATTTAGAGTGGTTTCTATTCATAGACTTAACATGATTGAAGGTATAGATTTATTCGTTTGAAATAAAGTTTTGTTTCTTACATTGATTATTATGAATCTCTTTTATTTTCACTTTGTAATTTTTTTAAGCATACAAAGCAAAGATCAGTCTTTCATTGTATATTATGTTTATGAATACATATCAATAAAACTGATAATAAATTATGTGGAAAAATTATCTTCATATAAAAAAAGTCATTTAAATTCACTTAAATTTATCCAGGTTTATTATTGTAGTCATGTCATAGTATTTGGAGCTACCGATTTAAACTATTGCGTAGATGACTCATTTAAACTTTGTGTGATTGCTGTCATGTGAGTAACTTCACAAGTTCTTTGTATGGGTGCATGGTGCTCTAAGAAACAATAGTTACTTAGTTTATAAAACCTAGTGTGTTTGATGCATTGTGAGTAGGCTCTATGGACTTTTCATAAATCATGTCTATAGCATTGAATTTCCCTTGCATCATTAAAATTATGTTCAGTCCATTGAAAAGACAAGTTACTTAGTTTATGGAATCCAGATACCTAAATCAATAACATAATAGTTTCTTAAGTAAATTAACTTCTTCCATCCAATGATAAAACCTCTTGAATTCCTCTTAGCATCCATAGACATAAAATTCTAATCTTTTAGTAATCTCTTTGGATGTCCAGTGACCTTTCTTTCCTCTCCCATTGTTTCTTGGATCTAGATTACTTAGTTTGGCTTGTGGATTTCCACTAGCCTAGCAATGGCATGTATTTTTGAAGGATTGCCAAGGAATCAAATGTGAAAGGAAAAAAATAAGAATTGAGAAACTATATGAAGTTTCCCCCTTCTCTTATGATGCCCTTAATGGATTTATGCTACCCCTGTTAAATAATATTTAGGGATTTAATTTCAGCATGATGTAGAGGTTATTTTATGTCTATCGAGTGAGGATCCACATTCTTCACATGGTCTAAACACAAACCCCATGCCATCCTTCTTTCTCCTTTCCATAAATCTCTCTTTCTATGTATTGAACGATATCTACCATGGATCTTAACATCATCTCTATCCTTGATCTGGACTCCCCTTGACTAGCAATTCCTTCCTGGGAGGCAATGCTAAATATTTTAAAAGTATAGGCTAGGGTTTCCATTATATCCTAAAGAGTACATAGTAAGATTGGAGGGTTTTATGGTGGAGTTGAATCTCTTTCCACGACCTATTTACTTACCTCAACAGGTACCTCCTTCCCCTCAGAGATTGGAATTGACCCCAGTTTAGCACATGAAACTTTATAGACTATTCAAGCTATCATTGGGATTTCTATGGTTCTTCCTGTCTTCTTACAAGATTTTCCAATAAATAGGTTTAGAAACAACTGAACTAGTTTCATACACATTGGTTACACATGATTACAAGTTCCAATCCATGGGACAAGACTAATGTGGCCCAAAATATCCCCAAATATACTTGTACAAAATTAAACTTTGATTGGTACCACCATATCATAAAAGCCATGTACTCTACCCATTCATTGCACCTTATGCTTTATTCCAAATATACATTTTCAATGGTTTTAGTTGACAGCTTTGTTTCTTATACAAACATAATATCATGCTTTTCCACTGTTATCTTTCTCTTATTGAGCTCTACCCTAATTTTCTGACTTACTTCCTCTAATATTCCATGTCATGATGTTCATATCTAAATTGTAAATGAGACAAAAACCTTTTAATGACTTTTGGTGTTGGAACTAGAGCAATATCCTTGGTTCTCCAAGCCCTGTGTCGCTTTTTTGATGTTTGGGGCCTTTGGAGTTCCTAGCAGGGATTCTTTCAATTGATTCCAAGTTCCATATGCAATCTTTGATGGATCTTGTTCTTGAATTTTGATTGTTTTATATTGTGGGTATTGTCTTATAGAATTGAATTTCAATTTTCAGAAAATGCTATAAATTATTAATTTATGCTCATTGCACAAAGCATGACACCAAAAGGTATTGCAATATTTAATTATATTGAATTGATTAAATGTACGAAGCTGCATCAAAATTCCTCTATTATACTACAAATGAGAATATTTGACTTTGGTCATCGACAGTCACATGCCATTCTGGTTTTAGTGAAAACATTAAAACTTGGATTTGCATTTTCATTTCTAGCCTTCTATGATTTGTCTTACATCCTGATAGATTCAAATCTCAATACTTTTATGAATAGAACATGAATAGCAAGATTCCAATCTTCTCTTTTGCAATAAAATCGACCACTGCAGGGCCATTGCCACCTGATGGCTTTTTTTATTATTATAATTTTGACCAAACTTATTTTGAATCATTTTACTATTATTTCAATTAAAATAATTATGATTTAATTATTAATTCATTTATTAATTTTCACAAATTCCTTTTTTTTTGTATATTATTATTATCATTTTATGAAGCCGAAGGTGTTTATACTCTAGAAGCGGGTTTCTGGAACACTCTTCCAAATTCATCGTCCCTTCGCCCACTCCTTGATCACCACGTGTTCTTTCACATTGTATTATTGTTCAAATAGAAATATGCCACGTGTTTTGTGTTTGGAGTATCGCTGAAGTTTTGACCTGTGGAATTTATTCGGTCTGAAGGAACCTCATCTCTCATTGACAATAGACACCCCTGGTCAATTTGGGTTGTCGATAAATTGACTAGTGTTCTGAATAGTTCAAATAAAATTTTGGGCAGATTTTGGTCTATATCCATCTTTTATATTGATCTTGTCTCAGATTTATGTCTGTTGAGTTTAAAGTTTAAATCTCTAAGCTGGAGAGACAAATTTGAAGACTGAATAAAGTTTTGGCTAGATTTTAGTATATTTGCAAGTTTCGGATTTATATTTTTGTTCGCATTTAAAAAAGAAAGCTTAAAGCGAGCGAGAAAAAATGGCTTGTGTTTTGAATGCTTAAATAAAATTTCAGGGAATTTTTGGTGTATATCCATTCCATAATGTAAGATGACTTTCGACCTGTTATTGCCATAACAATTCATAGATGTATTTCTTGTTTTTGAATTTCCAAAAATATTCTCTGGTTTTGAATTTCCAAAAATTATAATTGCAGGTATATACTGATTTCCAACTACTACAAATTATGTTTTAGTGGAAACATTTAATCAACTATTATTTTGTGTTTGCTTCTATATTTCACGTCAGTGGTATAGCATCAATATCGTAAACTGAAGGTCCATAGTTTGATCTGCACGGAGGCGAATGGAAAAATCTTTTTCTTTGGACAATTTTTGTGTTTTTACAGAGTATCTATTTTATTTTTCGATATCCTCTCCTCATTCTGCACTTCTTAGAACAACCAGCAGTTCTTCAACATAACAAACTGAGATTCAGAACACAACACATTTGGTCTTTCCAACATCACACAAGCAAGATCCCAGACATGAAATGGTTTTGGAGTTTTTAACATCAATTCAAGTAATCCAATCCTACTTGGACATGTTAGATTTTAATATATATATATAGCAGTATAGCTTTATTCATTTGCAGCAGAAACAAAAATAGGATCATTGAAAGAATAACCATGCACATAAACACAATAACACAAAATTTATCTTGGGAAATCCTTCAAGGGAGAAAACCCAACAACCTTTTCTTACTTGGATATTTCAGTCCAAAATACAAGTACATCCAGATAAAAGAGTGATATATATCAAGAGAGAACACATGGACGAATAAACCAAATAAGCAACCCTAGAAAACCGTCTTCTACAACCCTTGAGCAAACTTCTTCTTTGCTTGAGCAACCTTCCTTGATTAAGAGATGAATGAGGCTTCACCTTTATTTATACTAATCAAGTTGTTAACCTTTCCACATTTGTTGGGGCCAACTTGCACATTTTAAGGAACCGACTTACATAATAATAATTGTTTATTCTTCTATGGGGGCCCGACTTAGTTGTGAGGATACCTCATGAAGCTATAATCACCAACACTCCCTCTTAGCTATGGAGGTTTAATCATGCATGAACACCTCTATATATCATATGAGTATCATGGATTGTATTGAATGTCTCGTCATCATAAGGAAGGCCTTCAACACAACTTAGTCCATTGAAATGTGTCATGCTTCAACTCAGTTCGTCAAGGAGCATAAGAGAACTACACTTCGCAGTGTGTCAAGAAGTTCCATGCTTCAACCCAGTCCGTCGAGGAGCATCATGCTACAACTTAGTCCTTCGAGGAGCATAAGTGAATTGCACTTCTCAATCCGTTGAGAAGTTCCATGCTACGACCCAATTCGTTGGGGAGCATCATGCTACAACTCAGTCCGTCGAGGAGCATAAGTGAACTGCACTTCTCAGTCTGTTGAGAAGTGCCATGCTACGACCCAATCTGTTGGGGAGCATCATGCTACAACTCATCCCATCAAGGAGAATAAGTAAACTACACTTCTCAGTCCGTTGAGAAGTTCCATGCTACAACCCAATCCTCTGGGGAGCATCATGCTACAACTTAGTCCATCGAGGATCATAATACAAAACAGTCAACTCCTTCTCTCTCCCTCTCAAGGGAGAGCCACACCATTCTCCTTGTCTTGGGGAGAATTTCATATCGATGTTGCAGTCATCAACACTCCCTCTCAATGAAGGAGGCATTTTCCATTACTCCAAGCTCGTTATGGAAGTACACGAACTTTGCTTTGGAAAGAGGCTTGGTGAGGATATCTGCAATCTGATCATATGTCGGAATATACTAGAGCTGTACTGCTCTACTATGCACCATATATGTGATGTAGTGTTACTTGATCTCCTCATTCTTTGATCTATCATGAGATATTGAATTCACGGAAAAATTTACACATATTTTGTTGTCATAGTGAATCAGTGTTGGCTCTAGCATATGTCCAAACAATCCAGCAAGGAGCTTCTGAAGCCATACTGCTTCTTGAGCTGCAACACTCACTGTAAAGTACTCAACCTCTGCTCTACTAAGTGCCACTGAGGTTTGCTTCCTGCTATACCAGGAAATCACAACAGACCCCAAATTGAAGCAATGACCAGAGGTGTTCTACCCGTACACAACATTTCAATACATTGTAGCTCATCCATCTGTATCATCTCTCATCAAGTCGGTCTTATGAGATGAGCCTCCTGATCACAGGATGTCCCTCGAGACCCCCTATCGATCTGTGCTGCAAAATCCCTCTGTAACTCTGCATCATACTCTCATTTTGAAGCTACTCACGGGCTAGTTTGTAGCGAACCTCCAATAATTTAATGATGAAAATGCACGATATAGCAGAAATAGCAGAACACATAAATGATTTATTGATCGTAGGACACTTCAAGGGGACAACCTCCTTTGAGAAAGCTCAATACAAATAACTCATGGATGCCTTCATTGGCCACAAAACATACTTATATACTAAGTTTAAGCTAAACAACTATTACTCCCCATGAATGTGGGATAATACAATATACTCACGGGATGACTTACAAAGCATATGCATCCAACAACAATATTCTAACAAAGTAAAGAGAAGGGTTGACACGGGTTCCTAACATCCCCTCCCCCTTAGAAAAATATTTGTCCTGAGATCTTGAGATGTGGTAATTGTTAGTGAATCTGAAGGAGTGGTTCCCATGTAGCATCCTCTGGTTGCATTTTGTGCCACTGAAGTAATACCGCTATGATCGATCGAGAGTGAAGCTTATGAGTGTGCCTATTGAGAATGGCCTCTGGCTCCAAAATGATGGATCCTTAATTATCCATTTTTGGTAAAATAGTTTTTGCTCTAATGTTGGTGCCAAGAACTTTCTTTAGACAAGAGACATGAAATACTGTATGAATGCGGGAAGAAGGAGGAAGTTCCAATTTATAAGCAATGGACCCAATATTCTGAAGAACCTTATATGTCCCATAGAACTTTGGAGAGAGCTTATGACGTCCTTTGAGCTTCAGGGAGGATTGCTTGTAAGGATGTAGATGAAGAAAAACCATATCTCTTGCTTGAAAAGTGCGCTCAGAACGGTGTTGATCGGCTTGTTGTTTCATTTGATTTCTTGCCATGGGAAGATTGTCCTGCAAAATGCGAAGAATCTAATCTCGGGTTCGAAGAACCGTGTCAACTGCCTGAACTGGTGAACTGGTGGGGGTGTATGGAAGAAGCACTGGCGGTGCCTGACCATAGACTGCTTCATATGGAGTCATTTTAGATGTAGTGTGGTAGGAGGTATTGTACCACCACTCAGCGAGAGGGAGCCACTTTTCCCACTGATGTTGTTGTTCGGAGGTGAAGCAACGAAGAGAAGTTTCCAAACATTTGTTGATAACTTTATTATGACCATCTTTTTGTGGGTGATACCCTGAACTCATCTTTAGTTTGGTGCTAGCGTGGAGAAATAGTTATGTCCAAAAATGACTGGTGAAAGTTGCATCGCGATCTAAGACAATGGAAGAAGGGATTCCATGAAGACAAAAGCTCTGGTCCAGGGAAATCTATGTGACTCGGGAGGTAGTATAGGGATGGTTGAGGGCACAAAAATGACTATATTTGGAGAGGCGATCAACCACAACCAAAATCACTGTCTTCCCTCCAGATTTAGGGATCCCTTCAATTAAATCCATAGAAATATATGTCCAAATCCATGTAGGGACGGACAAGGGTTCGAGCAATACCGAAAGGAGTGTCGTTTCACCCTTGTTGTGTTGGAAGGTATCACATTCAACCACCATCTATTGAATTTTCCTTTTCATTTTCTTCCAAAATAAGTTACGCCGTTCCCGCTCATACGTTTTGAGGAACCTAGAGTACCCTGCCGATGGAGAAGCATGGAGTTCATAGAAGACAACCTGTTGAAGAACGAGGCGACCCTTGTATCTCAGGGAAGCACCATCGCAAGAGTAATATGGTATAGTAGAAGTTTTTTTGGACAACCGTTGGAAGATTTGAGATAATGAGGAGTCATTGACATAGCCCGGCTGAACAGATTACAAACCAATTTGGAACGGGCCTAGAAATAGCTGAAAGAGAAACTTGGTCATCAAATGTGCGAGAAAGAGCATCTGCCACAAGATTGTCCTTACCCTTCTTGTAAGTGATCTCATAGTTATAACCAATGAGTTTGCTAACCCATTTATGTTGTGCTAGGGAGGAGACCCGTTGTGCCAGGAAATATTTCAGACTCTAATGACCAGTCTTAATGCAGAAATGATTCCCTAATAGGTATGGTCGCCACTTCTGTACTGCATGCAAAGTAGCCATAATTTCCTTCTCATATGTCGAGGCGACTAAATTATTACCAGAAAGGGCCTTGCTAGTGAACGCAATGGAATGTTCATCTTGAAGGAGAACAGCGCCAAGTCCATTGTCGTAGGCATCACTCTCAATAGTGAAGGGCTTGAAAAAATCGGGCATAGCTAGAATAGGTGTAGTACACATAGCATGTTTCATTTTGTCAAATGCACACTCAGTATCATGTGTCCATGTAAAAGCATCATTTTTCAAGAGAGCAGTTAATGGAGCTGCAATCTTCCCATGATCCTTGACAAACTTGCGGTAGTAGCCAATCAATCCCACTGGTTCAACAAAGACACATGCATATCCATCCAAAATTTGTTGTATATGCAAAGGAGTAGTGGAGACCACTGATGGTTGCATCTGAATGGAATGGATCTGAGCGATGACACCATGTGAATTCTTCTTAAGGATATTTTTCGGGCGATGTGAACTGATGATGCTGAGAGACCCTTGTTGTAAGCCTTTCAATGTGTGTTTTTTCCCATTGACTGAAAACTGCATCCAAAATTCAGCAAAATCCCATAATATGGGTCCAAGTGTGTGTAACCATTGAGCTCCCAATACCACATCGCATCCTCCTAAGGGCAAGGAAAACATGTCGGAGCGCAGGTTATAATCTCCGATAGAGATATGCACATTGTGATGCTTCCCTTTGCAAGGTAAGGTTCCCCCATTGGCAATCATGACTTCAAATCTAGAGCAAGGATGGACAAAACAATCAACCTGTTTGGCACTCCGAGGGTCATGAAGTTATGAGTGCTACCAGAATCAATGAGTATTGTAAGAGGGAGCTTATTGAATTAACCCTTGACCCATATTGTTTGTGGGGTGGTGACTCTGGCTAAAGCATAGAGAGATATCTTTGGATGGTCGTCCGAAGAAGGAGGGTCAACAGGTGGCTGCTGAATGTCAACCCGATCATCTACTGTATACTAAGCTTCTTCACAAATTTCAGTTGCAGGCGGAGAATCCACATCGAAGAGATAGAGCTTTTGCTCAACACATCTATGTCCCCGAGTGAATTTCTCATCACAATTATAACAAAGCCCTTTTTCTCTATGTGCCCGCATCTCTGCTTCATACAAATGCTTGATCAGAGTTGCTCTAGGAACTGGCGTGATGGGAGGTCTTTGGGAAACCATATTTCTGAATGGAACAAAAGTGGATTTGGAGTGTTTTTGGGTTGTGATCTTGTCCTCCGCCAACTTAGCCAACCCTAAAACTTCCATCATTGTGTTGGGACAGAACATTTTAACCTCAGATCGGATTTCATCTTTCAGGCCACTGACAAAACAACTCATGTAGAATTGATCAAACAATTCTTCTGTGTGATTGGCTAATTTCTCAAATTTTGTCTGATACTCTCTCATAGTTCCAATTTGGTGAAGTTTAGTGAGTTCTCCTGTGAAGTCATCAAAAGCACTAGGGCCAAATCATTGCAAAAGGAGTTGGAAAAAATATGTCCATTTTGGCTCTGCATGAGCCTTGATGTACCAACAGAACCATTCAAGGGCTTCATGTTCCAAATGAAAGGATGCAAGTGGAACTTTGTTGACATCTAAAGTATTATGTAGACTGAAATATTGTTCTGCCCTGTATATCCATCCAGTCGGATCATCACCATTGAAGCAAGGAAAATTAAGCTTTGCCCCACGAAAAGTGCTGGAAGAAGAGAACCCAGTGTCTATAGAAGACTCTGGTTGTCGTCTATTGTTCATGGTTGAAGTCTGAAGATGGAGGCCAGTAATTTTTTCATCCAGATCTTGGAGTTTGGTCTTGAGGGTTGCAAGCTCTTCCTCCATGTTTTTTGCTCCTGCAGGGGTGACAACCATAACCAGGATTTTTTTTTGGGGGGGAGGGGGGATGGGTAGAAAAACAAAAACAGAAACTTCTTTAGCAAAGGAAAAATTAGATTTGGTAAAAACTTTAATGGTTAATTGGGTTTTGACTAGGTTTTGGACACTTTCTAATGGACAGGGAAGCATAAGCTGGGGATTTCAGAAGCGAGGTGAAAGAATGAGAAAAATTTGTCAAAGAGGGACAAAGAAGCAGAAATAGGAAACAAACACTGTGGAAAAATTTGAAGGCGATTGGGTGAAAATCAAAGAAGTTATGACAAACCCTAAAAATAGACAGATGTCGGATTTCTGGCTTCGGGAAGTGGAAATTGGGATAGGGTCCTTAGGAAGGAAATATGCAGAATGGGATCGCAAGGGTGTTAGTGAATTTTCAAGGGAAATGGAGTTAAAGCAAGAAAGATATGGTGAAAAACAGATTTTGTTTCTTAAGTTTTTCTTTTAAATTAATGTTTGTTTTAACCTATTTATTTTTATATTTTATAAATTATGGTTTTCATTTAATTTAAAATGTTGGGTTTTATATAATTTTAAAGTTATTTTCAATATATTGTCTCTTTTCCTTATGAGGTTTTTTCATTTATTTTTGTTTTTTCATTTTATTTATTTATGATTTTATTTGTAATAATTTTGATTTTTAGGTTATGCCTTCATAAATGTTATGATAATTTACCTCTTTTCCTTATATTATGAGGTTTTAATTTAGTTTTTTTTAATGATATTTTTTTGGTAATAATTTTGATTTTTAGGTTATGTTTTATAAAAGTTATAATTTTAAGTTTGAACATAAAAAATTGGGTTTCACTCATAGTATCATTTTTTATTATAAAATTGGGTATAAGATTTTATTTATAAAAAGAGGAGGGAGAAATCCTTTCATTTATACATTACAAGAAAGGATCATGGTTTGAATGATCAATTCTTAACAACTTATCAAAACTACTATTGAAACTACATATTGCTAAGAATTCTAATTGTTATATTGTTTATTTTTACTATATTGAAAACCATAAATCCTAATGATTTTGAAAATAAAGCTCTCATAAGGTTAAACCTTGAGAATTATGGGAGGGAAAAAATTTGCAGAGAAAATTTTGAAAAAACCTGGAACTCAACCTGATCTAGAAGAGCCGAGTGCTCAGTACTGAACTGACTCCGTGGAGCCGAGCCTCCCTGGATCTCTGTGTGAGGTCTAGGAACGGTGTCCATTTCTTGGAGCTGTGACAAGGAACGCAGAGACGGAGGGAAAAATCTATTGAGAAATTTTGAAAACCTGGATCTAATCTTGTAATCAAGAAAGCCGAGTTCACTAAGAAGCATTCTGATCCGATCTAGTGGAGCCGAGCCTCCCTGGTGAGGGATTGGACCGATTTCTTGGAGTGCCTTTCTTGTGGGAGCAGAGCTGAAGTGTGGAACTGATAAACAGAACTTCGAGTACCTTGAATTACAGAGAAGAATTACATTCTCATGATTCTGGGGATTTTCATTGGTTTTTAGGTGACATTGTGCTATCAAGATTTTAAGGGAGAAGGAAGAATGATGAATAGCGAACGGAGGGAAAAAATCTGCAAAGAAAATTTTGAAAAAACCTGGAACTCAACCTGATCTAGAAGAGACGAGTGCTCAGTACTGAACTGACTTCGTGGAGCTGAGCCTCCCTGGATCTCTGTGTGAGGTCTAGGACCGGTGCCCATTTCTTGGAGCTGTGACAAGGAATGCAGAGACGGAGGGATAAATCTACAGAGAATTTTTGAAACCTGGAACTAATCTTGTAATCAAGAAATCCAAGTTCACTAAGAAGCGTTCTGATCCGATCTAGTGGAGCCGAGCCTCCCTGGTGAGGACTTGGACCGATTTCTTGGAGTGCCTTTCTTGTGGGAGTAGAGCTTAAGTGTGGAACTGATAATCAGAACTTCGAGTTCCTTGAACTACAGAGAAGAACGTTGGGCACATTCTCATGATTCTGGGGGTTTTCATTAAAACAAGAACCATCAAGCTTCCCCCGTAGAAAGACTGGACTGTAACCAAGACAGGATGGCTGCTGGAGGGGGCCCCGAGGCGTTCCCTCCCCTGTCCGAGATTGCTACATTCAAGAAATTGGTGGTAGCTTGTGGGTTGCAAACCCCTAGTGAGCATCAGAAGAAATTCGTCAAACGCATGGACAATATCCTTACTGTTGATCTTCCGGCTGAAGATCTGTGTCGTTCAGCGTTGAACCTAGCAGAAAGAGGGCTCATAGGGCAGTTCACTGGCCTCTGGCCATCGCCTAAAGCAGTGGATATTTGGGTACAAAGGAATTGGCGATCACTGACCCATGACAGTATCAACAGTCATCTGGTGGGTAAGGGATTCTTTGTTTTTGTTTTTGCAAATGTTGAGGATAGGAACTTAATCTTCAGAAATGAACCTTATTTTATGGGCCCGCAAGGTCTTTATCTGAATAAATGGACACCGGATTTTGATCCAATGCAAGATGTGCCCTCGGCGGTCCCAGTCTGGGTCTATTTGCCGCCTCTTCCCTTGCACTGTTAGAATCCAAAATCGTTGGAAGCTATAGGTAATAAATTGGGGAAATACATTGATCAGGTAGAGCGAAAGGATCAGTATACCTGCACTAGAATTTGTGTGGAAGTGGACTTGGAAGTAGGGTTGCTCGAAGCAATAAAGCTCACAGTGGCGAACTGGACTTATATTCAAGAACTTGACTACGAGCAGCTGCCATTCAAGTGTATATTTTTCCATGAGTATGGACACTTTGCTAGACATTGCAAAAAGAAGGGAGAGGAGGAGATTGAGGAAGCCAAAGGCAGTCAATGGATCCCAGCTAAGAAGCCAATGGCAGCAAAACAAGCCATAAGATCAAAAAGCAAAGGAAAACCTATAGGGAATGAAGGCCCATCCTCTGGGCAGTTACAAGGTGAAGGGAGCTCAGGACCATCTACGAGGGAGATAAATCCGTTTGAAAAGCTCAGAATCCCAGAGGAGCCCTCATTATCAGCGGTAGAAGAAGTTCAACAGCAGCCCACCTCATTAGCTGAAGACAAATCCCTTGAAGAAACTGCATCTCTACAGGATGGATCCTCCATTGGAGCAACGATCCCTCTCTCATTTGCTGAAATAATAAGAAAGAAATCCCTGGAGATCTCTAGCTCTTCGGAAGATGAGACCTTTGAGAGGCCACCAAAATGAGTTGGAAGAAAATCTCACAAAGAGACAAGGGCAGAAGAAGCGAAGAGGCAAAAAATGCAAGGTAGTCAAACAACGATCGAGATGTCTATTGGCAGAAATACCAGAAACAGACCTCCCAAGGGAGAAGTTGTCCCCCCTTCAGTTAGTAAATGATGCGGTTTGTCTCTTGGAATTGCCGAGGATTAGGGAACCCCTTAAAAGCTGAAGCAGTAAAAAATTTAGTGAAATCAGAGTTACCTGAAGTCCTCATGCTCCAAGAGACAAAAATTGAAGGGGAAGCCCTCCTTCTGCTAAGTAAACTGATTTGGAATAAGAATGCTGGGAGAGCAGTCAGTGCAAGGGGCACCTCTGGAGGGCTAGCTACTCTGTGGGAGGAGGATAAATTCCATCTCGAAAGTTCATTTGAGACTCAGCACTGGATTTACACCGACCTCCGGCACAAAGTAAGTAAGATGTCATTTGCTATTGTAAATTTATATTTCCCCGTCCATTATGCTGAAAAGAGAGAGTGTTGGCACACTCTGTCTGTCTTTCTAGAATCAAGATCCCTTAAGAATATAATACTTGCCGGGGACTTCAACCTCATTTTTGAACCAAAAGAGAAGCATGGTGGAAACAATAATCGGGATCAGTTCCTTCCCTTGGTCAAAGACCTTCTGCAGAATTGGGATCTAATTGATATTAAGCCTAAGAAAGGGTTATATACATGGACCAATAATAGAATTGGGGAACATCACATTTCTGCCTAGCTGGACAGATTTTTAATTCAAAGCACCTTTTTGCTGGAAAATAAGATAATCTCCTCCAAAGTATTGCAAAAATTGACTTCAGACCATAAGCCTATATTACTGCAGTTTGATGAGGAAAAAAATTTGGGACCCATTCCATTTCGGTTTAACCCTCTATGGGTGGAAAGAGATGGCTTTATGGAAACTGTTAGCAATTCCTGGAGAGTCCCAGTAATTGGGTCGCCCAGCTATGTTTGGGAGCAGAAAGTGGAGTCAACCAAGGTAGCTCTAAAAAAATGGATAAAAAATCCCTTTGCTACACCCACGAGCTGTAGAAAGCAGTCAACAAGTCAGCTAATAGATCTGCAACTTGATTTGGAAACCATAGATATCACTAATTCTGCAACTCAAAAAGAACAAGCAGCTCAACTCAACACTTTTAGATCCTATAGGCAAGAGGAAGAACATTGGAGGCTCAAATCGAGAAGTCTCTGGCTGAAATCGAGAGACAAGAATACTCCATTCTTTCACAAACAATTCAAAGCTCGCCTCTCCCGGAATCATCTGGATGAAATCATTGCTACTGATGGGACTGTCCACAAAGATCTAGCTCAGTTAAAAGATGCAGCAACCCATCATTTTCATGACCTTTTCACTGAAAAAGGTAGGGAAATGGAGGAGGAATTTTCTGAATTTCTCACAAACATCCTGAGACTTGTTGGAGAGAATGATAACGCAAGTCTCATGAAGCCCTTTACTGAACTCGAAATTAGCAATGTAATATGGGCAATGGAACCGGATAAAGCCCCGGGCCCAGATGGCTTTTCCATTCACTTTTACAAAATCTGCCGGGAGATTATCAAAGTGGATTTAGTCCGTATGATCAGGGGATTCCATCAAAAGCCAAGGTCGATGGCAGCATCAATTCGACTTTTTTGGATTTAATTCCAAAGGATTCAAACCCTGGGACCTTCGATAGGTTTAGGCCAATCTCGTTGTGCAATGCTTCATATAAAATACTGTCTAAGCTCTTGTCCAACAGAATCAATCCATTACTGGGAAACCTCATCTCCCCCAGTTAGGGTGGGTTAGTGAAAGGTAGGAATATCATGGATAATGTGACTATTGTGCAGGAAACAATTCATTCCAACCACCAATGCAAAGAGCAGGGGATGATAATAAAACTCGATATGGCCAATGCCTTCGACCGGGTAAAACATTATTTTTTGTTTCAAGTTCTTATATCTTTCAGATTTAGCATTGATTTCATAAGACTAATCAAAGCTTGTACAGGAAGGCCATGGATAGCTCCTTTAGTGAATGGTAGGCCAGCAAATTACTTCCAAAGCACACAGGGTATAAGGCAAGATTGCCCGTTGTCCCCTTTCTTATATATCTTGATGGTTGACTCCCTCAGTAGAAATTTGAATGCAAAGAAGGCTGTAGGAACAATTCCTGGCATTCGAATGACAAAAGACCTCATCCCCATCAACCATGCCTTTTGCTGACGATTCACTCCTTCTGGGAGGAGCCTTTGTCAAAATTGCAAGAGGTTTTAATGAAGTAATACAAAGCTTTTTCAATGTCTCGGGAGCCCTTGTCAATAAGAGAAAATCTGTTGTCTATGGCTGGAACGTGAATCAGGCTACCATACAACGTATTGCTCATTATTTAGGATATGCAGGATTTGCTACTTGGGAAACCTTTAAGTATCTCGGACTGCCATTAACCCTGGGCAGCGCCAAGGCTCCTCACTGGCACGAGGTTATAAGCAAAATAAAAGCAAGATTGGTTGCTTGGGGAGGACATTGGATAGCCAAAGCTGGAAAGCTTCTTCTCATCAAGTCTGTGGTCTCATCTCCACCTCTCTATCAGGCTGCGTTTTTATTGGAACCAAAGTCGATTTCTGAGCAGATTGCTAAGCTGATCCGATCCTTCCTGTGGCAAGGAGGAAAGGGCAATAAAAAAAAATACCATTTGGTGGGCTAGGACGTGGTGAAAAAATCAATCGTTGATGGGGGACTGCAGGTAAGAGATCCCATGCATGCAAATTTGGCCATTGGTGGGAAGCTGCTATGGAAGATCTTCTCCACGCCCAGTCATCCTGTCAGTAGTGTTCGATTAATAAATATATGAATGGAGTCTCAGTTTCAAGTATGGATGAAGCCACGGTCCAAAAAGGAACTACGTTGTGGAAATTATGCATACAATGTTGGGCTTTTTTCAAAAAGCATCTTTATCGAATACCAGGAAATGGGAGAAGCATTTTACTGTGGGATGATACGATAATGGGACGGATTCCTCTCCGGCAGAATGAGGCTTTCCATGAATTAAGAAGTTGGCTTACCCAGCGTGGCATCACCAAACTCGTGGATATCTCCAAATGGGACCAGGATGGTAATTGGAGTGAGTGGAACCTTCCCAGGCCGCCTACCACAATGCTAAGCCAATTGAAATCGCTGATCACAGCACTGAATGGATTAGCTCCTGTCCATATGCGATTAAGAGATAAATGGGGATGGGGAGTGACAGGGGAATATACCGCAACATTGGGTTTTGCTGCCCTTCAGACGCAGTAGCCATAGTTTCAGTCTATTGTAAAGTGGAAGAAGGTCTGGGATACATTTGGTATTCCAAAAATAAAAATTTTCAGTTGGGTTCTATTACACAGAAGACTTTTGACAGGTGAGAATCTAGTTAAGCGTGGAATTGTTGGGCCACATAGATGTCCTCTCTGTCATGCAGCCCAGGAAACAATCGATCACTTGTTCATTGAATTCCCTTTCATGCAGGAGGTGTGGCAGCTGGCATTGCATGGTCTCAACGTTAATACCCCATCTCAGTGCAACATTGTCTCCTTATTCTCCACCTGGACAGAACGTTATCCTCTGGCGATAAAGCGCAATTCTTTGTGGGACAAGATCTGGCAAGCGATCCCAAAATACCTTTGCTGGGAAGTGTGGTTAGCCAGAAATGAGGGCATATTCCAAGACAAATTGTGTTCCCCTGCGGTGGTGGTTGCTAAAGCCAAGGCGTTACTTTTGGAAACATTGGAAAATCATTCCTTTAGTCAGAATAACTTGCTTCTTCCTACCGAGAACAGTTGGATGGGAGACCCTTTGCTGCGGACTAGGAATAAGACTTCTGCTAGACCTGTGAGCAACCCAGAGTGGTGGATCAGATTCAACGAAACAGATTTCCAGCAGTGGTGGAAGAGCCAAGGTAAAGTCACCACTTTTTTCGATGGGGCAGCTAAAGGCAATCCTGGGAAAGCTGGAGCCGGAGTGGTTTTCTATGCTCCTGATGGTCACATTAAAGGCAGCTTCAGTTGGGGGATATGGCAGTGTACTAATAACCAAGCTGAAATTTTAGGTATGCTCAAAGCTTGTCAGATAGCTCATGGAAATGGTGATCTTGACATTCAGATTTTTAGAGATTCGGAAATCCTAATTAAACATTTACACACGGAAGACCACTTCAATAATGTAGTGTTAAATAAGATTTTGCAATGTGTTCGGAATTGGCTAAAAAAATTCAATTCTATCTCCTATTTCCACATCCTACGGAGTTTGAATCAAGAAAAAGACTTTAAGGCCAATGTAGGTTGTAAATTAGCTCCGACAGATTTGATACAGAATGACGGAATTCCTATTTGGTCCTCCATACCGTAAGATGGTAGCTCCTAGTATGTTGTAAGTGTAGGAATTGGATACCCTTGAATTTTATGCCCTTCGGCATTGTATGATGGGTTGATTAGGCATTATCCCAACAATGTTTTCTCCAATAAAATATAACCGTTCTTGTTAAAAAAAAAACCATAAATCCTAATGAACTGATGCAACAAAAAAACTCATCCATAACAATTAATCTTGGGCCCAAGGCACCTAGTGATCTTTCTTCATAGCTAGCTGGTGGGAGGATGAGTTTTCAGCGGCTTCTTTCTCTTGCAATTTGATTTGCATTTGCAATAGAGTTGCTGGCAGGTGGGAAACTCGGATTTCAAGGGCCTCACTTCTCATACTTGACGCTTTTGATTGAGCAATATGGTTCTCCATGGCCTTAATTTTTAGTTGTTGATTCTCCACTTCATTGCTTAGGATAGCAATATGATAATTCACATCCACCCTTTCTACCAGTCTGCCATGCTCCTCTGCATGGTGCCTCTGCTCTATATGTCTATCCATAGTTCTTAGGTCCTGGCTCAAACTGTGCACTTTTCTCTATAGGATTTTGTGGATTATTTTTAATCTATGCAGACCTTGAGGACCACGACACTCCTCCTCACTCCATTCTTCATGGTCCATTTTTCCCCATGGTGTTCCCCGACTACTTCCTGTAGTTTTGCTTTGCCACCTTTCCATATTCCGATGTCACTCCTTCCTTGACTTCGGTTATCTCCTGCTCCACCACAACTTGCCTTTATGCCTTTCACGCCAGTCCTCCATGGAAGGGGATTATGCCTACCCTTTAATGGTATCTGGATTCCAAATCTATTGATCTCACACCACGGGACCATAAATTCGCCACCAATATTCATGATTACCCAAAATATATGGGCATGCGAGAGGAAAGGAAGTAGTCCTTAGGTGTCCTTGTGATCCTCAGAGCCACCGAACACCATGATTGACCCTCGAGCTTGGAAAAGTAGCTCTCCCATCATATGTATGACTGCAAATGATCGCCTCATGTCATTCATCTCCCCTCCACCTATTCCTCTATGTTGGAAGCACATGTCATGATGACCACTTATGAAATTATCGAGGTTTCCTTTCCTTTGGCAACGCCCCTTCTTGTTTTGATTCCTATGGGCATATTCCTTGTCCATGTGCCCTAATGAAATACCTTCTTGTTCATTAATCTTCAGTACTACCTAAGCCTTAATTAGGGAATTAGGGAATCGCAACAGTTTTTTCCAGTTCATTGTTTACTTTGAGAGTTCCTTCTAGCAAGGTGGAAGCAACATTTTCTTGGAAGTCTGCTTCTCTATTGTTCTCTCGTGAGACATGAAAGAATTGATAATTTCCTAGGGCATTCGATATCCTTTTTATTCTTACATAGATTCTAACCATGGAAAGAACCACAAGAGGCTTAGAAGAGACAAAGGCCTACACAATAATCCTAGAATCTCTGCAAATCATATTGGGTTTATCGTATCCTTCTTACCCATACATTTGACTCCTTGAAATAGGGAAAGAATCTTAGCCATGTTGTTTGAATCACTTCCTATTCCCCATGTGTATTTATACTTCTGCAATCTTCCAGGATTGAATATGATCCCACTTGATCCTACTGCCCCAACTCCTAGCCGCCCATTTTTAATTTGGATCAATTTTCAAGTTCATGGTTTTAATCAAGTTGTAATTTTAACCTCCCGAAAGGGATATCACTAATAACACCATTTTTCAATTATGAGGTTAATTTTAAGGTTTGAGTTCACAATGGAACCAATTGTCACATGCATTATTTGAAATAAGTTGCAATTTTAACCCCTAAAAAAGTGAGGTTCCATTGTTATCACCACATTTTGATTTGGAAGTCAATTTTGAGTTTTTTATACACAATGGTACTAGTTGTTAGGGCCAAAATTTCAAACAAGTTGTGCTTTATACGCCAAAAAAAAGGTGATTCTAGGAGCACAACTATGTGATTTGGGGGTTCACTTTAAAGTTTTTGTTTGCACCCCGAATAGGGTGACTCCTTGAGCAACGAGAGCATATGAAGGTATTTATGAGCACGAAGGAACACATGGACCAGGTGGTGTGGCGGCAGTTGAGTATGGGGAGGATTTATCACTCCCTCCCCAGGTGGCAGTCCATACCCCTTTGTTGGATTAAATGTGCCTCCTCCTACAAATATTTGGTAATGTTGAAAGTCCAAGTACTGTTTGTGGTATGCTACGTGAACGACTTATATGCACCTCCTGTCATCGTGGGGGTGGATATTACGCTCGTCTCCACGACATGGAGGGAAGTTTGTTAGCATGGTAGCTGGGGGATAAGATGAACATGGTGTATGATATTTGAAATGATGATTGAGGTTGTGGGGAGGATACCCAAAATTGTTTGCATGAGTTGGATTACCATTACAATCAATTTGAGGTCTAAAATGGGCCGCATAAGAAAATGAGCCATTAATGGCTAGGAATTCAAAAACCTTGATAGAATTTAAAGAAATTGGGTCAAATATTATCATTGAGTTGGACGTATAGAAGTCAATGATGCTTATGTGCCATATTTTTATTTGGAAATGGTTAACTCCGTATAAACCTTACCTCGGTTAAGATCTCAATAAGATATGTAAATATTCTTGAAATATTAAATATATAATATTTTATATGATCACTACCTCCAACTACTTTTTTTGTAAGTTAGAACATTATATTACAGAAAATAAAATTTACATGTATAGAGTCTATTATGGCCCTGGGAAATACTTCCCAGTCATCTAAGCCTGTCATTACATATTACAATATAGTTCCAACTATTCAAAGTTTGTCTGAAAACCTTTCCTAACATATAAATACATGAGCTATCTGTTGCTAGACTCAAAAAAATTATATTCAAACTCAATATTTATGCCTTTAAACTCATAGTGAATACCTTCGGACTCAAAAAGGTTGCTTGCAGATTCATACCATTTCCTAAGTTATAAAAAGATAACTGCGATACATTTCTACAGACTCTATGTCTGTAGAATTCCATCAATGACCTGTAGATGGTAGACCAAGCATATAGAAGGACATAATTACCAACCAACGTGTGATTCAAAAACAAAAACATCTGGCAGTTTAACATTTTGAACTCGCCTCAGGAAGACTCGTGTCCAAGCAGCGAAGACGAGGTGATGGATCCAAAGCCTTAATGTTTGTATCCTCTAAAACAATGGTTGCAACACTTTCATTAGTAGCTTGAACAGTGTATGCTTCGTCATCAACCTCCACTTTTATGCCCCCAATGTTGTTGATATTCTGCTACATGTGTGCCAAGGGTTATGTCGCCAAAAGAACATTGGCCGAGCCACAAAACTAAGGGAGGTGGATGTGCAAATCCTCTTCAACATCGTCCATTCCGTCAATGAATCCCTTAACCCGGAGGGCCAAGGAAGGAGCCTTCACCTACGTCTCATCCCCCAGAGATTCCGTCTCATTTCAAATTTCTAATGGCTCATCAGTCACGGTTATGAAACATTCCTCCATCGCATTCCCCGCATTCACGGTGCAAGCGTGATAACAGATTCCTCACCTATTGGAATCCCTCAACCTTTCCCTAACCATTTTGCAAGTGTGGGCTCAGTGTTATGATGATAAGTTCCCATTGCTTCTGTAGCACCCCAACATCCACACTGCTTGAGAAATGAGTGAAAGTTGATCCTCCCACTAGTGTGTGAGACTATAAAATCTTGTTGCATTCATTTCATCACGTCTTATTGTCATAGCTAACACGAGCGTGGTGAAGATACAAAATGCAAATCGTTTAGGATGGAAGGGACAGACTGTAAATGCCCTCCATCTCAATTCTATCCCCCATCGCCAAAGATGTCCTTCCGTCATAATGAAGATTTCTATGAGCAGTCACCCCATATAGGGGACACTACCTCCAACTATTATAAAAGTAAATATCACTTTAATTAAAATCATAATAAAATTACATTGAAATACGAAAAACATTTTTAGCATTAATTATTTAAATAAATAATAATAATAACCAATTGTTTATTCATATAAAACAACTAACGACTTATACTATGTATTATTATAACCAATACCTAACAAAATACTAATATATTATATTATATACTATAATTATAACTTATACTATATATTACATTGTTACAAACATTAAATAATAAATAAATACAAATAAATAATCATTAATAAACAAATAATTATAACTAATATTAAGAGGATGTGACTCCTCAATTTGGTGCCCAAGTTGTATAAGACATGGGCCATCATTTGTAAAATATCATCTCATTATCTATTCACTTATTTTATATATATTTTCAAACATATATTGTCCATTTAATAGAATAGGTATTGTTCTTACTACATTGGTATCAAAGCGTTTGGTTCTTTGTTCCCAGTTCTCCCACTCAACTCCACTTCTCCCACACTTCTCACTTCTCATATGTACTTGAATTCTGCCTCGGCTTCCCATCCCATGCACCCCACTCAATCCACTCCTTCTCCCACGCAATGCTCTTCACCCCACATCCTTCTCCTCCAGTGCTCACTCCTCTCCCTCAGATCCTATCTCCCATGACTGCATACTCTACACCTCCCTCTCACTCCACTACCCATATCCTCTCATGCCCCATCTACCATGCTCTCCAATCCTCCCCTCTTGATGTGCCTCCTCTCCCAACTCACTTTTCTCTCCCAACTCACTTCATTACTCTACGCACCAGTCCCCACACTCCAATCCCATTTCCCTTCACATGTCCTACACGACCCTCCTTTCCAACCCACATATCCCTAACATTCCATGCCTCCATTATCCCACGCTACTTCTTCCATGTCCATGCTACTCTACTCTTCACTCACGTTCCACTCCCACACGATCGCGCTACTTCCACTACATTCCCTTCATCCATTCATTCATATCCATTCCTAACCCTTTCCATGCTTCTTCCTCTTAACTGTGCCTTCCTCCATGCTCCCCATTTCTCTTCCACATTCCCTAGTCATCCCTATCCTCCACACTCCCTGTCGCTCTTCCATATGCTTTCTCCTCACATGTGTGCTCTAAACCTCCTCAAACATTATCCCTCCTCCAACGTCGTCTCTCCTCTGATCATCTCCTCCAATCTTTTTTGATTCACCCTCACCATTTCCACTTGCATACCACTCCACGCACTTCCCTCCAATGCATACACCACGATGCCACACTTGTTGTCCCACATATGCATGCCATTCCATCACTAAGTCCATTCACCTCCTTCCAATAATCCACTCCCTAACCAATTCATTGCTCATCTATGTGCATCTCTTTAGCTCATCCATTGCATCATTTTTTCCTCTCCACCAATCCTCCTAGGGTTTGAAACCCTAGCCTCACCAATTTAAACTATTATTCACAACAAATATATGTTCATTGTGGTGAACTATCTTCTCTAACTTGTTTATAATAAGATCACAATCAAAACCAATTTCCAATAGATATGTATATTTGTTATTCAATTATGTATGTTAATTTACTATTTCATTGATTAGTTAGATGAATAATAAGTTTTTCATGTATTTTGCTTCTTTGAGCCTTCCTCTATCAAACATGTGGGGTTGAAGTTCATTGTAACATTGACCCGATGAAATTGTCAAAGTGATTTCCAATGGGACAATTACATAAACTAGTTGGGTTGTCTCTGTGCTAACTAAAACCCCACTCTCGTTGGAAACATGTACTACAAAAAAATGAATGGTTTTGATCCAATTGTTGCATACATGATAGATGATATTTAATGTAATGTTTAGTGATACTTAATGTGATATATATCTTTATTCACAAGGTCAAATATGGTAGCCATCTACACCTTTCATTTAATAGTTGAATTTTTGGTAATTGCATTTTTCTTACAAGGAACATATATTGGTTATTTTATAAAGAGAAGAAACATTTGTTGTTTATTTCCTTATATTGTTTTTGCAAAATGTTACTCGAGAACATTTTGTTTATTGTACATTGGATATTAGGATAAGTAATTAATGAGCATCAACAAAGTAATGTCAACTAGTTAGTTCTCTCTTGTCTTCTTGTTGACAATGTATAATGTGTTGACCTACTAAGAATTTTGTTAACTTATTGAGGGTGAGCTTGTTTTTGGATCTCTTTTAGTTGGAATGAAATATTGAGATAGTAAACCATTTGTTTGGCCATGATTTTTATAAGTCACCCACTGAAGATCCATATTGGATAAAAAGATGATTTTAGAATACATAGCGGGACTTTTAAATAGTCCTCTCATGACTAAATGTGAAAGGGTGCAACCTTTCATTCAATGTTTACAATTAATTTATTTAATTATTAAGTATCATTTATTTAATTATTAAGTATTATGAATGTTTATTGATATCTTTATATATTATTTTATGTTTGTAACCTTTCCTTTCTCTTCAGAAATGCTTTGTCCTCAAAGCATATTGAAGACAAGGCTTACGTCTTATTTTTTGCTTGTATTGTTGTCCCGCAATATTTTGTGCCAGTATCTATGACACTTGATGAAATGAGACGATATGAGTTACGAATTCCCATGTAAATTTTTTTCATTATTTGTGACGTGTCCATCCCAGGTTAAACTTCATTGGGGCTTTTAACTGATCGATTTGTTGGATAGGACTTCTCATTTTCTACTTCCACACAATTTGGCGATTTTGTCTTTTCTCTCCCTCAAGGTAGTTAGTTTATCTGTAGGAGTAGTTTTGATTATTTTCCTCTTGATTTTGTCGTCAGGCATAATGACTTTTATGATTAGGATGGCGATAAGGTACTTGAATTACTTGCAGAGTGTTTGCAGAGACTTCAATTTTTTGTGTTTCTGGCGATTTATTGTCTGGTAATAATTCAATTGAGCGTGTTTTTGTTGCTTGTTTCTCAACTTGAATTTGTTTTCTTGAGAGTCTGGAAGCTTCCTTTTGTATTTTCTCTAATTTGTTCTCTAATAGAGTGTTATTACTCTGAATCTCTTCAAACCTTTCTTCTTACAACTTTTTGTCCTCTTTTAACTTCTTGATTTGCTCTTCTAGTTCTTGATTAAGATTTCTCTGGAGATTATTTTCTTCTTGCTTTTCTAGTATTTTTCCTTCGAAGTCTTCATTAGAATGTTTTGTCTTTCGATTATTTTTCAATTTCTTGATCTTTGTAACTAATGTCTTGTTATGATTTTTTAGTCAAAATATCTCTTATGTATTGTGCTTGATAACGTGTTATTGATTTTTGAAATTTCCAACTTGTGCGTCTTCTTAGTGTCGTCATATTTCTGTTGGATTTCTTTCTTTTTTTGCTAATGTCAACATATCTCTGGTTCTAGAATTTCTAACTTTCTTTGGACTTGCGAGAATTCATTATCTTTGTCCATGATGAGTTTGTTTAAATGTTGTATTTCTTCTTCTAATTCTTCATAGCTTCCATATGTTGATTCTTCAACTGTATTTTGTGATGGGGAATTCTCTTTTTTTTTAACTAAAACGGATATATTGTATTAAAAAAAAAGAATAGTTGAGCCGTGGTTGGAGCCAAAACCGGTTGAGTACAATGATCAAGAATTCAGTAGCATATTGCTACAGGGTGAAGATATTCTTATTTTTTTTTATTTTTTTGGAAATTTGAAGTCTATAGGCCGTGAAAATGGTCTTCTGTCGAATTTGGAGTCAAGTGAATCAATCCTTATTCAGAGCTAATATTTGAATATTATAGAGAGGATTCGGTCTGCTCGATGTCCATTGTAAACTCCTGGAGGATGTCCTCGTTCATTGCTTTCTGGAGAGGAAGCGAACAAATAAAGAGGATCGATGTCCAGTGTGTGTTCTCTTGATGTATCTGGGATCTTTTCTTTCTACAAGAGAGCGTTGTCAGTTGTATGGGATTTAGTGTCTCTTTGAATTAAGAATGGAGGAGACGATACAATGGAGTCATCATTGTTGCATCTCTGAGTTGGTTGTGGTATGCTCAAATCATTTACATCTTCTTAGTCGAAATCTTCAAATGATTTCTACAAGAAAGGGAAGCTCAGGGAATATGATGGTGGCAAGGATTTTTGTTTGTGAATTCGATCTTTCCGGATTCAAGATTAGTTATGGCGTTTTCTTCCAAATCTGCGTCATAATTTAGATCTCTCATAATGTGATATGCTTTGAATTGCTTGAGGGAGTCTACTATTCGCTAGATTTGATGGATAATTCATTTTAAAGCCAAGTTGTTGAAGTCTGTATTCCCATTGAGAGCTCTGATGATGACCATCAAGTCTATTAATTTTTTGTTCTTTAGCGATTTGGCAGCCTTTTAGCAATGCTAAGGCTTCTGCTAAATTGTTAGAACAAGTTCCCAAACCCCACCTGAAACTTAATCTCAGAGCACCTCCATTGAACAATAGAACACCTCCATCCCCTGCCACTCCAGGATTTCGTTTGGATGCTCCATCAAAGTGTAAACTGTCCATAGTTTTCTTATTCCTCCAGTTTTGAAATTCAAAGTTGGGAAATCCTATAAGCCATACAAGCTTCCACCTTCACGTGGTTGGTCCTGTTTAGTAGAGAATATTAAATTATTCTCGAAACCAAGAGAAGCTCATTCAGGTATACTCCTTTAGTCTTTTTATATCACTTGTTACATGTTTAATTATTATTCTATAATATAACCTTTTATTCTATCTGGAAAATGCAGGTTTCAATGCTAGTCACCTCCATGATCCATAAGCCATGTTCATCAAGGTAATAATTTTATTCTCTTGTCTCGTGATGTTTTAATCAGTACTACTTGATATTACTTTAAGTTATTTATTTCATTCTACCATCAGAATACTTGATCATTTACAAGAGGGATGTGAGTAGAGCTAGAGTTATTGGGAACAAAAAGATTACTTTTACCACAACTTTTGCTTCACACACAACATCACTTGTTCATATAACTAATAGATAGAGAAACTAGGCTCTACCTCTGTTAGCACCCCATGCTCACTAGTAAGGTTATCTGATAGAAACAACTATCTAACCATATATATATATTATAAAAACAACTTAGTAAATGACTAATCAAACTTTGAATGGTTGGTATGGTAGTTCTGTTCATTGGAGCATTGTTTTATGGCATTGAATATACTTTTCCTGAATATATATGTACTTTTCTTGTTGTTACTATTGTATCTTTATTTGTACTCTCTACGGTATTACTTAACATTGTACTAAGATGATTGCATCACTATATGTTTATCTTGATGGGTAACTCGTGGTTTTGAGGTAGTGCATTTATACAAACAACACCCTAAAGTTGCATCAGATATTTTATGGTTCAAGCCTTGGCAAGGATTTAGTTTGTAGGAAATGTAGTAAATTGGTATTATATGCATTAAGTCATGTTTTACCAAAACCTTGACCATTTTTATTTGCATGTTTTTTCATCTTCTGAAGTTGTATCTGGTTGCGTTGTTGTTGAAGGGTACTACTGACAAGAATAAGAGAGTGGTGTATATGGAAGTGAACCAGAAGCCCTTGGAGTTGCTTTATGTCATGAGAAGCAATCTACAGGTAACAAGGTAGAAGCAAGTCCAACAAATGTAATGTTAATGAATGAAAGGCATATAACTAGTTAGTTGAGTCCAAAGATCAATATTTTGTTATCCCTACTTGATCAAGCCTAAAAGTTAATTATCTCTTGTATGCTCTTATCCTACTTATCAAGTTGGTCATCATAAGCATATGATAAAGGGTAAATAAATCAAGATTTTAGGTCTCTTTTTTTAGATACATGCAAATAGACCTATTTGATGTGATCATACTCTGTTTTCGGACCTTGGAATTAGATCATCCTTAACCTTGAACCTACAATTCAACTTTGTAGTTATATTAGCAAATATTGGAGATCAACCTATTTATATCATTGTCCATTGTATTGCATATTTGGAAGGCTATTATTCTCTTTTACTCTCTTATAATGATCATCACAAGCACATGACATGAGATTGAAAGTTAAAATTTAGTGTCTCATTTAGTTGGCTTCCAAATAAGATATTAATTCAACCTCATTTTTTAGACTACCTATCAATCTTCCTTGTTGATCATGTAATGAAAGGTGTGCTTGAATTGCCTTGAGAAAGTTCACTACAGATCTGGCAGATCCACCACGTCTTCTACTTTCTCTAATCGATATTCATAAAAGGAGCATCCAACTATGATGTCATTCCATATCCTCTCATACAATTATGACGTCATTAAGAATGTCTCTGTGTTAGATAATCCATGTGTGCACCGACTGTATTATTTTGGAGAGAATGTTCTTAATGTGCAAGGTTGGTACATTTGATAGAATTTTGTAGGAAGTGTTCAAAAAGGTAATTGGCCTCCAACTTGTGATAAGCTCAAACTCTTACTTTAGGAATAAACTCAGAGCCCCACTTAATGTCAACCACCAACAAAGTTTTACTCATTGCTTCTTAGTGCACCTGCCATAGATCTGCCACCACAAAATCCTATGTGGCATTGTAAAATTCACATGGAAAGTTGTCGAAATCAAAGGCTTTGTCAACAGGTATTTCATGAACGACAACACAAGACCTAGTCTCACACACATTTTTTGGTCCTCTATGACCCTAGGTGGGAACACATTGAGGCATGGCTGCTTGTGGCTCTTCAGAAAACCATATGAATGGAAGACCATCTTATAGTATCTAACAAGTTCGTGCTCAACTGGCTCTTGGTTAGTGATTCCAAACAAGTATTTTGAGCAACGATGTCCTTTCCAACCTCCTTTCCTACCAGGGATTTGAAAAAATCCTTTATAGATCTATCCTCGTGCCTTTTGCAAGCACAAGTGGGGGTGAATTTGGGTATCTCTAGCTCTACTTTCTTCATCTACCCTAATGAAGTGATGAGGTTTCACTACCTAACCATTCCCTCGACAAATCGATGCAACATCGTGGCTATCTATTGGCCATAACCCTCAAGGAAGGGCCACCACCTTAGAGAACATGTCTTACCACCAAGTAATCCATATGTGCCCTAATTGAGGCATGGACAATAGGTTCCGATCAGTGTTAATACCATCGATGCAATTTTGGGTCTGCAAGTGCACATGTTCAAGATGAGACACATTATATGCATACATATCTTCTTGGATCCCCATGAGATAGAAAACCAAATAGGTTGATATTATGATAAGGTGGCCATCCCATCCACATGCATTGGGATACCAAAAACCGCATAGTCGTTGCCCCAAAAGCTGTTGAAATAAAAGTCCCAACATTTTAGACTTCCAAACACAAAATAGAGTCACCTCCCCAACTACAGTTGTTGTTTGGAGCATTGAATGTTTCTTCCCAAAATCACTCATACCCCAAACATTCCAAAAGGAAGCATTCATTGGGACCTAAATATATCATAAATCTCTTCCTTGTTATCATTGAGGCCTTCAAGACAACTAATGGGTTTTGAAACTTTGATGGATTTCTTTGGAAAAAACCAATGGCTTCTTTAGCTAGCCATCATCCAAATCATCATTTTGTGGGTTTATCAATAGAGGTAGGGAAAGGTCCCCTCAAAGACTTCTTTGGGTAAACACCACAACTTAGCACATCATGGTACTATCCACCAATAGGCACTAAGAATCGCTAGGCCTTGTCGGTGCATTGCCTTTTGGAGACTAGGCCTTTGTTGTGTGTTTGATTTGTTGAGATTGTTGTGATTGATGGAATGATGAAAGAGAGTGGATATCCAATCATTATAGTAGTTATACATGATGTGGAGGATGCGCATAGTGTGCTCATGTGACAATAGTGATGCAACCATTACAAGAGAGAGATTTGGTGAATATATTAAATCGTGTTAATGACATCGAATCTCCCAAGTCAAAGTTAGATGAGAATGAAATCTAGCATTAGAGTGAATGTGAACTTGGAGCACCTTGAAATGGTTGTCTTTTCAAATCATAGTGTTTGTTGAGTTGATTAATGGATTGTGACTTGTAGAAGGATAAGAGTATAACATTGGTGGAGAGTTAGAGTGAAAATCATGCTATCCATTATTTTTGTTTACTGATTATAATAAAGTGAGATTGATGATAAATTAGTGAAGGCGTTAAACACCTAAGGCCTGGAATTGGAACCCTAAAGACGTCAATTAATCTTTAGTCATTCAAAAGGAATCCAGCATTAGCTCAAAGACTTACAGTGATGCATACCATATATTGGTAATATTTTGAATTACCTGTAAATTACACTGACAAAAATATTGCAGTTGATCATGGACACAATTTTAGTTATTTTGAAGCACCCACTGAAAACGACATCCAAAATTGAATTACGTTTGAAAACGCGTAATAACCTACCATTACGAATATGTGGCCTTCATTTTGCCTCATACATCATAATCTAATTTAGGATCTCCTAGTGTAGATCCACATGTCAATGTAAAACAAAGTATTCATATCATAAGACCAATCGTACGTTACAGCTCAGAAAGGAACATAGATCATTCGACAGGAAACTCTCTCCCTTGATTGCATGCATGCGTTAACATTATCAAAATATTAGACATGCCTAACATCATATAAATGTGCAAAATACAGAGTTAATAACATAATAACTCTATCCATAAAACCCATTGTGCATATATGTCATAGGCCTTTCATTGATAAGTCATACAAACATGTTGGGCATTGACAAATGAATCTAGCAATTTAAATTCATTCATGGGACCTGAACATGAGCTTCAGATATGTTCAAGACATGCATAGACATTCATCACATAAGACAAAGTGATAGTAAATATCATGAACTATGCATATATCTATGTTCAAAGTTCTTTATACACACTAAGAATATTGTAGAAGCATTCAAAAATCACAAAATACAAAGTGTTAATAGATATCATGAACTACATATAAATGTTAAAGAACTTCATAGAACATCAACAATCACAATAGGCAATGGGAATTTGTACCATAAACGGGTAGCAGTTTATATTAAAAGGTGGCAAAGCCACAGATAAAAATTACATCAAGTTCCAATCCTTTATGTTCTTCTATCAACCTAGACATAAAGCTACTGATTATCCTTACATTACACAAATCAAAATTTCCTCCAAAGAACCGTTGAAGGTACAAAAACTTAAATGTGTAGAACATAGAACCTGCTAAGGATAGTTGGAGAAGGATCCTTCTCCCAGATACAGGCCTAGAAATTCAACTTCACGCTTGATCAGGGTTTCTTTGCTTGCAAGGTTTTCCATTTGGAATTATAGCTACTCAATCCTTGCTAATAGCTCCTCCATCCTCTTCTAGTCCAACCTTTGTCATACACTAGTTGATTGTCTCTCCTAAGCATGGCGGTCCCTAAGCTCTCTTTCCACCTCATTCTCCAATTGATGAATGCAGGCATCGTAATGTCTCTCAGTCGTGCGTAGCCGATTTTTCAAGTTGGCCAATTTATGCTAAGAGAATTAACTTCTGCAGAGAGACGTTGGACACCATGAATCAGATAGCAAATTTTTATGCTTCCAATGTTCGACATGGGGATAAATCTGACACTCCTAAACCAATTCACTTCAGGATTAAGCAGTTCTTCAAATTTGTAGCCTCCTATGTCACTTGGTTCCTTTGTGCAGCCATTGTCTGCTGAGAATGCCAACAATGGGGCATGCTTGGGTTTAAACCCTACCTCCCATATTGTCTCATGAGTGCCACATCAATCTAGGAGGTAATCATGCTGGTGAAGTAGAGTCCTGCGAATTGAGAATTATTGTCCATCATATCCATTTGCTCCATAAACGATTTCCCTCCATAACCATACATGTTCGCTTTGAAATCACTTGTAGTACTTTCAAACCATAAAATAAATGAAATTAAAACCCACTTGCCTTCATTTTTCCCATATGATGTCACATGATTTGGGCCTCCACATTTCCATCAGCCGTAGACCTCGACCACTTGCTAACAATTGTCCCTCATCATGGGATGAACTGGAGGATGATTTCGTCATCATTTCTTGATAAGACCCCCGTCAGAAGATTAACCACGTGATTAAGGTTAATGTTATTCCATAGTACCCACATTAAACATGATATGAATAGAGGGATATTAAGAGATATATGTGGAGTTATGCATCGAGATTTGCGGTATACGGTTTTGATAGTGGGCATATGCATCGACATTTGTGTTCTCAACTTTACTGTGATTGTTTTTCAGCAAGGAACCATGGTATGATTCCTCCTTTGGAAGAAGTTGTGGTGTACTCTCAAGGATGTGTGACCTATGATAATCTTGTTAATGTTACTGAAAAACACATACCTAGAGCATTTTCTCATCCACATGAAAAAACTCACCACGTGGGCCTATATTTTGCCAAGGCTAGAGGAACCCAAATTGTGAACAAGGTCTCATTCGTTTGAAAAATAGAACTTCAAACGCAATCATCATTGTAGGTATCCTTGGCTACATTGCTCTAAAATAGAAATTCTACATCGTTTACCAGAGCAAGTAAAGGTTTTTAAAGAAGTTTCCCAAGACATTCATCTTGTATACATCTCTCATAGATATTTTAGGAGCCTGATCTCCCTGATTCATAGGTCATGTTTTAGCTGTGTCTGGATCCTAACCCGTGACAGGGGGTGTGGGGGGGATTTATCGCCCACTATGGTCTCCGTGGGGGGTCCAAGGGGGGCAATGACTAATTTGGGATCCCCCCTGTCGGGGGTTCGGGGGCAGCACCCCCATAGTGAAAATTTTGAAAAAAAAATGCCTTATAAAATGTTGTAATTTCATAGTCATGACTTGGTCTATAATGGGTAATTTATGGGCCCATGGTATTGGGTATCCCGTGGTATTTTCCTATGGTAATCCCTCTTTAAAAGGGAGGAATTGTAATACGACTGTGTGTGGTAGTATTGTATTGTAAATATCTCTATGATTGTGTAAGAGAGACTGTGAGAGAGTGAAAAGGAAATTGTCGCGGATGTGCTGCGGGTTATATCCCTTCATTTGCTATATGGTATAATAACAGGACTGAAAATTTCTACGTGGATGTAGCCCATATTGGGTGAACCAAATATATTGGTGTCTCTCTTGTATTGTGTTTTATTTATGCATCTTATTTTATGTCATTGTTCTGCGATCCTGTTTTTCTAACAATTGGTATCAAAGACAAAGGCCTATTTGGCACATAAACTCACAGGAAAGAAGGGTTTCTAGTTTGAGTGGGAGCAATGACAGAAGAAGGAAAGTTTAGGGTCAAAAAATTTAACGGCCAAAACTGCTAGTTATAGAAGATGCAAATGGAGGACTATTTGTACCAAAAAGATCTATTCCTACCATTGGGAGGAAAAGAAAAACAACTGGGCGGCTATGAAGGACAAAGAATGGGAGGTTCTTGACAAAAAAATCACTAGGAACAATATGGTTGTGCCTAGCTTCATAGGTGGCTTTCAATATTTCAAAAGAAAAGACAGCGAAGGGTCTGATGAACGCATTGGCTAAACTGTATGAAAAACCCTCGACTTCTAGCAAGGTATTTCTAATGAAGCATTTATTTAATATGACGGTGTCAGAAAGTGGGTCTATTGCTGACCAATTAAATGAATTTAATACGATTACTAATCAGCTAAGCTCTATAAAAGTGAACTTTGAAGATGAGGTTAGGGATCTTCTAATCTTGTGCTCATTGCCAGAAAGTTGGAATGGCTTGGTCATGGTTGTAAGTAACTCTGCCTCTAGTTTAAACACTTTGAAATTTGGTTTAAACACTTTGAAATTTGATGATGTTGTTGGTGTTATTCTTAGCGAGGAAATGCGAAGGAAAATCACAGGTGAGACATCAGGTAATGCATTGACCATGGAGAATAGAGGAAGACAAAGGGAGAGAGGAAAGAGCCTATGTAATCATGGGAAGTCTAGGAAGGGCAGATCCAAGTCCAGACTGGGAAAGATAGAGTGATGGAACTGTGGAAAGAAAGTACATCTGAAGAAAGACTGCAGATCTCTAAAGAAGAAAGGAGATGGACAGCAAGAGACTACTCAGGAAGCAAATGTAGCAGGTGATATGTTACAAGATGTTTTGATTCTTGCATTAGATAGTAATAGTGATTACTGGGTAGTAGATTTATGGGCTTCATGTCATGCTACACCCCATAGGAAATTCTTTCATGATTACATTCGAGGTGATTTTGGACATGTTTTATTGGGTGATGATGAACCATGTAAAATTGTTTGAATGGTTAAGGTACGGATAAAGTTAAATAATGGAGGTGAATAGCTACTAAAATATGTAAGGCATATTACTGCTATGAAAAGCAATATGATCTCAACAGGGTAGTTGGGAGGTGGCAGTTGTTTATCTACGTTTGAAGAAACTTGGTGGAAGATCACTAAATGATCACTAGTAATATCAAAAGGAGATAGGATAGGTACGTTGTATTTATGTCCTCATAATACTAATTATTCTATCTTTGTAGATTCCACATAAACATATACATCATTGTGGCATCATAGGCTTGGCCACATGAGTGAGAACAGGATGCAGATTCTCCACTCAAGGAAGTTGTTGTCAGATCTAAAGCAGGTAAGTTTGGAATTCTATGAGAACTGTGTTTATGGAAAACAAAAGAGAGTCAGATTTCTCAAAGTTGGGAAGCAAAGGAAGAGCGAAAAGTTAGAGCTTGTGCACATATATGTATGGGGACCAGCTCGAGTACAATCTCTTGGTGGTTCTCATTATTATGTTACTTTTATTGATGATGCAACTAGAAAAAATTAGGTTTATTGCATTTGACAAAAATATGATATTTTTGCTACTTTTAAGAAATGGAAAGCTTTCATTAAGAATGATACAAGAAAAAGGTTAAAGTGTCTCAGATATGATAATGGAGGTGAATACTGCGGCAAAGTGTTTGATAGTTATTGTTCATACAATGGGATTCATAGAGAGAGGACTGTTCCAGGCACACCACAAGAAAATGGTGTGTAAAAAATGATGAACAAAACAATCATGGAGCATGAAAGGTGTATGATATTGCATGCAGGGTTGCCCTAACATTTTTGGACAGATGTTGTAGATACTATTGTTTACTTAATAAACAAAGGGTCTTTCAAGTGATTTGGTTGGTGGGATTCCAGAGGAGGCATGGACATGTAAAAAGGTAAACTACTCATTTCTGAGAACTTTTGGTTGTGAAGCATTTGTCCATATTGATACAAAAAATAAAACAAAGCTTCAGGCTAAATCCAAGAAATGTACCTTTATTAGATACACGATTGATGATTTTGGTTATCGCTTATGGGATTATGAAAATAACAAAATGATTAGGAGTATAGATGTGGTATTCAATGAAAAGCTCATGTATAAAGATCAGTTGCAAGGAAAGAAACAAGAAAAGGAAAACATAGAGTACAGAGTGCTTGATGAAATCAAAGAAAATGAAGTTCCAAAGGTGTCGAAAAATCAAGAACAACAACAAGCAACAGGTACCTCAAAATCCTGCAAGTGTTAGAAGATCTACCAGGTCAAGTAGACCCCCTGAATGATACTCTCCTTCACTGTATTTATTGATAACTGATTCTGGTGAACCAGAATGTTATGAAGAAGCATTGCAGGTGGAAACTAGAAAGAAGTGGGAGCAATGCATGAATGAGGAGATGGACTCCTTGGTAAGAAATTATACATGGGATTTGGTTCAGTTTCCTATTGGTAAAAGAGCATTGCAGAATACATGGTGTTACAGGTTGAAGGAATAAGATGGAGGAAAGAAACGGTACAAGGCCAGACTTGTTGTAAAGGGGTTTGCACAAAAGAAAGGTATATATTTTGATGAAATATTTTCTCCCATTGTTAAAATGACTTCAATTAGAACTATTTTAAGTTTAGTGGCGGTAGAATTGAGAACAAGACACATCAATAGTTTTGTTTTAGTTGGTAGTGATTGGCTGATTCAAAGGGGATTGGCTGCGTGCATGAATTCAACGCAGATCGTCCCCGATTAGCTGATCTGGAAGGCAGATTCTCGACTCTCCTGGCCGCTGGCCCCTAGCCCTCCTGGCTTCCTCCCCTCCTCCTGATCGCCTACCTTACAGATCGAACTGACCTTCCTCCTGTCTCGGAAGAATCCCTCCTGGACTTCCTCCTCTCTCTCCCTTCCTGTTTGACTCATTGCCCCTCACCCAGGGCTTGCTCCCTCTACCTCCAATGGCTTCGGGAGCATAAATCCCCCTCCTGAACTGGCTAGCTTCTTAAAACTTCTAATTACTCATGGTAAGAAGCCCCTCTCTTCCACTCAGTAAAAGTTCATGAAGAAACTCAACGAGATCCCGACTGTAGCTTTGCTGGTGGATTTACCCTACAAGACAATCCTAAATCTGTCGAAACGTGCATTGATTAGCCAATTCACAGGCTTATGGCCTTCCCCAAAGTCTACCGAAAACTGGGTCCAGAAAAATTGGAGGCCCCTGATTACGGAAGATGTCAAATCCTTCTTCCTGGTTAAAGGATACTTTGCTTTCGTTTTCGAATCCAAACATGACCACGAGATCATCTTCAGGAACATACCCTACTTCATGGGACCGCAAGGACTCTATATAAACAGATGGACCCTGAACTTCGATCCATCCCCCGAAATCCCCTGAGTTGTCCTTGATTGGGTGAGACTCCCTCACCTACCCCTCCACTGCTGGAATACAGAATCTTTAGAAGTGATCGGAAATGCCCTGGGTAAATACATCGACAAAGCTGATCGGAAAGATCAATACTCATGCGCGAGAATCTGCGTTGAAGTAGATTTGGAACACGGCCTCCCGGAAGCAATAAATCTTACAGTAGCAAATTGGTCCCATATTCAAGAACTCAACTATGAACAAATCCCCTTCAAATGCAAGTTCTGCCACGAATACGGCCACTTCGCTTGATCATGCAAAAAGAAGCTTGTTGATCCAGAATCAGATGGTAAAAAAAAGCAATGGACAACCATCCAAAACAAAATCAAATCAGGTACGAAATCCCACTCAAAAAGTCAAAATATACAGAAATCAGATCAGCAACATCATGATCCAACGGCCTCAAGGAACAGATTCAAAGCCCTAAAAACATCTGAGATCCATGACATCGCTAAGGCTGAAGAAGAAGGAGAAATACGCAAACAATAAGACTCACAAACAACTCCCCCTACTCATGAAAATGTGAAGATGCCCCCATCTCAGAATATTCCCAGCCCCATCAGATCTGACCTGAACAAAGAAGCTCCCTCCTATGCTGAAATCACTAAAGTGAGACCCCCCACCTCCCCCTCCTCCTCGGAAGAACCCATTGACAAATCTTCCAAAAATCCTGGTCGAAAATCCACCAAAGACCTGAGGGAAGAGTCGGGATAGCAGGAAAGAAATATGGAGACCCAGCAGGAGGAACACCCTCCTCCATCTACAATCCTAAATGATGAAGCTAGTCTCTTGGAACTGTAGAGGTTTAGGCAATCCTTGAAAAATTGAAGCAGTAAAAGATATTCAAAGAATCGACATGCCCGATCTCCTATTACTCCAAGAGACCAAGCTCGATGATAATACAGTCTTAGCTACTGGAAAAGAAAAATGAAAGAAAAACGTTGGTTACGCAGTCAGTGCCAGAGGAGCTTCTGGCGGTCTGACAACCTTATGGTCCTCCGAAAAAATCCATCTCCACAATTCCTTTGCTACTCAACACTGGATATACACTGAGATCACCCACTTACAGAGCAACAAGCATATCGCTCTCTTCAACATGTATGTACCCAATCTTTACTCTGAGAAAAAATACTACTGGAGTCTACTTGAAGATTTTATGGAGGCTTATGATCCTCAAAACATCATACTAGCTGGTGATATGAACATTACCCTCTCCAATTCTGAAAAGAAAGGCGGCCTCATTGGAAAAGACTTCTTCAAACCTTAGGTTGAATCCCTTCTCCAAACATGGAACCTCATCGACATCAAACCCAAAAAAGGGAAATACACATGGTCCAATAAGCATCTTGGCAAGGGAAATATCATGGCCAAACTGGACAGATTCCTCGTCCACAGCAGCCTTTTTTCTGATACCCAAACCATCTCATCCAGCATTCTGGACAATATAGCCTCAAATCATAAACCCATCCAACTCCACTTTCATGACAACGAGGACCTCGACCCAATCCCCTTCAGGTTCATCCCCCAATGGCTCGATCATGCCAGCTTCTGGAACACTCTGGAAATCACGTGGAGAATTCCCATCTTTGGTTCCCCCTGCTACGTTTGGGAACATAAACTAAAAAATACCAAACACGCACTTAAGATTTGGGCCAAATCCAACTGCCCATCCCCCGCAAATCCCAGAAAGACTATTGTGGGCGTGCTAGAGGACATCCAATTCGCTATGGAATACCACCCTGTTGAAGCAATCACATTACACGAAGAAGTTACACAGCAATCCAATGTTTATCATGCTTTTCGAAATGAAGAAGAATATTGGAGGTTGAAATCGCAGAGCATCTAGCTCAAAGCAGGCGATAAGAATACCAATTATTTCCACAAGCAATTCAAAGTCAGACAGTCCTCCAACCACATCGCTAAAATCAAAATAGAGAATGACATGACTGTCACTAGAAGCACGAACATCAAAAACGCTGCTCTCATCCACTTCTCCAATCTATTTGTTGAAGATGGCAACACTAAGGGAGATGACTAGCTTACACTTCTGGAGCACATTCCAAAGAGCATCACGCCTGAGGACAATTATAACATCCACAAACCTTTCACCGAGCAAGAGGTACTCAACACAATTCACTCCTTCGAATCTAACAAAGCACCGGGTCCCAACGGATTCTCTATGCATTTCTACAAAGCATGTTGGAAGTATATCAAAATTTATTTCATGAGAATGATAAGAAACTTTCATTATAAAGCAAAAATCGGTGGATGCACAAACAACACTTTCATGTCCCTTATCCCAAAGGAAACTAATCCCAGCTCCTTCAGCAGATTCAGACCAATTTCATTATGCAACTCCTCCTACAAAATTATATCCAAGATGCTTGCAACTCAGATGAAGCCTCTACTCAACAAAATTATTTCTGACAACCAAGGTGGCTTCCTGGAAGGGAGGCAAATACTTGAAAATGTCATCCTTGTACACGAAGCAATCCACTCCAGCAAATCTCGAAAGGAAAAAGGTATGTTAATCAAGCTTGACATGGCCAATGCTTTTGACCGCATCAAGCATTCTTTTCTTTTTAAAATTTTGACATGCTTTGGATTCGAAGAAACCTTCATCGGCTGGATCTCAGCATGCATATGAAAACCCTGGATCGCTCCCTTAATTAATGGCCGCCCCCACGGACTTCTTCCAAGCCACGCGTGGCATTAAACAAGGCTGCCCTCTTTCCTCTTTCTTGTACATCATCCTGGCAGACTCACTAAGTCGAAAAATGAATCATGAAATTATTACAGGCTCCCTCCCTAGCCTCCATTTGACCCTTGACTCCCACCCCCTCAATCATACCCTTTTTGTCAATGATTCACTATTATTGGGTGGAGTCTCCTCCATCATAGCCCAAAAATTCAAGCACAACCTGAATTTATATTGCAATGCATTCAGAGGCAAGATCAACTTGCATAAAAGTGTTGTATACTACTGGAATCTCAACAACAACGTCGTAGCCAAAATCAGCAGAATTCTTGGCATCAAAGTCCACAACCACTAGGACAAATTCATATATTTGGGCCTTCCAATCACATATGGTAATTCAAACTCCAAAAATTGGGATGACACGATCAACAAAATAAAAAGCAGAATTAGAAGATGGGGAGGGCATTGGCTCAACAAGGCTAGAAAACTGATCTTAGTGAACTTCGTCCTCTCCGCTTTACCTATCTATCAATTCTCAATCCACCTTGCCCCAGAAGGAGCTGTAGATCAGATAAGTAAATTAATGAGAGATTTTCTATGGTCTGGTGGGAAAAACAACGATAACAAAATCCACTTGGTGAATTGGGAGACCATAAAGCAGCCAAAATCTTCAGGAGGCCTTCAAATTCGCGATCCATTCCATGCAAAATTGGCACTGGGCGGTAAGATTCTTTGGCAAATCCTACACAATAAACGCCATCGAGTTAGTCAAGTACTCAGAGATAAATATTTACATGGAACTAATTTAAGATGTCTCGATAAAAAACCAACTTCCAAAGGCTCCAGCACTTGGACACTATGCAAGGCAGC
The DNA here is from genome assembly GCA_027924585.1 of Larix kaempferi. NCBI lineage: Eukaryota > Viridiplantae > Streptophyta > Pinopsida > Pinales > Pinaceae > Larix > Larix kaempferi. The sequence continues at coordinate 1,794,895 of BSBM01000755.1, read as the reverse complement.
CTGGTAATTTTTCTCAAAAGGCCTATAATGGGTACTTGGCAATGGCAGGAATATAGATATCTTCATGGAAAAGATCATGGACAAATAAGCACTTCAAAGCACCCATGAGTTACATAATATTGCAGCTTGGCTCAATCAACATGGAATCACAAATCTAAAAGATTTAAGTTCATGGGACATTCATGGCAACCAGCAAAGTTGGAAAAATATAGCCATCCCTCTCCATCTTGAATCTGCCAAAACCATACTCATCGATAACCTAAAAGGATGTGCCCCCATACATCTTATGGCCAAAGAGGAACGGGGTTGGGGCCCCATAGGTTCTTACACCTCGGTTCTCGGTTACAAAGCTCTTCAAACTCATGATGATGCAAGAAAAGATTTATGGAAACTTGTATGGGATCCATTTGGACTCCCTAAAATCAACTTCTTCACTTGGACAATAATCCACTGCAAATTTCTCACTGGCAACAACCTCAACAAGAGAGGATTCCACAGGCCTTTTTGGTGCCCCCTCTGCCACAACAATCTTGAAACACTCAACCATCTCTTTCTGGACTGTCAATATACCAAGCTCGTCTATAAACATTTGCTCCATGATCTCAATATTATCATGCCTTCCTTCACCTCCACCACCCAGCTCTTCAAAGATTGGAAATCCATTTATCCTTCTCCCCTCTCCACAAAGAAACTCTGGTACCTTATCTGGACTTCCATTCCCAAATACACTTGCTGAAAAATATGGACCGCAAGAAACAATGCCATCTTCCAAGAAAAGCATTACACTCCCTTACAAACCGTAGGCCAAGCCAAAGGATTACTGATTGAATGCCTCAACATCACCAAGCACAAGACTGATGCAATCCTCAGCATAAAATAAATGAGCTGGATAGGAACCACCATCCCTCATCCAATTAAAGAGCCCCGATTGTGAAACCATCCAGCATGGCGAATCAGACTTACTAAGCCTGATTTCCAAGAATGGAGAAATAACCAAGATATACACAGCTTACAATTCGATGGTGCTTCCAAGATAAATCTTGGAGTAGCAGGAGCTGGGGGAGTCTTGTGGACAAGGGAAGGAGCAATGAGACTGAAATTCAGATGGGGCTTGGGCATCTGCTCAAACAACACAGCAGAAGCCCTAGCCTTGATGAAAGGATGCCAGATCGCCAAAGAATAGAAGATCGACAATTTACACATCTTCGGAGACTCTATGATCATCATCAGAGCTCTCAATACAACTATTAGCATCAACAATTTAGCTCTTAATCGAATCATCCAGCGTATAAGGAAAATTTCAAGTACTTTTACTCAATTCAAGTCTTTTCACATCTTAAGAAATTTAAACAATGAAGTTGATATTGAAGCAAATGCAGCCACCAAACTCAATCAATGGATCCTTCATCTCTCTAGCACTAACAACGAATCTCATCACATTCCATGAGAATGACTCATTATATCTGAAACAGGGCACTCATTTTCCCTTTTGCCATACATCCAATCCATCATTTTGAAATTGAGCGCTCTCTTGGAATCAAGACTCAATTCAGATCGTATTTCGACCACTGCAAAACAATCGCAGAATCTCTCAATGCAGAATGCCTTCCATCGAACTCTGCAGAAGGAATGCCATTATTCAACATGGATGCTTGATTTGGATCGCTGATCCTCTTGCAATTAGAAACCATGTCGCAATTACTGACTGCCGCATTCATTTTAGCATTTGTTATAAGATCATTTAGCACATTCTTCGTCTTACTCATATGTAATAAGCTCATTCATGTTAAAATCTGTCGTAAGCTCATTCAGCGTGTGATTTTCCAGCTGATGAAAGCCAAACTGACCTTCAATTGTAACCTCAATCAATAACGGCTTCTACAGGCACTCAACTCGGTGATGCTGAAATTTGTTCATTGCCAATTTGGCCAACAAATGTCCACTGCCAATTTGGTTCATAACCATGGCTTTTTTTTTATACAATATACGTTTTAGTTTTTAAAAAAAGGTCTAGTGGTGGTAGAAGATTTGCATCTTGAACAGTTAGATGTAAAAGCAACCTTTCTCCATGGGGATTTGGAGGAAGAGATTTATATGCAACATCCACAAGGGTATGAGGTCAAAGGGGTGGATAATTTAGTGTGGAGGTTGAAGAAGAGCTTGTATAGCTTGAAGCAAGCTCCAAGGAAGTGGTATTTAAAATTTGACAGGTTTATGATAGAACAAGGTTACAGTAGATGTCATTCTGACCACTATGTTTATTTCAAGAAGCTAGATAATGAAAGATATATTATCTTGTAATTGTATGTGGATGACATGCTTGTTGCAGGGTATAACATGCAGGATATAAATGTGCTCAAAAAGAAATTAACTAATTCATTTGCGATAAAGGATTTGGGTGTTGCAAATCAAATCCTTGGTACGAGAATAACAAGAGACAGGAAAAATCGCAAATTGACATTGTCTCAGGGTGAGTACATAAAAAAAGGTGTTGGAGAGGTTTAGAATGTAGGATGCAAAACCAGTTAGTACACCTTTGGCCAGCCTTTTCAAACTAATTAAGGAGATGTGTCCCAAGACACAAGAGGAAATATAATATATGTCCAAGGTTCCCTGTTCATCAGTAGTTGGAAGCTTGATGTATGCCATGGTGTGCACGAGACCAGATATTGCACATGCAGTGGGAGTTGTGAGCAAGTATATGAACAATCTAGGTAAAGAACATTGGAAGGTAGTAAAATGGATTCTCAGGTATTTGAGAGGTACCACTACTCATGCATTATTTTTTGGAGGTTCAAACATTGTTCTACATGGATATGTTGATGGAGATATGGCATGTGATAAAGATAACAGGAGGAGCACCATAGGGTATGTTCTTACTATAGGTGGAATAAAAATAAGTTGGATTTCAAAATTGCAAAAGGTTGTTGCACTTTCAACAATGGAAGCAGAGTATGTTGCTGCTACATAGGCTAGTAAAGAGATGATTTAGCTGTAGAGGTTCATGGAGGAATTGGATAAGAATTAGAAGAATAGCAGGTTGCAGAATGACATCTAGAGTGCCATTCATATTGCAAAGAACTCAACTTTCCTTTATAAGACTAAACATATATATCTCAAGTACCATTTAATATAATGATTTAGCTGTAGAGGTTCATGGAGGAATTGGATAAGAATTAAAAGAATAGCAGGTTGTAGAATGACATCTAGAGTGCCATTCATATTGCAAAGAACTCAACTTTCCTTTATAAGACTAAACATATATATCTCAAGTACCATTTAATATAATGATTTGTTCTGGAAGATGAACTGTTGAAGTTGGAAAAGATACATGCTAACTAGAATCCTGCAGACATGTTGACAAAGGTAACCAGAGAGAAATTGAGTTCCTGCTCAATTTCAGTCGGCTTTCAAGCATGAAGGTGAATATGAGAAATTTTCCAGGTCCAAGGTTTGGAGCATAGTCCATTAGATACAGTAGCGGTGGAGTTGTTGTGATTAGTCTCCAAGTGGGAGATTGTTGGTTGTGGATCTCGATCTTATTGATTCAGAGGTCGTGTTTTAGCTGTGTATGGATCCTATCCCATGACAGGGAGTGAGGGGGGGATTCCCCCCCGCCCCACTACAGTCACTATGGGGGTTCCAGGGGAGCAATGACTAATTTGGGATCCCCCCCTGGCGGGGGTTCGTAGGTAGCTCCCCCGTACCGAAAATTTTGGAAAAAAAAGGCTTGTAAAATGTTGTAATTTCATAGTCATGACTTGGTCAATAATGGGTAATTTATGGGCCCATGGTATTGGGTATCCCGTGGTATTTTCCCTTGGTAATCCCTCTTTAAAAGGAAGGCATTGTAATGCAATTGTGTGTGGTGGAATTATATTGTAGATATCTCTATGATTATGTAAGAGAGGTTGTGAGAGAGTGAAGAGGAAATTGCAGTGGATGTGTTGTGGGTTGTATCCCTTCATTTGTTGGATGGTATAATAAAAGGACTGGTAATTTCTCCATGACGTAGCCAAATTGGGTGAACAATGTATATTGGTGTCTCTCGTGTATTGTGTTTATGTGTTTTATTTCTGTATCTTATTTTATGCTATTGTTCTGCGATCCTGTTTTTCTAATAGCTTACATGTACCTAAGCCATACATAAATTTTCAAAAGTTCATGATTTTATGTGTAATAGTGGACTTATTGAAAATGTTTGGCGCTCTAGTTTAATCATTCATAGAAAACAACATTAGGCCATGCATTGCAACTTCTTTTTGGTTGTTTGCTTGTAAAAGAATGTTTAGAATCTCAAGATAACTATTAAATGTTAGAAATCTAGCCAAAACGACCACTTCAGAGAGCACTTGTATTTAGCAGAAGAAGTAAGCTTATGCTAACTTGCTTGGCATAATCAGATTGCCAAGTTGGAAATGTTCAGCACTGGTAGCTATCCACTTCCAGTTATTCAACTCTCTTTTCTTGGACTCACATACACCCCTTCAGATTAAGGGGGGAATTGTTGGGAATCTAATTCATTAGGATTAGAGAATATGAACAATTGTGAGAGAGTCCAAGATATGCCTTGGGAATTTGGAACCCAAGGGCCCTTTCTCATTGTATTTATATGTACATTGGCTAATGAGAAAGTATTGTGCATTCAGGTCAATCATCACTTGTCTTTGTGTTTCTGCATCATTGTGTATTTGGCTTTGTGTTTTAGCCAATTTCCCTATTTTCCCTAGTGGGAAACCTAACATTAAATATTACAAAGACTCTTCATATATATATATATATATATATATATAATTCATAGTGAGAAAAATAATAGGATGGTTCCTTACACTTCTGAGCATAATTTTTCTTTGGTCATATTTTTGTTACTTTTCAAACATCACATATAATAATAGATTGCATTGAGAATGGCACTTTTATTACTAAAACTAACGCAAGTTGTGGAATGTTAATTGAAGATGCACTATAGAGACTGCAAATACCAGTCACCTAAATGAATTATAAAGGGGCACTAATAGTGTGTTTGCAAGGTGGGGGTGGAGGATACCAATATTGGTTTCTCTCATAAACTATAAAGGAATAAGAAAAGACCCAAGAGCCTTCACTATTGGTTCATTTTATTGATGGATAAAGAAGGAGGTCCTCTTGTCAAGAGGTGTGAGAAATGGTCATCTCTGTTGATTCTAAGCGAGAGAGGTGTGAGAAATGGCCGAGAATGGGATTGTGAAGGCGGTGTTTGTCACTGAATTTATGGTGGAAATAATGAGTATGTGGGGCAATGTGAGAGTCGAAGGTGCGATAAAATGCAACCAAGTGGTGAGTGTCGTTGCTCCATGCATCGAATACCTCTTAGGAAATGTGCCACCCTTGTTGTCGCCCGTTGTCCTATCATTTGTGGGTTGGACTCTCAATTGAAGGACATCGTTGATAGGTGGGTTGCTTGTGGCTACCTCAAGACTAAAGTGAAGTCATTGGGGTCAAGTTAGGGAAGGTTGTCAATCTCCCTGGTATTTGCAAGGTCATTGATCTCAATGTGCCTATCAACCTTGACATCGAGTGTACTAAGTATGGCTTCCAATAACCTCTCCTTTTCATTATTCTTTGATATTATGATGTGACCTCATAGAGGAAATTTATTTTGGTTGTTTGTTTTAACAAATATTGTAGTGGGATATCATTATGAATTTGGACTAACACATTGTTCTATTTTTGTATATGGCAGGGTTCATTGACAAGATCTCATACAATCAAATTTGGATTGGTTTAGTTAGTGTTGTAGTATAATTAACTATAGGCAGCAATCGTAGTTAGTATAGAAACTTAAGGTTATTCCCATGGTGGAGCGACGATGGAACATTTATCTATCTTAGGTACTTATTGAATGCTATCTTTTTGCTTTTTTTCTCTGTATTTAAATAAATGATGATGCCAACCAGTTTTAATTTTATTGATGGTTACTTTCCCAACTTCTTTTCATTCTCAGTAATTATGAATGTGAATACTTGCATAAGAAAGGGATTATATATATACATAGAGAGAGAGAGAGAGAGAGAGAGAGAGAGAGAGAGAGAGAGAGAGAGAGAGATTTTGTGGAGAAAATGATAAAAAATTTATTTTGGTATAAACAAATATATATTCAGAAAGAGTTGTATTGCCCACTCGATTCATCTCCAGCATGACAAAACTAGAGTGATACATAAATGTATGAATAAAAAAAAGAAACTCCACAAGGATCAAAACTGCTATTACATAGTAATCTTCCTTTATCACAAAAAACCAAAAAAAGGTCATGGGCTTGAGCCCATTTTTCAGTAGTACCTTAAAAGAAATTGTAAAAGTTACAACATCTAGTAACGCAGTACTAAAAAGAAGCATGCCCAATGTATCAAATAGTATATAGTGATCTCAAAGAAACCGGTAGGGTTGATCCAACTTACTTTTTGTTAGTCTCCCATGTACCCTTTGATAGCTCGAATGATTTTTTGGATTGCATATATGCATCCATGTTTAGCTCTTTGTAGATATGTACATATGTGATGGTCAGGAATGACAATTACAATTATTTTACTTGATTGAATAGGGGTTTCAAGATAAGAACATGCATACCAAAGGAACTTGTTACCCAATCTATGGCTAATTTTGAGTCTCCCATCCCCTGGGTGTGAGAGATGTCTCATTCTTTTACCAATCTCAATAGTATTGTCAATGCCTTACATTTCCTTATATTATTTTTTCCTTCCCAGAAACAAAAGAGGAGGTGAACAAATTAACAACTTGCTAATTGTGTAGAGAAAAGGAAGAATATAAGTAGTATGGTAAATATGTAGTAGCAGAATAAGGGTGCGAGCTGTTTATGCTATATATATATTTTTAAAGGGTCATCGCACTTTCGATGACTGTTTGCATTGATGTTGTTGCAAGCTCATTGACCCAATGACCATCACAACGAGGGCGTTGTACACCCAATTCCAAGTGACGCCATCTTAACCTACCACATGGACACCTGGTATCGTATGTACGACCTTATGTGCATTGCAATTGTGACCACGATCATCATAATCCCGACGCCAATTGACGACATCTGAACATGCCACGTGGCCACCGGGCGTTGTATTTACGATTGATTTCTAAACATCTGAACATGCCACGTGGCCACTCCGCCTCAATCAGATATTGTGATTTACCTTTCGACATTTTTTTTCTCTTTTTGTAGTGGGAAAAGATGAAATATATATCAAGAACAAAAAGAATTGACTAAATCTCTATAATACCAAATTTTAGTGTTCTGATCCTCAAAATAGAACTACAACCAAAAGGATGGAAATAATCATGACAAAAACATAAAAAAGAGCCAAGGAAAGGAGAGTGGGGGCACCTTTACACCTATGGGTGGATCATGCTTGCAATTCCATGTGATGGAGGAAGATGTTTCTGAATAACATCGGTAACACGTTGGTTGTACTATAAAATGGTATAAGATACATATGAGAGATAGGAATCCCCTATTTATATCAATAATGTCTTGAAAATCCTAACATGATACTTCATTCACTAATAAAGCCACTAGGCACATATTATACGAAGTTTGTATTTTTGCAAATATAACATAATTACAAGATCGTGAGCTTAGATACAAAACAATATTATGTGCATTGAGTTTGATACTCGAGGAAGATGTTGTTGCACATTTCACAACACATAAGCCAATATTAATGGAATTAACAACTCCTGCATAATGTTTGGGGATAAGGAGAAAGATTACAACAAAAACAAGAATAACACTAGAACTAAATGAGTGAATGCTTCCTTTTTGTAGAATTATAGCATTCTACACTGCTCTAACTACTTGTAATAAAAATATAAGTACATGGATTACCCCCCATTCCATCTACACACGGATTATATGAGGAGTGCATGTCTAAAGATAAACATATTTACTAGTTTGAAAAAGCGAAAGATTTAAATATAGATAAACAGACACTACGACCTATGCATAATGGCCTTGTCGTTCTAATTGAAGAACCTTACTTATTTAGTGCAATCTATATTCTTAATCTTATTGGCGACCCCTTCAGGAAATTCTAGTTCTCATTTATTAAAAAAGATGTAAATTGCTTGCCAAACTTTAGAAGCTCAAGGAACTTATTGAATATCAATGTAAATAAATAATTATGCTACACATAATGCACATTGGAACAAGATATGATAATATTATGTTTAGATCATTATGAATTGAACATGGGGTTAAATGGAACTATGTTGTATGCACCTTGACAATATAGTGTAGTATAAACAAAGAACATGACCATGATGGAGTTAAGTGCATGTTACATGGCCAGGCATTGGGCTCTCTTCTTAATGGTTGAAGTGGTGAAGACTGTAATATGTATTCTAGATACAACTCTAACATAATTTGTCCAAGATATTGGCCATAGATGCACTTAGAGTGGTATTAAGCGAACCATAAAATACTTTAGAATTTTTTGTTGGAACCTATATTATCATACTCTTGACAGGAAAAAAAAATGAACTGAATATGAAACCATGTACCTATTGGGGCACAATGAGAAAAGAAAAGTGTTTAGGTGATAGAATTGAACTAAAAATATATATTATTATGTCTCCCTATTGAGATGGATGTAGAAGTTAACCTTAATGGTCGCAAGAAAACTAGGATACATATAATATGCTACCTTTGCTCTAATGATTCAAATAATGGAGTCTAATATAGTTTTAAAAAATCCCAAATGCATTCAAACACCCCTATTTTTTTACATTCATAGTATGACTTGTACAATTATGTGTACCCACAACACACAAAAATTTGGTGAGTAATATTTACCAAGTTTGTTTCAAGTTCTAAAGAAAACATGTGGTATCATCTATGAAACCTTATGTTTTTACAGTTGTACTACTTGTGCAATTATGTGTACCCACTACACAAATAATTTTCATGTGTAAGATTTTAACAACTTTGTTTTAAAATTATTAATTAGATGTAGTACATGTTATTTATTTATTTATTTTGTCCCTCTAGACATCTTCTTGGCTGGTTATCCACCCCACAAAGGCCCTCAAGGTTTCATATTCTTTAAATTACAAGGCCTTGAAGAAAGCCTTCATGAACCAGTCCACTGGCTGAGCCAGTAAACTTGAGCATGAATGAATACGGATCCTAGGGTTGTCAAATCCCTTCCACCTTTCAATACTGGGCATTTATTTGTAGAACCAAGTACAAAGATCATGAAAGTCGGTGAAAAGGGTAGTGTACTCTTCAATTTCCTAAGAAGAACAATCAACCTCAATCAAAATGTTTTCGATGATGCCATGTTTGAAAAAGATATCGATAGGTAGTTTTTGAAATGTTATATAGGTTACCTTCTAGGAACACATCATGTGTAAGTATGGGGCACTAATATCAATCAAGATCACTTAGATAAATGAGGCTACGTCGACCGACCTCCATCTTAATGAGCTCAGGTAGAAAACATATCAATGATGAATATCTTCCTAAGGTCATTCTATACTAGACAATGTTTTTAAGATGGCTTCATTTGAAGGCAAAACCATGTCTAGTAAGTCATTGAAAGCAGGGGAATTGATAGTCCAAATGGGCAAGGTAAATTGATCGTACTCCTCCTAAAGGTGGAGATTTTGATTAACGATTGTGGGTTCCATTTGAATGGATTGATAAGACATTTCAACCACATGCAATGGCTTAATTGTTCTCATCAAACCAATTTCTGATGTGTTGGGTAGCACCCATGGCTCTTTATCTATGGTGGCAAAGGTGACATAAAATATGGTAAATATTGGGGAATAACATATTGAGGAAGCGAGGTAAAAGTACCCGTAAGAGATGAATCTTTAAACCTCCATGAGTCAATGTTATCAAATGCCATTTTAGAATCATCAATAAATGGAATGGTAGATTCCGATTCGCTCTAGGATATGGCATATGATAATCCGATTGCTCAATAGTGACTACTTTTCCTTCACGAGGAAAATGAATAACCCTAAAAATAGAAGATACCACTGCCATAATCACATATGTCCAACTCCATCCCTAATGAATATTGTAATCTACTGCAACATCTACAAATTCTACTTTGATTGAGACTATCTTGCCCCCTAATTCGACTAGGAAGGCAATGATGATTTTGTGTAGTTTGAAAGATTGACCATTGAAATCTTTCAACAATGTGGATTATGGAGTAAATTTGGGGGATCCCAAATCTATCTAGCAAGTTAACAACATGACATAGGTAGAGGCTCCTTCCTCGGGATTGCATCAAAAGATGTTTGTCCCTCACAAAGACACTTGGATCTAGCTGGACGTGATAAGGTGAGGGATCATGTGATAAGTTTGGTTAAGGTTAAAAGTCAACAAACAAGAATATGAAGGATCGATCTCAACAATAGCTTTCAACAATGCTTTCCACTATGGTAGGTGGATTTGCAATACTTCTAGGGATAACATTACACAAGGGGCTTGGGAAAGATCTTCAAATATACTATAGTTTTAAGCTTCTTGTGCATTGAGTTGTGTGTTGACATGTGAAGGGAACCCCTAGGAAGTTTAGGCATTGTGTCATTAAATAGTCTCTCTATGTGTAGAGAAACACTGGGATATTACAGAGAGGAATCAAATTTAGAAGGACGACCACAATATTAACATAATTTTGGGCATGAGTCTGTAAATCGGAATCTTGCTCACACATGAAAATGTTAGAATTCAAGGTATTTCCCCTTTTCGTGGGCATAGATTAGTGGTAACCATATGTTGATGCTAAGGATGTAAAGGTTTAGTGAGGACTACATGTTGTTGTGGAGCCTCTTGTTGATCCAAATATCGATGAATTTCGTCCATTTTCGGACATTCATGGGTAGAGTGGTCTCCAATACATTTTTTGCATAGGAATTCGAGATTTTTTCTTTCCTTCTTACTGCCAACATTAGCATTGGGGTTTTGTGTTGCTCCATCCTTAGTGTTATAATTATTGTTCTTATTCTTTTTCTTACCTTTGGTTTTCCTATTATATTTCTAAGCAGTAGACTGAATAGAATGAATTTTAGAGGTTTGAATTGGGGGAGCAACATTATGGGTGGATAGACTAGCTGCAGGCATATTATAGTGAATGGACACTTGTCCAATTTAGCTTACCGACTCATCAATGATGGAATGACTCACAAAACCATGGTTGTTGGATTTCCCAAGGAAAGAGTCATGCTTGGATATTTGAAAGAGGACTAAGCTTCAAGACAAGGGAAATTTAAGGTTTTGGTTGTGGAATGTAACAACTATTCACTAATATTCCATGCATAGATTTGGATTTTGCCATTGCTTGTTTTACCTCCCAAGAATTTTAGATAATGATCAAGGATGAGTTGGAATTTCTCAAATATAATTATTGATGCCCCTCCCACCAGGGGTGTGTCAATAGCAAACTGAGAGTTAATTATTCCTTTGATTCCCCTAACTATGCTTATCCCTTGCAGATTTCCTTCCACCCTTTCATTTTCCATCTTCATGATTAGTGAGTCTGCCATTATAATGTATAACATAGGGGATAAAGGGAACCCTTGGTGAAGTCCCTTGCTACTTTTGAAGAAACTAGTTGGTTGTCCATTGATTAGAGGAGCTATCCATGGTACCATTATGCATGATAGTTAAGGGCATTAGCCATGCCAATTTTGATTATCGTTTCTCTTTCTTTGTTAGCTTGACTTGAAGGTTTGGTTCTTAGAATCATTATAATATTGTCAAAAAATTGTCTCTTTTGAATGAACCCCCCTTGATTGGTGGAGGTGATCCTACAAAGGATCTTCTTCACTTGGTTTGTTATTATCTTAGTCAAAATTTTACATGAAGAGTTAAAAAGAGACATTGGGGGAAATCTAGAGAAGGAAGATGGATTTACCTCTTTGGGGATGAGATATAGAAAGGAAGAAATAACCATACCATGCATGCTCCTTCAAAGTTTATGCTTCTTGTGAGTGTACCATACCATGCATGTTGTGTTCGATGGTGGCCCAAAAGAATCTATATATATGTTTGGGGAATCCATCTAGCCTGGGGGCTTTATTGGGTGTTAGCCCTCAAATAACATTGTGGATTTCAAACTCTTCTATTTCTCTATCAAGATCCTCATTTTTTGTTGCAGTGATTAGCTGGGGAATATGCTCTAGCATTATTCTAAAAAACTTCACATTTGTTGCGTTATCTTTAGAGTACAGGGCCTCAAAGTAATTTTGTGTTGTTGATTGGAAATCTTGGAGAAGCATCCCATCTTCTAGTTTGATTTCCTTGACATTGTTGTTTTGAGTTATATCCTTAGCTTGATAGTGAAAATAATAGGTGTTTTTGTCCTTGGATTGGAGCTAGATACTTTGTGATTTGAGGGGTCACATTTCTTCTTCTACTCTTGCTGCCTTCTGAATCTTATGCCAAAGAGATCTTTCTTCAATTTGTAGCTACTTTGTTATCTCCATATTATCCATTTGGATTTGTAGAGTTTCTACTTGGATCTTTAGGCTAAATGCTTATTTGCCCAACTGCTTATATGCCTTTGTTGCCCATTCTTTAAGAGTTGTTTTGATTGATTTGAGCTTTTTCTCCCATATACAATGAGGGGAGCCATGAATGATTTGGGGCCATACCGAGGAGATAATTACCATGCCCTGGGGTTCTTATAGCTGTAGGGGGGAGAACCTAAAGGGAAGAGACCCATATATTTGAGAAGGGTAGAAATAGAGGGCAATGGGTTTGTGGTATGATACGGCTAAAGAGAGAATGTAAGAGGAAACACGATAGTTGAGAAGATTCATATTCATATGAATAAGGATATGGTCTAGATGTGCAACTTTGTGGCTAGGGTTGATTCTTTTGTTTGACCATGTAATTCCCTCTTACTAACTTGCTATTGACCAAGTTATAGTCTAATATGAGATCTTCCATTTGCTCCTTGAATGGATCTTTGACAATCATCCCTCCTTTTTTTTCTTTTCTAGATAAGACCAGGTTGAAGTCACCTACTACTATATACTTCTCAACTGCTTCAGATTCCATTAAGTCATAAGGAGGATTCCAACAAAATTGTTTTGGTTTATATGCTAATGGCAATGTGTATACATTTAGGACATTGATCTAGATACCTAGTAAGTATGTGATGCATCTTGGTGCATATTTAATGCTGGGCTTGAAGAGAGATTCACGATGGAATTTGGAGGCATCCCATAGCAGATGGGTAGGTAGTCATGTTATCGATACAACCTAAATAATTTATTTTATAATTAAGCCTTATACTCTAACATTGTCGTCTCTTCTTGGAAAAAACATTACCTATCCTTGTTAAGTACAACCACTCACTAACTATTGTGGTTTATACAATAGATTGAATGCACTACATGTAAGTGAAAAAAATCAAATATCATGTTTCACAAGTTGACTATTTGATTTCAAATGAACACTTGAAGTTAATATGACTATCGTTAGTCGGTTAGTATATTTTTCCATTTTTTATGAAGCATTAATCTTTCTGCACAATCAGGAATGTGACTTTGTCGTGAGTATTCAACGGAAATGAATATACCATTACTTACCTCTGTTGTTGTTGTTGTTGTTGAAGCCAATCCCCATTACACCTATACAGATCAAGGAAACAAACTTTTAATATCTCAACACTCCTCTATATGTAATGAATTTTATTTATATCTTCATTACACACAATGCTATGACATTCACCTTCCCTTGAGATTTAAAACAAAAGATAGCATGATTGTAGCTACAAGATCTCATAACATTTGGCTATGGTGGGCTACTCCAAGTAAAACCCATAACTGCCTTCAATGTAAGACCAGTTTGTGGTGAGCTAGCCCAAGTAAACACTATGTGTGTCTTCAATGCACTATAGATGTCCATACCTCCTATGTCAATTCAACATTGAATTCAAACTCAACATCACGTTGTGGTGAGCTGCTCCAAGCAACCTTGCAGGTGCCTTCAATAATGCCCATGCCTCCTATATGCATATTGTCAACTAATTCAATTAAAAAATTGATGTAGTAGTTTAGGTGGTTTTTGCAGTTTTGAATTTTTGCCAACAACTTGAAGCTGCCCATACCACATGGAATGGTAAGTTGCCCATCCCATTTGTAGCATTGAATACCATAACAATGTGTCCAACTTATAATTTCTTTTGTTTTGATTATTTTTTCACTAATAGTTCAAGTAATACCACTAGGAATTTATGTCTCACGTGTGATAACCTTAACCAATGAAAAATTTCATCTATAAATTTAAAACCTTAGGGTTTATTTTCTTTTCTTTTCTTTTCAAGTATATTTTTATGCAACTTTAAAAATATTATACAATTTAAAAAAAAACAATAATAATGTAATTGAAATTCAAACTAACTTGAAAAATTTAATAAAAAACAAGAAATATAAGTAGAAATTCAAAAATAAATTTTTAATTTTTAAGATATAATTTTTAAATATTTTTGAGTAAACTTATGGGCACTTCCCCTCATTTCAAGAATGGTACCTCCTAAATTCTCTATGGCATAAGATCGCCAACAACAAGACCTAAAGCCGTCACATCAATATACTCATTATGAACTCGACATATCACTTACATAATAAAACCTAGGTGGGAAAGATAACACTCCATCCCAAACCAAATTGAATAGAGGTTACAAATTTTATATATAAACAATCAAAGTAAATTTCGAATTAAACTTATTTGAAATGTTTAATAAAGATCCATCTTATAAGAGGATCTACCAAGCACGGAGAGGGATCAAATCTCTCAAGGCTCAAACCCTTTTTTAGAGTGTAAATGTTGAGGAACGGTTTTAATTTATATAATTTGTGTAATTTCATCTATATGCCATTGTAAATGTAAATGTTTTAAATCTAATTTGAGTGGACATGTTATATTTTATAATATTTGATTATTTTTTAAAAAGGACACATATCTAATTTGAGCGACATGTTATATTTTATTATTTTTTAAAAAGGAAACAAATCTAATTTGAGTAGATATGTTATTTTTTATAATATATATGCACCGAGCGAGGTGCTCTACAGCGTATGTAGGAGATGCGTTACTAACGTTCCCAACATAAAAGAAAATGTGGGCCTAAACTAAAAAGTCATGTCTTTTTTTTTCATATAAAAATATTCATGTCGGCTATACCAAAAAAAGTAACATAACATAAGGTTATATTATCAAAATTAAAAAAATAATTAAAAAAATTCATGTCCTCTCATACAATAATGTGTGGAGATATAATTTTTTACTGTGCAAGAAATTTAAGACAAAAAAAATTACACATCAAAATATTGGATCCCTCTCCGTGCTTGATAGATCTCTGTTTAAGATGGATCTATGCTGATAATATTTAAAAAAATAGATATGTATCAACTCCAAGATGATGAGCACCAAAGAAATTACACACCCCCTAATAAATTGTAGAATAAACCTCTTATATGCACAAGTATAGTCACACATATACTAATACCGTTACCATTCTTCACCATCTTGTTGATTTGTGTAAATTCCGAATCAAACTTATTTTGAGACGTTTAATAAAAAGTATAGTCACACATAGACCCATACCCCTTGCCATTCTTCACTATCTGATGATTTGTATTGGATATAGAAGGTTATTTTCGGTATTGATTGTTTGCATTGAGTGCGTGTACACATGTTTGATTTCGGAAGAGGGCAAGCGATGAGGATTTAGGGTTTACTACTACCCATCAGACAACCTAAATATTAGGGTTTAGTGTTTAAATATCAAGTCCAGAACGGAACGTCCTGAAGTATTCACAGAGCCCGGCATCACGTCTTTTACTTACATGATCACTAGTGTGCAGATTCAGCAAGTTTCTTTGCAGGTAGGTATTCTGCGGTGCAGTTAAACGAACACTATTTCGGTACTGAGCTGCTCTCTTTGCATATTAAGCAGCTTTCTCTATGTTTAATGGTATTTCTCGCTAGTTGGTTCTAACAAAAAAATACTCAATCGACTATGTTCTGTTACCGTACACAACATCTTAACACATACATATAACTGAACGTCTTTTGCTTAGTCCTTGCTATTATACAGTTCTAGCAGTTTAAAATCACCCTCGTTTTGTATTTTGTACATTTTAAATGATCTGATTTAGGGAAGGGAGAAATTTCCATCAATCCGGAACTTTGATTGAATTTTTGCTGGTCTAGGTTCGATATAGAATTTGGCAAACCCCTAAGCCGTATTTCCACACATCTTAGATTTGGGTAAACTGTGCTCATGTTTGAAGTTTCTGACTGATTTTTATCAGATTTGTGGCTAGAAAGAGGGTTCATTTTCTACAAGATTTCCTTGGGAGGAAGGAGCTGTTGATAGAATCAAATAAGTGTAAAGTTGCATAATAAATAACGAAACTAGGGTTAGGAGTAATTAAGTTTTCAGTTGAACGTATCTTAATTTTAATTCGTCATTGGGATGGCAAAGTGTCCCTTAGCTTAGTCTGTGATGTGGGAACTTGGAAAGTTATTTGGTGATCACGACAAAACTCAAGGAAGAGGATTCAGTAGTTGTGGTAAGACTATTGGTGAGTATCATTTAGAATGGTTGGGGTGTAATGGGTGGTTTTGAGTGGGCAAGAAAGTGGCCCTACTATATGTTTTTGGAACAATTAACTTGTAAATGGGAGTGAGATTTCAGAGTTTTGGTATATAGGGATAGCATTGAGATGGAATTTGATTTTTCTATGCTCAAGAGAGAAGTGGATACGGTCTAACATATTGGTCTAGTGTGGTTTGTTAGCGCCTGGCAAGGTTGAGAATTAAACCTATGAGCCTCGGACATGCAGGTTGAGGTGTATACATCAGCTTTTAGTATACACCCAATTCCATTATTCAAGTGGCCTTGTTGGATCCTTTTGTGTAGGCTGATTTTAGTTCCTTTTATGAAGGTCATTTGGAAAGTGCATGGGACACCAGAATTGCTATGAGGTAAGCTTGGAGTTAGTTTTGAGACATGACCTTCACTTGCATAAAGCAAAAAGTTCAAAAATCTGCTCAGGATTGGCTCATGTTAGTTTATTAGTATGTTAGCCTGGCAGACCACAGCAAAAATGGAACCTTTGTGGACAATACCGTGATTAAGCTCACTAGTGAACCAAGGCCTGTATATCTATATATACATTGCAGCTTATATCACTTCAAATATGTATTGCAGTTGTACAATGAGTGTTTAATTTTTGATCTCTCATCTTTCTTGGATGTTGTGCTTTAAATTGTTTTTGAAAAATGTTGGTTCGGTATTGGAAGTTGTAATGAGTTACAAGTGAAAGAAGGGAATGGTAAACTATGATATGAGCTTGGCTAGTGAGATATGCTAAAGTAATGTACAGCTTGAGAATTTCAGTCTTTAGTTTGAGGTTGGCTTTGTATTATCTTATTCATATCTCTCTACTACTTCAATTTTAAAATCCTCTTTTTTTCTGGAACGCTGATTCGGTTGAAGAAAAAAATTTAGTTTAAAAAAGCTGTTTTGACCTTACTTGCGTGAAAGAAAAGGAATGGACAACCTATAATAATTTATATGTTCTTGATTAGTGAAATTCTCTCAAGCAATTTGCTACATTTTGAGAGTTTCAGTCTTCAGTATGAGGTTGCCTATATATAAGTCTTTTTGTATCTTTCCATTATTTCCAATTTTGGTTTCATCTTTTTCTGAACTTTAGATACAATTAAAGGGAAAAAATGGATAATGTGTACGACATTTTTGATTTGCAGACTTGTATGACACTGTTTTGAACTCACTTTTGCATACCATTAGGTTTATTTTTTCTGTGGTTATCATTTTGTCATAGATGAATGGAATAAGCAACCTATGATATGACCTTGATTAGCGAGATGCTCTAAGGCAATGTGCTAAATTTTCAGAATTTCAGTCTTCAATATGAGGTTGCCTCCATTGTTTTTCTCATGGTTTTTTCATATTTGCAATTTTGATTTCATCTTGTTTGAATTGCGGATACAGTTATAGAAATTGAATGGGTAATGCATGCCGCCTTGCTGATCTGCCTCGATTATTTTTCTCATATCTTCCTCATATTTGCAATTTTGATTTCAAATTTTCATCTTGTTTGAATTGTGCATACAATTAAACAAAATGAGGGTAATGCATGTAGTCTTGCTGATCTGCAAAATATCACATAGAAACGTGTTGATGTTCAGTAGTACTGTCTTTTGTGCGGTTTGTTTTAAGCTTTAGTTTTGTGACTATTGGATTCATTTTTTACAATGTGTTCCCTTTGTTATTGGTGAAGGATAATGGGCAACCCGTGATATGATTTTGATTAGATAAATGTGTGCAATGTGCAACATTCTGAGAATTTCAGTCTTCAGTATATTATTTCTCATGTATTTTTCAAATATTTCCAATTTTGGTTTCATCTTCTCTGAACTGCAGATACAATTAAAGAGTAATATGGATAACGTTTACATCATTTATGAGTTGCATAATTTTGTACACAGATGCATTAATTTTTATAAAGACTTGTATCACACTGCTTTGAACATACTTTTGTGTTACCATTGGGTCCAATTTCTCCATTGTATTCTTTTTGTTATAGGTGAATGGAATGAGCAACCTATGATATGATCTTGATTAGCGAAATGCTCTAAAGCAATGTGCTAAATTTTCAGAATTTCAGTCTTCAGTATGAGGTTGCCTCCATATTACCATCTCATATTTGCAATTTTGATTTTATCTTGTTTGAATTGTGGATAAATGAAAGAAAACGAATGGGTAAATGGAATGAGCAACCTATGATATGATCTTGATTAGCGAAATGCTCTGAAGCAATGTGCTAAATTTTCAGAATTTCAGTCTTCAGTATGAGGTTGCGTCCATATTACCATCTCATATTTGCAATTTTGATTTTATCTTGTTTGAATTGTGGATAAATGAAAGAAAACGAATGGGTAATGCCTGCAGTCTTGCTCATCTGCTGCAATATTAATTTTCTCAAGTTTGCAATTTGATTCCATCTTAAATGAGTTGTGGATACTTTTAAAAGAAAATGAATGGGTAATGCATGCAACCTTGGTGGTCTGGAAAATATCGTGTAGAACTGTGTTGATGTTCAGTAGTACTGTCTTGAGATTGATATTTTTCAAACTTAGTTATGTGACTATTGCGTTCAGTGTTTACATTGTATTTGCTTTGTTATTGGCGAAATAAAAGGAATGGTCAATCTCCTTTATGATCTTGATTAGTGAAATGCGTGTAATGTGCTAGTTTTGAGAATTTCAGTCATCAGTATGAGGTTGCCTCCATATTGTTTTATTTTTATTGTCCTAGTATGATAAATGGGTTGATTTTCACTACCATAGTCTTCAGTATGATATTGTTCTGAACCTACACTACTAGGCTTTCAATTTTTGTTTTGTATTATCTTTGTAGCAAATTGCTTTTTTCCATTTGGCTGTGTTATGAAATGCTCTAACATATTATTGAACATTTGTCAGTTCATTCCTCCACATGTTTTACATGATTATCAAGGTTATGAAATTTAAGTTAAATGAATGCAACCTACGATATTATCTTGATTAGCCAAATTATATAAATCAATGTGCTAAGTTTTGAGAATTTTAATCTTCAATATGAGGTTGACTCTATTATTTTTCTCATATCTTTTCATATTTATAATGTTGCTTTTGTCTTGCTTGAAATGCATGCAATATTGCTGATCTGCTACATGCCATTTAGGATTGTGTTGATGTTCAGTAGTACAGGGTTGACTTTGATATTGTTTCAAACTTAGTTTTGTGATCATTGGGTTCAATTTGAAGTTGTATTTCCTTTGTTATAGCCATAGCTTAAAGAAAAGGAATTGGTATCGTATGATATCGTTTTGAAAGTACTTTTGCTACTTTAATGTGTTCAATTGTTATTGTATGCTCTTTTCTACAAATTGCTTTTGGCATCTTGGCACTGTTATGAAATGTGCTCATGTTTTATTTTTTCCCCTTAAAAATACAATTCCTGGGAAACCACCTAGGCTGACATCAAGTGGGCCTACAATATCCATAGGGCAGCCAGCGCAGGGACTTGACTTCGAGATCTCTTGCTAGTAATTCACTGCTCTCGCCTTTCAAGCTAACCCATTGTGCTATGAAATGTGTTCACATATTATTGAACATTGCCATTTTTTCCTTCCATGTTTTGCATGCTTTTCAAGGTTATGAAATTGTAATGTAAGGAATGAGCAACCTATGATATGATCTTGATTAGCGAAATGCTCTAAAGCAATGTGCCAACTTTTAAGAATTTCAGTCTTCAGTATGAAGTTGCCTCTATATTGTTTTGATCATATCTTTCATATTTGCAAATTTGCTTTCATGTTATTTGAACTAAAACAGGTAATGTGTGCAATATTACTGATCTGTAAAATGCCATATGGAAATGTGTTTGTTGTTCAGCAGTACAGTCTTGAGTTTGATATTGTGTCAAATATAGTTTTGTGAATATTGGGTTCAATTTTTACATTGTGATTCTATTACCTTTGTTTAAGGTGAAAGAAAAAGAATGGGCAACCATATGATTTGATCTTGGTTAGTGAAATATGCTAAAGCAATGTGCTAATCTTCAGGATTTCAGTCTTCAGTATGAGGCTGCCTCTAGGTTGTTTTATTTGTATCTTTCTGGCATATGCAATTTTGATTTTGTATTTTGTTATATGTGGATTTATTTAAGAAAGTAATTATGTAATGTGAATTAGTTTCATTTGCAAATCGACATGGAGAATTGTGTTGATTTTCACTAGTACAATCTTTAGTACGATATTGTTCTGAACCTACTTCTTTGACCCCACTGCATTCATTTTTAATATTGTATTTTCTTTGTTTCAAATTATGTTTGGCCTCTTAGCTCGGTGTTATGAAATGTGTTTATTGAATATTGTAATTTTTATTTTTATTTTTGAACATCGTAATTTTTATCCTCTTGAAATTGGACTGCAAGGAAGAGCAACCTATGATATGAACTTGATTAGCGAAATGCTCTCTAAAGCAATGTGCTAAATTTTCAGAATTTCAGTCTTCAGTATGAGGTTGCCTCTATTATCATTTATCTTTCATATTTGGAAGTTTGCTTTCGTCTTGTTTAAACTATGGATGCAGTTAAAGAAAATAAATGGGTAATGTGCATAATTGTTGATCTACAAAATGCTATATAGAAATGTGTTGATGTTCAGTAGTACGGTCTTCAGTTTGATATTGTTTCAAACTTAGTTTTGTGACTATTGGGTTCAACGTTTTCATTGTACTCCCTTTGTTATATAGGTGAAATGAAAGAGAATGGGAAACCTATGACATGATCTTGATTAGTGAAACTGTAAATGTACTAAATCAATTTACTAATTTGAAAATTTCAGTCTTCAGTGCTTCAATACGGTTTTTATTTGTATTTTCTTGTGTATGCAATTTTGAATTCATGTTTTGCTAAATGTGGGTTTACCTAAGAAGGTAGTTATTTAATGTGCAAAATTGTTTATATTTGCAAAATACCATAGAGGAATGTGTTGATTTTCATTAGTATAGCCTTCAGTATTATATTGTTTTGAACCTCTACTTTTGCGACACTACTATGTTCAGTTTTATATTATATTCTCTCTTTTGCGAATTGTTTTTGCCTTCTGCCTATTTTGGTGAATGCACTAACCTTTTTTCCTCGTAAAAATATCATAATTTAATTTTGATCTGAAATGAAATTACATTCTGCATATGCGAGAATTAAATCTCTTTGAACTACACCAGAAAAGGACCTTAAATGCTCTTAACAGGTGTCGAGACTGAGCTAAATAAATCTTCACAAAATACCAAGAAACAGTACCTGTTACGGCTGGGTTACAGAAATACTACTGAGATTTAATAAAAACAGAGTATCTCCACAGCAAAAATATCATATGGACAATTAAAATAAAGCTAAAAATGAAACCAGTCTGGTGACCTATATGACTTTTAAGTGGTCTATTTCATCAGCTGTGTGCAACAGAGGAAAAAAGAGCAGTGAAAGGGCACTGATCCATCCTTTTTCTCCTTCACCAGAGTGTCAGCCTGAAAGGGAGGAAGAAAAGTGAATTAAAACCTGATGACAATCTTTTCACTTTTCAAAGAACAGACTTAGAAGCTGATTAATTACTACTGAAGATCTTCAAAAAAATGAAGCATAGGTATACCTTTATCTCCTGTCAGTTTTTAAAAGCAACTTCAAAGCGAAGTGTTATGCATATTTGTTTGTTCCCCTTCCAGCCCTGCTTTAAAACTTATGGTGTGTGTTTTGTCGAGGAAGATGATGCCCCCTGCACTACCATCAAAATAGCCCTGTTCTTCTGTCTTATCAATAGCCACGTGAGCCAACTGCCTCGAATTCTTTATTGTCGAATTGACCGTAAGTTCTTATTTGATAAGCACATCGGAAAGGCAAATGAATCTATCCTCAAAAATATCAGCTCTCCTAGCAATCTAGATACCCCAAGGCACAAAGGAAGAGACTTATTCTTTTATATTTTCGGCTCTTCTGGCGATCTAGATACCCCAAGGCACAAAGGAAGAGACTTATTCTTTTACCCCAAGGCACAAAGGAAGAGCCTTATTCTTTTAACTCTGGTTCCTGCTTCCAACTTCTAAAGCAATCTGCAATAGAGTTCCCCTGTTAGATTCCTCTCAGTCGTGTTAGATTATCCATTTCTGCCCACACCTTGCAGGTATATATACATGATATTAACCAGCATAGATCCATCTTAAACCCGGATCTATTAAGCACTGAGAGGGATCCAATATTTTGATGTAAAATTTTTTGTCTTAAAATTTTTTCAACAGTAATTTTTTTTATCTCCAGAAATTATTTTTTTCCAAGGTCCAGAAATTATTTTATGAGAGGACATGGATTTTTTTAATTACTTTTTTATTTTTATTTTTGATAACATAACTTTATCTTATGTTACTTTTTTTTGGTATAGCTGACATGATTTTATTTATAGCTAAATTTCAATCATGATTTTTTTTATAGAAATTTAGCTATACCTCATTAGGCCGACATGAATTTTTTTTTTATTTTTAAATCAGGAATGTTAGTAACGCATCTCCCTCATACTGGGCCGTAGAGCAGCTTGCTCCTCTTGGTGCAACAAGTGGCTTAGAGTTTCTATAGTTTTTGCATAGTGTACACCTGCCAGGCCCTTGGTGAAGAACTCGACAGAGATCTAATCTTCTACAGTGACTTCTGCTACCACTGGTCATATTCTTGACAACCATTGGAAAATATTGTTTTATACCCCAAAACAAGGATTATGGTCCTCCAAGGCTGGGTGCTTAAGTCATACCAGTTCTTACCTAAGTTACCGGAAACGCCTAAGCAACCTTGGTGAAACGCTCTTCCTCGTTTCGGATCCTGAAACGGAGGGGATATGACCTTGAAACGTCACTGATAAGTATCAGATTGATACGGATACATTTCAGTCTAGAGGTGATACTTTTCAGGGAAATGGTAATATTAAATTCTTAAAGTAAAAGGCTAGAAAAAGAAATATATTTCAGGATGTGCCTATATTTCATTTTCTATCCTTTCACTTAAATTTTTAACATTACCATTAATTGTTTCAGGATGTTTGAGAGTGGTTCCAACCTCATTGTTCTTCATATGCAAAAAGTAGAATTTTTAATCCCATTCAAAATTCAACAGACTTAATAGTTTTCAGGATTGCAACGTTGCCACTGGATTCTATCATATATGAGGGTATTGGATTGGCATTCAATCAAGCACATCAACCCCTCTATGTGCCTTGATGTTGGTGGTGCTGATTTTTGAACTCCTCTGTCTTGGATGGACTTGGACCACTTCCATAGCCAGAGGATGTGAACATTGGTGTTGGACAGGTGCCTTCAAGCCCAGGGGAATCAAGCCAGGCTTGGGATTCCTATTTTCCATCTACTTTTGTTGAGGACATAGATGATGACTCTAACCCTGAGCATGAGGATTCAAATGATATTAGTTTAAAAGTTTTCATAGTATCATGTTACATGTATGATCAATGATATTCGATAGTAGTGTCAGGTGAT
The DNA here is from genome assembly GCA_027924585.1 of Larix kaempferi. Classification (NCBI taxonomy): domain Eukaryota; kingdom Viridiplantae; phylum Streptophyta; class Pinopsida; order Pinales; family Pinaceae; genus Larix; species Larix kaempferi. Next base: position 1,770,768 of record BSBM01000755.1, on the reverse strand, counting down.
GATGATGTACAATGATAATACTATGATGATTATGATGACAATAATATATATATATATATATATATATATGCCGTTTCCCTGCCATATCATATCTGGCTTTTTTGAAAATTTGTCGTATCTGTTTCCTGCCCCCCGTATCCGTATCCGTATCCGCTTCCATATCCGCTTCAGTGCAACTTAGGTTCTTAATTGCGTTAATCTATTAGTGCTTAATACAGAAACTAGGAAGTACATAAAATAAATGGTCAACCAGTGGGATAATCTTGGTTTGCAAAATGGTCTTTTGGTATTGTGCTACAATATATATGACATTTCAGTATGTGCTACGAGGTTTTGTTAGTAATGAATCCTTGGTCTCTTCTGACTGTTGTACTCAACATTGCTTTTGATACGATGTTTGGTGCATTATTGTTTTTAAAACGAGTTAGAGGTGCAGTAACGTAATGGGCAACCTATGATATAATCTTTGTCAGTGAATGTTCTATAAAGCATTGTGCTAAATTTCAAGAATTTCAGTCTTCAGTATGAGGTTGCCGTTATTTGCTCTATCTATTTATATTTGGTTTCTGGCATTTATTCTTTTGTGATATGTGGATTCACGAAAGAGAATGCTCAAGTTATGTGTAAGATACTGCATGAAATGCGGATTCACAAAAGAGAATGCTCAAGTAATGTGTAAGATACTGCATGAAATGTGGATTCACGAAAGAGAATGCGCAAGTAATGTGTAAGATACTGCTGACTTGTAAAATGTCATAGGGAAATATGTTGATTTTCACTAGTGCAGTATTCAGTATGATATAGTTTGAATTTTCGCTAGTTTGCTTTGTTCATATCAAAGCTGTACCGGCATCTATTTTGGGTGTTTGTGACTGTTCATTCATTTCTGCTGTCCACAAGTTTAGTTGCTCATTTCTGGCTTCATCCAGATTCCAATGTTTTCTTGCATCTTTTTCTGTGGTCTGATGGGAACCAAGTACAAAGTTATACATTATTGATCTTAGTTGTTGAAAGTTATTCATTATAAATTATTGATCTTTTGCTTTTTTATTGATCTTAGTTGTTGAAAGTTATTCATTATAAATTATTGATCTTTTGCTTTTTTATTGATCTTAGTTGAAAGGTTGCAAACACATCAATCTTCTCTATTTTAATGATTTGTATTATCGTTATGTTTTCCTGAAAATCTAAATATCTTCTTCTGCCTGATTAAAATGCTCTGAGATGAGCCAAGATTTATGGGTACAAAGAGAGAAAACAACAGAAAGTTCAGCTTATTAGAGTGGTAGAGGAAGTTTTACATTTCATGTACTACTAATTTGTAGAAGGTGTGTCTTCTGATACCAAGGCTACCAAGTTTATGCAAGCAGTTTTTGGGGCAAAACTGGATCATGTACTGGCAAGAAAGGGTGGAATTTTGTAGGAAAAAATGGAAATACAAGTTCCTTAGGTGATTGAAGTCCTTATTTGCTTCCCTCGAGTTAAAGTCCGCCAGTATTGTTTGTAGTATGTGCACTAGGTGCATTTTATGGCCACCTAGCATTTGAACCCATTGGCAAGCTTTAACAAATGCCACTTGCCAACTAATAGTCTAAACTAGCTTTATAAAGTATATAAAACGACTTAGCTATAGGAGTTTTGATGTGACTGTCAAGGTTGAATACCACCCCTTAAAGTTGTTATAAATCAGTTATTGCTAATTTATTTCTGGTTCTTAAGCTGACAAGTTTTGGTTGAACTTAATTTTTGGGACATGCTTCATGTTTCTATGTTATTTTGATTTGCTTTCTAGTGGATTGTTCTTGAATGCTTTTGCTTCTGCATATTGTAGTTTAAGGGATCATTGTTTCCTTTTGTGGTCATATACAAGGGAAGTGATATGATAATTAAGGTGCTAAGACAGGCTAATTGAAAAAGAACTTGCATTTCATTGTGAGGAGGATCCTTAGCTAGCACAAAGTAAAAATTTGAGAGGGGTTCATAGATTATAAAGATGTTGGTCTTGTTTGAAACACCTGTGGGATTCACTCAATTCAGAGTACTTGATGAAGGCATGGTTAATAAGCGAGGCTATGCCATCCTTTTCTTTCCCTTGAATTCTTTTCCATGATTTTTCAAACTAGTATATTGAGATAAAAGGATTACTTTTCAGGCTAGTGTGTTGAGATAAAAGGATTACTTTTCAGGCTAGTATATTGAGATAAAGGGTTATTTTGGATTTAATGCTCAACTGATACACTTAGTACAGTTTTTTATTATTATAAATGATTCGTGTACCATAAATTAAGTTAAATCAGTCAGCTTGTTGGAGTTGATTTTCTGATTTTTTAAGCTTTCCCAGATTTATATGTTTACCTAATAGGCTAGCTGGATCGAGAGATGCAACCTATATAAAGTGTAATGAATACAACCTATATAAGGTGTTTAAAATATTGCTTGTTTTTGTTTCATCATGAGTTTATGGAAGGAGTTTCATACATTAGAATATGTTAAGAGGGTTAGTTTACTTTACATTCACTTGGGCTTGTGTTATCCTTTTAATGTTTCACACCCTTTAAAATTGGATATGTATTGAGGTGTGTGATGTTTCATTCGCTCGTGCAAAATGCACCTCATAGGGGGTTTTGTAATCGGTAGTAGCAAATCAAATGAAATAAAACTAAACTAATAAAACTATAGCAAATCAAATGAAATAAAACTAAACTAATAAAACTAAATTAAGGGAGATTAAGTTTTTAATATGCATACAATATTCATTCCAAAACTAGCCATAAAAGATAATTGCAATATGAAAGAATGATGTTACAAATACACTTTGGTATCAATTGTGGATGGTAGGGGGCCTTTGCAACTAATTTAAGGGAGTGTTTGTTGATATCCTTCGTAGCCAAGTTTCTAGTGAGGTGGCTAATTGGTGATTTGACAATGGGGCCCCTTGCAACTAATTTAAGGGAGGGTTTCTCCATATCCTTTGTCGCCAATTTTCTAGTGAGGTGACTAATTGGTGATTTGACAATGGTGAAATAAGAAAAAGAATAAGATGGCCTCCTTGCTTTCTACTGGAATTTTGACATCTTATTGGTGCTATGAAAATATGTTGTTCATGGATGAAAATGGTGACCATGATGGTTGTATTTATTGGAAATATGATGGACATTAGTGAGCTTTGGTTGTAATGTGGACATCCCATTGATGACTTAATGAGAGGTTAGGGTTTTGAAGACCAAATCAATAGTCTCTTTCAAGGTTTGTTGTGATTTGTCCTTTTTCAACCACTACTCTTTGAAAAACATCCAATGATGAATGACGATTAAAAAATGGATTTTTCAACTAGGTCATAGGTGCCTAAAAAGTGCAACTTGGGTTGTAGGTTTTGAAGGAAAAAATGTGATTTGCTTGATATAGTTAATTTTTTTTTTTACTTTCGATGTTTGGTTATTTTGTAAAGCTTTTGTATAGATGAATGGGGTGGAAATAATTGCCAATGATGATGTATGATAGTGATGGAACTTGTGACAAGGTATGTGAGCAAAAGTGTGACAATAGATTGCTCCTTGATGTGTGAGGTTAGAAACTCATCATGTATTCAAAGTCTTTCTTTCTTTCTACAGGGAAATCAAGGGCACCAAAGAAAAAAGAAGTTCATCATATATTAGAAGTCTTCTTTTCTTTTTATAGGGAAATCAAGGGTACCAAAGACAAGAAACCGGGGCTACTTTTGAGAAGGTGTTCCCCTCCCAAGGGACTACAAAGGCATGTACTTGCAAACAAACTTATCAAAGAGGGTGAGGTGCATACGATCTCAAATATAAATGAGGTGGGCATCTCCATGCTCATATCAATGTCTCAATATACTTTAGGATCAAGATAGGGGGTTTGATCAATACTTGAATAATTGTTGGGTATGACATATCAAGAGGGTTAAAGAGAAACCTCCCCTAAGTACATAAGTATGGTCCAACCATGTTTGATTTGAAGTACATGAGTAAGAACAATGGCATCCCATTAGGATGACGAATCATAGTAATTGAAACCATGTTGATATTGGAGGGGCCTAAGATCTCGAAGGAGAAAAAGTAGAACTCTTAAGTGTTTCAAATTGTTCAAAGAGTGAGCGAAATAGGTCAAAGGAATTGCAATTGCAATTGAAACTAGATCATTGTTGCCTATGTAGTTCAAGCATCATAGTAAGTAGAAGGTCAAAGGGCTTCCATAATAAACTAAAGAATTGGAGGGAGTCATGAATGTCTTGGATCTTTGACGTAATTGGATAAATGAGCCATCATATTATATGATTTTTAACAATGTGATAATGAGTTGGAGTTAGGCATATGAAAATCATGATGGTTATGGGGCCAAGGTACATAATGCCTATAGGTCTATCTTGTAGAAAAGAGGTGCTGAGTTCGATAGAGGGGGGCCCATCAAGGGTTCTTTGTTTAACAACATGAGGTATGTTATTGGCATATCTAAAAAGGGATTGAGAGACCAAATGGGGACATAGGGTCACTAAGTGTTGGACTTGAATTTTCTTTATTCATATCATGAAGACATGGTTGATTTAGCAGCATTTGTGAAACCCCAGATAATATCAGGGGTGGGACACAACGAGGATAACCATAGAACATAGTTGCAATGGGGATACTCACAATTGGGAAACAAAGGTATTGAGGTTAACTACGAGGCAAATATTAATAAGACTCCATGGGTGACACATTATAGAATGCTCTAAATAAAGGCGACCAAGAATGTAGTCATAAGAAATCATATATAGTACTATAGTCTGTAGTATTGTTGAAGAGCATTGTTTAAATGGTTTCCAAGAACAAGGGTATGTAAGAAACAAGAGAAGTGCAAAGAGATAAGCATCCAATGTACAACCAAGTGAATCAATTTAATGTATGATAGCAAATGGAAGAGACTAGGGGTAGGTTGAAGATGATAATCTGCTTGAGGGAAGATGGTGGCAACAAAATTTAGTATAGATGAAGTGATGGGACTAGGAAATGTATAATAGAACAACAAAATGTTATAAATGCAAGAGTTGGGGGTAGGTCAATGAGTGAAAATAAATAAGTAAATGTGACTAAATTTAGGATCACAAATTAGAAGGACTTCTAATACTACGGTATCTCAAAGGCACTAGGGATACTAACAAATGACACTCATGAAAGGAAGGGTCTATTGTTGGGTAAGGGTGACTGTAATGGTGGTTGGGTTGGGCAAGGAAGGGTCTATTGTTGGGTAAGGGTGACTGTAATGGTGGTTGGGTTGGGTAAGGAGGGTACTACTTGCATGACAAGTTCAATCAAGGTTAATGCACATGATGGTTTGCATGGGGAAATCACCTATTTGCCAATTTGAAGAAATATACTTTAAGAAGAGGTCTCATGTGGAGATCCATAGAATTTGATCCATGTAAAAGTGGGTTTGGACATTAAACAATACCAATGCATAAAAGTGCATAAAAGTGGGTTTGGACATGAAAACAAATGTAGAAGTAACATATAATGCAAAATTGAGGATTGAACAATACACATAGAAACAATACCAATGCATACAAGTGGGTTTGGACATGAAAACAAATGTAGAATTAACATATAATACAAAATTGAGGATTAAATTACATGCAATAATAGAATGAAGAAAATAGGGGTTTTTCCAAAAAGATTTGAATTAGACAAATCTAAGTATGTAATCAAGGAGAGTGTAGATTCAAGATTCCAATGGTGTGAATGACACATCAAATGGATGTCGTATGAGCTTGTATAGAGCAAAAGAAAATAGGGTCTAAAAGTCCATAAAAGAAGTGGGGTCCACAACCCAAGGTGTAATTTTCAATGTTCACTATTGGAGGAGCTTGTGGGATCCATAACTTCAAGTGTATATTTCTTCCCTTTTTATCACTATATTTGGATTTTGTGACTTGCAAGTTATAGATTTTTCCATGTTCTTCATTTTTGTTCTTTTCCATAACATTGAGAATAATGATCCATTAGAAAATGACAAGAAAACAAATCACAAGGTTCATCCTAAAATGGAAACTATAAAACAACTATATTACAAGAAAAATGGTTGTGGGTCTTATGGATAATATTTTTGGAGATATAGCCCATTACAAAGGTTCTTCAGGAGTTGGTCATCTAGATTGACAAGTAAGTAAACCTCCTTGTTGAAGCAATGTTTTTATGACATAGGGTCAATATCACAATGACTCGAACTTTCCTCGTTCAAGTTCATTATAGGCTTGGTTGTAAATAAAGACAAGATTGCTTTTGTGGAATGAGCATGGGTGGATGTGGTTATCATAATAGGATTTTGAACATTGCTTGGCAACTTTGATGTTCTTCAAAGCAACATAGTGGTCCTCATTTGCTTGTTCCAAAGCGATCAAGCATTGTTCCAAAGCCCAAGTGTTGCAAAACTTTGATTAATTGGTGCAAGTAGGAAATTTGACACTCGATAAGTAAGATGAATTTCACCCCATGGACAACGTGTAATGGATTAAACTCAGTAATTGTTTTGGTGGATGCTTGATAGGTCCATAGGGAAGGATAGAGTATATGATGCTAGTTGGACTTGTACTTATTCATCGTCCATTGGAGCATGGTTTTGAAGACCTTATTGACAACCTCAACTTGACATTTTCCTTGTGGATAATAGGTGGAGAAAATTTGGTGGTCATCCAAATGGTGAGATAACTCTTTCTACACAACATTTTCAAAGTGAGTACTGTAATTGGACACCAATTGTTTCGAGACATTGAATCGAGTAATGACGTGGTTGAAAAAAAATAGTGTCATAGTGGTGGTAGTGTTGTATGTCGGCATGGCTTCAATCAATTTAGTGAAATAGTCGACAACCACCATGATGTACTTGTCACCACCAATTGACACAAGTTTACATTCCATGAAGTCAATGGCCCATTTACATAATGGATTGATGATGACCACCAGATGTAAGGGATGAGGGGTCCTTGCCTTTGGGGTGAATAATTGGTAATTTCAACAATGCTTCATTGCCTCTATGCAATACAAAAATAATGTAGGCCATAAATAATCTGTGTGGATGATCTTTTGGGTAGTGGCCATTCCTAAGAGGTGGACAACATAGGCATCGCTATGGAAGTATTCAAGACTCGTTTGACCTCGTCAAATGTGAGACATCTGCATAAGATGGTGTCAACTCGTCGATATAAACATCATTGATAAGAAGGTATTGGGGTATTGGTGACAAATTTGATGATATTAATCATGGATGAGATGAGGACCAAACATCTGTAAACGAGGATATCCCCATACCAAGGGTCTTTTGAAGAAATGGTAAACAAATGCTCATTTGAAAGATCATCATTGATAGAGGGTGGTTAACATCAGAGGTAAGGTTCTAGATGTACTTTTCTAAGGCCATAGCTTTTTTACTCTTAGGAGTAATGAAATCGAGGTCATATTCTTGAAGGATGACAATCCACTTAGTGACCTTTTCTTGAATGAGGCATTGACTCAAGAGATATAGTATGGGGTTTGAATTTGCAACAACTTCAACTACGCTCATAAGGATGTAATGGTGAAGTTTTTGAACCAAGAAAACAATTGTTAAGGCTAGATTCTCACCATGATTATATGATAAGGAGGGTTCATATAAGTTCTTACACGTTCTTGTTGGTTAACATCATCTTGAATAAGCACTCCGGCGACAACATAGGTGGATGTTGAAATGTAAATGATAAAATTGTTCGCAAAGTTAGGGGGCTAATCAAGGGTGTTGAAATAAGAGCACATTTAAGGGCATCAAAATAAGCTTGAGCATGCTTGTTTCAGACAAAAGGAACATTAGAATGAAGCAAACATAAGAATCCATGAATGATATAGCATAATATGGAATAAAACGTCATAGAAGTTTGCCTTATCTTGGAGGCTTGGCAACTAACACAAAGTCTTAGGAGAGGGAAGTTCAAGAATGACTTGGACCATTAGAGGATCAACAATGATGTATTTTTAGAGACCATGAATCCTAACAAGTGGCTAGGAGGAACGTAAAACACACACATAAGTGGATTTAAGCAAACGTTATACTTATGACATTGAAATAACACTTTACAAATATGTTCCTAATGTTGTGAGTGTTTCTTTGGACAAGCTATGAGGTCATCCAAATATGCTTAGGATAGTATTTACCATGCCATGTAAACAATATGACATGGCATGCTGGAAAGTGATTTTAGCGTTTTTGAGTTCGAATGGCACGACTTGATACACAAGAGGAATAAATCTATCCACACACAACATACATATATTGGCATATTCATCACATGCATAATTATCAAAATCATTGTACATTCAAACACAACAGCAAATTAACAAGTAAGCAATTATCTTTTCAATGTTGCTTAAGCAACTGGCTATGAAAGAGTAACATTCCACCCCATTGTAGGCACTTTGTCCAACACTTTATCTCTTTGCTGAGAGGCCACCCCCAAGTTGGGTTATGTACCCACTAAGGAGGAAATATACGGTCTCACTCAGAGCCACACACAACTAATTTTTAGGCTAAGTTAGCATACCAGTTGGGTTTATTAAGCATGCAGAGAGAAAAAAAAGTATAATGCTAAGTGAGTGAGCTCAATCACAGAGCTACAAGCATCTCAATTGGATTCAACTAGCCTTGACACCCACATTACCTACCACACCCAACACAACGAAGGTCCCCTTCTCTTCTACACAGTCCCTCAAGTGCCCCCTTCCCTCAAGTGCTATTTAGGGTGGGCATAGAAAGGCCCAAGCTACTAAAAATTCATAGGTTTCTTGCCTTCACTGGGTTATCAAGCACTTCAAACCTTTGGTATCTCTCTCTGGCCTCAATTTTTTCGTGGATTCTCTGATTTTTTGCCACACTAGTTTTCAACCACAAAATTCAATTTATAGGCTCCCAAATCTGGGTGTTCCCATGGATTTTTGCGCTTTTGACACTCTCAAATTCTCTCTAGGGTTGATATATATGGATTCCCCCACACGATCTCACCGCCCACATGAAATTATGGGCATTCTTGACACTCTAAAACATGGTTTTTCCTCTGGTTACAATTTCTATTATTTTTACTGTTGGGAACACATAGCCTGCTGAAAATTGGAGTCTGGTTGCCCAAGAATGGAATGCGAATGAAGGGAAACAAATCCCCATGATGGAAATTGGCTTTCAGGGATAGAAAAATGAGTCCATACTCAACCATTTCTGGGCTCATCCCATGCTCCATTAAACTCACGACTTGATTTCTCAATAGTTTTTTTACAACCGAATTAAAGATTAGCAGGGAAGTCCACTCGGGTAGTTGTACCCATTTATAGCACATGATTTCTCAAGATGAAACTTGGAAACAAATGATTTAATCAGACACACCCCTCTCTTCTACCTAATGGATAAACACAACCTCTCATTTTAGTTTCCTCCATAGCCAACTCTTAAACTTCTATTTGCATTATAAATATTTACATTGTTTTTACATTATTCCATGGTTGACTAGCACATGTCCACACAATATAAAATACTTTCCTTTATAAGCTGAGCATTCACTAGCGAGGCCTTGGCCTTGAGCTCCACACTAGGAATTGTACATCACATATTTACAATATTTACATATCAAGCCAATAGATTCTAGGGGTCAAAATGGGGGTATTACATCCCATCCCTTTTAGAATAATATCGTCTTCGATGTTTTCAAAACTGAACAAAAATGGGTATGCCTCTTTCATGGTGTCCTCTATCTCCCATGTAGCCTCATCAAGACCAATGTGCTTCCATTGCACCTTTACTTGTCAGATGGATCGGTTCCAAAGCAATGTTACCTTCTTGTCGAGGATGTACATAGGTTCCACTTGGAATTTTCCCTCGGGTTCCACCTAAATCAGATTCCAATCAATTACGTTATTATGATTATGTACATACTTCTTAAGCAAAGAAACATGAAAAACATTATGAGCTCTCATGTTAGAATGTAATGCAATCTTATATGCAACTGGCCCTATCCTATCAAGGAGTTTAAATCACCCAAAATATCTCGATGCCAACTTGGCACAACTGCCCAACCTTAAAGAAATTTTCTTTGGCTTTACTCTCAAGTAAACATGATCCCCAACTCTAAATTTCTTATGCATTCATTTCAAATCTATTTAAATTTTTTTCCTATCTTGGGCTGCCTTTAAATTATGTCTGAACTTAACAATTTACTGTTCCATTTTCTTAAGCATTTATGACCCAAGTACTACCATGTCTAACGGACTATCTCAACTCACTAGAGTTATACATCTTTTGCCATATAATGCCTCAAATGGACTCATTTCCATTGATGTTTGATGTCCATTATTGTATGCAAATTATACCAAGCGTAGATAACCCTCCCACTTGTATGACTTATCCATCACATACATCCTTAACATATCCTCAAGAACTTGATTCATCCTCTTGGTTTGGCCATCTATTTGAGGATGATATAATGTACTAAAATTCAGCTGAGTTCCCAATTCCTGAAATGACACTTTCCAAAAATGGGATGTGAACCTTGCATCTCGATCTGAGACTATTGGTTTGGATAACCCATGTGATCTGAATTTCTTTCATGAATATATTCGCTGTCACTTATTTTATGATTGAATCACAAAGACTTCTTGCGTAAGCACACCACCTAGTCCTTCAATGCAAGCATCTGTGCATACTACAAAATCCTTCTTTGGATATGCAATCTTCAAAATAGGGGCACTAGCAAGTAACTTTTTTCAATTGTTGAATTTTTTTTCACATTGTTCAAACCATACAAACTTTACATCATTCTTTGATTAAACAAGAATGCCATCCAAGAACACTAACACGAACTTATCCAAATGCTTGTTGAAAACACTATTCATGAGACAGATGAATGTGGCGGGTGCATTGGTGAGACCAAATGGAACCACCGTGAACTCATAATGGCCATATCTTGTCCGTAAAGATGTCTCGTGAATGTATTCTTTTTTTATTCTCAGTTGATGATAACCCGATCTCATGTCAATCTTCGAAAACACTTTGGCTCCCTTCATTTGATCAAACTAATAATTAGTTTTGGGCAAATGATACTTACTCTTGAATATCACTTTGTTTAGCTATCTGTAATCAATGCATAGTCTTAAATTCCCATCTTTCTTCTTGATAAATAGTATCGGTGCTCCCCAAGGATACACACTTGGTATGATATACTTCTTGTCCATTAATTCTTGTAGCTGCATTTTTAACTCTACAAATTCCAGCATGCTCATTCTATAAGGAGCTTTGGAAACCGGGGCTTCCCCTGGGACAAGTTTGATTGTAAAATCATGTCCATTTCTGTTAGTAGTCCTAGCACTTCATCAAAAAACACATCTTGGAAATCTTGGAACAATCGATGATCTTCTATCTTTGGGCCTTTTGTCGTCTAATGAATTTGATATCTGGACTGATATATGGACTACATGTAGTTGGCAACCTTTTTTGTAAAACTTCCTTAACTACAAGGCTGAAAACTACCTTATCGAAACTCGCTTGGGAATCCCTTTCACGACTCTCGGCCTTCCTTCTTCATCATTGCATTCAAGGACCTTTTCATAGAAATCTACCTTGGCTCTATGCTTTTCCAACAAATCCATACCAATAAGAGCATCATAAGATCCTAATGGTAGGACATTTAAAATGTACTTTTGTGAGGAGTCTGTTAAACTCTATGGGGCACTCCATCACTACTTCACTCACTTTTCTTTTTTTTCTTGTGGCTAACTGAACTAGCCAAGACTGATTATGCTTCATTTTTCTAAGAGAACAACTTTCAACCACTTTAGGAATAACATAACTATGAGTAGATCCTAGATCAATCAAAATATAAATAGATTGCTTAGCAATCTTACCTTCAACTTCCACTATTGTTGATTGATGGTCATCCAAGGCTGCATAAATTTAGGGAGTTTCCCTTGCCATATACTTCACTATAACTGCTTCTTCTAAGTTATGCAAGCCTCAGGGGTTCTCTTTTCGATGTGGACAATATTTAAGCATGTGGTTTTCTCCACATACCCAACTCTGAAGTGGTTCTTTTGGTCTTTTTTGTTGTTGCTACTGCTGGCTTAATTCCACTTCGTGCTTGCTGACCTTGTTGGAAATTCCTTGATTGTCTTTTAAATGGTGGAGGCTTGAACCCACTTGTCCTTTGGTTAAATCTTCCCTTTGGATTTCCTTTCCATGCTAGATGGATTTTTTATTTTCCTTTGCTTTGCGCATAACAATGCATTGCCATTCTGATGGCTTCATCAAGGGTTGGTGGATTAACAAACTCAATTCTATCTTTTTAATTCTAGGGCATACTTCCAAGGAAGCTTTGGATTTTCACCCATTCATCTTTGATGTAATCTACATACCTCAACAATTCCAAAAACTTATGGAAATGTTCTTCCATGGACTTTTGTCCCAATTTTAGTTCATTGAGTGCCTTCCTCTTGTTATCATAATACCTTAAATGTAGTTATTTTTCCTTGAAATACCTTTTAAATCGCTCCTAGTTGATCATTCTTTCTTTGATTCCTTTTATTTGCATGAGGTGCTCCCACCAAATTGAAGCTTGACCATTGAGATTGAAATAGCGATTTAGGTCTTTTCATTTCTTGAGTAATCACAAATCCTAAAATATTTCTTCATTCCAAGAAGCCATGCTTTTTTTTCTTGAATTGTCTTACTTTCTCCATCAAATGTGGGTGGCCTTGCCTTTCTGAATTCTCCATGTGGGATCCTTTTAGAATTCCTTCTTTCAAATCTGTTGGAATTATGCTTTGGGATACTTCGAGAACTTTGAGAATCACATGATCTACTAGTAGAATACCTTGACAAAGACACCTTATGTGGCCTACTAAAAAAACCCTTCCTTGGGCTTGGAGTCCTCTTTCTAGTGCGACTTCTGGGGCGACTTTCCGCACTTCCTCTTCCTCGATCAACATTTCTTGGATTAGATCCAAGATGAGGCCTTTGTTGAATATTAGTGAGGCTATGAAAGATGGCAGTGTTAATCTGGTTCTTCTCTTTTTGAGCCTTGATAATCCTCTCATTGAAACTTCTCATTGTTTCAACCAAATTTTTGGGAGTGATTTGCTCTCTCCTTCCATTGGATTTTGTCTCAACATTGCCCTTTTGCATATTTTCTCGTAGGACATCCTCATCATGTTCATAGGGGTCATGGGCATCATTCATGGTTACCATTTGTTTTTGGAAACTTTTTCCCTTTGCTTACTACCTTTTGCTACAATTTTTTAAAGATTGTCAATTGCAAACATTGTGCATCATAGAGATATTTATTAGACATCTTAGCAATACATGCAATGGCACATATAAATCTATTATTTTAATGAAATTAGTCTCATGGAATAATTCACAGGGTTCTTAGGTAATTTTCTGTTCCATTTATGCATTCTGGAAAGTACCTCTATTGACAATTTTATCTTATTTTTTTGTCAAATCAAGGTTACGATCACTTTTCTATTCAATTCCCAGAGACATTTCAATTCGTCATCTAGAATATGACTATGCACCTTTTTTCCTCTATGGATAAGATTTCCAACACCTATTCTCATGCTTTATTATGATCTCAGAGTTGAGAGATACAACCTTCCAAAACAGTTGATTCTGCCCAATTTTGCACTTTTTCTACAGGTGCAATTAGCTTCAAGGACCAACTTCGGCCACCTGTAAAGGAAAATATAGAAAGAACTAAAAATCCTTTCCCATCAAACATTATTAGTACACATAATAGGTATCACTCAATTTTTTTTATATCTATGATCCAATGCTCTAGTCAACTTCTATAAAATTCTAGAATTGTCTACTTTTCACTTTTGCACTTTTTCTCAGACTTCGAATTTTTAGCAAAACTATCTCCCAAATTAAGCATTTTTGGAAAAACTACGTCTAAGGAAATTTGTCTTTTTTGATGAGTAGGAAAAATATTGAGTTTGAAAATTTTGTTGGTTTTGACATCTTGGGTTACGTTTTCCTCCTACAAGCTTTCTGAAATCCCTAAAAAGTGTTCCAGAATAGTGGATTTGGGCATTCTTTTGCACCCTGGATTCACACCTTTTGAAATTTGGCTCGGAGCTACCAGAGTTATCTGCGTGCATGGACCATAACTATACCATAGTAATTTTGGTTCGAATAGAGTCCTTAGTGGGTCTCTAGAAACTGATCTTTGAAAGTCACTAATTTCAAATTTCTATCAAATTGATGTAGGATGGGCTCGACCCTCTCACTGATATTTCTATGACCTTCATTAATGGCGTCCAAATGCCGTAGGTCTCTCCATATTCTGAGCCAAACTTCTCATGTTATGGCCAAAACAATTTTTGAGCTCCTGACCTTTTTTAAGCTTTTCTGAATCCCTAGTATGGGATTGGACCTTCTGTATCGACCTTTCCTTCAAACCCATTGAATTAAACTTGATAGATAGGCACCGATGACCACCATGGACCTCTTCTCGTGGACCTATTCCTCTAGGCATAGTTTTGCACCCCCGCGGATGTGTGTCGATAATTGCCGCAAACCTATACTCTGCGATACCACAAATTTATCTTTGCGTCCCCACAGACCACTCTCTCCAATGTGCCCACAGAGTTTTCTCCACGGCACCCCTGTGAACTTTTATCCATGGCACCCCCATGAACCCTTCTCTGTGCGCCCGCAGATCTTCCTTTGCGGCTCCCCCACGGACTTCTCTTCGTGGTACCCCCGCAGAATGCTCTTCGCTGCATCCGTGGACCTTCCTCCGCAGCGTCCTCATGAACTTTTGTTCATGGTACCCTTGCGGAACTCTCCGTTATTCTTGGGGACCTTCCTCTGGGACTTCTCCACGAACTTCTCTTCGTGGTACCCCGCGAAAATCTCTCCATGGTGCTTGGGAATTATGGATGTTGGCTACTCGTACGTCCTTTTGGTATGGCTGGTCCACATCATACCCCTCTTGCCCACATGGCACGGGTGGGGTCCACCTCAAATTTCCCCAATTTTTTTCATTTTAACAAAATTTCAATTTTCCTTCAATTCGAGATATCCTTGTTATGCAACAGAGCGGAAATTTGTCCCGCTAATAACTCTGTAGAATCAAAATTTCTCTAACTTCTTTAATTCAATCTGCTACTCCCACTGGTAGAATCACAGACTCAATTCCTTGGGTTCCCTTAAGCACCATCTATAAATTAAACCCACGATTTTTGAAAAAAGGTTTATCAACACTTCCTGTGCGTTTCTAATTTTCTACTTGTGAGTGTGAATTTTGGCCCAAACAACCCTCGTGTTGTAACCATGAGCTATGATACCACTCTGTTACGTCCTTTCCCATCAATCCGATCAACAAAAGGGACATTGATGATTTATGAGGTTCTAAATTTCGCCCCATGGACATAATATGATTTATAAACATGAAATGCATATGTAGATACATAATTAAAAACACAACATGATTAAATCTATCCACACACAACATACATATACTAGTATATTCATCACAAGCATAATTATTAAAATAATTGCACATTCAAACACAACCGTAAATTAACAAGTAAGCACTTATATTTTCAATGAAGTTGCCCAACCAACTGAATATGGAAGAGAATGACGTTCCACCCTACTGTAGGAGCTTTGTCTAGCACTTTATCTCTCCGTTGAGAGGCCACTCTCGAGTTGGGCTATGTATCCACTAAGGAGGAACTACATAGGTTCACTCACAACCACACATAGCCAATTATCAGGCTAAGTCATCATAGAATCCAGGTTTATTAAGCATCCATATAGACAAAGAAGTATAATGCTAAGCTAGTGAGCTCAATCATAGATCTACATGCATCTCAATTGCCTTCATCTAGACTTGGCACCCACATTGCCTACCACACCCAACACAAGGAAGGTCCCCTTCTCTACTACACAGTCCCTCAGGTGCCCCTTTCTCTCTAGCGCTATCCCGGGTGGGCATAGAAAGGCCCAAGCTGCTAAGCCTTCATATATTTCTTGCCTTCACTGGGTTTATCAATCCCTTCAAACCTTAGTCTCTCTCTCTGCCCTAAATTTTCTCTTGGATTCTCTGATTTTTGGCCACACTAATTTTTAGGCACGAAATTCAATTTCTAGACTCTCGAATCTGGGTTTTCCCATGTATTTTTGGGCCTTTGACACTCAAATTTTCCCTAGGGTTGATATTTATGGATCCCCCCCACTGGATTTCATCGCCCACATGAATTTTTGGGCATTCTTAACACTCTAAAATGTGGTTTTTCCTTTGGTTACAATTTTTGTTCTTTTTACTGCTAGGAACACAACAAACTGAAAATTGGAGTCTAGTTTCCCAACAATGGAATGTGAATGAAGGGAAATGAATCCCCATGAAGGAAATTGACTTCTAGGTATAGAAAAATCAGCCCATACTTAGCCATATCAATTTATTGGCTCATCCCATGCTCCATTAAATTCATGAGCTGAATTCTCGGCAATTTTCTGACAACAAAATTAAACATAAGCAGGGAAGTCCACTTGGTTAGTTGCTTACCATTTATAGCACATGGGTTCTCAAGATGACACTTAGAAACAAAGGATTTAATCCCACACATCCGTCTCCTCTCCCTAGTGGATAAGCACACCCCCTCCTTTTAGTTTCCTCCATAGCCATCTCTTAGACTTCTATTTACATTGTTTTTACTTTTTTCCATGGCTAACTAGCACATGTCCACAAAATATAAAATATTTTCCTTTACAAGCCGATCATTCACTAGTGTGGCCTTGGCCTTGAGCTCCACACTAGGAATCATACATCACATATTTACAATATTTACATATCAAGCTAATACATTTCAGGGGTCAAAAAGGGGGTTTCACATGAATAGAGTTGCCAAATCTTTGGTGTGTGATTTCTCACTTACTAGTGTAAAATACACCTACTAGGGGGTTGTGTAATGTCCAAGTAGAAGATCAAATGAAATGAAACTAATCTAACTAAACTAAAATAATGGAGATCAATTCTTTAACATGCATGCGATATTCATTCCAAAACTAGCCAGAAAAGAAATGCAACATGTAAAGAACTATGTTTTTATTACACATAATATAAGTTTACAATTGTACCTTGGTATCAATTGTGGATGGTAGGGCGCCTTCACAATTGAATTAAGGGGAGGGTTTTCCGATATCCTTTGCAACCAAGTTTTAAGCCAAGTGACTAAGTGGTGATCCCATAATGGTGAAAAAAGAAGGAATATGATGGCCTTTTTCTTGCTTTCTAGTGGAATTTCGACAGTGTAATGGTACTATGAAAATATGACGATAATGGATGAAAATGGTGACAATGAAGATTGTATTTATAGGAAATATGGTAGACACAACTGAGATTTGGTCGCAAAGTGGGTATCATACTATCCATCCCAATGATGACTTAATGGAGATGTTAGGGTTTGGAAGACCAAATCAATAGTTAGTTTCGAACTTAACGATTATGTTTTTCCCACTTTCAACCATTACTTCCCTTTGGAAAGCGTGAAATAATGAATAACAAAAAAATGGATATTTTTGACCAGGTCATGGGTTTTTAGGAAAAATGCATGACTTGGGTCGCAGGTTTCGAAGGAAAAGCCATGACTTGCTTGATATGGTCAAACTTTGATCATTTTGATAAGGTCATATGGATGAATGAAATGGAAATGTGGCTAGTATTGCTTATGATTATGTATCATGGTGATGAAACTCATGATAAGGTAGGTGAGCAAAATTAGGTTATTAACACACACACACATAGAGAGAGAGAGAGAAAGACTTGCATTTGATGCAATATTCCAAGGTACAACAAAGAAGCAAGATCCATGACGTGGTATAAAGATGGACTACTCATTTGGATTAGGGATTCTTTTATTTGTGGGTAGGTCTCATAGTTTGGCTGGTTTGGCTTTAACAACTTGTCTCTAGGGTGTTTCCTCTAGATCACCCTCTTGGAACATCAAGTCCCAATTATTTTCTAAATACTCTTTTCTTGATGTGGCTCTATCCCTCACAATGTAGTAGGAAATATGGGTTGCTCTCCACCTCTTCCTTTTTGATTACTTGATATGTCCTCTTTTCCAATTCTTCTTATTTTTGGAAAAACTTGTTTTTCTCTTCATGTGGTGTTTAGTGCCAAATATACTTGAATTATGATTTCTCCCTTTAGGTTGAAGTTTTCCATGCAATTATTTTGTTAACCCTAGAGCTTATTTTCCACTTACCTCTTCTATAGAATTCTTGTATGTGTTTTCAAGTCATTTGTATTGAATGTGCAACTTTTTTATACTATAGATTGATTATTGAGCCACTTACAATTTTTCCTCCTTTTTGTCTTCCTAGTGGACCTTGAGGAGTATCATTTTGTTGTCCGTGGTTGCTACTTTTTGTTTGTGTATTATTAGCTTCCTTATGTCTCAAGTTGTATAAGATACATACATGACTTTGCTAGAAGTATCTACTATGGAGTGCCTATACCTTTATTCTAAGGAAGCTTGTTATCAAGTGCTTTTGTATCTTCTCAATTACATTTAATCTATGAGAGCTTGGAAGGAAGAGCATAACATGCCCCAATGTAATTAATCTATTTTTAGTTGAGATTTGTCCTTATTAGTGTCATTGCTATGAGATCTTGGAAGGAAGAGCATAACATGCCCCAATTTCACACCTTTATTTCCTTTCACCTATTTTGAAGGAAGAACATTGCTTTACATTTGTCTTAAGGTATATTGTGTGCAAACCTTGATTTAGCCTCTTACTGAACTCTAGTCTCTAAGTGTTTGTATTTTTGTGCCATCTCTAGATGCTTATTTTTAAAGTAGTATAGGTATAGTTGGTTTATTTTCCAATGGAAATATCATTACCTTAGCCTTGTATGTGTTCACATTCATCCCCACCTCTACACAAAAGGTTTTCAAGGGTAATAAGTGTTCCTGCATGCTATGCAATGCTATGGTTGTCAAGATCATTACATCATTTGTGTAGAGTAGGAATTTTAATTACAAATCCCTCTATGTTTACTCCCACGTCCTTGCAATATTTTTTGGTTTCCACCAACATTGCAAGCAAATATCAAATGCAACAATTAGGAAGAACATCCTCACCAACATACTTTTTCTCACTTGAGAACCAGTGTGTGCTAGTACCAGGGAGGTTTCCCTAGTTGAATTATCTGAAATCTGCAACTTAGGTCAACAATATTTGCCTAGAAACTAGTAAAGAAATTATGATTTTGAATACCAATGCACTAATCGACATTTAAAATGTGCGAACATGTGTATTCATAACCAAAAACTAACAAATAAAACAATCAAAATGATGAAAAAGGGATTGCTTTTTAATATAATTTTGATCGATGCCTTGAAGTGTTCGTGAAATGGAGTCCAAAAGAAGAAAAAACTGTTAGGTTGACTAATGTTCTCAAAGACTACCAACTTAGAAGATGGACAACATCAATCAAAGAGAATGATTGAAACATAAATTGGCAACAAATATAGTTTTGTTCATTAACAAAATACTACTCCTAGAGATTGAGGGGCTTTGCCCCAACGTTGCTCAATAATTTTTTCAATCCAACTATTTAGAGGTCGATACTATCCATGTGCAGAACATAAACAAATAAACAACATCAAATAACCAAGTGCACTAAGTGCTTTGACATGAATAGAAGAGAACGAGGTGTATGGAGAGTAGAGAGAAAATGTAGACCTAAGAGTAGTTAGTGAATTGTCTACCATCCCTCTCCTTTCTTTTATAGTTTAGAAGATATTTGTACAAATAATATATCCAATAATAACTATATACCTCACAAATAAGTTCCATGTACTGGTCATTTTCGATAAAATATATGTAGAGGATTCTAGAAGAATAAAGCCCAAAATAGATGTTGTAACCCTCATCCTCATGGGCATGTATGACGTGAAAGAGATAAGCTTAAGAGGGTGCTCTAGTTTACCAACTATAGACCATCTCATGTTAGTAATTTGGCTCTAAACATTAAGTCCTCAAACCACCTCGGGATGTATTCATTTATCCTTAAGAGGCATATGATTAGTTATGTGGACCATTAAAGGTGGTTATCGAATATTGTATTATATATGTATTTTATTTGTGAATACATTGGTTTGGCTCTTTCCTTTTTTGGCCATCTTGTTGTTGTTATCGTTATTCTTGATTTTCTCTCATTATTTCCTTCAAATCGTATCAGAGCATGCTTATGATCTAATGGGCTTGGAGCATGCATGGTTTTAAGAGTTTTGTAATTGAATGGTGAAGTTGTATATTGATCATTATTGGAAGAGCCAACATTATGTTGAAGAAAAGTGCAACCCATGGAAAAAAATTGTGATGAAAAGCTTTTAACATGATTGTAAGAGTTTCTAGTTTTGGAATTTAATGTTTTCTACATTTGATTTATGCTTGAAAAAAAATTGTGAAGAAGAGACAAAAAATAAATACATAAATGTACAAATGTTTTTGGAGAGATTCACATGAGAGACGTTGTCTGTATTTTTGTATATTGCAGTGTGAGTTGTTGTGAATATAAAATGATTGTAATGGTGGCTACAATGGAGGAACGCTCTTATGTATTGTGGCCCAATGTATTTTGGTTCCTTATCTAGATTTTGGTTCATTCTAGAATCCTCTTAAATATTGTATAAAAAGGAAGTGACCCCTGGCATTATATCACAATAAAGAAAACATTGTAAGTTTTTTGTTGAGTAATAATAAAGGATAGAATATGTCATTGGGTTTTACCTACACACAACAAGGTTTTCATATAAATATTGTGTTCTTTTGTTATTGTTGTTTGCTTTTGTTTTTTATATTCTTTCTAACATATGGTATGAGAACCTAAAAAATTTGTAGCCATAGGTTTTTTTGTGGGTGGGAGTTGCAACAATGACAAGAGGTTTAACCAAGTTCAAGATTGAGAAGTTTGATAGCAGTAATATCTCCCTATGGAAAAGAAAGGTGGAGGATTTGTTGGTTCAAAATGACTGAGCTCTAGCCTTGAAAGTGGTTGCGAAAAAATAATTGGCATGATAGATGAGGAGTGGATAAAGTTGGATAGGAAGCCAGTTTCTACAATTCGTCTTTTCCTAGTAGACTATCTTATTCAATGTTGTTGAAGAAAAGAACGTGGAATCCCTTTGGGAGAAACTTAGGGGGTTGTATGGGACTAAATCGACAACAAATAAGGTTTTCTTCAAAAATAACTTTATCATTTGAGGATGGAGGGTCTAAATGTGGTATATCATCTG
Organism: Larix kaempferi; assembly: GCA_027924585.1. NCBI lineage: Eukaryota > Viridiplantae > Streptophyta > Pinopsida > Pinales > Pinaceae > Larix > Larix kaempferi. The sequence continues at coordinate 1,749,454 of BSBM01000755.1, read as the reverse complement.
AAGACACTGCTCCACCTATGGAAGATGAAACCACTTTGAACTCTCTAGGTGAAGAACCCAAAATTTTCCTGCGTGTCTTATTAGGTTTCTCAACACCCCAAACATTAAATTCGTTGAATACATCAATCTCCATGAAATAATTGTATTAAATGACAGTGGTAGTGTCCATAATTTTATTCATAGAAGAGTGGTAAAGAAACACCTTGCTATGTCTTCCCTATACCCGATTTCCAAATTACAATAGAAAATGGTGGTATGATGAAACGTGGGGGGCAATGTGAAAATGTGAAACTCCGAATGGGTGACTACCACCTCAAAATGCACATGTTTTCTATTAAAATGGGTGGTTGCGATGTAGTTTTGGGGGAATAATGGCTACGAACTTTGGTTATTGTCACTATGGATTTCAAGGACCTATACATCAACTTTAGTAAGGAAGGGAACAAACATAATCTAAAGGAGCTAATATTAGGTTCTCCTGAAATTATCACCTTGTACCATATGGAGAACTTATAAAAAAAATGCTACGTAGGTATTATTGCACAATTCAATGACATACAAGTTGTGGACACATTCCCATAGGACATTTACCCCGGCTTGTAGTTGGTTCTCTCTTAACACCAATAGGCTTCAAAACACCCAAGAATTTACCATTGGCCTATGGGGAGCATGACCATGATATTCCACTAATTATAGGAATTTAACCCCCTAATGTATGCCCTTATAGACACCCTTTTGTACAAAAAATTGAAATAGAAAAGATCATTGAATAATTATTGGAGACTGGCATCATTCCTCACTGGTGGTCATGGTATTAAAAAAGGAAGGCACTTGGTGCATGTGTCCATATTTTCAAGCTCTCAATAAGTTAACTATCAAGGATAAATTTATTATCTTTGTTATTGATAATCTCTTAGATGAGCTTCATGGACCCAGTTTTTCACTAAATTGGACCTTCACTTAGGATACCACCAAATACAGATGAAACAAGCAGACATCCCTAAGACAATGTTTTGTACCCATGAAGGTCATTATGAGTTTTGATGACTTTTGGACTTTGCAATGTTGCATCCACTTTTCAGAGCCTCACGAACAATATTTTTAAGCCTTTCCTCTACAATTTTGTATTGGTCTTCTTTGATAATATCTTGATCTACAACACAACATAGGAATGCCACCTGGCGATCATACCTTGCAATTATTAAGGGACCACCAATTATTTTTGAAGTGTTCCAAATGTCCTTTTGGGTTTTTTAAGTTTGAATAGTTGAGTCACATTGTGAGTTAGGTAAGAGTACACGTGGACACAAAGAAAGTGGCGGCTATGCAAGAATGGCCATGCCCCAAGACCCTAAGGGGATTACGTGGGTTGCTAGGACTTAAGGGATACTACAAAAAGTTCACGAAAAATTATGGCAAATTGTAGCTCCTTTAAGTTCCTTGCTAAAAAATGATACCTTTGTCTGGAGTGACGAAGATAAGCAGGCCTTCTCAACCTTGAAAGAGGCCATGTGCACTACTCCAATATTAGCGATGCCTGATTTCACTAATGATTTTGTCTTAGAATGTGACGCCTTTGGAGGAGGTCTTGGAGTAGCACCAATGCAATAAGGACACACTTTGGCCTTCACCAATAAGCAATTATGCGATCCCAATTTGGGAAAGTCTACATATGAAAAAGAGACGATTTCCATCCTTCATGCAACTAAGGCTTGGTGCCCATATCTAATAGGGAGGTTTTTCTAGATCAAGATTGACCATCATAGTTTAAAATATTTCCTTGTGTGAGGAACCTTGAACAATTAAATGATGAAAATGCACGATATATCAGAAATAGAAGAACACAGAAGAGATTTATTGATCGCAAGCCACTTCGAGGGGGAAACCTCCTTTGAGCAAGATCAATACAAATAACTCATGGATGCCTTGCTTGGCTTCAAAACGTACTTATATACTGAGTATATGCGTCCAATAATATGGATCAATACCATGGAACATATAATGCTATGGGACAACTTACAAAGCATATGCGTCCAACAGCAATATACTAACAAAGTAAAGAGAAGGGTTGACATAGGTTCCTAACATCCCCTCCCATTTAGAAAAAGCTTTGTCCTCAAAGCTTTAGATGTGGAAATTATTGCTGAATTTGAAGGAGTGGTTCCCATGTGGCATCCTCTGGTTGCATTCTGTGCCACTGAATAAATCCTGTGAAGTTGATGAGTGCACCTATTGAGGATGGCCTCCGACTCCAAAAGGATGGATCATTCATTATCTAGTTTTGGTAAAATAGTTTGTCCTCTGATGTTGGTGCCAAGAAATTTATTTAGACAAGAGTCATGAAATACTAGATGAATGTGTGAAGAAGGAGGAAGTTCCAATTTATAAGCAATAGACCCAATCTTCTGAAGAACCTTATATGGCCCATATAAATTTGGAGCGATATTATGATGCCCTTTGAGTTTCAGGGAGGATTGCTTGTAAGGCTGTAGACGAAGAAAAACCATATCACCTGCTTGAAAAGTGCTCTCAGAACGGTGCTGATCGGCTTGTTGCTTCATTCGATTTCTTGCCATGTGAATATTGTCCTGCAAAATGCGAAGAATATGATCGCTATTTCGAAGAGCTGTGTCAACTTCCTGAACTGGTGAACTGCTGGGGGTGTATGGAAGAAGAACTGGTGGTTCATGACCATAGACTAATTCATATGGAGTCATTTTAGATGCAGTGTGGTAGGAACTATTGTACCACCATTCAGAGAGAGGGAGCCACTTTTCCCACTGATGTTGTTGTTCGGAGGTGAAGCAACAAAGCTAAGTTTCAAAAAATTTATTGATAATCTTAGTCTGACCATTTGTTTGTGGGTGATACCCTGAACTCATATTCAGTTTGGTGCCAGTGTGGCGAAATAGTTCTATTAAAAATGACTGGTGAAAGTTGCATCGCAATCCGAGACAGTGGAAGAAGGGATTCCCTGAAGACGGAAGATCTGGTCTAGGAAAATTTGTGCGACTGAGGAGGTGGTATAGGGATGGGTGAGGGAAAAAAAATGAATATATTTAGAGAGGCGATCAACTACAACCAGAATCACTGTCTTCCCTCCATATTTAGGGAGCCATTCAATGAAATCCATGGAAATATCTGTCCAAATCCGTGTAGGGATGGGCAAGGGTTCGAGCAATCCTGGAAGGAGTGTTGTTTCACCCTTGTTGCACTGGAAGGTATCACAATCAACCACCATCTGTTGAATTGTACTTTTCATTCCCCGCCAAAAGAAGTTATGCCATGCCTGCTCATACGTTTTGAGGAACCCAGAGTGCCGGATCGATGGAGAAGCATGGAGTTCATAGAAGACATCCGTTTGAATATCTGTGCTCTGGGGACGCACCAGACGACCCTTATATCTTAGGGAAGCACCATCCCAAGAGTAATGCTGTACAACATAAGGGTTGTTGGTCAACCGTTGGATGATTTGAGGTAATGAGGAGTCATTGAAATAACCCTGCTGAATAGATTGCAACCAATTTGGAACAGGAATAGAAATAGCTGAAAGAGAAACTTGGTCATCAAATGTGCGAGAAAGAGCATCCACCACAAGATTGTCCTTACCCTTCTTGTAAGTGATCTCATAGTCATAACCCATGAGTTTTCTAACCCATTTATGTTGTGCTGGGGAGGAGACCCGTTGTTCCAGGAAATATTTCAGACTCTGGTGAGCAGTCTTGATGGAGAAATGATTCCCTAATAGGTATGGCCTCCACTTCTGTACTGCATGCAAAATAGCCATCATTTCCTTCTCATATGTAGAGGCGGATACATTATTACTAGAAAGGGCTCTCGAAGGTGTCAATCTCACTGGTTCAACAAAGACACCTGAATATCTATCCAAAATTTGTTGTAGATCCAAAGGAGTAGTGGAGACCGCTGATGGGTGCATCTGAATGGAATGGAGCTGAGTGATGACACCATGTGAATTCTTCTTAAGGATATTTTCCATGCGGTGCGAATTGATGATGCTGAGAGACCCTGGTTGTAAGCCCGTCAATGTGTGTTTTTTCCCATTGACTGAAAACTGCATCCAAAGTTTAGCAAAATCTCATAATATGGGGCCAAGTGTGCGTAACCATTGAGTGCCCAAAATCACATCACATCCTCCTAAAGACAAGGCAAACATGTCGGAGCACATGTTATAATATCCCATAGAGATATGCACATTGCGACACTTCCCATTGCAAGGTAAGGTGCCCCCATTGGAAATCATGAATTCAAAGGTGGAGCAAGGATGGACAAAAAAATCAACCTGTTTGGCGATCCGAGGGTCAATGAAGTTATGAGTGCTACCAGAATCAATGAGTATTGTAAGAGGGAGATTCTTGAAGTAACCCCTGACCCGCATTGTTTGTGGGGTGGTGACTCCGGTTAAAGCATGGAGAGATATCTTTGGGTGGTCGTCCTGAGACGGAGGTTCAACATGGGGCTGTTGAATGTCGACCTCATCATTTATGGTATCTGGAGCTTCTTCACCAATTTCAGAGGCAGGCGAAGAATTGACATCCAAGAGATAGATCTTTTGCTCAACACATCTATGTCCCCGAGTGAATTTCTCATCACAATTATAACAAATCCATTTTTCTCTATGTGCCCTTATCTCTACTTCAGACAAAATATTGAAAGGAATTGGTCGAGGAGCTAGCGTGATGGGAGGTCATTGGGAAACCATATTTCTAAATAGAACAAATGTGGATTTGGAGTGTTTTTGGGTTGCGATCTTGTCCTCTGCCAACTTAGCCAACCCTAGGAATTCCTTCATTGTGCTGGGACAAAACATTTTAACCTCAGATCGGATTGCATCTTTCAGACCACTGACAAAACAACTCCTGTAGAATTCATCAGACCATCCTTCTGTGCGATTGGCTAGTTTCTCAAATTCGGTATGATACTCTCTCACAGTTCCAATTTAACGAAGTTTAGTGAGTGCTCCTGTGAAGTCATTAAAAGCACTAGGACCAAATCGTTGCAAAAGGAGTTGGAAAAAATATTTTCATTTTGGCTCTGCATGAACCTTGATGTACCAACATAACCATTGAAGGGTTTCATGTTCCAAATGAAAGGATGCAAGTGGAACTTTGTTGACATCAAAAGTATTATGCAGAATGAAATATTGTTCTTCCCGGAATATGTTGGCTATCAAATCACCTTCTTTAGGTTTCCAGTGTAGACCCAGGTACTTCACGGTTCAAGGAACCAACAAAACCCCAATTCACTGGCCCTTTCGGCAACAGGCTGCGCATAGCCTGAGGTCTCACCCGAGGCGAAGCTGGAGGGGGTGGTTGCGGAATCAAGTTTCCACAACCGGGTGATGTGATGGGGGGAAAGCTAATAAGCAACGCAATGCCTTGCAGGTTGCACGGATAGATAACTATGCGAACCTTCTGTTCCACGTCGGATACTTCAACATGCAACTACGCTTGCGCACTTGCGCCTTCAACGCGCAACTGTGCTCGCACCTCCAATGACTGTGTGATACAGGATACCTTTGCGTTACGACAGTAAGCTATCAAGAGCTTACCTCGCAGCAACCTTCAATGACTCGACGCATCCATGAGACTGCGCGTCCTTGCCAGGATGTTCAATTCTAACCATTCTACTTAACGTCCTTTATCCCTTTACTCCTTTCAAGTTCTTAGCAGTAAATTGTGGATGGTTTTAATAACATACGTTACTGCGTGCTCCAACGCTGCGCTTAAACTCAGTGTTCACTACTTGACCAATAGATAGATTCATACATTCCAATCGACAGATTCATACATGTTGAATACTTAACATTCCTCTGCGCATGCATTACTTAACCTATTATTCCCATTCTCTGCGGCGAATACATATAAAAGCAATCACATAACATAAGTTTCCAGCATTAAACATACATACCAAGCAATTAAACAATCATAAAAACACATTGGTCACACAACACAGAATTTAACGTGGTTCAACCCCCGGATGGAGCCTATGTCCACAAGAACAGTTGTTAATATTACTCTTAATGGGAAGGGTACAACTGTTCTGCGCACTCAGCTACAGAGCCTTTACAATGGATTTTCTAAGCTTAAGATTCTACAATAATTGACACTTAACCAAAATGAAGAGTTCAACAACCCAACCAAAAACCCTTTCCCATATAAAATCACGCCTATTTATAGATTATGCCCGTAGGCATATCTTTACAATTCGTAAGCAAAAACACTTAGGTCTACAAAACTGGCGTGGCTAACTACCACCCTAGCTGTCGCCATCGACAGCTTACTCTGCGTGCTCCAAGCCATCCAGCTAGACCACTCGTGGTTCACACACTTCTCTAACAGCCGTAGTCCTCCAAGCGGTTACAACTGCATCATGGCCTGTCCCTTTCCACTCCTTCGCTTGCCTGTCGCCATCGACGTCGTGGCCTACCTTCTCAACTGCTTGCCGCCACATGTTTGAACAGGTCACTTTCATCTATCATCCACCTATTCCTTACCCAAACTAGGTCATATCCTCGTCTGACCTTTACCCATGTTTTTCCCAAAAATAGCTTGTGCGCTACCATGCGCATCGTCTTGCTGCGCGACTGTGCCTTAGTCATTGCCATCGCACGACACGTGCAAAACCTCAAATTGTTCGTCGCCTGCCACCGTGCGCAATGCTCTTTCACCAAAACTGCTTTCTCTTCTTGCCATAGCGCGCAATGCGCAATTATCAAAATTGCCTTTTCTTCCTGCCGTAGCGCGCTACGCGCGATTTTCCATACTTGTATATTTTTCCAACCCACTTGGGCCTCGCTCAACAGGCCCCTAACACTCACCTGTGGCTCGTCCCGAGCCACTTCCACCTGCGGACCTTGGTGCTGCGTCTTTCATTGTCCCAAGCTTTACTGTGAAGATTTGCAGAGTTTGTTGCAACTCCGCAACTACGTTCTTGGCTTTTTGTTCGAACCCTTGAAGCGTCTCCAGAGTATCCCGTGAGACCTTCTCCTGAGCCACTTGTTCCTGCATAGTGCCTTCTGCCGACTGAAGTTCTATGAACTTCGCATTGAATTGCTGCATTAATTCGAGGCCTTCTTGCTCAATAGGCTGCAACCTGTCTTATGCGGCAGCCTCTTTCTCCCTTAGTGTTGCCAGCTCTTTCTGTATATCCTTGACCTCATTAAATATCTGCACTTTCTCTCTCACCGGTGCATTCCTCATATGTATACTTGCAGCATCTACCTGCTGCTGCTTCTGTTCTACTTCTGCCCTTACCTGCTGTAGCGCAGGATCTTCGTTCAACCCAGTTATTGCTGTAGTTATCCGCTCAAGTAAGTCTTGGCATTTCATCACTTCTGACGAAATGCCATCCATGGTTACTTTGATGTCCTCGGCTGGAGCTGGGCACTGATCTGATGGAATGACAGGGTGTTGAGCCTCCAGCTCTGTGATTTTGCCTTTATACGTGGTTTCCATTTCCATTTTATCAGCAATAAGGGACTCTACTTTGGCCCCAATTTTCTTTATTGTGTCCTCTATGTCATCTTCTTCCTCGCATTCTTCTATGTGTGCACACACAGCTGAAATGGTTTCCTTAAGCTTCTGGCCCTTTTCCTTGGCTGCACTCAATTCTTGCTTGGTGTTATCTGATTACTACCTTAACTGATTGATGCCTTCAGTTAACTGCGCACACTTATCATATGCGGCGATGCCTCTCTCACGAATTTCTTCTGCAACTTTGATGTGCAACTCATTCAGGTCCTCCAGGGGTAAGGCCCCAATGTTCAGGTCGAGGCACCCAGTCTTTAGTGCCTCCTTAACCATTTCATTTGGGTAAATCAGGTAGCTAGGTTCAAGGTTCAAGATGCACGGATACTTACTTCCGGTAACAGGTGGTCTTCTTTGCGCGCTTGGCTCTGCTGATTTCCCGTTAATACTTGAACCTGATTGCCCCAATCCCATATGGGCTACCAATGTCTTGACCTGCTCCACAGCTTGGATTATGGTCAACTGCAGTTGTTCTTGCTTGGCTTCGTTCTCAGCGCGAGCCTCTTCCCATGCTTCCTGCACTTTGGTTGCAATGGTCTCGCAATCATTGTGATGTAGTTACGGCCCGAGCTCGGGTTTTTCGGCCTTTCTTTTTGTGCGTCGGCCCTGTGTTTGCGAGGGGCCTTCAGTGGCCTTTCTCTTTGCTGTCAATGAAGCGCAATGTTGACTCTTCGCGTCATCCTTTTCTTCCACAATGGACGTTCCAGCTGGTAGTCCGCCCTTCTTTCCCTTCTTTGTTGTTGTTTCTTCTTTGTCTTCCTGATCTGTTTTTGTGTCTTCCTCATTAGTGTCTTTTACATTGATCTTCTCCCGAAGAGGTTCTACGTTATGCTCGTAGTCAGAAGCATCATCGCGTGAAGCGGGGACTCTCCATTCGGGCTCCCATAGCTCCATCATTCCCTTGATCGCCTCATCTAATCGGTAAAAGCCTGGATACCATAAATCCTGCTCCATTATGTCACCTCTTGGCTGAATGAATGTTTGGTGTCTTTTTGCTTGAAACCTCATGATGCAGGTGTATTCATTAGCTAGTGTTTTGGAAATGCCCGGTGTTGCCATAATTGCTTTGCGCAACTGGTGATAGTAAACATAAAACACTTCATCCGTTTGCCATTGCCTAGACGCCTTTGGGCTTGCCCATAGATTGGAAAAGCACGCTCCTTGACTTTGTCCAATTAAAGTGGCAGCTCCTTGGTAATTCTCTGGCTCTTTCTAGCCTACAAGGGCTATCAACACTAGCAACCAACTAAAGTGGAACGCTGTTCCATCATCTTGGGTATCCTGAACATCTGCCAGGAACTCGTTCAATAAGAACTGGCACCAATTGTAAGATTTTCTGCGCAATACATTAGCGGCTACCCTGATTGCGACCGCAAGTACTTCAGGTGGTCTACACTTGCGCAACAGATTTCTTGCAAGCAACCGGGTCGTAAACTGTGTGGTGTGATCATTGATGTCGACTGTTGGGAACCCTCATCCCTGGCGCGCTACGCCGAACTCTTTTGCTACTTCAATGCTAATAAATCTATCCTGCAACTTCTTTATGGGTTAGCAGGGTCCTCTCCCCTCTTGTTCAATCCGATGATGTGATGAATTAGGTCGATACTGATGTCAATGCGCGTGTCCAGCCATAGAAATCCTTCATGCACGCAAGTGAGCAGTGTGCGCGCTACGGCGGAAAACTCAGCGCTCTTGGTGAAGTAAGGAATTTGCAATAAATTTAACAAGCCTGATGACTGGATGGCCCTTAGCCATTCTTGAATTTCCAGCCTGCCGGTTCCAGTCTGTGCGTCCTTGACCCAATTGATATAGGCATCCGGCCTAAACTGTGGGTAAATTTTCGATGTTACCAGTGTATTCTCCAGTAAATCTTGGTCATCCAGCTTGCAGCCTGGTACGCCACCCATCAGATTCTCCTCAATCTTAACCTTGGTAGAGATATCGGGTAGCGGGATTTCATCTTTGAAGTTATTTTCTATGTTTATTGGTGGGGCATCGAGCTTCCTTGGGGGAATGTAGTCGGGCACTGGATAAAATGGCAGAACTTGAGCCGAAGCTGTCTGCTATAATGGCACTTCAGAGCCCCCCTTCTTTGGAGCTGCTGTCTCTTTTCCCTTGCTGCTTCCTGTAGCCTGCCGTACTGAAATTCTGGACGAGCTTGGTTTCATCGCCGTCATTGCTGTTGGAATCCCTGCTTGCTTAAATAAACAAGAAAGATCTGCTAACTCAACCGAGTCTCATACAATGCTCTGGTCGCTCGACTCTCGACTAGTTCAAACACTTCGTAAAAGTGGTTAAGTGGCCAAGCGAGGTCTATTTATAGTCACTGCTGGTCCGCTACATGGCCTTCCACAGTGCCCGAGGCCCTTAAAGCCATCTTGATTTCCAATTCGTGCGTATTATCTTGGGCCTGTCAGCCGATCCTTCTCGTGATGCGAACGCTGTTTCCTTAAATTCCCAACGGTTTCCTTTCAAGCCAGCTTGTCAAATCCGTTGAAGCCGCGTTAATGGCTTAGCCTACCATCCGGATTTCGGTATGAACTGGTCACTTCGGTCTTTAATGGGTTCCAAATTGTCCCATCTGCCTTCAAATTGTGAGTTACCCTATTGCTGCCAATTTGGTTAACGACCCACTAACCGACTGACAGATGTCATAGTAACGGTTTCTGTTATAGTGCGCTGGCAGTCTAATTGGATGTTTGGTACAGGACGCGCACTGGGTGTTATCTTCTGTACGATTGTCATTCCACCTTTTCTGTGCGACGTGCTTCTGGACTTGCTCTGCGTGTCCACTCTTCTCTTGCCTTTTATTTTTATTTTTTTTCGCGCGCAACTTCAGCAATGTTGCGTGGTACACTTCCCCCGATCATATAGGATTTTGCGCAGCCAGACTATCGTGGTAAAGCTTTAGTCTGCTACCATTTATCAAAATTGGTAAAGTATCTCTGGATAATGTAGCTAACTGGACTGCGCCACCGTTAGTAACATGCATTACAGTATATGGGACAAGCCAATGCATCTTAAATTTTCCAGGAAATTTCATGAATTTGCTATCATACAGGAGGATTAGATCACCTACCTGAAAGTTCTTGTTCTTGATGTGGCGATCATGCTAAGCTTTTTCGCACTCTTTCTGGACTTGTTGGTGGAAGCCTACGACGAAGCGATCTTCCTCTAGCCCAACCAAGTGTAGGAGTCTTTCTTCGAGTGCTGCGCGATCGGCCATGCCTGTAAACGCTGCTATTCTCAAGCTGGGAACAATGTACTCCATCGGCATTATTGCTTCTTGTCCATAGGCCAACCTGAAAGGTGTATGGGCAGTTAGTTTCTTGCAGGTAGTCCTGTATGCCCATAGTACAGATGGGATGCGCAGCTTCCAATCGTCCCGATTGACGTTACATATCTTCGTTAGCGCATTCTCCAACACTTTGTTAAATGCTTCAACAGTTCCATTCACCTGTGGATGATAAGGCGTGCTGCGCTGATGATGAACGTGGAACTCTTCGGTTAAAGCCTCAGTGGTCTTATTCAGAACATGAGTGCCTTGATCACTCATCAATATCTTCGGGCATCTGAACCTTATAAGAATATTCTCATCTATAAACTCTGCGGCTGTAGCTGCGCTATAGTCTTTGACTGGATTTGCTTCTTCCCATCTAGTGAGGTAATCGATAGTAGTAATGATATACCTCGCACCAGTTCTTTTACCTGGTGGGTTAATAGGACCCACAAAATCAATGGCCCACTTCTCAAATGCCTACAATGTCAGCTGTGGATTTAATGGCATTTCATCTCTGCGTGACGGCTTCCCTGTTCTTTGACAGACATCGCAATTCTGGCAGTGTTCCTTCGAATCTTTATGAATTGCAGGCCACCATAGCCCTGCGTGCAATATCTTCTGCATAGTAGCTCTTCCTGCATAATGGCCTCCTACGACTCCTGAGTGCGCATCAGCTAGTATAAACGGTTTCTCATGCTCTAGCACATCAGCTAGTATAAACGGTTTCTCATGCTCTAGCACACATCTGCGCAATACTTCATCCGGTCCCAGTTTGTATAGTTGACTTGCAATTATAGTGAAGTCTGCCGCGTGCACTACCAGCTGCTTCTTCTGTTGCGTAGTGAACTCTGCGGGTGTGAATCCAGTGGTCAAAAAACAATGATGTCCTGGTAGTACTCATCTGCAACTTGTATGGCGAACAACTGGGCATCAGGCAGATTGTCCTCCAAATTTGTAGGCTCTTCTCTTGACTCGATTCTTAAGAGATGATCAGGTCCCAAGTTCAATCTGCCTGGCTTAACAACAATCTCAAAGTCGTACTCCTAAAAGAGTAGTAACCATCTGCAAATGCGCCCCCCTAACATTTGCTTATTAACAAGGTATTTCAATGCAGAATGGTCAGTGAACATGGAGAAGTGCGCACCAAGCAGATAGTGCCTAAACTTTTGCAGCGCATATACCATTGCAAGTCCTTCTCTTTTAGTAGTAGTATAGTTCTTCTCAGCGGATGATAACTTTCTATTGGAAAAGGCAATGGGATGATCAATGCCTCCCTCTCCTGGTTGTGCAAGAACAATACCCAAGGCTATGCGTGATGCGTCCAGATGGACGTGAAAAGGCTTCTCCCAGTTTGGGAAAACTAGGATTGATGAAGTGACCATTTTCTCCTTCAATGTGTCGAAGCCTTTCTCACAATCCTCATTCCAAATGAATGGTACATCTTTCTTCAACAGTTTTTCCATAGCTGCGGTTATCTACGCATATCCTTTTATGAACTTCCTGTAGTAACTGGTATGCCCCAGTGTAGTGCGCAATTGCTTAATTGAATTGGGTGTAGGCAAGTTTACAATGACTGCGATCTTAGCAGGGTCTACCATCAAGCCCTGTTTGCATACAATGTGTCCCAACAAGACTCCATAGGGTACACAGAAGACACACTTCTTCAAGTTTAATGAAATTTGGTGCTTTCTGCATTTTTCCAGCATCATCCTGAGGTTTGCAGCATGGTTCTTTAATAGATCGAAAATGGTCCAATCATCAAAGTAAACCTCTAGAAACTTATGTATAAAATCCTTAAATGCTGCGATGACCACTCTAGAGAATGTGGTGGGTGCATTCTTCAGACCAAAGGGCATCACTGTGTATTGGAATGACCCCCATTCTGTAGCAAAAGTCGTCTTGTGCCTATTTGCGTAATCAATCCTAATCTGATGGTAACCAGAGAATCCATCAGTAAAAGAATAGGCCTCATTCCCTCCAACATTATCTAGCACTTCATCTGTAAAAGGTGTAGGGAATGGGTCATGCATTGAAGCATCGTTGAGTTTTCTGAGATCCACACAAATTCTGAGCTCGCCCTTTGTTTTCTTGTCTTGGATAACCATCGGGCTTATCCATTCAGATTCTTCAACTGGCTCAATGATCCCTGCATCTAGCATCTTATCGAGTTCTTCCCTAACTCGTTCTTTATAGCATGGGTTCAGTCTGTATGGTCTTTGTTTCACAGGTTTCGTGCCAGGCTTAAGAGGAATTTTCATCACTCCTAAGTCTCCCAAGATACCTTTCATCTCTGTGAACTTGGTCGGGAATAGTTCTTGATATTCCTGTAATATACCCGCGACCTCTTCAACTGTATCTTTGTCCCAATAATATTCAATAGCTGCGAACCTTGGCGCTTCGTTGGTGCCAATGTTCACTTTCCTTGTTTTCACGGGTCCACTAATGTCTGGAATTTCCAGTGGAGGTCCTTCTACCTCGCGCGATCCCTCTGACTCAGGTATCCGTATGTTGCACGGGTCCTCCTCATCACTATCTGCTGTATCCTTGGTTTCTCCATCCATGTGATAGAAATCAAGAGCATGTTCTAGCTGCTCTTCCCATTTAGGTTGTAGGCGCTCAGGTATGCAGTCTGTGCCGAAGAATTCTTCTAGAGTCATGTTTCCTTGTGTACAATCTGGACTGAATATTTTTTTCTTAATAACCTGCAGCGCGTCATTGATACTTGGATGCTCGTCTTCGAAGCTGAAATCCTGCTGGAAGGTCGCAGTGAGGCCCGACCAGTCCGCTGTGCCTCTGCGCAACTTCAGGTCTAGGTACCATTTCTTTGGAATCGGTTCTTCTAACGTGTGCACAAATAGATGTACCCATTCTGTCTGTGGTCTTTCCTTCCATGCTCCTGAACAGACCCGAATATGCTCTCTTGGATCCGTCTATCCATTATATTTCTCAAAGGATAGGGTAACCTTATCAGCAAACCTGATTTGCATCTTAATTCTACACTGATCCCATGTTGTTAGTATCTTCTTATGCGCAGCCCATCATCTGGCAAGTATGCTGCGCAATGCCATGTCTAGAGATGAGACACGGTGTTCATCTGGAATTGCTGCAGTATATTCTTTGATAAAACAATACACATTAGATAAACCATCAAAGGTAGGGATTGGAGTTACCTCTTTCCCAATCCAACGGAGAGACTTCGTGATCCGTGTGCATTTCTTGGCAGATACTTCATGTAACCTGCTTTTCTAGTTTTCTAGTCCTGCATCGGAATCTGAAAGGAAAGAGCTATCACAGCGCCAACTGAGTGTGCCATCTGCGGTTGGATTAACATAGTCAACAGTATTAGTTGTCATCTTGTAAATACGGTCCAAGTCTTGAGCTCTGGATTCCTCTTGAATCGGTTCAACATACCGCTCGCCCTGCGAAGGGTCTAATGGCGCGATGACCCTGATATCATTACCTTCAAATATCATTTTCATGGTCTTTAAGTCAATAATGGCAGAATTTGTCATTGCCCAATCGATACCCAGCAGTGCCGGATAAGGATGGCTGTCATCCATGATTTCAATTACTTCAAAATCGGCATAGCTACGCACTCCATCAATGTCAACAATGGTGTTGGGTAACCTTCCCAAAGGTATAACTATCCCTTGGTTATCCATCCTCAACTGTAGAGGTTACCACTGTAACTTGGGTTTACCCATCTGATGCCATGTCTGTTTGGTCAAGACATTTACCTCGGATCCAAGATCGAGAATGATCTTATCCATCTCATAATCCCCAATGTGTGCAGTGAGTCTCATTTCCCTTCCTGTTCTCTTAGGACTCCTAATATTGTGGACTGCGCCATTGGCAGCCCCCTTGTCATTGTTTGGCTTATACTGCCTTAGTAGATTTTCAAATTCCATAAAAGCATCTGCGCTCTTTAGTAATTTCATGCAGCTGCGTAAGAACTGCACAACAGAGGTCCCTGCATCTGTTGCGGCATTTGTTTGATCTTGCGCCGTTGGCATATTCTCTCTTTGTGGTACTTCACTGCGCAACTGTGTTCTGGGGGAGCCAGGTGGCGGTGCCCTGAACATGTCTCATGCTTCCTCAAAGGCTCCCTTATTTTTCTATAAATCCAGACCCGATGCTTCCCTAGGAGCTTTCCTAATCCATACCGGCTCTCCAAGATTCTGTCTAGGGTCGCGCATTCCGGAGGTCAAAGCTTCTGCGCCTCCGTCCCTTCCTTTATCTGCGGCACTGCGCGTTACCATGTTTACACTTGGATCCGCAGTTCTACTCTCTGCTGCAATCAACTGAATATTGGGATTTGGTGGTTTTGTCCTTCTTCTCTTCTGCATTTCTACCTCAAGCACAGGGCAGTATTCAATAACATGCTCAAATGATTTAAAATAATTGCACGTAGTGCATGGGTTGGTACAATCTCTAGAAACGTGACCTGGCTAGCCACAGTTGTAACAGATTACCTGGCTACAGCCTCTTCCTTGCACCGGGCCGACATTTCTTCCTTTCCCGCGGTATCCACCACCACGGCCTCTTTATCCCCCTTGATCATATTGGGTATTTTCTTGTTTTCGCTGAGTTTCCTCTTGAATGCGATACATCCCAGCACCTCGCATTGCTTCCATATCGCGCTTTCTTTCATTCATGAGCTCATATGCGCGGAAATTGGATTCATCATATCCAACTAATTTACAGAAATTGCAATATAGGCTTTTAGGCGTGTTTACGTATTTCTGTATTAGATAATAGTATTCAGGCCTGTTTCCTCTGGTTCTGCAGATTTCACACCACGGTGCCTGATTGTGGTTCATATTGATTGGGTTTGGCGCGCCACTGGAAAGATAGTCCTGAAATAGAGGGCAATGTTCTCTTGTATGGACTTCTCCTTTGCATCCAGTGCACCAAACTTCACGTCTGTGTTCATATTTTTGTTCTTTCTCGTTTTTCATACCCTATAATTCTAACGTTAGCATAGTCAACTGGTTCTGAATCTGTGACATCCCAGCGTTAGTCTCAACAATTGGTAAAGCCTCTAGCTGCATTACGATCTCTAAGGCCTCTGCCTGCGACGCAAGCTTCTGCTACATCAATGGTTGTCTGATGTGAGGCAACAATGCAGTGATGAACCATTCCTTGTGCTGTTGTGGAGCTATCACGAAACTAACTTGGTCTAACAATGTTTTAAATTTTTGGTCAAATTCCCAGACCGATTCAGTAGGCTTCTGTTTGATTTCCTTTAATTCCGTTATGCACCGCGATTCTGACTTTGGCTTCTTAAACTCTGCGACCAGTGCAACCTGAATTTCTGTTAGGGTTCTCGGCTGTGCCTGAGAATATTTTATAAACCAATGTAACGCGTGGTCTCTGAAAGTAGTGATGAGATGCGCTCTTTTCACAGCATCATCCTGGATTTGCTTTAAACTCCATACGGCTTCACATAGAAACCAGTGCTGCTCAGGGTATTCTAGACCCGTTCCTTTGAATATCGGCAGTTTTATATCGTTATCTGTCATTCTCCTCCCTGGTTGTGCACTACTCTGAGTAGTGCTGACTATCTGTGTGGAGAAAACAAAGGGAATATTCAGAATACTGGGAATCTGTGGACTGGGTTGCGCGACACTCGCAGCGGGTGGGTTTTGGTCTAAGGGTGGCGCGGTTTCTGAAATCGACGGATTCTGAGGTGTGATAGGATGAATAGTGGCTGATAGCGGTGCTGTCTGATTGTTAAGATCACATGGGAGTTCGGTATCTACGCGGAGTCTAGGTCCTACGGGATTCTTTTCTTTATTAAACTTATATCTCTTTCCACTTCTTAGATTATGTGTCTCTTTGTCAGAATCACTATAAATGCTATTGACCATGACAGATGTAAAAATATTATTGCATCCTTAAAACTCCTTTCTTAGCTAAAAGCATTTTAATATATAGACTGAGATTGTTTAAGAACTTACCTCTGAATCCCTCGAAGAAGTATGCTTCGGCTTGATTGTAGGACTTCAGTGTGTCTACAGCGAACTTGGTCACAAATCCTTCAAGTATACTATTGAACAAAAAGTTGACTGCTCATGACAATGGGCTGTCTATTGCTTTGAGCTGCGCTGTGAGCTCTGGGGTCCACTCGGTAGGTACTCCTCTTTGAAAACAAGTCTTCTTGAGTCGCGATATCCACACGTGTAGCCTCGTTTGGAAATGTAGCCCAAAAGATCTCGTGAATATCTCTCCAAAAATATCTGTTCAACCACTCTACATCGCTGAGACGTGGATGTCTGTTCTCTTTCTTCGCAAAATCTCTTTCAATCTTGTCACACCAATCCCAGATCTCTTTCTTTTCAGGATGCCAATTGTCTGATCCTTCCAGGAACTGGTATTCTTCTTCACACATTACTTTCCAACACTTTATCGCATCACTGGTCTTAGCCGAGCAACAGAACCATTTGTTGGCTATCGATCACCTTCTTGAGGTTTCCAGTGTAGACCCAGGTACTTCGCGGTTCAAAGAACCAACAAAACCCCAATTCATTGGCCCTTTCGGCAACAGGCTGCGCGCAGCCTGAGGTCTCACCCGAGGTGAAGCTGGAGGGGGTGGTTGCGGAGTCAAGTTTCCACAACCGAGTGATGCGATGGGGGGAAAGCTAATAAGCATCGCAACACCTTGTGGGTTGCACAAATATATAACTACGCGAACCTTCTGTTCCACGTTGGATACTTCAACGTGCAACTGCACTCGTGCACTTGCGCCTTTAGCGCACAACTGCGCTCGCGCACTTGCGCCTTCAGCGTGCAACTGCGCTCGCACCTCCAATGACTGTGCGATACAGGATACCTCTGTGTTACGATAGTAAGCTATCAAGAGCTTACCTCGCAGCTCGCGCACTTGCGCCTTCAACGCGCAATTGCGCTCGCACCTCCAATGATTGTGCGATACAGGATACCTCTGCGTTATGATAGTAAGCTATCAAGAGCTTACCTCACAACAAACTTCAATGACTCGGCGCATCCATGAGACTGCGTGTCCTTGCCAGGATGTTCAATTCTAACCATTCTACTTAACGTCCTTTATCCCTTTACTCCGTTCAAGTTCTTAT
The DNA here is from genome assembly GCA_027924585.1 of Larix kaempferi. Lineage (NCBI taxonomy): Eukaryota > Viridiplantae > Streptophyta > Pinopsida > Pinales > Pinaceae > Larix > Larix kaempferi. Next base: position 1,731,533 of record BSBM01000755.1, on the reverse strand, counting down.
CAGTAAATTGTGGATGGTTTTAATAACATACGTACTGCGCGCTCCAATGCTGCACTTAAAATCAGTGTTCACTACTTGACCAATAGATAGATTCATACATTCCAATCGACAGATTCATACATGTTGAATACTTAACATTCCTCTGTGCATGCATTACTTAACATATTATTCCCATTCTCTGCGGTGAATACATATAAAAGCAATCACATAACAGAAGTTTCCAGCATTAAACATACATACCAAGCAATTAAACAATCATAAAAACACATTGGTCACACAACACAAAATTTAATGTGGTTCACCCCCCGGATGGAGGCTACGTCCACAAGAAAGGTTGTTAATATTACTTTTAATGGGAAGGGTACAACCATTCTTAGTCTGCACACTCAGTTGCAGACTCTCTTCTCTCTCTGAGATAGGTCTCTGCGCACTCAATTGCAGAGCCTTTACAATGGCTTTTCTAAGCTTAAGATTCTACAATAATCAACACTTAACCAAAATGAAGAGTTCAACAACCCAACCAACAACCCTTTCCCATACAAAATCATGCATATTTATAGATTATGCCCGTAGGCATATCTTTACAATTCGTAAGCAAAAACACTTAGGTCTACAAAATCGGTGTGGCTAACTGCCACCCTAGCTGTCACCATCGAGAGCTTACTCCGCGTGCTCCAAACCGTCCAGCTAGACCACTCGTGGTTCACACGATTCTCTGACAGCCGCAGTCCTCCAAGCGGTTACAACTGCATCATGGCCTGTCCCTTTCCACTCCTTCGCCTGCCTGTTTCCATCGGCGTTGTGGCCTAGGTTCTCAACTGCTTTCCGCCACATGTTTGAACAGGTCGCTTTCATCTGTCATCCACCTATTACTTACCCAAACTAGGTCATATCCTCGTCTGACCTTTACCCATGTTTTGCCAAAAAATAGCTTGTGCGCTACCATGCGCATCGTCTTGCTGCGTGACCGTGCCTTAGTCATTGCCATCGCGCGACACGCGCAAAACCTCAAATTGTTCGTCGCTTGCCGCCGCGCGCAATGCGCTTTCACCAAAACTGCTTTCTCTTCCTGTTGCAGTGCGCAATGCGCAATTATCAAAATTTCCTTTTCTTCCTACCGCAACGCGCTACTCGTGATTTTCCTTACTTGTATATTTTTCCAACCCACTTGGGCCCCGCCCAACAGTATATCCATCAAGTCGGATTATCACCATTGAAGTGAGGAAAATCAAGCTTCGGTCCACGAAAAGTGTTGGAAGAAGAGAACCTAGTGTCTGCAGAAGACTTTGGCTGTCGTCTATTGTTCATGGCTGAAGGCTGAAGATGGAGGCCGAGAATTTTTTCATCCAGATCTTGAATTTTGGTCTTGAGGGCTGCAAGTTATTCCTCCATGTTTTTTGCTCCTGCGCGGGTGACAACCATAACTAGGATTTTTTTTTCGGTAATGGATAGAAAAACAAAAATAGAAACTTCTTTAGTAAGGGAAAATTTTTATTTGGGAAAACTATGATGGTTAATTGGGGTTTGACTAGGTTTTGGACACTTTCTAATTGACATGGAAGCAGAAAATGGGAATTTCAGAAGTGGGGTGAAAGAATGAGAAAATTTGTCAAAGAGGGACAAAGAAGCATCAATAGGAAATGAACACTGTAGCAAAATTTGAAAGCGATTGGGTGAAACTAGAAGAAGTTATGACAAACCCTAAAAATAGACAGATGTGGGATTTCTAGCTTCGAGAAGTGGAATTTGGGATAGGGTCCCCATGAATGAAATATGTAGAATGGGATTGCAGAGGTGTCAGTGATTTTTCAAGGGAAATAGAGTTAAAGCAAAGAAGATATGGCGAAAAAACAGTTTTTTTTTTCCAGAATGGATCTGCAACGGTTCTGGACAGATGCAATCTTCTATTTATCAACTGTCAATAGATATGGACCCCAGGTATGCGCGGATTCCTAAAGGTTCAGGGGATTCACTTGGCCACCAATGTTGTCTAATGACTTGTGTATTGGAGAAATACCCCTCACTCCACGGCTCAGGTAAAACTGATAACTGCTTTGCCACAAACGACAACTCTTGGTTTACCTCACAGGTGGGAACTAGTCAATCAGGTAGGGGTCGTTTCTCTTTTCGCTGGCAGGTCCTCTCAATGGGATAGCTACTTCAGAGTTCCTGTGATACTCCTCACAATGAGTTTTAGGGATATTCCCAAGTACTTCCCACAGTTAAGCAGATAGGGATTATTACCAGATCCAAACCTGCAATTGAAATGAACAATACAGATGCAAAAAAAAAAAGTTGGCACAAATTCCACCCAACGAGCCCAAGAAAGTGCTCTGATACCAGATGTGAGGAACCTCTAACAATTAAATGATGAAAATGCACGATATATAGGAAATAGAAGAACACATAAGAGATTTATTGATCGCGGGCCACTTCAAGGGGGAAATCTCCTTTGAAAGAGCTCAATACAAATAACTCATGGATGCCTTCATTGGCCTCAACATGTACTTATATACTAAGTCTATGCGTCCAATACTATGGATCAATGCCATTGAACATATAATACTATGGGACGACTTACAAAGCATATTCGTCCAACAACAATATATTAGCAAAGTAAAGATAATGGTTGACATGGGTTCCTAACACCTTGAACAATGGTTTTCATCACTAGAGTGGCATAAATTGGTTACTAAGATGTTGGGATATGACTATGAGAGCATATATAAGAAGGGTAGAGAAAATGTGGTGGTTGACGTGCTGTCTCATAAATTTGATGAGGAGGGCTCCCTATTTGCATTATCCTTACCAGTTATATGTTGGATCGAGGAAGCACATCAAGAATGGATGGTGAATGGCACCATATAAAGACTCATCCAGATGCTTCAGGATGACCAAACCATCCTACCAAATGTACATGGAACCAACATAAATTAAAGTATAAAGAGTGCAGTTTTTGGCACCAAACTCCGCCCTGAAACAAAGAATCTTAGAGGATTTGAATTCATCACCCACAATAGGTCACTTAGGATTTCATAAAACCTATGAAAGCATTAAGTGCTCATACTCTTGGGAAGGCATGAAAACATACATGCAAAAATTTGTTGCTACGTGTGACACTTGTCAACGACATACGGGAGAGACAATGAAGTCACTAGGAGCCTTGCAACCTCTCTCTATTCCAACCCATATATGGATTAATATCTCTATGGATTTAATAGTGGGGTTTCCTAGGGTCAGTAATAAATCATTCATCATGGTGGTAGTCGATCGCCTTACCAAATATGCTCACTTTTGTGCCTTATTAGATCCTTTTACACCACCAATTATTGGACAATTCTTCATGGATCATATATTTAAGTTACATGGCATGCCAAATTCCATTATATCCAGCTGAGACCCTACGTTCACAAGCATCTTTTGACAGGATCTATCTTAACTTTAGGACACCTAGTTAAAACTTAGCATGTCCTATTATCCTTAAACAAATGGTCAGCCAGAAGCGACCAATAAGTTCTTGGAAAACTATTTGATATGATTCGCTTAGAAAAGGATGCACCAATGGACACAATGGATTCACCTTACAAAATGGTAGTATAATACAAATTATCATGGAGCTACCAAAATGACACCATATGAAGCCATATATGGCCAAAATCCCTTGTCCACGGTTTCCTATTTACTGGGCACTTCCAAGGTTCGTGTACTGGAAAACACACTTCACACCACATAAGCTATTCTCCACAAACTTAAGGATAATTTGGTTATGGCTCAAAATAGAATGCAACAACAGGTAGATTAGAATTATTCATGGCATTTCTTTGTACAAGGGGATCAAGTGTTTCTTCATTTCCAACCTTATAAACAAACACCACTAAAAATAAAGCTCCACAAAAAGCTAGCCTTGAAGTTCTACAAACCCTACAAGATCATACAACATATTGGATAGGTGGCCTACAAGCTAATCTCTACTAGATCACTCCAAGGTTCATCGATCTTTCATTCATCCTTCCTAAAAAAGGTTGTGGGATCAAACACAAAGTGCAAACCAAGTTACTAAAACTTAACAAGGAAGGATCTATTTATATCCAACCAAAAGCAATATTGGATAACAAATTAGAGCATTCATTGCATAGGTGCATGGTCAAAGAAGTTTTGGTCCATTAGAAAAATATGAAACTAGAAGATACCACATGGGAACCAACAAACATCATGAAGCAATTTCCTCACCTTCAACCTTGAGGACAACTTTTATCTGAAAGGGGGAGGGCATGTTAGGGTCCAACCTAACCCCCCTACTTTTGGATACATATGATTTAGTCAATTAATATATGTGGCCATCTCCTTTGAATGCAATTGACTAGATAGTAGTTGATAATTAATTAATGTAAAAAAGGGTCTCTCCTTTAAATAAGGTCAACTAGATAGTTGGTATGCATTAATAATGGGATCGGAAGTGGTTATGGTTTTAGTTATGGGAAGCCTATTTAAAGAGCTAGGAGGCTATGGTTTTTTTTGTCGAGTATTATTGTATTTGGAGCTTGGCTCAAGTAAAAGGTCACCCAACCTTAAGAGGCAAGTGAACATTACTTTTTGTTGTATTATCATAATATAAAGGTTTATTTTTCATCGTCTCTTTTAGCTTTTCTTGTGTTCGGTTATTCCACACTGTAAAATTTGGTTTCTTGCATCATAAATATCTATATATTATGTGTTTTTTCTAAGTTTAAGGGTTAAGAACACTACAACTTTCAGTCACACCTCTCCATTGAGTTGATTTTTGGTCTCCAAAAGATTAGATGAAACCAATCCTTGAATGATTCAATGTGCCTTTTGTTTGCTTCTCTAGAACATGGCTCCTGAGTATAAGGTTGATGCTATCTCTAGCTCTAGCTCACCACTCTAGATTCTAGCTCTAGTTTTGGCTATGGCTTCAACTTTGGTACATAGCTCTACTAATTTTGGTAGTACATAAGTATTCTAATTGAATCTCTACTTTGATAAATCTCTAGATTCAAACTCTTTAGGTAGAATTCATTCCCATCTTTGGTGTGCAAGTTTCTTCCATTCTCAAAGTTGAAGATGACTTCCCTATGAAAGGAAGTGTGGTCTTCCCTATTTTTCTAGAATCAATTGCTTCCAACATGTAAATGATTCTCTAGTGCTTGCACATCATTCCATGTTTATAGCAATGCCAATTTGAATGACAATCTATGTGTGCAATCACAACACCTTATTTTTCCCAAAACAATTTCCAACTCTTTGAAATGTATGGCTCTATATGTTTTCTTTGTCAGCTATCATGGAGTTCCAAGAAAACTCCAAGGTGATTGATCTCCATGCATCTCCAAGACAGAACTTTTGTTGCAATGCGGAAGGAAACAATTGGATTGGGGTTTCCTTTGTTGTCAACGCTAACCTACTATCCTCCTCAATAATGATGTTGGCCTCCGATGTTGTTATAAATCCTTGGATAGTTTCTACTCCTTCAATTGGAGACATAGTGAGCTTTCATTTCCTTTGGACTTCACTCTCCACACTCTTCTCTTAACTATGCAATTTTTGAGGTGAATCTCTATATGAAGCCTCTAACACTGTTTCCCAATATCCATTTAACTTGCAATGGTGGTGGAAATTCTTGGTGCTGCATGGATGACTTGACATGATCCTCTTCTCCATGTGCCTCCAAGTTTGTTATTGTCTTGGGAAAGTATTCTTATCATTATTCCTTTGAAACATTCAGGCTTGTGACATGTGGTTTTATTATCCTAATAAGGGGCTTCAACATGGCCTTTCTTCCCATAGAAAGAACATGTCGTAGAATGCCAACAACTAGTAGTGCTATGGCCTTTCTTTCTACAACAATCACAAACAAGGGATGTATTACCTATTGCATACCTCTAGGTATTCTTCTTCTTGTTTTTTATTATTGGAATGTCACTTATTCTATGTGTTGGTATAGGCTAAGTCTTTTCACTTTCATCATCTCTACCCTTATGCATATGCCACAAGAAGGATGGAGTGGTAATATGATTCCATCTTCATTTGTTGCTACCCTTTATTTTGATGAGTAGGCTAAATATGTCATGTCTTTTACCTTTATAAATATAATCTTGGTGTTTTTCTCCATTTGTGTTTGTGGCACCAAAACCTAGGCCTTCATGCTTGACCCTTAGTTCAACTGCAATGGGGCTTATGATGCCTTGAATTCTTTTGTCTCTCCCTTAACCATCGTATCCTGTCTACCTTAGTAGTTTGGAACCAATGCCTCGAGTATGCTTTTCAAAATCACCAAAATGTTATTGGAAAATGTTTGAAGAAGGTGAACTTGACATGCTTTCCTCAATTATGGTGATATTTTTTACAATATGGATGGAAAGTTGCCTTGCCTCTTTGGTCTCTAACGCAACTAGTTGTAGCTTTTCCAATGCCTCCTCCTTCTCTACCAACTCTTGGTGCAATTGAGTCATCATTTGAGTGAAACTATCCTCTTGCATACTATCCATATAAATGATATTATCTCCCAATTGCACAAGCTCAACTGTGTGCTTGTCCCAATCTACCATAACCATAGTGAGGGAATCTTGGCGTTCAACAAATTGATTATTTGGAGATGACAATAGTTTTACATAGGTCTCAAGGTCTTTTTTCAATGATTCTATCCCCTGGTCAGACTTTTGTACCTTCTTCAAGTGCTTGTTCTCTTCTTGAATTTGCACATTGATGGCCTTTAAGTCTTCCAAACATTCTCTCATCTACTCTTTACCCATGTTGGGTTTGCTTTCTTTTCAAAATTTTGGTAGTTGTGTCACAATCAAGGATTCAATTGATATGATACCAATGTAATATGTAAATGAGAGACTTATGGTCCATTCACTTCACTGACATGGGTCCTTTGTGAGATTGAAATTTATTCTTTGTTCTCAATTTTATGTAGAGATTTCTATCTTCAAACTGGCTTACAATAATTTTTTGCTCAATGTGAGTATGAGTTCGACTTATCCTTCAAATTTCTTTATTCACTATTATTTAATAGGCATGTAAAGATGGTTTTGTTGTTATCTTTGCAATGACAACGCATACACCAATCCTTATAAAATAATTGCACCCTACCTGAGCTATAAGAAAAACAAACCTTTGATCTATAATATACCAATCAACAAACACAACTGCTTAGTTGATATTCAATTGATTGAAAGCACCAATTGACTCCCTCAGATGGACTACCAATTATCTAGTTTGTACTTGTCTTTTGTATGCTCTATCCAGGAGACAATATTCTCTTTATCACTTTGTAATTGGGACCCAAGATCAACCTCATGATATCTATTGCGTGCTCTATTTTATGCCTTACAACCTACCAACGTTCCTTATTCATAAATCACAATGCCATAGTCATAAAGAACATGAACGCCATGTTCAATAGTAATGTTACCTAGACTTATGGTATTTACATTTAAAATGCCGTAAATTGATTATTCCTCAATGTCGTTTATGCCTACCATATAACCCAACTCCAATCACATCACTTCACCAACAAAGACACAAATCAATACAACACACACATAAAGTATAGATGCTTCTCTAATGTCAATGTTACACAAACACACACACATGCACACACACACACACACATATATGCAACTTCAAGCCAACAATTACATGTCATTAATAAAGGAATGAGTTTGATTTTGTTTTCTCGCAAATATATGTGAAAGGAATAACAAATATAGACTTGTGGTGACTTCTAGACTCTATGTTAGAATGAAAATATTTTGTCTCCTTTATGCATAGGTTGTTGGTTTTTTGTTAGGAAAGATTCCATTAGAATGCATGAGACATATAACCCAAACATGGAGTGCATACAATCTCCCAAGCATTCCATAATCAACAAATGAGGTGAAACACTATTCCAACACATACATTTATTAACTCAATATGGGATTAAATGTGATGGCCAACAACTCTTTCATTGTAGCCCTTCATTTCCTCTAACTCAACCAATAATGACAATATAAATGTATCCAAGCAATGACCAACAATCTAAGCTTCACGAATAAAGAATGAATAACCCATTTATTGCCATGCAATTATTCCCAACATTTAGTGGAGTAGTCCTATGACTCTAAAATGTTTTCCCTTCACAAATAAATAACACATTGTTTGAAGTGGTTTATAAAGGGACAAAAATGCAATAACCATGCATTATAGTGGATAGATTAATGAAATAACACTATTATCATCTTCAAGATTGACCTAAATTGAAGGGGAGGGAAGTAGGTTGTACCTAACATAGAAATTTGAGGATGGGAGACTAAGTCCACCGCTAAATGATAGTCAATCACTACCATAAAGGTTGTACAACTATAATTACAAACCCACTGGACTCAAAGAAGAGTGAATTGCTACTTACAAAGAGTTGCAAATAGAATCTAGTTGAGAGAATGCAACAATTCTCTAATTGCAACCAATGATCTTTCATACACCATTAGATGGATGGTCTGGGGTAAATATGTTATGGTCATGAAAACAATCAACGACAAGTAATCTCAAGCGAGGTTAACTATATATGTAATAAGAGATCACCACAGCAAATAAAATCAATCACATAATTGACATAGATATTTTACCCTGGAAACCAAAATGGGAAAACCAACTTTAAATGGTTATTTAGTCTTCATTTTGATAATTTAATGTTACAATGCAACTCATGGCTCTATGGCCATTCAACACTTTACAATACCAAGCTCTTGTGCATCCTAACCTCTTGGACAACAAAAAGCCCTTTGTGGGTGCAATTACAAGAAAATATAGGTAGAGATGGGGTAATGGGAAGATCAAAAGGTTGAACTTTTCATTTCCCATTACTAACTCTTTCTCTTTGATTTTTATTTTTCTCATCGATTTATTTCTTATTTTCTCTCTTTTTTTCCTTTTCTTTTAATTTTTAAAATTTGTGTTGTGATTTTCTTTTTATTTTAACTTTCATTAATTGTCAAATTGCTTTGGTGTACTAAACTTTACAAATCATTTATCTTTTTCAAATCCTTTCAAATGAGTTAGATCATGAAATATAAATATAACAAAATATCAATATGGTATCAAACATCCAACTAAAACCTACACTAACATGCATATTATCTCAACTGTAAATTTGAAGTATTTAACAAACATAGAAGAAAGTCAACAATTGACTTTGTTTTTTGTTTGTTAGATGCCTTGAATGCCTCAAATCTACAAATGAAACAAAAATACTCTACTATAAGGGAATGGTTAATAAATATCATGTTATTAATATATGTCACATAATAAGGTACTACATCATTAATATCTCTACTCATATGCTAAGTTGTGCTTGGAAAATTAAACAATGAACATAATGGTGCCGTCTAAATATTCTACGTTTTTAACATTTTCCGATTATATTTTTCGTTTTATTTTGTTCGAAGTCCTGTTGGAAATCTTTAAAAAATCTTAGAATTACATATATTAGCTATGGAAATTGCATAATTTGGGAGCCATGAGGGTATTAGAGGGTGCTGAATCTATTTATGGATTCAAAAAGACAATTTAAACACTCCCAAATTTGGATTTCACCAATTTTTTTTTACCAGATTCCGACCAAAACCTACCATAAAGTCCAAAACGTAAAATAAATAGACTACTCCGAACATAATTTTATCAATGATTAACTTTTCTTTCGTGAGCCCAACATTAAGTACTACATGCCAAGCCCATAGAGTTCGGTTGAATTAGCAAAAGAACTTGGGGTTCGTTTTGATATTCCAAGTCTTGGTTGCACTTTTTCGACATTCCATTAGAAAATTCTTAAGAGTAATATCATTTAGAGACTTGTGTACAAAGTTTTTTAAATGGTCTAAGCAATCCCATGGTTATCATATTTAAATCGAATTGCTAAATATATATTAATATTTTCTCGAAGATTTGAGAGGAAATATGTCATTGGGTTATATAAGATTATATTTTTATTATTAATTATTATTTTAATTTAATAATAATATATTTATTAAATAGTCTTTTTTATAATTCCAACATTTCAACTTTGTTAGTTTAATTAAATCATTGGTACTGTGTATCTTTTGTATTAACCAATCATCTTCATCAAATAATATTGCAAACACTAAATTTTTTTCAATATATAAAATATACTTAAATCACTTAATATATAAATTAATCATTCAAAACATATAACATGACTTTTGTAGTGGGAACTCCAAAATGAGGATAAAAACTAATCTAATCAACAAGAACCAATAATTACTTTAGAGAAATGTACACAATTAAGTTTGGGGTTGCGCATACCTGAGAATGAGGTAAGTAAGAAACTATATTATACGCCAAGATCCAAGTGGCAAGTCACTTCACCATGTGTTTTGTTTTACAACCAAACAACTACCAAATGCCATATTAACATATTTCTCTACCATAAGAAATTATATTATGCAAGAGTCTCGACTTATCTCTCTTATCTCAATTGTTCTGACTCTTCCTAAGTCATATCATATTGTCTCAGGACATCTTGGTCATCTCAATCATCTCAAAAGTGCCTTTACCACTTAAGATATCTTGCCTCATTTCAACCATCTCATAAATTCATCCATAGATCCATCTTAAAGGAGATCTTCCAAGCGTCGAGAGGGATCAAATCTAGTGCAAACCCTTCTTCAACATTTACACTCTAGGTATTAAGATATCTTACCTCATTTCAATCATCTCATAAATTCTCAATTCCTTTAGACCATCTTAAATTATCTCATAATCATCTTAACCTATCTCAAAATTATTTTAATTTATATCCTACAATATCGATGCATCTTAGTCAACCTACAGTCATCCTAACTTATTTCATATCATCTTAATGAATGTGAATCATGTCACATTCCATCTTAATCATTTTAGTGATCTCATAATCTCTTTTGATTATTTTATTTTCAACCCAAACCAATCAAAATCATCTCAAAATCATCTAAAATAGCAAAAAATAAATTCCATTTTTCTTAAAAGCAAAAATCCATTATCAAAATAAAGAACAAGTTATTAGTCAAGAATTGTAATGCCCAATGAACCAAATGCCCAAATGTCAGAGTGACCACATTATTTATACCTTTTCACCTAACAAATTGTTGTGATCGTTTTGGCAAGTCAAGCCCAATATGATGAATGCCTCTGAGAAAGGTGTAGACTCTAACCTAGGGGTCAAGTGGAAACATGGGTCAACATAAGCCTATAAAAACAATATTACTTCTTGGCCCCCATTACTAAAAGGACTTGGTGGTCACTAAGAGGAATTGATTACTCAAACCTTTGACAAAATCAAGGGTTCCCTTAAAAGGCATGGGAGGTTGATAAGCACGAAGATGAGTCCAAATCATGGTGGCCTTATTCTTTAATGAAATTTATATAATTAATGAGATTTATGTTGATTGCGTCATGAATGGGATTTACATTAAAACCATGTGGTGGCACGATTTATGTAAAAGGACTTTTTTAAATGAATCCAATAATGTACCTGCACCAAACATATAATATGTGCCTAGTTTTGCTTAGTCACTCAATCATGATGGTGACATGTGGAAAATTTCAAGCACCGTTTCGACAATTATTATATGTTCCAAAATGGCCATTATCATTTTGAATATGTAAGACAAACTGCGTTTTGAAAACCACTTACGACTTTAAAAAAGTGGGGTTATGAAATACAAATTATAACCAGAATTATTAGTTGGAAAAGACGTAGTCGTTGAATTAAACATAGTTTTTACATAATTTATCACCAATATTACACGTTAGGCACTATTAAATAGTTGTTTATCACATTTGGCCTTTCACTGATGCAATCTTTAATGACTTGAAAATTTAAATGATGATCATAATTATTATTTGCTTACGAAGTTACGATGTTTCTGATATAATTTTCAAGTTAGACTCCAAATATTTAAAACAAAACAGAAGTTGAAACTATGTATCGAACTTTAAATATTAACCAATCATAAATTCAACGTCATAAGGGTGGGGTTATGAAATCCACTTTATATCAAGAATTATGAATTGGAAAAGACAGTCGTTTAATTAAACAGAGTTCTTACATTTTTTCAGCGAAAAAAAACTACTATTGATATTCGATTGAATTAAATAGTACAAAGAAGTTCGTGATTCTGAGTCCGAATCAATCACAAAACTTTCAAGTTTGATCAGATATACATAATATTCATCAAGACCCATTTGATAATCAAGGAAGACCTCAAAAAACCTCCAAAGTTTAGACCTCCAAAACTAAACATATTACAAAAAAACAGACATTCAGATGTCTATATCCAGCAGAATCATAATCCCATGAGACCTTAATAAAAAAAGTAAATGGAACCACTATCCAGCAAGCAGCTATCACACCATTCCTCCCATGCAAGAATACCTCTGGTTTGACAAAGCCTGCTTTGATAACTTATCCACAAGCGAATTATGCTCTCTATAAATATGCTCAAACATAATATTCTGCTGCTTTGATATTTCATTATGTGCCCGATAAACCCAGTGCCTCAGATTTGTCACATTCAACTTGAATTTGCCAGCTGTCCACTTGATTGTAACCCTGGAGTCACCATAAACTTTAATGTTGACCAACCCAAAGATATTTGCCACATTCAATACACACCAGAGAGCCATAAGCTCTGCTTTCATATTACTACCAACTCCACAATTGAGCCTGACGGTGAAATAATGAGAATCATTCAGATATAGCACACCACCTACTGCACATAACCCATTTTGAGCAGCACCATCAAAGAAAAGAACAGGCTGTTCAACTTTAAGAGAAAAATTACTAACTTTGGCAATTTTCTGTCTATGATCATCAATCTCATAAGATGAAAACATCTTCTGTGCTGTCAGGCTGCATCTCATAATATCTGGGGGCACATTCTAAAAGATAGCACAATTTCTTGTGTACCAGATTGCCCAAGTAATGCATATGGAAATGTTAAAGAACTGTTTGCAATTCCTAAACCAATTCAGAAGACAAAAATTGAAATCACCCACATCTCATTGATGAGAAATATTCGGGTTTTTGGTTACAAATTCCTAGATATTTTGTGTGAAAGTGCAGGAGACAAATAAGTGCTGCTTTGTTTCAGCTTCATTGAAGCAAAGAATACAGCAACTAGGGCCAATCCATCCACGCTTGCTCAAATTTTCCCAAGTCTTCAGTTTGTCCTGCAAGGCTAGCCATAAAAAACATTTTAATTTTAATGGAATTGACCACTTCCATAATCCCTTATACCACCAATCTGGGGGGCATTATTAATCACAAATATTATATGTTAAGAATTATTAATTAGTTGATTAAATTTGGCCTTCGGCTAATACAATCTTTAATGACTTGAAAATTCAATTGAGGATCATAATTATTTGTTTACGGAATCTTTATATAAGAAAATTTTCTTTGGATTTTTAATAAATAAATTTATTTAATGAAATTTTTGCTCAACAAAATATCTAAAACAAAACACATATACATTTAAATATTAACAAATTATAACTTCAATGTCCATTAATTTATACGAGAAAGATATAATTGTTAAATTAAAAAGATTTCCTACATTCTTTATGGCTCAAAATAGAATGAAACAACAGGTAGATTAACATCACTCATGGCATTTGTTTGTACAAGGGGATCAAGTGTTTCTTCGTTTCCAACCTTATAAACAAACACCACTAAAAATCAACCTCCACCAAAAGCTAGACTTGAAGTTCTACGAACCCTACAAGATCATACAACATATTGGATAAGTGGCCTACAAGATAAGCTCTACTAGATCACTCCAAGGTTCATCCGATCTTTCATTTGTCCTTCCTCAAAAAGGTTGCGGGATCAAACACAAAGTGCAAACCAAGTTACTAAAACTTAACAAGGAAGGCTCTATTTATATCCAACCAAAAGCAATATTGGATAACAAATTAGAGCGTTAATTGCACAGGTGCATGGTCAAAGAAGTTTTGGTCCATTAGAAAAATATGAAACTAGAAGATACCACATGGGAACCAACAAACATCATGAAGCAATTTCCTCACCTTCAACCTTGAGGACAACTTTTATCTTAAAGGGGGAGGGCATGTTAGGGTCCAACCTAACCCCCCTTACTTTTAGCTACATATGATTTAGTCAATTAATATATGTGGTCATCTCCTTTGAATGCGAATGAATAGATAGTAGTTGATAATTAATTAATGTAAAAAAGGGTCTCTCCTTTAAATAAGGTCAACTATCTAGTTGGTATGCATTAATAATGGGATCAGAAGTAGTTATGGTTTTAGTTATGGGAAGCCTATTTAAAGAGCTAGGAGGCTATGGTTTGTTTTGTCGAGTATTGTTGTATTTGGAGCTTGGCTCAAGTAAAAGGTCACCCAACCTTAAGAGGCAAGTGAACATTACTTTTTGTTGTATTATCATAATATAAAGGTTTATTTTTCATCGCGTCTTTTCTCTTTTATTGTGTTTGGTTATTCCACACCGTAAAATTTGGTTTCTTGCATCATAAATATCTATATATCATGTGTTTTTTCTAAGTTTAAGGGTTAATAACACTACAAATTTCAGTCACGCCTCTCCATTGAGTTGATTTTTGGTCTCCAAAAACTTAGATTAAACCAATCTCTGAATGATTCAATGTGCCTTTTGTTTGCTTCTCTAGAACATGGCTCCCGAGTATAACGTTTATGCTATCTCTAACTCTAGTTCATCACTCTGGATTCTAGCTCTAGTTTTGGCTATGGCTTCAACTTTGGTCTATAGCTCTACTAATTTTGGTAGTACATACGTATGCTAATTGAATCTCTACTTTGAGAAATCTCTAGATTCAAACTCTTTAGGTAGAATTCCCATCTTTGGTGAGCAAGTTTCTTCCATTCTCAAAGTTGAAGATGGGTTCCCTATGAAAGGAAGTGTGGTCTTCCCTATTTTGCTAGAATCAGTTGCTTCCAACATGGAAATGATTCTCTAGTGCTTGCACATCATTCCATCTTTATAGTAATGCCAATTTGAATGAAAATCTATGTGTGCAATCACAACACCTTATTTTTCCCAAAACAATTTCCAACTCTCTGAAATGTATGGCTCTATGTGTTTTCTTTGTCAGCTATCATGGAGTTCCAAGAAACCTCCAAGGTGATTGATCTCCATGCATCTCCAATAAGGAATTTTTGTTCCAATGTGGAAGGAAACAATTGGATTGGGGTTTCCTTTGTTGTCAGCGCTAACCTACTATCCTCCTCAATAATTATGTTGACCTCTGGTGTTGTTATAAATCCTTGGATAGTTTCTAGTCCTTCAATTGGAGACGTAGTGAGATTTTCATTTCCTTTGGACTTCACTCTCCACACTCTTCTCTTAACTATGCAATTTTTGAGGTGAATCTCTATATGAAGCCTCTAACACTTTGTTTCCCAATGTCCATTTAACTTGCAATGGTGGCAGAAATTCTTGGTACTTCATGGATGACTTGACATGATCCTCTTCTCCATGTGCCTCCAAGTTTGTTATTGTCTTGGGAAAGTATTCTTATCCTTATTCCTTTGAAACATTCAGGCTTGTGGCATGTGGTTTTATTATCCTAGTAAGGGGCTTCAACATGGCCTTTCTTCCAATAGAACGAACATGTCTTAGAATACCAACAACTAGTAGTGCTATGGCATTTCTTTCTACAACAATGAAAAACAAGGGATGTCTTACCTATTGCATACCTCTAGATATTCTTCTTCTTGTTTTGGATTATTGGAATGTCACTTATTCTATGTGTTGGTATAGGCTAAGTCTTTTCACTTTCATCATCTCTACCCTTATGCAATCTACCACAAGAAGGATGGAGTGGAAATGTGCTTCCATGTTCATTTGTTGCTACTCTTTCTTTTGATGAGTAGGCCAAATATGCCATGTCTTTTACCTTTATAAATATAATCTTGGTGTTTTTCTCCATTTGTGTTTGTGGCACCAAAACCTAGGCCTTCATGCTTGAACCTTAGTTCAACTACAATGGGGCTTATGATGCCTTGAATACTTTTGTCTATCCCTTGACCATATTATCCCATCTACCTTAGTAGCTTGGAACCAATGCATCGAGTATGATTTTCAAAATCACCAAAATGTTATTGGAAAAGGTTTGAAGAAGGCGAACTTGACATGCTTTCCACAATTATGGTGCTAGTTTCTACAATATGAATGGAAAGTTTCCTTGCCTCTTTGGTCTCTAACACAACTAGTTGTAGCTTTGTCAATGTCTCCTCCTTCTCTACCAACTCTTGGTGCAATTGAGTCATCGTTTGATTGAAACTATCCTCTTTTATACTATCCATATAAATGATATTATCTCCCAATTGCACAAGCTCAACTGTGTGCTTGTCCCAATATACCATAACCATAGTGAGGGAATCTTGGCATTCAACAAATTGATTATTTGGAAATGACAATAGTTTTACATAGGTCTCAAGGTCTTTTTTCAATGATTCTATCCCCTAGTCAAACTTTTGTACCTTCTTCAAGTGCTTGTTCTCTTCTTGAATTTACACATTGATGGCCTTTAGGTCTTCCAAACATTCTCTCATCTACTCTTTACCCATGTTGGGTTTGCTTTCTTTTCAAAATTTTGGTAGTTGTGTCACAATCAAGGATTCAACTGATATGATACCAATATAATATGTAAATGAGAGACTTATGGCCCATTCACTTCACTGACATGGGTCCTTTGTGAGATTGAAATTTATTATTTGTTCTCAATTTTATGTAGAGATATCTATATTCAAACTGGCTTACAAGAATTTTGTGCTCAATGCGAGTATGAGTTCAACTTATCCTTCAAATTTCTTTATTCAATATTATTTAATAGGCATGTAAAGATGGTTTTGTTGTTATCTTTGCAATGCCAACGCATACACCAATCACTATAAAATAATTGCACCCTACCTGAGCTATAAGAAAAACAAACCTTTGATCTACAATATACCAATGAACAAACACAATTGCTTAGTTGATATTCGATTGATTGAAAGCACCAATTGACTCCCTCAGATGGACTACCAATTATCTAGGTTGTACTTGTATTTTGTATGCTATATCCAGGACACAAGATTCACTTTATCACTTTGTAATTGGGACCGAAGATCAGCCTCACGATATCTATTATTTTATGCCTTACCAACTACCAACGTTCCTTATTCATAAATCACAATGTAATAGTCATAAAGAACATGAACGCTATGTTCAATAGTAATGTTACCTAGCATTATGGTATTCACATTTAAAATGTAGTAAATGGATTATTCCTCAATGTCGTTTATGCCTACCATATAACCCGACTCCAACCACATCACTTCACCAACAAAGACACAAATCACTACAACACACACATAAAGTATAGATGCTTCTCTAATGTCAATGCTACACACACACGCGCACACACACACACACACACATATGTAACTTCAAGCCAACAATTACATGTCATTAATAAAGGAATGAGTTTGATTTTGTTTGCTCACAAAGATATGTGAAAGGAATAATAAATATAGACTTGTGGTGACTTCTAGACTCTATGATAGAATGGAAATAATTTGTCTCCTTTATGCATTGGTTGTTGGTTTTTTGTTAAGCAAGATTCCATTAAAATGCATGAGACAGATAACCCAAACATGGAGTGCATATGATCTCCCAAACATTCCATAATAAACAAATGAGGTGAAACACTATTCCAACACATACATTTATTAACTCAATATGGGATTAAATGTGATGGCCAACAACTGTTTCATTGTAGCCCTTCATTTCCTCTAACTCAACCAACAATGACAATATAAATGTATCTGAGCGATGATCAACAATCTAAGCTTCACTAATAAAGAATGAATAACCCATTTATTGCCATGCAATTATTCCCAACAATTAGCGGAGTAGTCCTATGACTCTAAAACGTTTTCCCTTCACAAATAAAATAACACGTAGTTTGAAGTGGTTTATAAAGGAACAAAAATGCAAAA
Source organism: Larix kaempferi (assembly GCA_027924585.1). Taxonomy (NCBI): domain Eukaryota; kingdom Viridiplantae; phylum Streptophyta; class Pinopsida; order Pinales; family Pinaceae; genus Larix; species Larix kaempferi. The sequence goes on along the minus strand of BSBM01000755.1, from coordinate 1,713,491 downwards.
AATGCAATAGCCATGCATTATAGTTTAATGAAATAACACCATTATTATCTTCAATATTGACCTAAATTGAAGGGGAAGGAAGTAGGTTGTACCTAACATAGAAATTTGAGGATGGGAGACTCAGTTCACAGCTAAATGATACTCAATCACTAACAGAAAGGTTGTACAACTATAATTACAAATCCATTGGACTCAAAGAAGAGTGAATTGCTACTTACAAAGAGTTGCAAATAGAATCTAGTTGAGAGAATGCAACAACTCTCTAATTGTAACCAGTGATCTTTCATACACCATTAGATGGATGGTTTGGGGTAAATATGTTATGGTATGAAAACAATCAACGACAAGTAATCTCAAGCAAGGTTAACTATATATGCAATAAGAGATCACCACAACAAATAAAATCAATCACATAATTGACATAGATATTTTACCCTGGAATGGGCATACTTGAGAATGAGGTAAGAAACTATATTATACACCAAGAACCAAGTGGCAAGTCACTTCACCATGTTTTTCATTTTACAACCAAACAACTATCAAATGCCATATTAACACATTTCTCTACCATAAAAAATTATATTATCCAAGAGTCTCGATTTATCTCTCTTATCTCAACTGTTTTGACTCTTCCTAAGTCATATCATATTGTCTCAGGACATCTTGATTCATCTCAGCCATCTCAAAAGTGCCTTTACCACTTAAATAATCTTGCCTCATTTCAACCATCTCATAAATTCTCAACTCATTGAGACCATCTTAAATTGTCTCAAATTATCTCATAATCATCTCAACTTATCTCAAAATCATTTTAATTTATATCATGCAATATCGATGCATCTTAGTCAACCTAGAGTCATCCTAACTTATTCCATATCATCTTAATGCATGTGAATCATGTCACATTCCATCTTAATCATTTCAGTGATCTCATAATCTCTTTTGATTATTTTATTTTCATCCCAAACCACTCAAAATCATTTAAAATGGCAAAAATAAATTCCATTTTTTTAAAAGCAAAAATCCATTATCAAAATAAAGAACAAGTTATTAGTCCAGAATTGTAATGCCCAATGAACCAAATGTCAGAGTGACCACATTATTTATACCTTTTCACCTAATAAATTGTTGTGATCGTTTTGGCAAGTCAATCCCGAACCACTAAGTCAACACTCATCCCACTGTATCTCACATCAAAGGAAACACCACTTCACTCTCTCGGAGTTGTATATGTAACAACCAAAACGCCCCCCTTTCGCCGAAATTTGGAAGAATAACAATTGTTCATATTGTAATTTTGTAATTTTTATTGTTCAAATTGTAATTCGATAATTTGAGTAGTTCCAAAATTCGTCATTTAATTTAGACGACATATTTTTAATTGTTAAAATTACATATTTACAATTTTTCAATTTTCAACCAAAATTCTTATTCTAAAACCCCGAAAAAAGCGAGACGTTTTAATCGTTCTTTATCCTACACACTCCGTCCACTAAAGTGATCCGTGGGTATACAAAACCCCACCTTAAGTCAACCACTTTGAAATTCGTCCACAGTTCACCAAGGTCCATAAACCTCGAATATGATGAATGCGTTTGAGAAAGGTGTAGACTCTAACCTAGGGAGTCAAGTGGGAACATGGGTCAACATAAGCCTTTAAAAACAATATTACTTCTTGGCCCCCATTACTAAAAGGACTTGGTGGTCACAACGTGTTAGACGAATTGATTACTCAAACCTTTGACAAAATCAAGGGTTCCCTTAGAAGGCATGGGAGGTTGCTAAGCACGAAGATGAGTCCAAATCATGGTGGCCTTATTTTGTAATGGTGGAAAAAGGACCATGCTCACTTTATAGTTTTATAAAGATATGTTTTATTATGAATGAAATTTATATTAATTAATAATATTTGGAGTAGTTTATTTATTTTACGTTTTAAAATTTATTATGTATTTTGATTGGAATTGGGTAATTTTTTTTTGATAAAATCTAAATTTAGAAATGTTTAAATTGTGTTTTTGAATTTATAAATAGATTCAACACCTTTAAATATCTTTATGGCACCTAAATTATACAATTTACATAACTAATATATATGATTCTAAATTGAAAACGTAGAATATTAAAACTATGCCATGAGATTTATGTTGATAAGGTCATAAATCTAAAACCATGTGGTGACACAATTTATTTGGAAAGATTTATAATGTACCTGCACCAAACATATAATATGTTCCTAGTTTTGCTCAGTCACTCAATCATGATGGTCACGTGTGGAAAATTTCAAGCACCGTTTCGACAACTATTATATGTTCCAAAATGGCCATTATCATTTTGAATATGTAAGACAAAGTGCGTTTTGAAATCCAATTACGACTTTAAAAAAGTGGGGTTATGAAATACAAATTATAACCAGAATTATTAGTTGGAAAAGACGTAGTCGTTGAATTAAACATAGTTTTTACATAATTTATCACCAATATTACACGTTAGGCACTATTAAATAGTTGTTTATCACATTTGGCCTTTCACTGATGCAATCTTTAATGACTTGAAAATTTAAATGATGATAATTATTTGCTTACGATGTTTCTGTTATAATTTTCAAGTTAGACTCCAAATATTTAAAACAAAACAGAAGTTGAAACTATGTATAGAACTTTAAATATTAACCAATCATAAATTCAATGTCATAAAGGTTGGGTTATGAAATCCAATTTATATCAAGAATTATGAATTGGAAAAGGCAGCCGTTTAATTGAACAGTTTTTACATTATTGATTTTTTAATAGAAACACAAAAAAGATTTGTATTAAACAAAGGATAAGAAACAAAAATCCTTTCCTTGAAGGGTAAACCTAATCCAACATTGAAAAATTAAGTTTTTTAGTTTTGGATATTGTTCTTCTTAATTGTTTATATCTATTGTCTTTTATTGAGTAATTCCTGACATATTGATTACATATAAGAGTACAAAAAAACATTTAACAAAACAAAACATATAGTATGCATCAACATTCTTGGAATTAAGAAGGTGGGATTCCTTCATGAGTCTGTGAGTCATCTTCCATCAGAGAACTCTCTTCACGCTGATTTCTTGGGTCCGCAGGTTCAGAGTTCTTCTCTAATTCATCCCTCAGGTCGCTTAAGGACTCTTCCAGCTGAACCAGGCGAGCCTCAATCCTGTCATTTCCATTTTGCAGGATATCGAATAACTGTCCCTTCAGAGAAAACATAAATTGTTTGAGACCTTCGAAGTTGGCCTGTTGGTAAGGCTTTCATGCCTTTCACATCCTTCTGCAATTCCTCAAGCTCACCAACATGGACACAAACGTTGGTTTCCACATCCTCCATTCGCGAATCCATCCAGGTAAAATCCAAACCTATTTGCTTGCTCTCTTCCAGAGCAACTTTACAAACTTCGAAGGCATTGCGAGCATTCTTCTTGATGTCCTGATGAACCACCTTAATCTCCCTGAGCTCCTTCATCATATTCTCCAAATTCATCCTCCTGAAGGTTGTGATAGACCAAGGAAGAGTTCGTAGACCAACATTGAGATCCCCACCGTCTCAAGTGAGAGCTTCAATACCCAACACTGCCATTTGAAATGCAGTACCCGTCTCCTTGAAAAAGGATCGTGCGAACGAGAGCCTCGAGAGTTCAACATTACTTTGCATGCTTCCATACTACCGCCACACCAACCTTCATTAATACGAGGGGATGTCCGAGAGAGGACTTTAAAGCTCAAGCTGTCGTGGAATCCACTTGTCCACAAAAGGAGAGGGGAACTATGCATGCGCGCACCCATTAGGAAATTCGAGATCAAAAGCACAGGGACCATTTGGTGTGAGGAGGTTTTTTGTTCAAAACAATAAGCCCTTCTTTTAACCTTGCTCCTTGGTTAGCCATGGTGTCAACCTCCACATTATTGTGCCTTAGAATGTGATAGAACCGAATCCTTGAGATGTCCCTAATGGTAGAGACAATTCGTTTTTGAATTCTGTTCATATGCTTGTCATGGCCTCTTTGGATGTTTATCATTTTCTGTATTACAATCTTGGAGTCTCCGAGGATAGTATAATGATCTATATGCAGGGATACCATTGTTTCAACCCCTTGGAGGAGAGCCTCCCATTTTGCTTGATTGTTTGTTCCCCTTCCTAATCCCCACGCGTACTGAAATAACATTTTAGCTCCAGGATCATAAACGACCCCCTCCCGCACCTGCCACCCCTTGTCACAAATATTATATGTTAAGAATTATTAATTAGTTTATTAAATTTGGCCTTCGGCTAATGTAATCTTTAATGACTTGAAAATTCAAATGATGATCATAATTATTTGTTTACGAAATCTTTAAATAATAGAATTTTTTTTAATAAATTTTCTTTAGATTTTCATTAAATAAATTTATTTATTGAAACTTTTGCTCAACAAAATATCTAAAACAAAACTAGTGTTCCACGGGGACGCGTCCTGCAGGGTCGAGGACACGTTTCCAGTGTTTCCTGCGTCCCGGCGTCCCGGGGACTCCTGATGAAACGTTTCCCCCCACCCATGCCCTTGAGAATATATATATATATATATATATATATATATATATATATATATATATATATATATATATATATGTTTTTCCATTATTTTCACTTTTTTACAATCCCTACTTAGTACTACTTAGAAAATAAAGCAATATATTTAGTATTTACATTGCACAATCATGGATATACGTCAAATGAAATATTATTTTTGGTATTTTATTTTATTTTTATAATTTTAGGGATGTCCCCCGTGAATTTCCATAAAATTTGGGGGTGGTCTCCACGCGTCCCTAATGTGCGTTTCCCCGCTCCGCGTCCCCCTGTCCTAGAAACTTGGGGGAACATTGAACAAAACACATCTACATTTGAATATTAACAAATTATAAGTTCAATGTCCATTGAGCTTGGTTATAAAATCTAATTTATATGAAAAATACATAATCGTTAAATTAAAAAGAATTCCTACATTATTTATCACCAACATTACATGTTAGGCATATTATATACATTTAAATACTAACACACCATAAATTTAATGTTCATAAATATTTTTAAAAATAAAGTATTGTGTGTGATTATGATGTTTGAATATTAGGAAATTGAAAATGAATTTTATTATGTCTAGAAATTCTATTGTATAAAATTAAATTTCACTATGTATAAAGTAAATATGATTTTTTTTTTTAAAGATAGTATTCATAGGGATTTGAATTTGTGATCTTCCATTTACAACTTTTCATTTCATTTATTTATTACCTATTGCTTTACCACCAAATATAATTCACTTTTTATAAGTTGTTGTTGTTTTATCAATTTAATATATATTTATAAATTTGTTTTCTAATTATAATTATAAAGATACAATTGAAATAATAATTCTAGTTTTAGAGGGTACGTTTTTCCTGTTAAACATATTGTGTTGTTATCTTTTAGGTTAAACCATGTTGAGACTCCACCCATCATAAGTGTTTAGCAAAAACTCTTTGTAAGAAAGAAAAGAGGGATGTTTTAGGCTAGATAAATAGAATATGCGAGTAATAGCCATTAAAAATTACTTAAAAAAATATAATAAATCAGAGAAAGAATGAGAGTGATTGGTTATAAATAGAAATAAAATAAGGAGAGAAGATATATGACTAAATTGAGCAAGGGAGAAACAATAAATAAGAGGAAGGTAGAGAATACAATATTAGTGGTAAGGAAAGATAAAATGGTTGAATTAAAAGATTGAATTTATTAATATTTGGAGATAAATTAATAAGGTTAAGAAACATAAACTAATAGTAAAGAGAATAAAAAATATTGAAGGTAATAGAAGCATATGAGTGATACAACGATAAAAAAGAGAAAGAGGGGAATAAACAAGATATGAGGAGAATTGATAAAGATGGGGTGATGATGAAAGAATGAGAAGAGTAGAGAGGGCCATGGACGAAAAGTGAAGATGAGGGATTGATCTATGATTAATAAGGGTTAATAAGGTTGAGATGAGCAAAATTGATGGATGATGGGTTTCCGAGATTGACTTAGCTTGTATCCATTATCCTAATTGAAGTTGTTGGAATATTTTTCGATTTAGAGAGCTTCACTTATGAGATGAGTTCAGTAATGAGGGGTTGAAGCTAAGATCTTGGTTTGATCAAGGCTTATCAGATGTTTGGTATTGTTACTCAGATTCAGAGAGATGGTTATGGGAGGTATTGGCCATGTGCTCTTTGAGGTGGGTTTGGATAGATCTCAATGTTTGATCAATGGAATATTTGCAAACAATAACAAGGAATTTGGTTAACACCTTGGGAATGAAGATGGTTAAATTGTCTTTGACACTCTTTTCTTTTTTATAAAGAGATTTGGCTAGACCCTTAATGATGGGTGGAGTTTCCACTGACTTATATAAACTTCAACACAGTTTGATCTAGAATATAGATCAAACTGTGGTATTTCATGTGTCTTGTTTTAATAAGGTTGTGGAGAAATATTACCAAGTAAAAACTAAATTATCGGAATTCGATGGAGAAGGATCCATTTGGCTCCAGCCATAAGTAGTTTCGACCAACCGAGAGCATCGCCTATGTAACCGCACAGTCTTATAATTTTTTATCCAGTGGAAGGATATGCAGCCAGAGGATGTTACTTGGGAACCTTCCATTTTGCAGCAGTTTCCCCATCTCCATCCTTAAGGACAACAATGCTTTCAAAGGGGGAGGGCATGTTAGGGTCCTACCCTTTCCCCCCTCTACTTTGATATACTTAGGAGTACTTTATTTATGTATGAGGCCATCTTCTTTGAATAAGGCCCCTTAGATAATTAGTGGGCAGTTACTTTATGTAAAAGGGTCCTTCAGATACAACAATTATTTTGCATATTCATAAAAAACATATAAAGACTTAGCTTTTAACAGAGCTATCCAGGGAACTGGTTATGGGTGAGCATTGAAGTTTATATAAGTCAGTGAACACTCCACCCATCATTAAGGGTCTAACCAAAGCTCTTTATAAAAAAGAAAAGAATGTCAAAGACAATGAGTTGGTGGGCCATTAGTGGAGAGTTGTGAATTTCACTCACGCCACATAGGTTCAAATCCCCAATGAGACTTGGAGATAAGTCATGATTTGATATTTTATACAATATCTATATTAATTTGTCATCTCTATCATTTCTTTTATGTTATCTATTTCGTACTAATTGTACAATATAACTGCTATATATATATAATATATATAAAGCTTTGATTTGTCATTTTTATAACAATGGCTCAATATAAACTTCCTATATATAGATAAAGCATAGTTTTGATTTGTCATTTTTATGTAGATAAAATTCTGATTTGTAAACTTTATCATTTCTTTTAAAATTTTATAGATTCAATATTCTTAAAATATTTTTTATTTTACAACAGCTTTATGAAAACGAAAAAACCTTTGCCAAATTACTAACCAGAGATCTTTATGAAAAAAAAAAAAAACCTTTGTCAAATGAGTTTCCAACGAATCAATAAACTTTAAACTTCTCATTTTACAGTGTTCCACTACCAACCAACTTAAAAAAAACAAAAACACATTTCAACTTCTTTTCTTTTTCCTGCGAAAACTGTCGTGAGAAACCCACCAATACTTCTCCACATTTTGCCTTCTTTCCTTTATTAAGGATACTTGTTACACTTTCGTTTATTAAGCATACCTTTTACTTCCTTTAATTTTTAAAAATTGGTATATCGAATAAAACTTGGGTCGCTCATAAAAATCTCTCAGAAATTTATTATTATCAGTGGATCACAAAATAATTGATACATCCAATCATATGAACCAAGCATATGTGAAAACACCGCAGCCGAGAACTAGGTCAGAGACCAAAGCAGACCTTTGTACCAAAATCATTTTCATGTTATGCGACTCATACAATCCACACGATACTGGATGCCGTGTCATGAAAAGTGAACTGCAGCAATGAGCCTCACAAAGATGCCCATGGGGGCCTTCATTTCTAATTTTACTTCTCTGTACTTCCCCTGTGTACCTGGGCCTGCATATGATCAAAACAAAAACTGTCAATTTTTTAATCAGAGTTCAGGTTGTTTGAATTGGGTGTTTGTTAAAAAGGTATTTTTTGTTACAGAAAGAATTCCAAAACACATATCTTATTTAAATAGTGAATATTTTTCAAAAACAGATGTAACTTAGGGAAGAAAAGACAATGCAGAGCAATACTCACAGAATTATATCTGCCGTTACGCCTGAATATCTGATGAATTCAAAAGCGATTCATCCGTATCCTGTGAAAGCTTCTCTAGTTTAGAACGTTTAACACGGTCTGCAGCGTCTTGAACCTGCATCATTGTTAACTCAACTCATTATCTCTTTGCATTGACTTTTATGTTTGAAATTATTTTATATGCAGAAATAATTTTGTCAAATCTGGGCATACAAACCTGTTTGTTCCAGTTAGTCCGTAATGTCAGTATTATAAGAGCTATTGTTTGAAGTCCAACTCCCAAGATCATGCCCCACCATATTCCCTGCAAATGAAGGAAATCTCACATTCAGTAATACAATATATTGACCTCATTTCTATGAACTTTCAGTGACCAGAGATATTTACCTTTGCCCCCATGTCCTCCTTAAAACCCAAGACGCATCCAATAGGCAAACCAATAATGTAATATGTTGCCAAATTCACATATGCCACTACACCTTGCCATCCACATCCGATTGCCACTCCTGCCATAGCATTTATAATGAAATTAGCTATTGATTTTAATCTAAACCTGGTAAAAAATTTACAATTTGAGAATGAAGGTTTTTACAGTTAGTCATAATAGTGTTTAAACTTCTGGATTTGAACTGTGTAAAAGTTTATGAGTCCCATGATTGAGTGGACACTTCATCACCATCATCAGAGGAATCACTAAAGGTGCATTTCTGCAGATTTGAAACTGTGTAACAGTTTTTTGTTGATAGTTTAGTTGAAAATGGTCACTAGATATCTATGTAATCTTTGATTGAAATAAATATCAAGACGGATGCTTTTTTCAGGTGAAAAAAAAAACTGTGTAAAAGTTTATGATCCTTATGTTTGAGTGAAAATGCTTTTCGTGGTTCCCTGATTATGGTGAAGTGTCCACTCGAATGTTGGGATCATTAACTTTCACACAGTTTCATATCCAGAAGTTTAAACACTAAAAATTTACAAAGTTGTAAATATAATATGAAGCAGTTGTAGCTGCCAAATGGATTACCTGAAAGAACAGGTTGAACACCATTTAAGAACACAGATATTGAGAGTAATGGTGTCAATGCAAGCACTGCTTTTATCACCACAGTGCTGCTTGTAAACGCTATGCTGAGTTCTTTTTTGAAGGCCATAACTCCCACGGAAAGAATGATACTTATCAATATGCAGGTGGACACCACAACCACCACAGAAAACCTTGCAGCTTTGGGACGCATTGCTCCAAGCTCGTTACCAACTCTTATACTGCAACGTAATAGAGTAAACAAATTCAGGAAGACATCACAAAGGCATGTAATCAATCCATCAATGCATATTTGTCAATCAAGTGAGATTTTTTTTTTAAAGAGAACTGCCATCAAACCTTGCAGCTGCGCTGAGTCCCAACATTAGCTGCATGTCCCAGTTCAAATAGTTCATGCTGCACAAGTAAAATGTGATTGACTTTAAGGTTTCTCTTATTTTAAAATGTTCTGAAGAGGGAAAATACAAACTGATTTGTACTAATCAACACAGAGGAGAGGAGGACAAACTGATTTGTACTAATCAACAGAGAGGAGAGGAGGAGTAGCATTCATAGTCTAGTCCTGTCGACTGGTGGAAATAATTCCAAGATGCACACGTTGGTCATATAGGCTTTTTGTTAACATAAATGTCCATGCCACACAGGCCACAAAGGAAGGGGCTGAGATTAAGGAATATACCTCCAGTAGCCAAAGTATCCAAAGTAATATGAAGATGCTAGGAGGAGAGGGCATTAATGGAATCATTTTTGAAGGCATAAACTTCATGGAATATAGACTTTTTGTTCAACACATTGATACATTCTGCAGCAAATCTAAGAATACACAGGAGAGGGCACCGTCATTATGGAATAATTTCTGATGGTGTAAAGGCTTCATGGCATATAGACTTTTTTCCCACATACCCAGTAGATGAAAGAGAAGGCTGAGCTGAAGGCATATAAATCCTCCAGCCAATCTAAAATTATGTTAGCAGGAGAGGGCAACGCCTCTGTGAAACAACTTTGATGTCATAAATTTCATGACATATAATTTTTTGTTCGCACTTCACACACACCTCTGTCACACAGCCCACAGAAGAAGAGGATCCAAGGAGGCTGTTTTGATGGAATAAACTGCATTTCATGTAGACCATTTGTTCATAAACGCACCCATGTCAAACAGCACACAGAGGAGGAGGAGGCTGAGCTTAAAGGTATATACATCCACAGCACACAGAGGAGGAGGAGGAGGCTGAGCTTAAAGGTATATACATCCAGCAGCATTCTAACAATATGTTAGTAAGAGAGCACACCATCTCTGTGGAACTACTTTAATGACATAAGCTTCATAACATATACACATTTTGTTCATCCACCCATCCATGTGACAGAGTCCAGAGAGGAAGAGGAAGAGGAGGTTAAGTTTAAGGCATATACATCTCACAACCAATCTAACATGTTAGTAGGAAAGGGCACCACCTATGTGGAACCACTCTGGATACACAGTGCACATGAGAGGAGGGGAGAGCTTAAAGAATATACATCCAAATGCCAATTTAACAATATGCTATGACGAAAGGGCATTACTTTCATGGAACCACTGACATAAGCTTTTTACATATATGCACCCATGCCACACAGCCCATAGAGAAAGAGACAGCTAAGTTTAAGGCATATTCATATACTGGAATGGAATTACATACCAAACAGAAATAGAATCCAATTCAACTTCCGCATTGGGAAGCAATCCAGATATCAGAACTAGCCCTTGAAAGTACCATATTTCTAACCTGTGACAACAACAATGACACAATCGATTAATCAGTACTGTCACCGAAACGATGAAGCAAACATGTTTGCTGAAAATTGATTTCTCCAGCAATTCAGACAATTAGAGTACCAATCATAATTCCTAATGCAATTCTGCTTGGGATTTTCAAAGAATCCTAATACAGGATACGTACGTTAGCATAAAAGCTGAAGCCACAGTTAACTTGAAGAATGACCAGAGACCGGTGAAGGTCTTCAAAGTAAAGCCACACCAAGTGTTTCTGCAGGAAGGGCTGTAGAAAATATACAAAGAAGTAGCAATGACGAGAATCCACCAAGACAAGCTCAGAGTCAGAGCTGCCCCAAGAAGGCCAAATCCCAGCTTGTCAACTGCCAGCCATGTCAAGAGAATGTGAAGTAGAAATACCGCTACAGACAAATATGCAAGAGGGGCAACTATGTTCTGAGCCTGCAAAAATCTCTGCATCGGGCAGTTAATGGCGAAAGCAAAGAGCTGAGGAATGAGCCCTCTGGCATAAATCGCCCCCATGGCAGAAATGGAATCACTCTGCCCGATCGCCCGCAGTACAGGATCGGCAAACCAGTAGAGAAAAGCCAGAACCAGAGCAGTTACACCCATTATCAACATAGACCTCTGGCAAATGACTCCAAGCATATTGTACTGTTTGGCACCATAAGCTTGTCCACACACAGTCTGCACTGCACTAGCCATTCCCAGCTGCAGAAGAAGCCATTAAAACCTGTCAAATACAATACAGAAGTACTAACTGAATACAAAAACAAGTCCATATATATCACAATACTGACCATAATTCCATAGGCCAATCCTTGGATTCCCACATTGGCAATAGATGCTCCAGCCAGCTCCAACTCCCCCAAGTGACCAGCAAACATCTGGGATATAACACTCAGCATATAATTGAAAATCATGACTATTATAGATGGACCTGAGAGAATCCATAGCTTCTTAGATTCGATCAAAGCTGCTTTTCCAATTCTGGACCATGGAACATGTGGCTGTGATAGCAAATATTCTATCATGACCGATTGTTCTTCAGACCATTTATGTCGCCGCAGTTCAGCGGCATCTTCATCTGAGCTATTTGGCCGAATCAATGGCTCTGCAAGCTCTGTGCCGTTTGCCATTGAAATTCGCTTGGAATTCTGAAGAAATCAAGCGGGAAGAGCCACTTATTGACACCTTGAATGTACTGGTCAGAACATAAAATGATGCATTTATTTATGTATTCCAGAGAGTATGTGAAGCTCTTCAATTTGCTCGATATTTCACCGACCCTTCCTTTCTCTTTCATTACCCGATACCGCATGAACAGTGGATGTTTTAGTTGCAACAATCCACCCACCATTCTTTCTCAGCTGATACGCATGTCAGTCCATTCATTCAAATAATTCAACCCCAGTTGAATCTCAAGTAAGGCGGTTCTGGTAGTTGTTTACCGGCACATTTTCTCGTCCGTCATCTTTCATTCCGCTCAGCTAATCTTCAAACTCTACCTCCATACAAAAATATAAGTCATGCTGCGACAATTACGCCTATTCCTAACTACCATTCTCTCGCATCCGCAACAGACAAAACACACAGGTTCTGCTATCACAAACAAGTTTGAAATTGATTGAATTTGAAAATTCGTTGAAAAAGACATAGATCGTGCGAGTTTGGTAACATCCCCCTGTAGATGCGCCAAGAATTTAATGGAAGGTTTACGTTGAGAATCAAAATCTAAATACAAATTATGATATTAAGGCATTTGCAAACTGACAACATGATATCTTATTCACAAATTACATTCTGCTGTTTGTTGGGCACGGAGAACCTGAAAACATGTTCAACCAACACTACGGTTCTTAAATAACTTCTTAGAAGCTCACGTTGGCACAGTGAGGAGTACAACACCAGTATTAAAAATAAAAATTTAACTTAAATTTAAGTTCTCTACTATACACAATAATGGATAAGGTCAACTTAATACAACTTTTTAATTCACATTGAATTGATTTAAAATATTTAAAAATTTATAATTCATATTAAATTGATTAATAATTTTAATTATAAATTTATTTTTATATGGGAAAACTAGTATGTATTTTATAATAATAATTTAAATTGAAAGTTTTAATATTGTGAAATGAAGATAATGTTTTTTTATGTTTTTTGTTAAGAGATTTTAATGCTAAAATAACAATTAACCAAGTTATTATTTTAAGCAATGATTCAAATCGTATCTTATATAGTTAGATGTGGGCCTTGTGTTAGTTAGTAGATACTAAAGAAACTTTGAAGACTTCGGTTGATTCTTTGGTACAAGCTAATTAAGCTTTGTAGTGAAATTTGATATCCCCAAACCCCACAACACATAATTATAATAATCAAAAGCACTTATCTTTGATAAATATAAAACTAAACTATTTTTAAGAGATTTAAATAATGAATTAAATATACTATTAAATAAGGACAATTTTAAAGACCCCTATCATTATTTTATCACGATCCTCTCTAATTCCATTAACAAGTTCTCTATTCTCTATCACGGTGTCATGTAAACATGCAAATAGAATGTAACCAACCCTTGGTATGATAAAGAGTGCAAGCATGTTAGAAAAACCATTAGGGATGCTTCTAATGAGTCCTTAAAATCTGTTAAGATATATAGGTATAAAGCGTTAAATAAAACGAAAACATGTACTATATAAATAGAAATCAAGAGAAGTGTTTGCATCTCTCTAAGATAGATCCTAAGAAATTCTAGGGCAATTTCTAAGTCATAAAACCAAAGAAAACAATATGATTCCCTCGAGGGATTGGAATTCTTACCTTAAAAAGCTTTATGAATCCCCTAATGTCGTGGACAATATTCAAATCCTTTCTACAAATGATTTTTTTTTTTCTTTAGAAGACATAGCGTTTGGGGTTAAGCGGCTCACAAAAGGGAAAGCTAAGGACATAGAAGGATACCAAACAAAAATATTAAAAATTGGTGGGCCTATCCTCATTCCTCACATCCACAAGATCTTTGATTTAGTAGTGAAGTATGGTTTCCCTATACCCTGGACAAAAAGCCTCATTGTTCCTATTTTTAAAAGTGAAGATAAAGACAATCCACATAATTATAAGACCATTATGATTAGCCCTCTTTTAGCAAAGTTATGTGGAATTATTTTGGAAAAAAAGATCAACATATGGCTAGAAAGTCATGAAAAAAAGAGCTACAGTCCAAGTAAGATTTAGGAGCTATCATTCAACTATAGACCCCCTTGTTATGCTTAGGACCATTGTCAAGGAGTATCGTAATAATAAAATCAAGCTTCTGTGTTCCTTTGTGAACGTTAGAAAAACATTTGACATAATGCCCAAAAGTAACCTTTGGAATATATTATAAGAGCTAAAAGTCCCTTTTGAGTTAAGAGTTGCTATGATAAGGTTGTATGAGGTTATTGCCAAGTTTAGGAACTACAAGGGCTAGTCAGAAGAGCAAGGTTGTCCCTTGTCCCTTACCCTTTTTGGTATATACATTGACAAGTTAGACAATTGTTTGGAAGATGCAAGTTGTGAAGAAATCAATGATTTTTTCTCTAGTATGGGTATGATTGTTAACACTAACAAAAAAAAGTTATGATAATCAAATCCCAAAAGTCAACTTATGCTAAATTCATGTATGCCAACAATAACATGGAGGAAATGATTTCATACAAATGTTTCCGAATCAATCTTCATCAGAAGCTTAATTGGAACTATAGCATTGAGAATTTAAGGATTAACAGAGGGTGGAAAGCTTATTATGGACTTGAAAACATTTGTAAATTAGTATACTTTGGATTTAGATAAGAAGAATCTCCTCTTTGAGGCTCTCATCTCTCTTGTTTTCTTATATTGACGTGAAGTTTGGGGTTACATCATCTCTAGAGAATCATGGAGAATGATAGAGCAAATATACAAGAGCTTTATAGCATATAATCTCAAAATTAAAGGAAATACACCATATCCCATCCTCTTCATATAAGCGAGCCTCTGCCCCACTGAGAACATGACTGATAACCATATATTATAATTTAAATAAATTATAGTATATAGATAAAATTACAATATAATGATAATTTATAATTTATAATTTATAATAATTTACAATATATTGATGAAGTTTTAAAACTTTATGTAAAAATACGTACTATTCAACTAAAATCAAGATATGTATATAATATATAATTTAAAATTATTTTAAACTTTAAAAACCTTATTGAATACATACAATTCTACCTTAATGTTTAGCATAATTGATATGCTATTTAAACTTTTAAAACCTTTGGGATTTAAACTTTTTAAACATACGGTATGGTATTCTTATGAAAATGTAATCCATGAATACATTATATTATTTTAGTATATGATATATAATTTTAAATCCATAAATATATGATATATGTGGAATAATTACTATTTAGATATAAGATAATAATAAAAAGAAAAATAAATTTGTAAAATATATAAATTAAAACAAATGAAAAACAAATGTATTGATTATTAAATGAATACATAAAATACATACTTGTTATCTAAATTATAGATATGTAATATCAATATAGATATATAAGTTAATTAAGGATTTTATAAATAAAAAATAATTTAAATAATGTAGATATTTATGTAAATAGATTATTAGTATTTAAATAATGTTTTTTTTGTTGGCAAGTGCCCCCTGACCAGCAGGGTTCGTCATTGGCTGAGAGACCATGAACCAGGGGCATCTAAGTCGTCAAATCACCTTGGGATTGCATCCGGCCTGGACCGCACCAACCCTTAGCATGGTTAGATTTTAGTATCCGCGGGGTTTCGAACCGACGACCTTTCCGCTTAAGGGTGTCTTAACCATCACCTGCCACCGACTGTTCTACATCTCACAGATATTATTTAAATAATGTTAATATTTATATAAATAAATGATTAAGTTTTAATAAATTTAAGTTAGATTTATACAATAGTTAGTCAACATATTTTATAAATATTGAAATATAAATTGGATTTATATGACTATATGACTGAGTTTTATTTTTAATGAATATAAGTTAAATTTATATAATGAATGTATATATTTTAAAATAAATAACAATTTATTCATACAAATTTAATTTATGTTTAAAATTCAAAATTCAAAATTATACATGTTATTATAATCATATTTTGAATATTGAATAAGTTATATTTCAAAATTCAAAATAATATACTTTATTTTATTTTATGAGTACATTACTTTTTACGTTATGAGTACAATACTTTTTACTTTATAAGTACATTTATCATATTATATTCAAAAGCAATTTATGTATTCAAGAGTAATATTTTTAGTCACATTAAAGAATGAATTTTTTATTGATTTTATTTTAGAGATCTTTTCAATTTAACTTAACCATAGTTACATTGATTGTAGTGTAAAATGTGAGTTGTGAATATACCTCCCCCACAAAATGCCTAACTTATAATATTTTATTATATTTCTTAGGAGGCCCATTTTAGACCTCAAAATTCCCCTAATTATGACTAGGTACCTAATGTACAAGAACAAGATAAACAACATGTGAGTCAAGAGGCTTCCTAAGATTGATTCATCCTCTAGTCAAAACAACCCGAGGCTTAAGCGAGGTTGGCATAAAGATGCCATGTCTTAGCTAAATAATTGGGGAGTCGAAGAAGAGGTCACTCTACATAATAGTGATAATATTAAAAAGTATTATTACATCTAAATTTAAGGAGAAGTTGTGGTTCAATAAAGAATTAGTGCATAAGGTAAAATTAAGATATTATAAGGTGGCAATCAACTATAATGTAGAAGATCAAAAGAATTTCTTTGTTTTAACTACCACACAGAAGAAAAACAACATTGCTAAAATAAAAACAAACTCTCATGAGCTCCATAATGAAACACGGGGCTAGACAATTCCTAAAACATTGTGGGATGAAAGAATTTGTCATCTTTGTCATACTAAGATGGTTGAAGATGAAAAACACTTTCTCATAGATTGTCCTATGTATACCCACATTAAAGCACAATTTCAAAATATTTTCTATAATATTGATCTTCCTAACTTTTTAACTCATCAATAACTATGATGATCTAGGAATGCTTCTCTTAAAGATTTTCAAGCACAAAAATAAAATTTTAAAGAAAACCAAGTGTTTATTTACCTTTTAGTAAAGTCCAATAAATCAAAGTTGATCTTAATGGACAGTTAATAACCACCACCATGATCATCGATATGGTTTCTTATCTCATCATGTGTATCAAGAAAAGACCCACATAGATAGATATCTCCATGCCCAATCTCACCACCATCCTTCACAAAAATCCGTTGTCCTTAAAACTTTCATCACTAGAGTTGTTCGCATCTATGACCCCCAACGTCTTACCCGAGAAATATCCCACCTTACCAAGTCCCTCATGGTCAATGACTACCTTTGAAGCCTAATTAACAAAAAATTTCATCATATCCTTCACCCAAAACCAAGACCCTCCAATCTCCCCCCCCCTCGAATCATTCATCTCTCTCCCTTATATCCATGGCATCATTGATCACATCTCTAAAATTTTAATTAAAAATACATCAAAACTATCTTCAAACCCCATAAAACCCTTAAGCAGTTATTCAAAAGTGTAAAAGATAAACCCAACTCGTTTATATCCCAAGGCGTCTACCAAATTGCATGTTCTTATGGAAAAACCCACATTGAACAATCTGAAATATCCATCCAAACCTAGCTCACAGAGCACATCATAGATACAAGTCATAATCGTCTCAACAAATCTACTCTAGCGGAATATTCTTTCAACACCAAACACCAAATTTGTTTTGATAAAACAAAATTACTTGCCTCCACTGCTTGGTACTCCTCTCGACTAATCAGGGAAGCTTTAGAAATTGAAAAGCATCATAATAACTTTAACCGAGAAGATGGTTTCAAACTAAGCTAATCTTGGAAACCCTTAATCGATCATCTCAATCATTAAATCCTATCATCTTTGTCCCTCATCAGTGTTTTATCCCTTGTCCCCCCTAATTCGCTTCATCTCTCTTTTCTTGGCAATCTCTCTCCTCTCTTGCCATTAACCTCTTAATCCTTTCCCTCTCCTTATCAATTTATTATATTTTTCTTATTTTAATTCACTATTATTCTCTTATTAAGTTTTTACAATTCTTTTATTAATTTGTTACAAATTTCAATGTTTATATACCATCCTTTTTTTCTCCTTAATAAAATATTAAAATTTCATGTTTCATCATTAATCCTAGTTAACCTTGTCCCTCCACTTATTAATTTATTACAACTCTATTAAATTTCGTTTTAATATAATTATCTTAATATTTTTTTGAAACTCTTGTCACTCCTGTTATCTTATATGATTGTGAAGTTTGGGGTTGCAATATCTCTAGAGAAACTTGGAGAAAAATTGAGCAAATCCAAAATCGTTTTATAACTTATAACCTTAAAATTAAAAGAAATATGTCCTATCATATTCTCCTCATAGAAGTGGGGCTCTCCCCCATAGAGAACACATATATGATTAGGTACCTGATGTATAAACATAAGATTAACAACATGGGAGACCATAGACTTCTTAAAATTGCCTTAAATTCCAACCAAAACCTCCTGCATCTCAAGCGGGGGTGGCATAAAGATGCCATGGCGTGGTTAAACCATTGAGGGATTGACGAAAATGTCACTTTGCAAAATGTCGATACCTTCAAAAATATTATTATATCTAGGTTTAAAAAAAAAATGTAGTGCAAGAAAGATTTAGAGGTTAAAATAAAATTGAGATATTATAAGGAGGCCATTAACCCTAATCTAGAAGATCAAAATTATCTGTTTTAACTAGTTCAAAGAAAAATAATAATATTGTCAAGATAAGAACTAACTCTCATGAGCTCCAATGTGAAATAGTGTGTCGGAAAATTTCTAAAACTCCCCGGGCTGAAAGGATTTGCCATCTCTGCGAGATGAGCGTTGAGGACGAAAATCACTTTCTCTTATAATGCCCTACGTACACCCATATCAAATCTCAGTTTCAAAATCTTTGTTACAATAAAGAGCTTTATAACCTTCTAACTTCCCAAAACTATCGTAAGTTAGAAATGCTCATCTTCAAGCTTTTTGAGCACATGGATACAATTTTAAAGCAAACCAAATAGTTCATTTCTTTTCTCTTCTCTTCTCTTAAGGTCCGATAGTGGACATTAACCATCATCATTATCATCATTATCATAATAAAAAACTCTTTATTCTTTCAATAAAATATTTATAAATAACAATAATTAAAACCCTATACTCTTCCTATTAATTCTTTCATTAATTTATAATCAACTCCAATTAAATTTACCCAACATTAATCCTTAACATTAATCCTTCTGCTTACTAATTTATTATTACTCTTTTATTTTAATTTATTGCAATTCTCTTGAGGTTAATTTACTATAATTCTTTTTATTAGTCTATTATGATTTCCATCCTTTTACTCTTGATTTTAAATTATAATTGAATGTTTATATGATTTTAATTAATAATAATAAAAATCCTTTACTCTTTTAATAATTCATAACCAATAAAAATCTTTAATTCTTTCGTTAATTTTTACCAATTTTTAATAATTTCCATTTATTATTTTTCCTTCACGTCACTCTGTAAATATGTATACAAATTATTTTTATTTACTTTCTTACTCTAACGACTAGATATAATTTAACAAAATCATCAATAGTAAACACTTTGTAAATATGTATACAAATGATTTTTATTTACTTTCTTACTTTAACGACTAGATATAATTTAACAAAATCATCAATAGTAAACACTCTGTAAATATGTATACAAATTATTTTTATTTACTTTCTTACTCTAACGACTAGATATAATTTAACAAAATCATCAATATATATTTTACTAGCACAACCATGATTCCCGGGGCGCACAACCATGATTCCCGGGGCGAACGCCAATAGGAATTCACCGTTCTCCATTCCCTTTCATTTTTCTTTTAAATAAACTAATAAAAACAATATTTTTTCCCATTTTCCTACCCCACTTGCATTTAAAAGAAAAAATATTCAAAAAATAAAAAAGGAGAAACCTTTTTCTTAAACCCTATTCTTCTATTAAGCCCTATTCCAAAACCTCCATACGAGGGTATAACAGGAGCTTAAAATTAATGTTTAGTCATCATTACTATTGAACGTAAAATGATTTATAAGTAGTGTGGATGGATTGAAACACAGGCACATGAGAAACCCCATGTTGAAGAAATGTTGGTTGCTAGTATCGCAGGCCCATACCACGCACCCTACAGGTTGACAGGGAAAGACATCGAGTGAAAAGGAAACCAAAATGGAGAAACGAGTGAGTGGAGATGGAAAAACTACCATGAGTGGAGATATGGAACCGACAGACATTGATTTAAAAAGAAGTAAGCACATGACATAATTGGAGTAACGTGGCCAACATTTATGATAGATATGGCTAACCACTTATACTATGAAACGAGAACTATATACTATGAATGAGAACTCTACCCATAAAAACGATGATTTTTGCAAAAAAAACACCAAAAACACCTCCCAAATAGAAAAGTGTTGATACTAGTATACACGTATTTTTTTTTTGGGTAAGACATAGAGCCATGGCCTAAAGATCCCATATTGTTGTTTAACAAAACTTTAAAATCAACCTTAAATTGGAAATTTTTTTTTTTCTTGAAGAGATAAATTACAACTTTATGGAAAATTGCATATTAAACAAAAAACAAATTTCTCTAATAATTTCACCATTATAACCATATAAAAACAAAGAAATTATGTTGTGATTCATAATGAGATAATATATTAGACCATACAAGAACAAATGGTTCATATAAATATTCAAAAATTTCTCTAGAGTTTCAATTACAAAAATCATACTAGTAAAAAACATCTAACTGCTTCTTCAAATTCATCCATGGATTCTGACACCCCATCATCAAAAACTCCTCTAGAGTTTCAATTACAAAAATCATACTAATAAAAATCATCTACACTGCTTCTTCAAATTCATCCATGGATTCTGACACCCCATCAGAATCTACATTTTCTGCAGATGAAGGACTTGATGAAGATGTAGATGACCCATACTCTTCTCTATTATCAATGGGCGCACTATCTGAGTCTACATCTATGCCCATTATTTAAGATGTCATATTCCTTTGGGATCTACGGCTTGGTTTAACAGACTCCCATCTTGCAACTTCTGGTTGTGGCAGCAACCTCTTGATAATCTCTATAGTCTTGGAGCAGAGAGTGTCTTTCTTTGTCAAATTGAAATCATAAACAAGTATATCAACTTCCTCTAATTTCAAGATGTTAATGCGGCGGTGATTTATTTTTTGACCCTTTCTTTTTCTCTTTCTGCAAACCTTTTTCTCAACCACCATCTCTGCCTTGTACACACCATCAAATGGGTGTGTATCTATTGCATACCAATGTACTTCTACTGATACTACTTCTTCATTTTTTTTATTGACCTTCATAGCTTTTGCAATCCGGAACGGATATTGACGTGGATCATCTATAGCCAAAACTGCAATTATGCAACCCTCCTTGATATCTTGTACCGAGCCCCTGTAAAGGTCTTCCATCTCTCGACGCTTTGCGGATGATCTTCTAGAGCCAATATACATTTCTCTTTCCTCTACTTGAGAAAACTCAACAGCTCGAGGTTCAACATTTGTTACCTCGTTTTCATTTGATAAACTTTGTGGCCAAGCAAATGGAGTCTTCAAAAATATATCTCCATTTGTAGAGTTTGAAATTATGTCACTCTGCTCCATGAAAAAAGACTCCCACCAAACGGAATCAGCAACATCAAAGTACTCATATGTATCTTCAATAGACTTTTTGATTTCTTCCAAGCATTGAGAAGAATCAACATCTCTACTATGTTGCCTTGCATTATGAATCTCTGTAGATGATTGCAATAACAATAAATTTGAAGCATACATTTGACGACTTGGGATGAATTTCAAAAATGCCAAACCTGATGAAGGCCCCCATTCTGTGCTAGTTGAGTACTTCTTGCCCCACAATAGTGTTTTTCCATCAATCTTTTTTATACGAAATTGATGCTGAAAGCTAATGTCATTAAGTTTTTCAATGCACCTTTCTTCACCATGCGATCCAAACAGAAATCTTCGCATGTCAACAGTTTCTTCCAATTTCTGTACAGTAGGCTTTGGATGTTATGCTTTCCCTATAATTTCAATCAACGATGGTAGGCTCCTGACTTTCTTCCTCCTCAATGTCCTTGCAAAATGACTGAACATTTGATCAATATGATCATGTGTATGCCCAACAAGAAGGAACCCAACTTTTACCTTCTTAAAAATTCCCAATTCCACAAGCATGCTTAGATAACCAAACACGACCTAGTTTTTGTTTTCCCGGCTTGTGTTGTCCAATTGTAGATATAGAACTTCTGGAAGATCACCAGGTCAATGATTAATGACATGGTGAATTATGCTGATGGTCAAATTTGCATCATTGTGAATATTTGGAGTTGTAAAGTAAACCTTTGGAATCATTTCACCATTAAAAACCATATACCCAACCAAGTGAAACTGAATAAAATTCTCCTCTTTTAAATTCTTTGGCACACGGACAAAATGTGGCAAGAGTGTTTTTTTCTGATCCATGCCATCAATTATCAAACCCATATACTTATGTGGAGCATCGTAACACTTCTTGCGATGTTCGTACAATTTTTTTCGTTCATTTGATTGTTGATTGCGATGTTCTTGCAGTGCATTGATTATGGAATCTACAAACAACATAACAAAAAAATATTGTTAACTAGCTTCAATAATCGACATTTATCTATTTGTTTTTTTTGTTTTGTAAACATACCTCTTTCTATCCCTTCTGATCTATCCCTTCTTTCTTTAAGAGAAGCACATGTACTGCAGACCCCCATCCTTGACCTCTTTGGAATGCGGACGTTGTTGAACTTCTTTTTCCATACTCTTGTGAAATATGCATATTTGATGAAGTTGTCATTTCCTTGACCACCTTGAACATAATCCTTGTATAAGTTGTAGATTTCCTGTCTTGTGAAATTATCTGGAATGTGTATTGTTTCTCTATTTGGCATACTCTCTCCATGCTTGGAAAAGAAATCATGCATCCATGATATTGCAATGTGTGTTGATGGCCCAGTGATTCGTCCCTGATAATCGTCAGTGTAAAATGTAGGATCCTTTTCTAGTCTTGTTTGGATTCTTGATAATCAAAGATTACCAATTGAGTGAATCTGTTTGAATGCCTTTCTACAAAGCATAATTCTTCCAACGCGATAATCATAGCCTGTCCTGGTAGAAATCATGCACCCCACTAAATATGAATTTTGCATGCTTTTGTTCATTGAAAGATACATCTTCCTTCTCTTCAAGACATAATTGTAGCCTAAACTTTTCAAACAATTTTTGTGGCAACACTCACTTGAAATCAAATGAGTAATGGAATTTGGACTTGTGAGCAATTCTTTCCTAGACCTTGTATAACTGGAATGCTTTGGATTGACATAAAAAGGTCTAGTCCTACACTTAATCCTGCTTTGCATTGAATTCTGTCGCTGGATCTCCTAGACCATTATGTCTGCAACAACATCCTCAGCAGGATGATTGTTTTCATTGTGATGCATATGACCCCCCTCATTAAAAATTTCATCACCAAATTCATTATGAAAATTATTGTCATGATCACTTGCTTCCAGATCAATGTGAACATCAACATTATTTGTGCCACTAAATTCTTCACTGAAAGGGAACTCTAGAGATTCAACATTCTCATCATTGTTTCCAGTAAAATCCTTACTTGGAGGAGAATCACTGTCTTCATCATTGGTTCCTGTAACATCCTTACTCGGAGGAGAATCACTGTCATCATCAACAAAATGATCATCGGTGCCATTGAAATCCTCGCTCGGAGAGAAATCATCATCGGTTCCATTGAAATCTTCACTCGAAGGAAAATCATCATCAGTGCCATTGAAATCCTCACTTGGATGATAGTCACCATCGTTGCCATTGAAATCCTCGCTTGGAGGTAACTCATCATCGGTGCCATTGAAATCCTCGCTTGGAGGTAACTCATCATCGGTGCCATTGAAATCCTTGCTTGGAGGAAACTTATCATCAATTCCATTGAAATCCTCGCTTGGAGGAAACTCATCATCGATGCCATTGAAATCCTCGCTTGGAGGAAACTCATCATCCGTTCCATTGAAATCTTCGCTTGGAGGAAACTCATCATCTGTGCCATTCAAATCCTCGCTTGGAGGAAAGTCATCATATGTTCCATTGAAATCCTCGCTTTGAGGAAAATCATTTTCACCATTATTGATGTCTTCTTCCTCACCAGAATCATCATCCGTCCCATTAAAATCCTCGTTGGGATGAATATCATCATCAATCCCACAAAAATCCTCATTGGGAGGAAAATCTTTGCTTGAAGGAAAATCATCATTGGTGCCTTGAAAATTCTCGCTTTCAGGTAAATCATCATTGGTGCCTTGAAAATCCTCGCTGGGAGGAAAATTGTCATCATATTGTTTGCTGTCTTTAAGATCCCCACTTGGAGGAACCTCTTCATCATCATCACATTCTTTCTCTTCATTACTAGTGTCTTCAAAATCTTCATAACTAGGAAGTTCTCGAATAACATGCTTGATTACATTGCTTGCACTGCCAGTATCTTGGCTAGATGAACTGTACATTTCTTCATTGACATTGGAATTTACTTCAGATGAGTCCATGACTTCTCACTAAAAGATAGAAGTATAGAAAAATCTGTATCGCTCAACTGCAAAGAAATTTTACCACAGTCCTCACCAAAAAGTAGAATGGTGCAACTGTCGACCGACAATCTTATAGCTATGAGAACAAAAATATCCCTCCAAAATATTCCCTCCAAAATTTTTGTTCAAACTTTTCCCTCCAAAATTTCCCTACAAAATTAAAGCGCACATTCATATGATATTAAAAGAATTGAAATAATATAATAACTAATTACATATTTCTATCCCAGACATTTAAGACTAATAAAATTTCTCATAACATTTTTTATTCACAATTTGTAACAAAACAATGATTATTTTCATTTTCTTTACCCAACATTCATAACATTAGTAATTATTTAATTTTAACCTATCTTATATAAATTTAATAATAATGCAGTAACTACTTTCATTTTTTATCCCACTTTGGTAAAAAAGTAATGTTAAACTTACTCTACGCTAAATAAACATTTTAGATTTCCTACTATTCATCATCTATTTTGGAGCAATTTAGTATCACTTGCAAGGTTAGTAATTTTTTATTTATTTATTAATTTAGTAATGATTGTTTTATGGCTTTATTAATTTAGTAATGTGTTTTTATTGCTTTATTGCTTTATTCTTTTACATTTTTGTTTTTTTAACATTCTTAAGAATGGTAAAATTAAACCTAATCTGTCTTATTAATACAAGATTGTTTAGTCTTTGGAGCAATTCACGAAGGTTTTCAAGAAGAACGGGAAGATTGCAGAGATAAACTTCTAGCACATTCAACAGAGGAGGCTCTACCACTTTCCGGGTTAGTTTTATATTTTTTTTAAACGTTTTTTTTTTTAAATTCGTATATTATTAATTGAGGCAAGGCTTGCCCCTTATTCCACAAGGCTTGCTCCTTATTCTAAGAATATTCGCTTTGGGTTTAAAATAGAAACTAATTTTTTTTTACCAAACCTACCCATGCCCCCTTCCTTATTTTTTTTTACCATCTGCCCATGTTCTAAATTTTTTTTTATCATCAACCCTGCCTCCCCACCCCCTAAAAAATATTATAAATTAATTAAATTTTTTTTTTTAAAAACCCTCCCCTTCCCCCTCCTCCCGGGCCCCCCGCTTGGGAGCCAAAGGGTGGCCCTCACGGCCCCCTCGATGTCGGGCATTGATGGGGCCCGTGAGGGCCGCCCTTTGGCGCCCAAGCGGCAGACCTCCGCTCGCTTGGGCACCAAAGGGTGACCCTCATGGCCCTCGTCCGCTCGCTTGGGTGCCAAAGGGCAGCCCTCACGGCCGCCGTCGATGTCGAACATCGACGACGGCCGTGAGGGCCACCCTTTGGCGCCCAAGCGATGGCCCTCACGGCCGCCATCGATGACAGGCATCGACGGGGGCCATGAGGGCCGCCCTTTGGCGCCCAAGCAGCGGACCTCCGCTCGCTTGGGCGCCAAAGGGCGGCCCTCACGGCCCCCATCTGCTCGCTTGGCCGCCAAAGGGCAACCCTCACTGCCGCCGTCAATGCCGGGCATCGAGGGGGCCGTGAGGGCCACCCTTTGGTGCCCAAGTGACGGACCTTCGCCCGCTTGGGCGCCAAAGGGCGGCCCTCACGGCCGCCGTCGATGCCCGACATCGAGGGGGCCGTGAGGGTCGCCCTTTGGCGCCCAACGACCGCCGTCGATGCCCGACATCGAGGGGGCCATGAGGGTTGCCCTTTGGCGCCCATGTGAGTGGAGCTCCGCCCGTTTGGGTGCCAAAGGGTGGCCCTCACAACCCCCTTGATGCCTCACGGCCCCCGTCGATGTCGCTCGCTTGGGCACCAAAGGGCGGCCCTCACGGCCGCTGTCGATGCCGAGCATCGATGGGGGCCGTGAGGGCCGCCCTTTGGCGCCCAAGCGAGCGGAGGTCCTCTCGCTTGGGCGCCAAAGGGCGGCCCTCATGGCCTTCGTCGATGCCCGGCATCGAGGGGGCCGTGAGGGCCGCCCTTTGGTTCCCATGCGAATGGAGGTCCGTCGCTTGGGCGCCAAAGGGCGGCGCTCACGGCCCCCTCGATGCCGGGCATCGACGAGGGCCGCCCTTTGGCGCCCAAGCGACGGACCTCCATTCGCATGGGAACCAAAGGGCGGCCCTCACGGCCCCCTCGATGCCGGGCATCGACGAAGGCCGTGAGGGCCGCCCTTTAGCGCCCAAGCGATCGGATCTCGACCCCCTCGATGCCGGGCATCGACGGGGGTCGTGAGGGCCACCCTTTGGTGCCCAAGTGGTGGACCTCCGCTCACATGGGCGCCAAAGGGCGGCCCTCACGGCCCCCCTCGATGCCCCGACATTGAGGGGGCCGTGAGGGCCGCCCTTTGGTGCCCAAGTGGCGGACCTCCGCTCGCTTGGGTGCCAAAGGGCGGCCCTCACGGTCCTCGTTGATGCTCAGCATCGACGGTGGCCATGAGGGCCGCCCTTTGGCGCCCAAGCAGGCGGCCCGGGAGGAGGGGGAAGGGAAGAGTTATATTTTAATTTTTTTCAATTAATTCTAAATTTTTTTTGGTAGTTTAAATATTTGGTTTTTAACTTTTATTGTATTGTCTTTTTAATTTTTTTTTATATTGTTTTTTTAATTTTTATTAGTGGGGTTAGTTTTAATTTTTTTTTTAAACTTTTGTATTATATTGCTAGGTGGGAGGATTATTTTTAATTTGTTTTTAAATATTTTATTATATTGTTAAGGGGTTAGGGGGTAGGAGGTTAGTTTTAAATTTCTTTTTAAAAATTTTTATTATATATTTATGTGGTAGGGGTAGGTGTAATTTTTATTTTAAAATTAGTCATTATGCTCGTTAGAGGGGTAGGGTGTAGGTTTACATTTTTTAAAAAAAATTTCAAAACGTAAAAGACAACGATTATGAAGATAAGAATATTTTTAAATTTTTTAAAACGTTTTTCAAATACAGTTTATAGTGAATATTGATGTTGATTTTGTTTAGATTATAAATTTTTGTTGATTTATTTTAAAATTCTACATTTTGGATATAGGTACAATGGCATCAAGGTGGATATCTGTAAACGTTTCTGGATCAAGAGTAGCAATCATTGCATCGAAAAAAACAATTGAGGCATCTGAGAATGTTGAGACTCAAGAGAGAGTTCTTAGCTTTGAAGAATTAAGAATGAAGAATGCTAGAGAATGGAAACATGCAGCAGAAGAAGACATAACAAAGTATCATTGGCATCTGAAGGAAAAAAATCAAGGAAAACCAGAAAGCATTCTCTTATTTTGTTCTGTAGATCCATATATTCAAGCAGATTACAATCTATTGGGATTGCTGAGAGATATATGTGTAGTGTCGGGTACAGATATTTTTTATGCACAGGTGAAACAAGCCAAGACCTTTGCAAAAATCCGATATGCTTTGAAGATTGCAAAATATAATGTTCAAGAAAATTTCACAGATTTTTGTCAAGGCGTCGTGGATGAAATTGAAAGCGGGAGAGTAAGTTTGAATATTGATATTATTCTTAAACTGGTTTTGTTATAACTTGGATATCACAATGTAATAGATTTAATATGATAATGTTTTTATTTTGTAGGATTTTTCCATTTCGATTTCAAAAGAGTTGAATGGAATTTATTATACAGAGGCCGATCCTATGGATTTCATTACTGTCGCTATTCAAAAGGGACCAGAAGCAAGGAAGAAAAAACAAGTGTTAATTGTTCAAACTGAAGAAGTACAAGCAGAAAGAGGAAAGAGCATCCGACAATCAAATCAGGTACCTAGAAGGGTTATATTTAAATCTTCATCTCGCCGAACTGAACATGATGAAATTGTTGCAAATGAGCTTGTTACTCCTGCTAGTAATAGTAGCAAACAATCTTGTAAAATAAATATGGTTGAGAGTGCCTCGATTCCCGTTGAAGGCATTGTAGATTTAGAAGGAACCCTTTCAAATAAAAAAAGGAGGAGATCTGTTGTTGCTGAAACCAACGTTATTACTGAATCTGAGAGTGAAAATTCTAGTGGCAGTAGGGAAATCATTACTCCAGGTGCTGATTTAGAGGATGGCATTGTCAAGACAACACAAAATGCCATATGAGATCGATTGCGGAGGGATAAGTTGGTTAACAATGGACATACATTTGAGTTGAATGTGAATCAACTTTATAAACCCATAGAAGGGAAAGATCACTTTAGAATTAGAAAACCACATCACTTGCATATTCACAACTTGAAAGCATTGATGAGGCACAATCCCTATGCACATGTTGTTGACTACCTAGTCCTTGTTGACCCGGACGTTGTTCCTACTAGAGATGAATTTGATGAAACAATATGTTTTCATTACAAATATTATGTTCTTGGAGGGAATCATTCTGCAGAGGCAAGAAGAGAGTTGATGCAAGAATATCCCAATAACCCTATTTTTGAAACAGTTAAATGCATCATTTATGCTAGTTTAACAGATGTTGAATCAAAGTTGTTGGCATGGGATCATAACACAAATAGTGAATATAGGTTGACAATGACATTTATTCAAAGGGTGAGATTTATACACGATGAATTTGTGCAAATATGTGGTGGGGAAAAATCTAGAGTTGATGCAAGTTTTCGGAGACAATGTTGTATGGAAATAGGTCTCCCTATTAAAGATGATATTATGCTACAAAAAAGTTCCAGAGGAAGTGATGCATTCAGGCCTGTAGATGCCTATTTCCAGTTGACATTCAGAGTTGGGAAAACATGGGATTTGATTGATGACATATTTAGCTTGTGGGAGAATATTGGCATAAAAAACCAAAAAGTGAAAAAAGGTAGAGTTGTTCCATGGAGCGGTGGTAAGGCAGGTCCTGACGTCAAGAATCTTCCAGAAGACATGACTATTACACCTTGGAGAACAATGCAAGGTGTGAAGGATGAAACATTAATAGCTACAATACTATCACGGGTAAAGTCAGGTGAATTATCCATGGAGGAAATGTGCAACGAACTTGAGAAGTAAGTTGAGCATTTTTTTAAGTTTAACATTTTTGTTATGTTCTAGGTATTCTATTATATTACTATATATGATTGTAAACATCATTTATTGTTTCATTGTCTAGTCACAAGGTCTACATGAAAATACAAGAGGAGATGGTTAAAATGTTGAGTGAGAAGAGTTGGGATGATGTCAAATGCAACTATCCAAACTCAAGCTCGATAGAAAGTTTACAACAATTTTTTGTTGCATTCAAGAAGGTATGTTGATCTATGATACATCCTATTTTATTTATTTTCTAATTCAATTCATTTCTATTTTATTACTTATAGAGATCATTTTCATTTGAAGATGCCAAAGAGGGGTGGAGTTGGAGTACCAGAGTCCTTCAAAATCCATATCCAAAGAGCCAAAATAGAACGACAAAGGAGACAATGTCTTGCAAATGTTGAACTTGATGATACACTTGATCATTATATTTGGAATGGGCTTGACACTGTGCAATATAGAGTCATTTTAGGTGACTGTGCAGACATTGTAAATCTTGTTCCTAAAAAGGAGTACGCACTAGTGATTGCAGATATCCCTCATTGATACAATATCCGAAACACTACTTATGATTGTGAGCCTTATACTTACCAATCATTCAGAAAAGTGGCTTCGGGATTTGTAGATGTCACAACATCACCACTATGGAGATTTGTTGTTTTCCATTCAGACACACAATTAGGGGGCTTGTTGATAGCCTTCAGGGGTAAAGGAAAAAAAGGAAGCAACTTCATTGGTAATATATTTGCACTATATTATCAAAATTTTGAATTTATAAATCAATTATATTTATTGATAAGTTAATTAATTGTTTTATATTTTTGTTACAGGCAAAAGCCTAATGTTCATAGCTCAGGCAGCGATCCATTCCTGAGTGATGCTGAAAGCATACATGTTGCAACTTGGACATAGGAGGATGCTTATGAACCTCTTTTAATTAATGAAAAGAGAGGAGGAAAACATAGTTAGATATTGACTTATAATGCCGTGGTAAAAAAATTAACATATGAAGAAAGGGATTTGAAAGGAGTGACTGTAAACATCTATCAAAAGCCACAAGTGTTGATTAATTATCTCATAGATACATTTTCAAGAGAAGGATATTGGGTCTTAGATTTGTTCTCGGGTTTAGGTAAACTTTCTCATATTACATATGAAATAATATATCAAGTTTTATTGTATGTTTTATCCTTCATTATTTTATTGTTTTAAAGTATGCTTCTTTATGCTATTTGACTTAACTTTAATTTTGTTTTTGGTGATTAGGTACAACAATAGCATGCTCCTTACAGAAAGGAAGAAATTGCATATTGATTGATAATGATCCATTCCAATGCAATTACATAAAACAAAGAATTAAGGCTATTCAAGTTCTTCCAGATGAACTGCAAGAAGTTGGTTTGAAGAAAGGAGAGTTTAGTGAAACACTTGTGGCAAAGATGTCAAAAGAGCCCCAACCCCCGTTAGGAGGGGTGTTTGGAAAGGAGCACTTTGGGGATCTTGCAGACATAGAAGACCCAATGGAAGAGGACATTGATGTCCCTTAGGAAAGTCAAGCTCCAGAAAATTCCAATGTCGATGAAGAATTTGGCATGCATGATATTGTTGAATAGTTTCATGTTTTGAAGAAAATGTTAATTTTGACAATTTTTGACAGTTTTTTGATCAGATATATTACTAATGTTTTGACTTTCAGACTTTATTTTAGAAATAAAATTTCTAAATATAATGTTTTTAATATGTTTTTTACAAATAATTTGTATATTTTTTCTTGAATTTATGTGAGTCGTCACTTTTTGATAACTAATATGAAATATGATCATTTTTAGAGAAAAATTCTCTGAAAATTCATTGAAAATGGTTTTAAATGTCTTTATTTTCTGGAATTGTTTACAATTTTGTCAATAAAAATGCCTTATTTTGTCCATAAAAATGTCTTATTTTATAGAAAAAATTGTAAAATGTATATGTTTTTCATTATAAATTGCTTAAAAATGTATGTTATTTTGTTAAATTTCAGAAAACACACTTGAAAATAGAAATTAAAAATATTTTACAACAAAGATAATTCAAAGGCCCCAAAAAATGTCTCAAAATGAAAATGTGTAATACTGGCATCAACCATTTTTGAAACGGCGGTAAAAATAGCTACTAAAATTAGGAGAAAGAAAAACAAGAACTGTGTCGAGTTCTCGTTTCATAGTATAAATGGTTCGCTATTCATTAATCAAAATTAATTCAATCAAGTAACACACATTTGACTCTTAATTTTATTTTTGTTTGTTTGTTGGCAAGTGGTAGTACCCCCTAACTAGCAGGGTTCGCCATTGGCTGAGAGACCACGAACCAGGGGCATCTAAGCCATCAAAATCACTCGGGGATCGCACCCGGCCTAGACCACACCAACCCTTAATATGGTTAGATTTTAGTATCCGTGGGGTTTTGAACTGGCGACCTTTCTGCTTAGGGGTGTCTTAACCATCACCCGCCACCGAGTGTTCTACATCTCACGGATTCACATTTGACTCTTAATACTTGCAAGGAATTTATGCTATTAAATCTCCACCATCAATTTGATGGAGACAACTATGAATATTCCTCATTATGAAATCAAGACCACCGAATTCATAAATACAATTAAAAGCATGCAACTCAAGTCCATGTATTGAAATAAGTACGCCTTATCGGCGTAATTATAATAATAATAAAAATTTAAAATTTCAATCTCGTGATTTAATATATAAGTTTTGTTTATTGATAATAAAATCCGTTCATATAATTATATATAATTATTTAACTTCTTAATATCCATATTGAATCGATGATATATATTATATTTGATATACATTATTATGTCCTCGACGAGGGACATTAATCGATCATGTAGGTGTATTAGTTGCCGTTGAGTTTATTTATTTTCGTATTTGTTCAAAGTTTGGGGTTAAATAGATGGAATGTTAATTTTTTTAATTTTATATTAATTTGAATGATTCATTAAATAGCTATTGGATGGGGAGTGTGTGACGGAAGCCTCGGGTATCCCTCCCCAGGCTTCATCGGTGCGCTTGTGTCACCCGCCATTTATAGTGCTTTGGTTTGTTCGAAGACTTATTGAACTGGCAGAGAGTTAATATGATGGATGACATTTCATCTTCACGTCTTTTCCACCGTGTGACACATGGACTTTGGATACAACCCTATTAATTGCAAGATCGTGCTCCTCCTAGTGTTTTGTTCAACAACTGGTTTAACTCGTTTTTCCTTCCATATTTTTCATTTCGGACCTTGCTCCGTGAGAAGGGTATTAGCTTGGTTCTGGAAGGTTCAAACCATTATATAGGTCATTAGAACACACTTGCTGAGGTTTTGTTGTATTATTCCCAAGAATTCTCAAGGTTTTACACGATATCTCCTTTGAACAAAAAAGGGGGAGAAAGACTACTTATATAGTTCAATTCCAAATGTAATTGAAGCGTAAAGTTCTGTCTTGAGCCTAGATTCAACTTGGATTGTAGGAAATTCTTCACAGACTGAAAAGAGCCACCATTAATTTATGTACAGGTGAAGGTTATCTTATTTGAGTTCATTTGTAAATTTGGTTATTTTCCAATTAATGTTTTACCTTATGAACAATTTAGAATTAAACCTTCCGCGTGCTTTCTCTTTACAGATAAAATATGTCAAGGGATCTACTTAAACTTATTTTGGTTTCCCATTCAAGCATGTTTGGTTTAATAATTACTATAATATTGCTTAAATGGGTTTCTAACTCATTGTTGTCTGTAGATACAAAATGGAGAAGAAGAGGGTAAGGTCCGTTAGTGAATATAATCATCGAGGGAGACAAAGGATTTCGTAAAGCAGTTTTATTCCTCTTCCCTACAACATGTACTGTTGAAATCTATGGCTCTACAACACTCTTGAAAATAAGCGACATTCTCAGGTCAGATTAAACCCTACTACGAGTTTGATTCTTCCCTCGGCCAAGGTTAAATAAAATTATGAAGGAATCCCCCTCTCTGAGTTACCTTCGTCTGAGAGAAGAAATTTTACGTTGCTCGACATTAGGGTTTTTGACCTCTTTGAAAACAACTTCTCCGATGTTTAAGTGGTGAAGAGAAAACCTGGTCTTCATAATTCATACCCGGATGTTAATACAATAGTATCTACTGTATATTGATGTCTGGATCCTTCATTAATCCATTAAGCTCTTATAATTGTAAAATGGTTGTAATGGAATGATCTAGTTTTCCATAAAATTTGTGTAACACATATTATTATATGATGGTTGCCTCTTGGTTTTCTTTTCTAGATGATGCATCGTATTTTGGGACGTTCCTTGAGGTTGCTCGACCTTTGTTTTACTTTTGATATATCCGACTTCCGGGTTTGAAGTTCATAATTCCGCTAAGAGTTAAACAATAATTCCGTCAAGAACATTCATTTACGAGATGGAAAGTCCATCCCTATGTATTTCTCCCTTTTTTTGGTTAATTTTTAATGTTTGCACAGGACACAGAGACACTGTGCGATTATGATCCCTAATAGTCATGTCACATCCAATCGATTATTTATAAATTAAATTCTAATATTCTAATATTTGCTTTATGCAATTTCTACTCATACCTAGGGAATTATATGATATTTGTGCACTGTAAGATTACTCAAAGGTTAAAATGTTGACGGTTTTGGGACCAACAGGTTAATTTCTTTCATATCGATGGCTATTTCCTTCAACAAATAATCTTCAAGAAACATTGAAGTATTTATGTTTGAAACTTCATATATTTATACGCATGAATTCTTTAAGATTGTATTATTGGTAAAGAAACTCTCTGATTTTCAATTTAGACTTAGGTTATCTCTCTCTTCACCTATTATCGAATGGTTAAAAATAATTAAACTTTAAACATTTTTCTATCCATAAAAATTATTTTCCTAAGTTATTATTGTGTTTACATTTCCTATATATAAGGAAAGAAAAGGGTAAATCTTCCTACTCAAAATTTAACCCACATATTTATTATAATAACAAATTCCCTATATTATAATACAAGAATTTAAACACCATTATGAGAATAAAATAAAGAAAACATCTAGTTACAAATTAGAACATAATTTCTATCTCATAAACATACAAATGAAGGCTTTTCATTAGCTTACACAATTAGGCATTACCGTAGAGAACATAATCTGGAATGCAACCTGGAAACAATTGACGGCCAAATAGAATGCATTAGTACTCTTATTCTTCCTTGAAACACAACATCGAAAGCTTCAAAATTTCCATTTAACAATCGAGTTAGAATCGAATTGATATTTATTTTCCCAGCAATCCGCTTCAATCGTAGAGATTTTGTTGCAAATTCAAATGTTGCTTCTAATGTTGCGTTTTCTTTCTAATGCATTTCCCCACAATTCGAATCCCAACCAAATTGGGAAGCATAAGTGCCAAATGTCCAAGCCAAGCCATACGACCAGCTGGCAAGAATATATTTGTCCAAGCCAAGCCATACGACCAGCTGGCAAGAATATATTTGTCGAACCCTACCCGCATGGAGAATGAGAGCATGGCAAGAGTTTTAAGGCAATCGTTCACACTCTTGCGAAATCCTACCTTTAGGATGGGGACTTTGCGACCCTGTCTTAAAAAAATAATTCAATGTAAATAATCTTAAAGTTTAGTTAGCTAAAAAAATCACAATTTAAAGACGGTAAACAACATTTTTATGGAATAAATTGTTATTCATATATTTTTACAAAATCACCACTATTTGCTTTAAATAGTTTTAGACTCTTTATTTAAAGCCTTCTTGTTTATCGTTTTCTTAGAAAAATAGAGCTACACTAAAAGTTCAGAATTGCATAATCAGACCATTTAATAAAGCCATGACATTCAGAAATCAATCTCAATTATATTGGCTTCGACTAAAAAATATTAATGACATATGAAATTAATTATATTATGTAGGGTAGTAGTATTTGATTCCCTTAAGCCAAGATCGACTCCCGTCGATGCCAATTATCTTAACTATAAGTAATCCAACTCCACTATAGCCTTGGTATAAAAAATACTATGGCTGGATGCATTCCTATATACAATGATTATAGAGATTGAGGTTTAAGGGAAAAAAAGATGGCTACATGTTTTTTTTACTTTTTGTCTTTTTTTTTTCAAATTATGATTCGAGTTGTCTAAAACTGTTACGATTTCGTTTAGAGAAAATCGTTTTTTCATACACGAATTTGCTGGAATCCGGGATAGAATTTTTAGAATCTCAAATAACAGTATTAATGTTGCATAATTTGGATGCCCTGGGGGTTTTTCGGGGTGTTGAATCCATCTAGATGTTCAGAAAAATGATTTAATCAACACAAATTGCTAGATTTTTAGATTTCATATCGTCGGATTCCAACTAAGTTTTGGTCGGACGGGCGAAATCGTCGCACTTTTAGACGGCTTCATTATGATTTGCTAACTAAACTATCTATACTATGGAAATTGTGATTAATCCCTTGCCCAATTACACTACTTCCTCAAGAAAGCTAACAATCTGGCAACTAATTTTTTTCTCACTCTTGTCTCCTCTTTCAAGATAAAATTCTTGGTCATAAATTAATTCACTAAATGCTCGTGCCAAAATTTAATCTGTATAAGTTGGAGTTACTTGAATCAGATTTTCATTCTGTGTGCTCTTTTTTTTTTCCTTTAGATACTTTGCATTCATTAGAATTCATGCTGCGTGCTCTTTTTTTCCCCTTTAGATAC
This sequence comes from Larix kaempferi, assembly GCA_027924585.1. Lineage (NCBI taxonomy): Eukaryota > Viridiplantae > Streptophyta > Pinopsida > Pinales > Pinaceae > Larix > Larix kaempferi. The sequence continues at coordinate 1,676,797 of BSBM01000755.1, read as the reverse complement.
TTTGCATACTTTGCATTCATTAGAATTTCTCTTGGATTTTATTAGGTGCATGTCTTATATCTTAGATTGTTTGCTTCATCATAAGTGATCATTGATAAGTGGAATTTTGTCCAACCAATGACGTAGATCTACTCTTTACAATTGGCAAGGATATGGTTTATGGAAAGATTCATGATTCATCACAACAATATATATCAATGGAAGATTGAACTCACTTATTTGGAAAATAGTGTCTTTATGCAACAAATATCTCTATTATTTTGATGTATTTTATGTATGCATTATTACAAGAACTGGAATTCTGATAAAATTTTATGTCTGATATTTTCACCGAAATTTCTGCTATGAATTGTGTTTGATCTTGCTTATGATTGCAAGCTCTATGTGAAGATTTTTAGGGAAGGAATCTATATGCAGGTTCCCTTGTTACTGAATCTTTCACAACCGTTGATGCTCAATATTGATGCAGGAGCATCATGGCCTAGGCAGATCAGTCGAAGTTGATCGACATAAGGGAGCCGACTAGAGGGAGTGCCGACGACCGCTGGTGCGTGAAGCAGATTGACTCGTCGAAGTCAATCAGTCGAGAAAAAGCTGTCGAAGCAGTCGACAGGACTGAAGAAGTCGAGAGTCGACATGTCAATGTCGACAGACGACAGTCGATAGTCGACATATGAATGTCGATAGGCGACAAGTTGCCGCAGGGTCGTAGGAAGGTCGACATGTTGTCGAACTGCGACATCGACAGGTTGGGCATGAGCCAAGCAAGGAGGAAGGGGCGGAATGGCGAAGCCTTGGGTTGTGAAGAAAGCCAACAGGTGAGTAGAAGTTGACAGAGGGCAGTATGGCCGACTTGATGGTTTAATGTAGCTTGTCGAGAGGATGAGTAGAATTCAAGGAGAGTACTTGGCAACAGTTCGGAGTTTTCGAGGAAGTCCATAGCAGTCATTGTAGGTTGGTGAAGACATGACGGATGTCGTCATAGGCAGAGGCTGTGCAGTACGATCGAGGCACTAACAGTTGCAGGTCTGCAGGATCATGGAGGGATCGACTGACAGAGAATGCATGTTTTGGGGATTGCAGTGGTCTCGGGAATAGCAACAGCGAGGTAGAATACTAGGGACTTGGAATTTTGGAAGACAATTCCATTTTGTTGGAGTTGCAGAGCATATTTCGAGGAGAAGTTTTGTAGATTGGAGAGAACAATCACATAGCTTCCGAACGCAGATAAGATCGAGCCATAGCTTAGAGTTCCGTAGTGAACAAGGAGAGGGTGAGGTCAACACACTAAGAGAGCACACCACAGTTACTTCTGTATTGTAACGGCCGAGGCCGACAGATAGTTAGTTATTTGTATTTACAGTTATTCTGCATTGTAACAGATTGGTAGAAGTAATATAAGCCACTTCTGGCATCCTGCTTTACATCTTGTGTTGTGTGAGCATTGTGGTCATGTCGTGTGTAAAGTTAAGCAAGAACCTTGTTGCGACGAGGCGCCGTTGCATCGAATATTTACACTTAGGCTGGGTCCAGTACTTGGTTTTTATCTCAACCCTTAGATAAAATCGGTTGTAATGCAGTTTGAAATTCTAACTATGTTTTACAAGTGTTACCGCTGAGATTGCACACCTAGGGGGGAGCGCATCAGAAATATTTCGAAGCTGCTCAGTGTGGCCTTTAGGGAAAGCAAAGAGTCAAGTGCTGTCACCTAATCCTGACTCCTCCATTTAGGAAAACTCCTAACGAAGCCAAGGGGGGTAGACGCTACTAAAAAAAAGGTTTGCTAAGTCTTTTTAAAGTTTAAGTTTGATGTGATTAGAATGGATGTTGTTTTAGGAGTTTTTGATTTGAGAAAAAGTAAACCAAGCTATTTGAAACTTTAAATTAATGGCACATTCACAACATATAAACTAAATGACAACAACTTTTCTGATTTAATCAAAATAACATTCACAACATGATAACATGATATGAGCAACAATTTGAGATCGATAAATAGAAAAGATAAAAATGTATTGTTGCTAATGAAAGACCAATGCTAATGGAGTCATTGTCTGTTTAACAAAAATGTTGAGAGGATCATTATGCGAGTGCTTCTTGGTTTATTTTATTGTATATTTTTAGGGGATGAGGTTGATTAATTGTGGGATGGGGGGATTCCCGATATACCTTGCGGTACAGGGAATATGTCAAGAATGTGATCTAAGTGGCTTTGTACAAGGACGCGTGGGATTGAATGGAGTCTCGAGAGCGGTGTTCAACACTACACCAACAAGGGTTTAGTCTAATTATGCTCTGAGGTCGCCTCCCAATTTTTCCCGCTTCCTTAGTTGAAATTTCCCCACTCTTGATCACTAACGAGGCAACGACAGATTTTCGTTGGTTATGGGGACTTAATTTTATTAATGAGAAAGTATTAGCTTAATGTGAGAAGATTAATGATTGTGACACTACCGCTTTTGATATCCTGAAGCTCAGACTAGCCTGTGATGGGTAGACCATACACAGAGTGGGCGAAATGTTCATTCCAATTTTATTGACTCTCCGACAGAGAGCACTCTTGATCCGCTAAAAGTGTGATTCAAGATATTTTCTTATAAAAAAATGAAATAGAATCTCCGACAGAGAGCACTCTTGATCCGCCTTACAACGAGATTCAATAGATTTAGATTGAACAATACTTTCAATTAATAGAAAAAATATACAATGTACTGAAGCATAAAACACCATTTTTCTAATTAACTACCCAAGAGTCTCTTTCAGGTCCAAAGACCGTACTTGGAAAGGCAAGGGGACTAGTATTTCGTTTAGCATACAAATAAATCTGAACAAGTTGCAAAACATCAACTAACTTAATGATATTGCAAAATTCTAACTTCTAAGTAAAAAATGAACTTGAAATTTTTATGAGACTTTGAAAACTATCCTAGCATGATACTACTCTAATTTAATTGTAGGTAAAAAGCAAAATAAATAAAAGATACAGGCTTCCCCTAAATGGGGGAAGAAGGGTTTGGGAGCCATAATCCCACTTGCTTTTTATCAAACTTTATTACAAAAATTATGAACAACTCTCCGATAGAGAGTTCTCTTGATCCGCTTAAATTGAGATATTCAAGAGACTTTAGGCCTTTCGAGAAGGAAAATGGATAGAAAGGGATTGAAGATGAAAGATATTTTATGAGTTTATGCTCCAAAAGGGCCTTCTTTCCTTTATTTCCTGTAAAACAACCAAGAAAAACCAACAAACAAAAAGATTTGTTAATGCATTAGTACATGCATATACATTAAAAATTTTTACACTTTAGTACTTGAAAAAAGTATTCAAAGATTGCTACAAGTACTTTAATGGAAACTAGATCTAACTTATGAATATCTTGAAACTCTTTTTAGATCTAGTATTGAAGCAAATAGAATCTAAATAACAATCACTTTTAGATCTATATCTACTTGCTTTGTAAACAAAATAAGGGAAAGGAGTTTGATTTTGATTTAAAGAGAGGTGAGAAAAGTGGAACCAATCCCAAGCTTGAGTATTGTGGAGGCTTATGGAGATCTGAAAAAATGATTTATTAGCATGTGATCACTTTGTTCATACTGTTGGAGAGGAAGAGAATCCAACTTAGGTTCGCTTCCAAATAAACCTAGATCCTGCAAGAAACTCTCATACACTTACAAGAACAAATGGATTAAATCTAGAAGATATAGATAGTAAGAAAGCATGAAGAGTAATTGTATATATGACTACGCATACTACTCCCTATTCTTTCACTAACATATCAAACGCAAACAATTCAAATACTATGAATGAATGCTTCTATGGGATCAAAGGCCTTCTTAGCTAAACAATCCACAAATTCACAATAATAAAAATATGAAAGCAAAACAAGATTATACCTTAAACATGGACATGTGACACAATATGGATCTTGCACACCTCTTTGACCTCCAAAATCTCAACAAATGCTTATTGCAAAAAAATGAAATACATGAGCAAAGGTTCAATGCTTAATCCACCCAAAACAATGGAGCTCGACCTTTCTTTTATAGAGTTACAAGAGACAGGGCGAGTAATGAGCCAAGAGGGTAGCGCATGAGATGGAGGGCGATTCTCTAAATCAAAGGAGTGATTCGTGGATGGAACTTGTTATCTCTAGGGTTGTATTCTAGATTTACTTTAGAATTCTCGACTTTACAGAGTTACCATTCCTATTTTCACCTTAGTTTCCCTTTGATTTCTCATTTTCTTTATCCCAAATTTTACCCTAGTTTGTTTTTGATTAAATGTTTCATTTATTAAAACTAAAATAAGGCTCTTTCTTCATTTGATTTTCAAAAAGGTTTTATTTCTTAATTGAAATGATACATATGCTAATTTGATTAGTGTTATTATGCTTAAAACATTGGCAATTTGTCATTTGATTAGTGATTTATAATTATGAGCTTGAAGCATATCAAAAATGTTAAAGGAAATAATGTTGCCAGTATTGATTTTAAAAAATGAATATGAGTGGCAAAAGTTTGTACTAATGTTTTAATTGACAATGCTTATTCATTAAAACATAGACAACACATTTGAGGTCGTGGCATTCTCTGAGTGTGAAACACTCATTTCAAAATTGTACCCTCAGTGATTGAAATCATCACAAATGATGGACATGAGTTATCGGTTTCAAGTTAACATTGCAGTGTCTTTCATTTTGTTCTGGTTTGTCTTTTTGGAATCAGACAGACATTTAGGGTAACAGGGATGAGCTGTGGGTGAAAAAAATCTTGCATCATGTCGAAAATCAAGAATCCTGGAGGTTTAATTTGCAGACTTGAACCAGACAATATACAATGGGTTACTCAGTTCTCAAGATCTGCGCAACTGATGAGAGATGTGGGTTGGTTCCCCTTCTGTGAAAGATTGCAGGGTTATAATCTACAAGTAACCAAAGCTTTTGTAAAAAATTACAGAGATGGAGTGGTGCATTTTGAAAGTTTAAAGGTTAGGGTTGATGAAGATTCTATTGCAGAAGCCATTGGAGTCCCGACACAAGGAGAAAAATGGTTCAAGCAACAGGCATTTGAAGTTAATTACAGTGAGTTCTTGTTACCTGGGTTTGAAAGGTTGAGTTGGAAGAATGGTATACATGAAAGTAAACTTAAGCCAAATTGGAGAATTCCATTAGAAATGGTTCAGAATTACATAACCTGTGAAGGTCGTTATGACAGGGTTTTAAGGTGCCATTTACGATTTCTAATGCATCTTAATGGAGATTTGAAGCTTAATTTGTCATTTTATTTGTCAAAAAGTTTGCAAAAGATGTTTTCTTGGGTTCAAGATGATCAAGATCATACTGCCCGTTCTATCTTTCATCAAGGGCTGATAAAGCTGTTAATAGTCTTTCAGATGAATAAGAATGGTCAAACCTAGACCATTTCCTCATTGGGTTAGGGTTTGAAGCAGAAAAACGCACTCCCTATAAGGATAAGGGAAAAGGAAATAAATCCAAAAGTTTAGTTAAGCAAATGAAAGGAGCAACAGAACCAACAAATGTACAGGGTAAGGATCTCGCAGAGGAGTTTTATGTTGTGAATGATGAGTTTTCAAAAGTATCAGTTACTGTTGAATGTGTAAAAGAAAGTTTGAAAAATCTTGATGTTCCCAAGACTGCTATAAAAAATACATGTTCGAAAGATGAGGAACATGGTGAAACCCTAAAGGTGAAAGATGTGGAAACAAGTTTAAAGCCAAGGACCCGATTGAGAAGCAAACTGGAAACATAGATAAAGGTTGTACATAATATTGAAAAGAACATCGAGCTTGTTGTCATACAAGATTATCTTAATGAAGAAAACATACATGAAGCAAATGAAGAACGTCTTTCAGCATATGAGAAATTTGTAGAATTTCAGGGAAATGCAGGGCATATACCCGAGTCTTTCTGTATAGGTAAACAAAATAATTCTGAGAATGGAGTTGGTTTGGTTTCAAAATATTTGCAAATGGATGAAACCCTTATGGATTTAGAAGGAGTTGAGATAGCATTAGAACTAGATCAAGTCAATAAATATTTGCAATCTTACAAATAACATAACAAGTATCTTTAGGATATAAATGAAAACTTAATGTCTGCTAATAAAAGATTGCATGAAGATCTAGAAGAGAAAGAAGTAGATTATCAGAAGCTCGTCCTCGTATCCAAAAATGTCTTAAGGAAGAAAAGAGCAATTCAGAAGCAATATGAACAAATGGTGAGCTAGAACAGAGAGTTTCAGAATCAAGTGCAAAACAAGGATGCATAATATTCCAGGTTGCAGAAAAGATCCCAGGTTTTGAGTGATATGATTGTTTTAGCTGAAGCTTCTAAAAGTATTTAATTGGTTGAAAGACCAGGTTAGTTTTTTGATAGATAGCTAAGATTCGATAGCTAGCAATAGATAGGTTTATCTTATTTTATAGCTGTCGAGTTTAAGGTTTAAGTTGACTTTCAAGTTAGTTTGATAAAAACAATTTTACTATTTTTGGATGGTCAAGATCCATGAAATGGGGATCTTAAAACTGTTTCAAAGTTTGAATCTTATTGTATATAATAGACAGTAATGTGATATGTTAAGAGGTTGGAACAACTCATGGAGATTAGACTTTAGCCATGAACTGCAGGCATGTATGCATTTTGTTTCTGTTAATCTGAAATAGTTGCTTTGAAATGATTATGATCAGATGAGCTTGTTTTGTTTTAATAATTGAATTACATGGTGTCATGATTTTGTTCTGTGTATGGTCTTAATAATCTATGCCAGAATTCTTATGATTCATATGTAATTATCCTTAGATATATGATGCAGAACCCGATTTGTTTCTTTCATAAAGTCATGCTCGTAGCCTTTTCTTATTACTGCACATGACAATGATATATTTCCTGCAGTTCAATATTTAAACCTAGCTTGATTTCTCTAGTGATTGTTTACCTACCAATATTATATTCCCAGTTAACCTTAAATTACTACCAAGATTTCTCTAGGCTTGAACCTCAGTAGTCTAGGTCCAACTCTAGTGATAACATCTTTTTGCGCCGTTGCCGGGGACAGAGAAACGAAAGTACATCTTCCCTGGGTATTTTACATCTTTACATCTGATTTTGGAGGGTGAACAAGATCAGTATAATTTTTTTGCAGACTACACATTTACCTTGTATTTCAGAAAGTTATAATGGCTTCAAGACAGATAGGGACTCGAGGAAATCCTCCATCTCCTCTGTACTCAGGGGTTTCTGATCCAGAAAGGATTCTAAGAGAAGCTAGAAAAAAGAAGATTGATTTCCCATCATCTAGTAACCCTCAATATTCTTGAGCTACAACCATACCTTATGATTTGTTGGATACTCAAGATTTATTGGTGTGCATTCCTGAATTCGAAGATTTTAATCCTACTCGAGTTAATGATTTTGAAGTTGATTCAAATCCTCTAACTTCTGAACATAAACATACACCAGAGGAAACCTTTACCTTAAAATATTTGACAAAACCTTATATACCTCTCACTAGCAAAATTCTTATTAGCCAATTTAAAATTGAAGTGCCATCTCCTCCACACACCAAGCCACCATCTCCACAAAATCAATCATCTTCCTCACAAATTTTAGTAACCAATCCACCAAATATGGCTGGCCCCTCATATAGCATCTAGATATGCCCCTTTGGTCATGATTAGACCTCTCAATCCTTTTCCTGGGGGTGATTATCAAAAATACCTTCCTAGGTTCAATGCGCAAGGTGAAACAACTGCAGAGGAACATTGGAATAAGTTTTGCAGTTATGCTGATAATTATAACGTTGAACATACAGATGTCTGGATGAGGATGTTTGTTCAGAGCTTAGATGGAGAGGTAAGGAAATGGTTCCAGGAATTGCCAGCAAATTCCATTAATGGCTTAGAGGATTTAGAACAAATGTTCATGAGATAATGGGGAGATACTAAAGATTACTTGTATTACATCACATAATTTGGAGCACTGAAAAGAAAGAAAGATGAGGCTGTGGGATATTTTTCTAGGCGTTTCAATAAAATGTATAGTAAGATACTGTCTGAAATAAAACCTTCTGAAACATCAACAAAATTAACATATGCAAATGCTTTTGATCATGAATTCTCTTTATGGTTAAGAGAAAGAAAATCTTTATCTCTCTTGAATATGTAGGATGCAGCCTTAGAGGTTGAGTCTAACATATTGGCTTCAAATAAACTTAAAGAGGATGCAGAATGTCAAATGCCTGATAAAAAGGGGAAAAAGAAATGATTCCATCTACTTATGTAGGAAAGGCTTCAGACAATAAAATGGATGAAATTAATAAAATCATCAAAAATCTATTTGCAAAGATTAATAGACTGGAAACAGAAAATATAAGTCAAAATAGGCCTGCTTAGGAAAATGACAATAGAAACCCAAATCAATACAGAAGCTCTTTTCCCCCTAGATTCATCCCAAGAGAAAGAAGGAATAATGATATTCAGAGGGAGAGAAGAGACAATGAAGATCAGAGGGTACAACCACCTTTCCAAAACAATTTGATAAGGGATGATGAGTCTTATGAAATAGATGAAGGAGAAGTTGAAGATTTAGAACCTGACATTAATCAATTAGATGACTTTTCTTCTTCTAATTTTTTAACCAAGGCTGATTATCATGGTGCAAGAATGGCAGATTATTTTGAGACAGATTGCTTTGAACAGGAATCATAAATTTATTAGGAAGCACAGCAGAAATCATACGGTATCAGGTCAGGATTGAAGCAAGCAGCAGTTGGTAAAAATAAAGTAAGGTTTGTTCCTACTAAAGATAGTTTGTCTGTTGAGAAAAAGAAAGAATCACAAAAGGATAAGAATAGAGTCACAAAAATAGAAGAGTTAGGCAAGGTGGTCAATTTTAATCTAGAACATGAAATCAATAAAATTAAGATTCCTATTCCATTGACTGAGTTGGTTAGGAACAAATCATATAGAGATCCTACACTTAAAATATTGAATTCTTCAACTGCATCCGTTCCTTCAAATGTGATTAATTTGCAGGAAGAAGCTCCAACTATTACTACTGGTTCAAAAACAACTGATCTACCTGATGATAAGTCTTGTTATCCTCCTCCATTTCATATCACTGTCACAATTCATGATCAGATGTTACATAACCGTCTCCTAGACTCAGTTGCTTCACATAATCTCATGCCTAAAGCAGTCATGGAAGCTTTAGGGCTTTCTGTTACTAAACCTTATCATGATTTGTATGCCTTTGATTCTAGGGCAGTAAAATGTCTCGAAGTCATCAAAGATATGGTGGTTAGCCTTGCACATATGCCTATGAAAAGTATACTTATGGATGTTGTTGTAGCTGATGTATCCCCTAAATTTGGTATGCTATTATCATGGTCATGGGAAAAAAGGGTAAGAGGAACCCTCTAGATGGATTTGTCTTATGCTTCAGTACCCATATTTGGAGGATAGTATAGAAGGCTTTATAGAGAAGTACAGCTGGAATTTTTGGTAAGTGATGATAAAAATCTTACAAACCATCCTATTTACTCAGTATAGGAAGATATGGATTCTTGCATGTTACATTTGAATGATGATTCTATAGGGGTGTTACAAGTGCAACAAGATAATCCAATTCAGCATAAGAAGGAGGAGCAGGAAGGTATATGGAAAATGTATTTTGATGGAGCATGAAGTAAGGAAGGAGCAGGAGCAGTTGTTGTACTCATGTCTGCTGGATGTGAGATTATTTCTCTTATGTATAAGCTGGAATTTCAAACAACTAATAATACTGTTGAATATGAGGCATTAGTTCTGGGAATGAGAGATGCAAAAGATTTAAATATTCAAAAGCTTGTTGTATTTGGCGACTCTGAATTGATTATTCAGCAGGTTAAGAATGTTTATCAGGTAAAACAACATTTGTTGAAATTTTATAGAAATAAAGTTTGGGATTTGATACGTAATTTTTTCTTAGCTTTCAACATAACCTATGTCCCAAGAGATTTCAATCAGATAGTAGATTCATTAGCCTTAGCAGCAGCTCACTTTAAAGTTCCAAAATTAACACATTTGAAGTATTTGATTGATGTAAGATATGGGCCATCTGTTCCAGATGACATCAAACACTGGAAGGTCTTTCATGATGATCAGGAGATAAAGGAATTGTTGGAATTAACAACTGAATTTGCAGATGATTTAGTTGATCAGGATCAAGATGTTGACTTGGCTGAAAAGGTTTCCTATGCAAAATATTCAATTGTAGACCATAAAATTGTTGAGTTAAAATGAAACTTCATTCCTAAGGGACTTATTCCATTGGAAAGGTTGTTCTCAGAGGATGACACATTGTTGAAACCTACATTACATACCACTGAAGAAAATGTTTTATGTTGTAATATTGGTTCTGAAGCTGAACCCAAAATGATCAGAATATCTAAGACACTTTCAGAAGGGGAAAAGAAAAAAGATATTAGTTTGCTGAAGGAATTTGTGGACATTTTTTCTTGGTCATATGAGGATCTTAGAACTTATGATACCAACATTATCCAGCATAAGATCCCATTGAAACCAAACACTAAGCCTTTCAAACAGAAACTTAGAAGGCTTATTCCAGAGTTACTGCCAGTTATTGAAAAGGAAGTGAAAAAACCGTTAGATGCAAAAATTATTGTACCTCTCAGATATTCATCTTGGGTAGCAAATCTTGTGCCAGTGCACAAGAAAAATCGAGAGATAAGGATTTGGAAAGACTTCCGTAACTTGAGAACATGTTGCCTTAAAGGCAAGTATTCATTGCCTAAAATTGATCATATCTTGCAAAGAGTGGTAGGTTCCCAGAGGATTTCAATGATTGATGGGCTTTTTGGTTATAATCAGATTGCAGTACAGCCATATGACAGAGAGAAAACAATATTCACAACCCCCTGGGGTACATTTATGTACGATAAAATGACTTTTGGGCTCATGAACGTAGGTGCCAAATTTCAAAGGGCTATGGACATAGCCTTTGTGGGGGAAAAAGAAAAGTTTGTAGTGATATATCAAGATGATATTACATTTTTTTCTAAATTTGATGATGAGCATTTGAAGCATTTAAAATAGACTTTCCTTAAGTGTGGAAAATTTGGTTTATCACTAAACCAAAAAAAGTCTCATTTTGCCATGAAAGAGGGCAAACTCTTGGGTCATATAGTCTCTGCTGAAGGAATAAAGATAGATCCAGAACGAGTAAAGGCTATCTTGAAAAGCACCATCCCTAGAAATAAAAAAATAAATTCAATCTTTCATTGGGAAAATCAATTTTTTAAGATGGTTTATTCCTAACTTTGCAGAGATTATTAAACATATCACTGAGATGCTTAAAAAGGACAGGGAATTTAAGTGGTCAGATCAGGCTAGACAATCATTTGAAAGGATAAAGCAGGCACTCATAGAAGCACCAGTTCTAATAGCTCCTGATTATACCAAAGATTTTGAAATTTTCTCGTTTGCATCTAAAGATACTATAGCTGCTGTGTTATTGCAAAAGAATCCAGATGGCTTAGAACAACCAATTTCTTTCTTCAACAAAACATTAAGAGATTTAGAGCTGAAATATAATACAATGGAAAAGCAAGCATATGCACTGGCGAAAGCTCTCAAGTTCTTTAGAATTTATGTTTTGCATTAAAAAATTCTAGCTTATGTTCCAAGTTCAGCAGTTAAGGAAATTTTGGTACAACTCGACAGTGAAGGAAAAAGAGGCAGATGGATAGCCAAAGTTATGGAGTATGATGTGGATATTAAACCTACCAAGCTGGTAAAAGGGCAGGGTTTAGCCAAGCTTCCAGCAGAATCAAATTGTCAGGTATTAGATATTCATTTGATGGCTGAAAATTCAGAGCAAGATATGTCAACAGAGCAGAATAAGGAACAAATTTACAACAAGTATTATGACTCTCCATGGTATGAAAAAATTGTATATTTCTTGTTGCATCTACAATGTCCTCCAGATTTAAATAAAAATGAGTGTAGATCTTTAAAACTAAAAGCTCTCAAATATGTTTTAATGGATCAAGTTTTATACTGGAAAGATCCTGGAGGTATATTGCTGAAGTGTTTGGATAGATCAAAGGCCGATGCTGTCACTGCAGAGTTACATGGTGGTGTTTGTGGGGGACATAAATACTGGAAAGCTACTGCATTTAAAATCTTGAGAGCAGGTTACTATTGGCCTTCCCTTTTTATAGATGTGTATCATCAGGTCAGAGCCTGTATGGAGTGCCAAAAGTTTGCAGGTAAGCACAAGTTACAGTCTTTACCTTTAAAACCCATAGCAGTAAATGTTCCATTCCAACAGTGGGGTTTAGAATTTATAGGAGAGATTCATCTTGCTTCTAGTGGTCAACATATATGGATTTTAACTGCTATTGACTTCTTTACTAAATGGGTGGAGGCAATCCCTACAAGAAGAGCAACATATCAAATAATTATGAGTTTCCTGCAAGATAATATTCTCAGCAGATTTGGATGTCCTAGGAAGCTAATCACTGATAATGCCCCAGCTTTTAAATCCAAAAAGATGGTGAAATTTTGTGAAGAAAATAACATTAGCTTGAAACAGTCCACACCTTATTATCCACAGGGTAATGGATTAGTAGAATCCAGTAATAAAAGTATTATGAACAGTATTAAGAAGATATTATTGGAAAATAAAAAGAATTGGGACACCAAATTAAAATTTGCTCTTTGGGATGATAGGGTAACCATAAAGAAATCAATTGGGACATCACCTTTTCAATTGGTATATGGAGTTGATGCATTGTTTCCTATTCAATTAGTTTACCCAGTAATCAAATTTGTGCAGGAGGTTGAAGAAGAACCTGATGAAATAAGAAGAAGAGTGTTTTAGATAATCCAATTGCAGTAGGAAAGAGAAGCCATTTTGGAAAAAGCTGAAATGCACAGAAAAAAGGTAAAGGAAAGTTTTGATAAAGAGATTAAAAAAGATATCTTTGCAGTTGGTGACTTGGTTCTCAGGTGGGATGCACAGAATGAAGACAAAGGTAAACATGGAAAATTCGATAATTTATGGCTAGGACCTTTTACAAAGGTTAAGGTTTTGGGAAACAAAACCTTTGTCTTACAGAATTTGAGTGGTGATGACATGGTAGGTCCAATAAATGGACGATTTTTAAAAGACTTTCACACATACTGAGTTGAAAAAGGTCAATGTACATATTCATTGTATATATCATTACAGTGTTGTGAATAAGACTCCAGCCCAATAAGACAAAAATATGATTCTAGCAGGTTTCAGAAGGCACAAGTCAAGATGTTCTTAAAGCCTCACAAGGAGAGCTTTATCCCTAATCGGAGCCAGATGTTATCTCTAGGGTTGTATTCTAGATTTAATTTAGAATTCTTGACTTTACAGAGTTACCATTCCTATTTTCACCCTAGTTTCCCTTTGATTTCTCATTTTCTTTATCCCAAATTTTACCCTAGTTTGTTTTTTATTAAATGTTTCATTTATTAAAACTAAAATAAGGCTCATTCTTCATTTGATTTTCAAAAAGGTTTTATTTCTTAATTGAAATGATACAAATGCTGCTTTGATTAGTGTTATTATGCTTAAAACATTGGCAATTTGTCATTTGATTAGTGATTTATAATTATGAGCTGGCAACATATAAAAAATGTCTAAGGAAATAATGCTACCAGTATTGATTTTCAAAAATGAATATGAGTGGCAAAAGCTCGTACTAATGTTTTAATTGACAATGCTCATTCATAAAAACATAGACAACACACTTGAGGTCGTGGCATTCTCTGAATGTGAAACACTCATTTCAAAATTGTACCCTCAGTGATTGACACCATCACAAATGATGGACATGAGTTATCGACTTTCATTTTGTTATGGTTTGTGTTTTTGGAATCAAACTGACATTAAGGGTAACAGGGATGAGTTGTGGGTGTAAAAACTCTTGCGTCATGTCGAAAATCAAGAATCCTGGAGTTTTAATTTGTAGACTTGAATCAGACAATATACAATGGGTTACTCAGTTCTCAAGATCTGCGCAATTGATGAGAGATGCGGGTTGGTTCCCCTTCTGTGAAAGATTGCAAGGTTATAATCTACAAGTAACCAAAGCTTTTGTAAAAAATTACAGAGATGGAGTGTTGCATTTCGAAAGTTTAAAGGTTAGGGTTGATGAAGATTCTATCGCATAAGCCATTGGAGTCCCGACACAAGGAGAAAAATGGTTCAAGCAGCATGCATTCGAAGCTAATTATAGCGAGTTCTTGTTACTTGGGTTTGAAAGGTTGAGTTGGAAGAATGGTATACATGTAAGTAAACTTAAGCTAAATTGGAGAATTCCATTAAAAATGGTTCAGAATTACATAACCTGTGAAGGTCGTTATGACACATTTTTAAGGTGCCATCTACGATTTTTGATGCATCTTAATGGAGATTTAAAGCTTGATTTTTCATTTTATTTGTCAAAAAGTTTGCAAAAGATGGTTTCCTGGGTTCAAGATCATCGAGATCATACTGCCCATCCTATCTTTCATCGAGGGCTGATAAAGCTTAGTCTTTTAGCTGAATAAGAATGGTCAAACCTGGGACCATTTCCTCATTGGGTTAGGGTTTGAAGCAAAAAAACACAAGCCCTGTAAGGATAAGGGAAAAGGAAATAAATTCAAAAGTTTAGTTAAGCAAATGAAAGGAGCAACAGAACCAGCAAATGTACACGGTAAGGATCTCGCAGAGGAGTTTTCTGTTATGAATGATGAGTTTTCAGAAGTATCAGTTACTGTTGAATGTGTAAAAGAAATTTTGAAAAATCCTGATGTGCCCAACACTGCTATAAAAAATACAAGTTTGAAAGATGAGGAACAGGGTGAAACCCTAAAGGTGAAAGGTGTGGAAATGAGTTTAAAGCCAAGGACCCGATTGAGAAGCAAACTGGAAACATAGATAAAGGTTGTACATAATCTTGAAAAGAACATCGAGCTTGTTGTCATACAATATTATCTTAATGAAGAAAACATACAAGAAGCAAATGAAGAATGTCTTTCAACAGATGAGAAATTTGTAGAATTTCAGGGAAATGCAGGGCATATACCTGAGTCTTTCTGTACAGGTAAACAAAATAATTCTGAGAATGGAGTTGGTTCAGTTTCAAAATATTTCTAAATGGATGAAACCCTTATGGATTTAGAAGGAGACAAGATAGCATCAGAACTAGATCAAGTCAAGAAATCTTTGCAATCTTACAAAGAACAGAACGTGTATCTTCGGGATATAAATGAAAACTTAATGTCTGCTAATAAAAGATCGCGTGAAGATCTAGAAGAGAAAGAAGTAGATTATCAGAAGCTCGTCCTCGTATCCAAAAATGTCTTAAGGAAGAAAAGAGCAATTTAGAAGCAATATGAACAAATGGTGAGCCAGAATAGAGAGTTTCAGAATCAAGTGCAAAACAAGGATGCAAAATATTCCATGTTGCAGAAAAGATCCCAGGTTCTAAGTGATATGACAGTTTTAGCTGAAGCTTCTAAAAGTATTTAATTGGTTGAAAGCCCAGGTTATTTTGTTGATAGATAGCTAAGATTCGATAGCAAGAAATAGATAGGGTTATCTTATTTTATAGCTATCGAGTTTAAGGTTTAAGTTGACTTTCAAGTTAGTTTGATAAAAACAATTTTACTATTTTTGGATGGTCGAGATCCATGAAATGGGGATCTTAAAACTGTTTCAAATTTTGAAGCTTATTGCATATAATAGACAGTAATTTGATATGTTAAGAGGTTGGAACAAGTCATGGAGATCAGACTTTAGCCATGAACTGCAGGCATGTATGCATTTTGTTTATGTTAATATGAAATAGCTGCTTTGAAATGATTATGATCAGATGAGCCTGTTTTGTTTTAATAATTGAATTACATGTTGTCATGATTTTGTTCTGTGTATGGTCTTAATAATCTATGCCAGAATTCTTATGATTCATATGTAATTAGCTTTAGATATATGATGCAGAACCTGATTTGTTTCTTTCATAAAGTCATGCTCGTAGCCTTTTCTTATTACTGCACATGACAGTGATATATTTCCTGCAGTTCAATCCTTAAACCTAGCTTGATTTCTCTAGTGATTGTTTACCTACCAAGATTATATTCCCAGTTATCCTTATATTACTACCAAGATTTCTCTAGGCTTGAACCTCAGTAGTCTAGGTCCCACTCTAGTGATAACAAAACTACCACTTAACTCCATCTTGGTTGTTGGGATGTGATCAGGTGGATTCCACCTCATGAGAGGGGTGCCCCTCTCACTTTGGAACCAACGCTCCAAGCCTTTACGAATTTCCTATACATAGAGTCCACCCACACGAGGAGGAAAGGCACACCATTTAATAAGATATCACTCATCACTTTATAATTTGTTTTTTGAACCATGCATTCTCACTTTAATATGATCTCCCTCCGTAAGAATTTAATATGCCACCTTTCCACATATATTTTTAATCATTTTTGGACTTTTTTTTTTGTCTTTTGTGTGTTTTGTAGCACATTTAACAACTAAATGCCGTTTTGTAGCATCTTTAAGGAAAATTGCCACAAATGACAATTTAGTCGCCCAAAACCCAGGTGTAATACCCCTAGAACCTTAGTTAAAGTTTAAATACTTTGTAATGATTTTTTTAATTGTTGTTGAACAATTATTGACCAAGTGGGGTCAAAGACACTTGTTTGAGGATATTGTATTATTATTATTATTTAATAAAATAAAAGAGGAGAATCCAATCTGAAGTAGCTGTTGAAAGAGTGTTTGCTGGCCCACAATGAGAAATGACATGTGTTGGGCAAACTTCCCATAGTGGTGAAAACTGCTATTTAATACCTCAACAGGTGCAAGAGGAATCATCCCTATTTTTAAGGTCAGAACTCTAGATGGAGGTTCTAGAGCAGGAGGCTCATGATAGACCTAAGTCCTAGGCAATGCTTTAATAAGAATTCCCATCAGACAAGCAGGAGGCTTGGATGGAAGAGGGAAAATATTTTGTTGAGTTGAGAAGTGGAACTGAGTGATAGTTCTGGGTTGTTTCAACAGTCTTTGTCCTTGTGGTACAACAAATAAGCTCGGGGGTTTCAAAACAAGTAAGCTTGGCTGTTCTGGAAGATTGGTTGGGAGGAACGACGAACTTCAGATTGGATTCGGTCTGTTCCTTCAGTCAAGTTCTATTATCTGTTTTAATTAGTATTCAATAATTCTTCTTTTTGTTTATTAGTATTTAGTATATGATTGTGTAGAATTATTAGAAAATGATGAACTGTATTTTATATTGATTATATGTTCTGTAAATGATTTTATTTATGAGAAATACATTATTTATGTATTATGTATTATTCTATTTCTATTTTATCTTAGAAATTCTTATACCTGTAATCCTAGGGTTTGAATAGAGTAAATATTACAGTACAAATTATATAAACAAGTTAGATAAACATAATGTGAAATACATAGTATAACACTATATTCTTTTAACAGAGTTATTTTATAAACATTTATACACATAAATAGCAAATACAAATTATGTACTGGTTCACAAGCATGAAGTCAAACAAGTAAACAGAGCCGAGAGGCCACACATTAGTTAGTTTAAGCATATATATTCAAGGTTAAATGCATTTCTATTCAAACACGATTTTCATACAAGTGAATATATTAAAACCTAATATTATATAGAGTCGTGAGGCTCGCATGCCTTACAGGGCTAGGTTAAAAATAGTTAACATATAAATGTAATACAGATCCATAAGCTCATTTTATCTCATGGCTAGGTTAATTACTTAACTAGTAATGTTAATCGTGGAGGCCGTAAGGCTCAACGTTTTATTAAGTTCAAAACGTATAACATTCAAACAGAGCCGGAAGGCTCATAACGAATTCTAATGCAAACAAATAATCCTATATTTAATACAGATCCATGAGGCTCCAATTTATTTAATGGTTAGGGCAAATGTAATTAATATAAACGCTCATACAGAGCTGAAATGGTCATGAGATAAACCAACAAAGTAAAATCAATGACATCTCTGTACAATAGAGTTTAATAGACAAGATAAAAATGCGGAATTATTTCTTAAAACAAGACTTTGAAATAGAGCTTACATGCGTTTTATATTTATGTCGTAAACATAGTAAAATAGCCGACATGCTTTATACATAACAATAAAGCTTTAAAAAGAGTTCATAATGAATTTGCATGGCTGTCTCAGCCTATGCAAAGCTCAGAGCAGGTAAGCGAGGCAATGTACTCAAGTCGAAGTTAGAGTCGAAGTAGTGCTACCGGCTTGATCACCATGAAGGTAGCCGACATTCTTTTCATAACCACATTAATTCCATGTGTCCACAAAACTACCTGCAAACGAATTTTAGTTAGGGTTTAAGCTAAAAGGGTATTAACTGAACCTTAACGAATTTGTCAAGTTTACTTACCAGAATTTATGGTGTCCGTCGTGCTCCCTTAGCAACGGTGTAGACCCATGTTTACCCTACAAACACACAGTAACACAAGTTACATTTTATCATGTAAATAATTATATAAACTCGAAACAGAGGAATGTCTTAACCTCTGTGAAAGTCGTATACAGAGGCAGCTAACCTAAAAACACCATGTATATGCTTATATAAAAAATAAGGCTTAAATTAATTAATATTTGGAACTTACCCTTTGAATTGGTGAACGAACGGAGATGCCGTGAACAAAAATCCCATCATGCCCTGTTAGCATTGCTTCCAGCAACGCAAATCCCTTCGGGATTCAAAGTTACACCTGCACACAAGTTAAGAGTGTTAATGAACCAATGTGCATTTTATATATACAACATAACGTGAACATTAAAATAATTATATAGATCCAAGGAAGGGAAAACGAATACCTTACCTTCGTGCCAAGAAAACGCATACGAAGCATCTTTGGTGAAAAGAGAAACCTCGGTGGTAACCAAAGTCTCAGAACCATTTGGTTCACAACAAAACAAGAAACCAATGTTCAAACACAAGAGCTCATGAGAGCATCGAAGCTCCAGAACTCACAACAATAATCATAACTTCAAAGACACAGAGTCCAAGCTAAAATACATTACAATATAACGAAAAATTACAGAGCCGAACTGTAAACTAATGACCTTACATTCAGGAGGGAAAACCCTCATAGAATCTCTACAAGCACTCCATAAGGAGGTCGTAGAAGCTGTCTTTACAAATAACTGCTTTAAACAATAAGTTAACCCTGTTATCTTTCCACAAACTGATAGCATGGCTTGGGAAAGCTCTGTACATATCCAAACCCATCACAACAACATAACGCTACTACTTCGAAGAACAAATGGTCTATGCACCACCTCGTTGCATAAAAAAACCTTGGAGAGATCGGTTGCATTCCCAAGGATCAACAATCAACGACCCTTGTGATGCCACGCGAGGAGGCTAGTCTGCACAACCTTCTGCATTAAATCCATCACATGGCTTCACTAACCTTCTCCGAGTTGGCACCTTACGGTGGCCTTGCGTTAACCAGGAAATATCACAACATTAATGTTGGGAGATCATATCGTATAATCGTAGATCTCCATTTAATCAAACGTATGATATAAACAATTAATGTGCAGATATTTTCATATTCATCGAGTTAATACAAATATCTTGAAATAGATATAATAACCAACAATACGATTTCACATATATGTAATACAACCTGTAAGCATAGGATTCAAATCATATATGCATGAGTTTGTACATTATGATCATAGCCTAGATCTATATCAAGCCTGCAATTGTATATAGTCGTATTTCGACATTCAAACATAGGTTTTGATTTGTATATTTATACAAGCTCTAAAGAGCATACATTGGGGTTTATGCATGGTTTATATAGTTATATGGTTATAAACTTAACATTTGGGTTATGAATAGTTGATGAATACTTTGACATATGTTTACATGAAGCTCGATGAGCATATTTGGTAGAACTTATACATAGTTATAAGTTAAGTTGTAAGTTGTGACACTATGAGGAAATTACTGGAGAGTTTAAGAAAATAAAACCACCTTTATTTAATGGCGAAGTAGAAACCATAGAAGAAGCCGAAGCATGGCTGTCCGGAATGCATAAATACTTTCAAATTTATAATTACTCCACAGAACTTAAAGCAAAAATGGCTATTTATAATCTGTCCGGGAAGGCAGATATATGGTGGCAAGATATTAACAAGGTAAAGAATTTAAAAGAACGTCACATAACATGGAGCTCATTCAAGAAAGTGTTTAAAAGAAAATATCTATTTGAACAATATTATGAAGAGAAAGCCAAAGAATTTTATGATTTGAAACTTGGGACACTAACTATGAAAGAATTGTGCATCAAGTTTCTAAGTTTACTTCGATATGTACCTTACATTATTGAAGAGAAACCAAAAGTACAATGATTTCTAAGTTGTTTTCCTGTTATTTATAAAGAGAGGATTGAGTATGATAATCCTAAAACTTTGGAAGAAGCAATGAGAAAAACAAATTTATGTTTTGAACAAAATAAAAACAGAAGAGATAACTTACTAGCTTGGAAAGGAAAGAGCTTTGATCAAAAGAAAAGAGTAAAGAATTTTTCTAGAAGTGCTGGAAATAACCACAAAATTTATCAAGGTAATAATTTCAAAAACAGACCTCAAAATGAAGTGAATAATCGAAGAATAGATATACCTTCTACTTATAACAAAGTTAATAATCCAAGAGGACCTTTACAATGCTAGGAGTGTGGAGAACCACACTACTTTAATGATTGTTCAAAGAAAAGAAAGATTGTTAATAATTTACATTCTATACAAGAAGATGCTACTGTAGCTGATGTGGCCAGAAGCATACCAAGGATCAGGGCAACATTGGAAAATCGATAGGTAGATCATCAATCAACAATGGTTGAAATAGAATGTATGTTAAAAGACAAATCTATTTCTATGTTGATAGATCCAGGTGCAAGTCTAAGTTACATATCTCCTAGATTGGTAGAAGCATGTGAACTTCATCAAGATGAATTTGAAAAGTCATGGTTAGTTCAGCTTGCAACATCCACAAAAAGGAAAGTAACTATCTTCGTTAAAATATGTGAGTTTCACATGAATGACTTGAAAACACATGCATATTTGAATGTTTTACCTCTGGGATCATATGACATGATAATAGGAATGGACTGGTTAGAGAAACATGGAGTGATTTTGAACTGTTATGGAAAATCTTTTACATGCAAAGATGAAGAAAATAATTATGTTTTAGTGAAAGGAATTCCTAGAAAAGTTATGATTAGAGAAATCTCTGCTTTGCAAATGAAAAGATCTGTTAGGGAAGGTTGTAAAGTTTTTGTTGTACATATACTTCATGACAGAGATAAAAGTGATAAACTTGATATAAATGATATTCCAATATTAAAAGAATTCAAAGATGTATTTCCGGAAGAAGTTCCAGGACTACCTCCTAAAAGAGAGATAGATTTTACAATCAATCTCATACCAGGAGCAGTACCAGCTTCGAAAGCTCCTTATAGAATGAACATATTGGAATTAAATGAATTAAAATCTCAAATTCAAGATTTATTTGACAAAACGTATATCCGACCAAGTGTGTCCCCTTGGGGAGCACCGATAATATTTGTTAAAAAGAAATATGGAACTTTAAGATTGTGCATCGACTATAGACAATTAAACAAGATGACAATTACAAATAGATACCCGTTACCCCAAATTGATGATTTATTCAATCAATTCAAAGGAGCAACTATATTCTCTAAGATAGATTTGCGATTGGGATATCACCAAGTAAGAGTAAAAGATGAAGACATTTACAAAACTACTTTTAGGACCAGGTATGGTCATTATGAAATTTTCATGATGCCTTTTGGGTTGACAAACACACCAGCAATGTTTATGTGCTTAATGAATAGTGTACTGAGTAAATATTTAGATAAATTTGTAGTCGTATTTATCGACGATATATTAATTTACTCTAAGAATGAACAAGAACATGAAGAACACTTAAGAATTGTACTACAAGTATTAAGAGAACAAGAAATTTATCAAAGTTTAGTAAGTGTGATTTATTTAAAGATATAATTCAATACTTAGGACATGTAATAAATAAGGAAGGTATATCAGTTGATCCTGATAAAGTAAAAGCCATAATGTCGTCATCATACACATATAATTTTAAAAAAAATTGAGTAAATTTGGGGTTGTGACACTAGGAAAAGTGGGTCCTAGGTTAAAGAGGACACTCTAAGAGTGAAAATGAGCATCCCCAAGAAAAATTCCCCCTCCGGGCCATGCTTTTATTACACTTTGAATTTTTCCAATTAAACCATTAAAAATGGTCTAATTTTACAGGAAAAAAAATTATTTTTATCGGAATGAAACCAAACTCCTAGGGGACGTACTGCATGTCCATACGACTCAATATTGATGGCTAGAATGTAAAAATGCATAGACACATAGAATTTAATAACCTCCCTAGGTTCGACCACCATGGTAAATACTCCAGCTTTGGTGGTGTGAGTGAAAAAATCAGGAGTTATACATCACTGAAGAGTAACGCATAATTCCTAAGGAAAAAAAACTCTAGAGTATCCCCCTGATAGCCAAACCTAAGGTAAGCCAAGTCTTTTACAAAATAATCATGCTTAGACTAGCTTATTACAATTCCCCCATGGGGTTCTGGACATGCAATTATTACAAAGGGGCCAAAATTGGTTTTGAAAAAGTCTTCCGAACTTCTGAACACTGATGATGAACATTTGACATGTTCATGAAATTGGCGGCTCACAAGAAGTCCAACTATGGTACAAAATAGTTGGTAACAACAAGTACTACTACATCACTCTGGTTTATGACACTTGCAATATAAATTCTTTCTTTTGTCTTTAGCGAGCCTTATCCGATCTATTACACGCGTCTGTCTATTTTCTATACTAAATCTATTTCTTGTGTTGCATAAATCATCTTTATAGAGAATGAAATAGTAAAAACAACACAACTTTTGTTTAGTGCCTCTAGTTAATGTTCTTCTTTTTGCAATTCAAAACATCTATTTCAAAAACAAACTCTTTGTTGTCATTTTATGAGTTTTGTCCTTTTGCAATGTTGTTTAAAATCTGGATGCAAATGTTTTCTTACCCAAGATAATGTATATGTCTTGTACTTCATTATAGTATCTAAACATAGAGAATGCTCACCTCCAAAATAGAGGGGAAAAAAGGTTGAAACAACGTATGCTTTAGTGTTGATCACAACCTATGTTTTTGAGTGAGATAAGTACGTTGATATGTACTGATCTTTTGGGATTTATAAATAGCTATGTTGCTTTATTTGTGTGCTTCTTTTGTTAAAATATTTCTGATTAGAATATCTTGGATTTGAAACTATGGTTGTTAGCTTTGTCTCCACCACCCCATAGTATTTGTGTGGTCACCGTCACTGTATGCATGAGAATCACAATGGTATCATCCATGATTTTTTGAATTGTTGATCAATTTGGTTTACTATGTTGTCTTTCAAGTATTCTCAATAACTAAATCATAATATCAACTTCTAATGGTTTATATGTGGCTTGTTGACTTTGTTGTAGTGAAATGGATACTACCACAAAAACTACCAAATGAAAGGGTTGTTGTCACAATAGCATAAAGTATTCCTCTATAATGTTTAAAATAGTTTATATGCAAATTATTTATTTTTTGTTGAATGAATTGATTCATTGCAATTTTTCTTTATATATTTTTTAAATTGTTCAATCATGTATGTTTTTAGCTTAGCTATACAGAATATTGTGCCTAGTTAAAAATAAGTCCATACCTATCTCCATACCAATTCATCTTTCGTCTGAGTGACTTTATTGTTATGGACTTGATAAGGATTGCTAATGCAACAATTCATGTTGCATGTTTGATGGTTATAGTCCACACAAGTAATCATTGAGTGATATGTAACGATTTATATTAACTTTTAAGGTAATCATGTTGGAACTTATTAAAATGGTTGTTAATATATATTTAATTGTATTTGAAACATTAATAGCATGTTGTTGACCTTGTTTTACCTCGTTTTGGCATTCTTGTTATGGCTAAAGTTGGTTATGATGAGCACGTATTATTTAAGCATGATGTGATTAAATGTGTTTATATTTGTAACTCATTTAAGAATTTTGGTTTATCACCTATTATCACTGGCACTAAACATGTATCTATAGTTACCTCCAAGGTTATAAAGCATTTGATTACCTAGGGGAAACCACGACAAGCTGTCTATATGCCACTTCCATATGACCAAGTTTCCTACTTTAAGTTAGAACAATTTTATTATTATTATTCTAACTTGTTGCAGATATATTTTATGGTATTTAGACTATGATTATGGTCATGCTTTTGATATGTTTATGTGTATTTAAATGGATCAATGCTCATAGAACACTTAGACTATAACATCAACAACCTTGACCCTACCAAATTTCATTGTCATGTTATGTAATGATACTTATGATAGTATATATGTTAATTATTGTTCATATTTGTTTCCACAATGCCACTTGTTGAAGACCTTCAAGCAAATTACAAAAAACTAGGTACTAGCCCAGGTGGCAATGCCAGGGACATTTCCACCTCGTGGCTCTTGTTTTGAATGGATGATATATATTATATACGATGGTGAAGTAAAAGTAGTAAAATTTAAATATATATAATTTTTCATAAAAATTGAGGTTGGATGCCAATCAACAAAATATTTCCAAAAAGAGCTTGCTTATTGTTAATGGTTGAGATTCGATGTTTGTTACAAAATTGACGGTGGTGATGGGCTACCAGACCGTCTTACAAACTTCAAAAAAGAACTTATCCCCCACATATTGTATATTCTTATAAACTGGCCTAAAACATAATTAAATTTGTAAAACATAACATATTTAAGGAAATTTTATAACTTATTGGTTCTTAATTGGGTCTTATTGGTTGTTGATGTCTCCTTCCATGGCCGTGTCCGCTTGGTGAACTGGTTCACTTCTGATGTGCCTTGACGTTGTCCAAGTTGCGTTGCTAGGAGTCAAGTCAGAGTCTAGGGCCTAGAGATGTGCATTAAGGTCCTCTTTGATCCATGCCATCCTACCTCCCCGGTTGTCCATTATTCCTTTCATTTCTTCCACAGTCTGTTGAATTTCCATTATTTGATCTTATTGTTTTCCATAAATGTTTGAGATAACACGTTGAAGGCCCACCACCTCCTCATGTAGGGCCCTTACTTCCCTTTGTTAGTTTTTCATACATTCATAATATAACAATTCAAATGCATAAACAAGATCACTAGAAGAAAGACAAAGCACAAAACAATAACACAAGAGTTTATCTTGGGAAACCCAAACGGGAGAAAACCCAACAACCTTCGTATAGAGATGATAATTCCAAGATCATAGTATAATCATAAAAGAGAAAAGATGGAAATGTTTTCCAAAGATAGAAACCCCAAAACAGTCTTCTCCTGTTGCAGTGTGAACTTCTCTCTCTAGATGATGCGAACTAGTGTGAAGTGAGCGAGTGAAATAATGAGGTGACTTTACCTCTTATTTGTACAAGTGCCAAAACTAGATTTTACCCTAACTGATCTGACTTCTCTATTTGACTGGGCCGACTTCACTTGGGGGGCAATTAATAATTTAATTTTAATATATTCTTTTTCTTCTTTTCACCACAAGGTTTACATTGATTCTTTCAATGGTTTACATAGTTAATTACATCAAGTTCATCTCCCTTAGGAGGTACAATCAAGTACAATAGAAATACAATAAATAATATCTTCCGAAGTTGCACAAAATCCAACACTCCCTGTCAACGAGGAAGGTATTCTTCAGTCTTCATAAACATCATGGTCATTTGGGTTTCATCTGTACATCTATATTGTCTCCATAATATCTATACATACTGAAGGTTGTCAACACAATCTCAGTCCTTTGAGAAGTGTCTTCATGCATCAACTCCAATAGTCCTTCGGTGAGTCCAATAGAGTCTCTCCATCCTACCTAGATGTCTGAAATATAAGCTATACCATCTACTATATGTCCATCTTATCTGCCAATGGGATTTCTCCCATACCTGGATGAGATCTCGAACAAGCAGAGGAGCACGACCATCTACTTCCTGTTTGTCTCATCTGCCAATGGTGTACTCCCATACCTGGTTGAGAACCTGAATGAGTAGAGGTACCTGTGCAATCACATGGTCATATACTACCTATCCATCTCATCTGTCGATGGGATTTCTCCCATACCTGGCTGAAAACATGGACGAGCAAAGGAACCTATTTGAACCCGACTATCCGCTGCCTGTTTGACTCATCTGTCGATGAGATTTATCCCATACCTGGCTGAGCACTTGGACAAGTGGAGGCACCTAGGTGAAAGTAGGGAAAGAATCTCTATGTCATCTTTCCCTCTCAAGGAGGGACATGTTCTCTTCTACTCCAAGTCTTCCGCGAAAGTATTC
Organism: Larix kaempferi; assembly: GCA_027924585.1. Classification (NCBI taxonomy): domain Eukaryota; kingdom Viridiplantae; phylum Streptophyta; class Pinopsida; order Pinales; family Pinaceae; genus Larix; species Larix kaempferi. The sequence goes on along the minus strand of BSBM01000755.1, from coordinate 1,650,223 downwards.
GAACTTCACCCCGAGAAGATGCTTGGTGAGAACATCTCCATTATGGTCATCTATCGGCACGTACTATAACTCGACCGCACCTTTCTGCACCATATCACGTATGAAGTGATATCGAATCTCTATATCCTTCGACGTGTCATGAAATACAAGATTCAATGACATATGCACACAGCTCTGGTTATCACAGTGAATCACGGTTGGCTCTGGAATCTGGACAAACAATCCTGCAAGGAGTTTACAAAGCCATACTTCTTCTCGGGCTGTTGTACTAGCTTCCATATACTCGGCCTCTGCAGTACTGAGTGCTACTGAGTTCTAGTTCCTGCTGCACTAGGAAATCACTGCAGAACCCAAACTAAAGCAACATCCAGAAGTACTCTTCCTATCTACAACACATCCGGACCAATATGAGTTTGTAAACCCCTGCAATCCTAGGTCACATTCTGAAGCATATTTCAGGCCATATCCCACAGTTCCATGCAAGTATCTGAGCACATGTTTTGCAACAATCCAGTGAATCTGATTCGGCTCGCACATGAACTGGTTGAGAGCATTCACAAAAAAACATATATTTGGTTTGGTGTTCGTCAGATACATCAAGGACCCAATTAGCTGGCGATACATAGTAGGATCAATAAAATATGAATCTGAAGCAGAATCTCTCAGCTTCTTCAGATGTGCATCCATCAGAGTGGCCATGGACTCGCAGTCCAACATCCTGAATCTCTTCAATATATCTATGGTGTACTTTCCTTGGCCTAGGAAAATCTATTTATGCCTCTTCCATACTTCTAATCCCAAGAAGTAATGCATCAATCCAAGATCCTTCATTTCAAACTCAGAGGCGAGCTTCTTCTTGCACGATACGATAAGTTTCTCATTTCTAGTGAGAAACAAGTCATCAACATATAGTACCAAAATCAGTGGCTCATCATCCACAACCTTGTAGTAAAGGTTGGGGTTTGAATCACTCTTGGTTAATCCCAAGCTCACTAGGAATCCATCAATCAGTCCATACCAAGCATGGGGTGCTTGCTTGAGTCCATACAGTGCCTTTTTCAATCTGCATACGTGAGGCTCCTTTCCATGGACGATAAACCCGTCTGGATGTTCAATGTATAATTCTTCCTCAATAACACCATTGAGAAAGGTTGTCTTAACATCCAATTGATGCAACTTCCATCCCATAGCTGAAGCAATAGCAATGATCAATCTGATGGAAGGATATCGAGCTACAGGAGAAAATGTTTCATCATAGTTGACTCCCTCTTTATGAGAGAACCCTCTGGCAACAAATCTGGCCTTGTATTTTCCAATACTCCCATATGCTCCATGTTTGATTTTGTATAGCCACTTGGAAGTCACTACTGACTTCTCCTCAGGTCTCGGCACAACCTCCCACACATCATTCTTCATGATGGATTGATATTATTCCATCATGGCATCCTTCCAAACTTGATGTTTGGATGCTTCTTCATAAGTGGTTGGTTATGAATCAATGATGTTACTCATCAGTGAAACATAACTGGAGAACCTATGAGGTATTTTGCTTTCTCTAAAAGCACCATGTGGAGCTTCATGCCCCTCTGCATCCTGCAAAGTCTGTTGTGCCCATATAGGTCTTTTCCAACTTACTGTAACATCTCTGGGGATATCAACTGGATCAATAGGATCTATGGGTTCATCCTTTTCTGCTAACTCCCTCTGAACTGGATGGGGAGATGATCTCATATCCTTTGGTTCTAACATTTCTTCATCATCGATCTCCATGTCTGATCCTCTGCCTTTCCTGAAAACCATCTCTTCTTCAAAGGCCACATCCCTACTGACTTCAATCTGTCTAAATCCTAGGATGTAGATTCTATAATCCTTTGAAGACTCACTGTATCCCACAAAGGTTCCCTTCTTTCCTGAAGGTTCTAACTTTGATCTTTTCTCCTTGGGCACATGCATATAGACTGGACAACCAAAGATCCAGAGGTGGCCTACTTCTGGTTTCACTCCTGTGAAGCTTCTTCTAGAGTCATATTCTTCAATATCTTATGTGGGCATCTATTTTGTACATATACAACTGTTTTGGATACTTCTGCCCATAAGAACATTTGAAGATTCTGATCATGTATCATGGCTTTGGCTGCCTCCACAATTGTTCTATTCTTTCTTTCTGCAACCCCATTTTGTTGAGGGTTGTAGGGAACTGTGAGCTCCCTATTAATTCCTGCTTCCTTGCAAAAGTCATTGAATTATGTAGAGGTTTATTCTCCACCATTATCGGATCTCAAAATCTTAATCCTCTTACCTGACAGATTCTCGACTTGTGCTTTGAATTCTTTGAACTTGTTGAGTACTTCCTCGGATTCCTTAAACTTGAGAAAGTATATCCAAGTCTTCCGTGAGTAGTCATCAATGAATGTTGTGTAGTAATGATATCCACCCAATGAAGCAACTGTCATGGGTCCGCACAAGACAGAGTGTACTAGATCCAAAATCCCTTTGGATATACTCTCACTATCTGGAAAAGATCTCTTGGTATTCTTTCCAAGTGCACATCCTCTATATGTTCCATCCTGATCTACCTGAAGTACTAGTAAATCTGTCACTATATTCTTTAGTGTTGGGAGAGCTCGATAGTTTAGATGAGCTAGTCTTCTGTGCCATAATTCGCCCATACTTGAAGAATCATTACTAGGGCTTGGACTGGTGGAGTGTTTAGACTATACAAGCTCTCCTCTCTTACACCAATAACCTTGGTTGTATTCATACTTGAGTTCTTGTGCCAAGCTAGTACTTTCCCTTCAGAGAAAGCTACTTTATATCCCTTGTCCTCCAAGGCTGAGATGGAGACACAATTTATTTTCATACCAAGTTCATAGAGCACATCACTCAAGCATAGTGTATCACTTGATTCTAGTTGAAGGGAGGTGGCCCCAGATCCATTCACAGTGTAGTTAGCATCATATCCAAGTACAACACGGAGATGAGAATATTTCTCAACTAATTCTGAAATATTTTCCGTATAACCTGTCATGTGTCTAGAAGCACCACTATCTATGAGCCAAGCATCACTAGTGGTGGGAATAGTACCTGATAATGTTGATATGAAGAGAAATTATGTACGATCTTCATTCCTTTGCTTCTTGTGATGATGATCATCTTCTACATCAGCAGTTGATGCTTCATGCTTTCTTTTACTTGAGCTTCGACAGCTACTGGCGTAATGGCCATATTTCTTGCACCTATAGCATTGAATCTGAGATATGTCCTTCTTCTTCTTATGATTTGGGTGAGGACTTGATCTCCTATATTGGTGCTTGTGTTTGTGGAACTTCATTCCCTTTCCCTTACCTTTCTTGGCATGGGATACGAATGCTTGATTCTCCTTAGGTTGAGTGCCATGAAGTCTTTGTTGTGCAACAATTCTTGTTTCTTCCTGAGTGCAATATGCCCATAGTTTATCAACTTGGGTAGTTTGGATCTACCACTTATGCTCTAGATGAAAGACTCCCAAGATGGTGGAAGACCATTCAGAGTGTTAATAACAAGCTCCTTATCATCAATGGGATCTCCAATGGTACTAAGCTTGTCCCTTAGTTCTGTGAACCTCATGAAGTATGAGGCAATGGATTCTGACTTGGACATATTCATATTTGAAAACTGGTTCCTCAATGTAATGGATACATTGATACTAGTTTGTTCAAACAAATTATTTATGGTCTTGAACATTTTCCTAGCAATCTTCTTCCTTGAGATCTGTGGAACTAAGTGATCTCTAATTGAGTCCACCATAATCCTTCTTGCTCTGGCATTATTCTTCCTCCAACAGGATTTGTCTTCTTCGGCTTCTGGTTCTGGGTCCTTCTCATTTACATATTGTAAGGGATCATTCTCTTCTAGTAGTAGAAGAACCCTAGACTTCCAAGAGATAAAATTTGAATCTCCTTCTAGACGATCTTCAACCTTCATTCCAATCATCTTGACTGCAGATCTGGTTCAAAAACCCTAGCAGGAGCTAGGTCAAAAATGAAAGTTGGAATTTTGGAAAATTGATTCCACAGGTAGATGCGCCCTAGCAAAGTGAGTTGAGATGAGGTAGGGCTGATCCAAAACTGTGGAGAAAAGTGGGTAAAATATGAAACCCTAATTTCTACTCCAGCTACAGAATTAGGTCAAAAATTGAGAATTCTCGTAATTGAGTTTTGTCTTCACCAAAAGATGCGCCTCCCTTAAAGAGAAATTCCCAATGCTCTTTTTCCTCCAAAAAGTTGAGTGAAGACTTCAAAAGATGAAACCCTAGTCCTGGCAGGGTTCCAACAATGGCTTCTTCTAGAACTGCTTTGACCCCATGTTAGTTTTTCATACATTCATAATATAACAATTCAAATGCATAAACAAGATCACTATAAGAAATACAAAGCACAAAAGAATAACACAAGAGTTTGTCCTGGGAAACCCAAACAGGAGAAAACCCATCAACCTTCGTATAGAGATGATAATTCTGAGATCATAGTACAATCATAAAAGAGAAAATATGAAAATGCTTTCCAAATATAGAAACCCCAAAATAGTCTTCTCTTGCTGCAGTGCGAACTTCTCTCTTTGGATGATGCGAACTTGTGTGAAGTGAGTGAGTGAAATAATGAGGTGACTTTACCTCTTATTTATACAAGTGCCAAAACTGGATTTTACCCTAGCTGAGCTGACTTCTCTATTTGACTGGGTTGACTTCACTTGGGGGACAATTAGTAATTTAATTTTAATCTTTTCTTTTGCTTCTTTTCACCCCAAGGTTTACATTGATTCTTTCAAGGGTTTACATAGTTAATTACATCAAGTTCATCTCCTTTAGGAGGTACAATCAAGTACAATAGAAATACAATAAATAATATCTTCCGAAGTTGCACAAAATCCAACACCATTATCAAGTTCAAGATGTCATAGGAAAGGAAACTATTGTAGGCCATTTCCACAGCGTGACATGAATTCTCTGTTAAATGAAGTTGTTCAAGTTGCGAGCCGACCTGTCTGACATACCCCTATCCTTCTAGCGTGCTTTCAGCCTATCTTCCGACACCCACCAGTGTTGGCAGGAGCAAGTGACCAAGGTAGGAGCTAGTCAAGACATTCCAAAAACCCCTAAATTCTTCCTTCGTCGAGAGAGAGATTGCCAGAGATTGTAATGAAGTTTGATAGTCAGGACAAGGTTTGTTAAAGCCTCCTTGCTTATGCAATCTGTCTTGCACTTCCGTTCAATCAAGTCTTTAATGCTCACAATATCCAAATTATGTTTCCTTACCTCCTCTTGGGATATGAGCCTTTGAACGTGCATTGTTGGGATTGATGTCATGGCAGGTTTAAATGCATTGATACCCTATCATTGATTTCAAGATCCCCTTGGTGAAGGGTGGCCCCCCTATTGGCCAACAAATCTGCTCTTCCATTGTTTTGCCTTAAGACATGGAAATATGAGATAGAATCAAAGGATTGTGCTATGAGGATGAGTCTTCTTATGAGTTTTCCGAAAGGTGTTGAGTTTCCTTTGACTCCCAAATGCAGAGCTTTAATTATCATCATTGAATCCCCAATTACTTTCATTGTTCTAGTTCCTCTTTCCTTGATGAGGAGAAGGTGAGGAAGATGGCAAGGGCTTCCGCTATATTGTTGGTTTCCCTTCCAAGTCCCCAATTGAAACATTGTTCGTCTTGTCCCTCGGGGTTGCAGACGACCCCCTTCCTACCACCCCTAATAAAATATCTACTTAATTCTTTTATATTTAATTGATTTAAAAATAGAATATATTGGAAAATATATATTATATATGATGGTTATAATAAAATATATCTTTATTTAAAAAAAATTAATATATTTTATTGTTTAATATTTATATAATTAACTTAGATTAAAGTATATAAGAGTCAGCTCATCGCTTTAATAATATTCTTAATTCAGTAATGCCCATTTTATAACAATATTAACATGATCTTATATTTAAGATAAATGAAGATGTACGGATAATGTGGTTCTATCGCATTTGATATGTATTGAAACATTTGTATACACGTGGTTTATAAATTGGCCATAATTTGTTGGGAGAATGACCATAAAGTATTTTATTGGCCATAATTTGCAGGGCGAATGACTACAAAGTATTTTATGGTCAAAATTTGTGTTGGGAGAATGACCATAAAGTATTTTATTGGAATTTGCAGGGAGAATGACTACAAAGTATTTTATGGTCAAAATTTGGATGAATACAAAATATTTTATAGGTCAAAATTTGTTGGGAGAATGATTATTGAGTATTTTTTAATAATACTAATAATAATTTAATTTTAAGGTTATGGCTAATTTGAAAATTAAATTGGTGTATGAGATTTTTTTTGGGGGGATAAGGGACCTTTTTCACGTAGAGATTTAACTCCTAAAGTGTATGGACGTGTACACACCCTAACCTCTTTTGGATTTGAACTTATGTTCTCTCAAAAGACTAGGTTCATGGAGGTGTACATACCCTAACCCCTTTTGGATTTGAACTTATGACCTATCAAGAGAAAACACTAGGTTCACTCATGATATACTAACAATATGCTCATTAATGGCCAAAGAGATTGATCCTGGACGAGTTTAGATTATTACTAGTCAGGCCAATAGGACTTAATACATTCTGATTAAGAATTCCCTCAAGGAGCATATAGGACTTATTATAAGAACCTCCACTATACATAACATGTATTTGATGCACATCTATGTTATTGTTAAGCTGATGTTACAACAAAGAAACCATGCAATGCCATCTATGGCAATTGAACAATATGGTTCAGATTTTGAAATATAATTTTGAACTGTGATATTTTTTCTCTTTGAAAAAAAAATTGCTCATTAATAGCTCAACATGTCACTTACAAGATTTGAACCCAAATGGAGAGGATAACTATCATTCATCCCAGCCACTCAAATTAAAACCAATATTTTAATAGTGAGGTGGGATGTCATGTTGTAGTTAATGGTATATGCCTTTCTAATATAACTTAGCATTCATAACAATGAAGATGAACAACAAACCCCTTGAAGACGTAAGGATATTTGTGATTGTACCTTATTTGATATTAATTGAAACATTTCTAAGCATTGACCATAATTTGTAAGGAAAATGATTACAAGGCATTTTTGTAATATCTTGATTGCAAAGTATTTATTACTTATCAAGAGGTGGGATGTCATGTTGTAGTTAATGATGTATGACTTTCTAATATAACTTAACACTCAAGAATTAAAATCAGCACCAACTCTCTTTTTAAACTATGTCAAAACTCTAAAGACAAACGTGTCACTTTCACTTGGGAAAGTCAATCCTATAAAAACAATATCAACACCTAACTTTCATCAATCCAACAAATAATTTTAATATAAAAATATATAAAATGGAATAAATGCTAAACAACCTTACTATAGCATTTAACAAGCTCTAGATGTAATATCTCTTTCTCAGTGAATGGTTTATTGTTAATAACATTTTTACAAGCTCATTATATATAGTAGCCTATTAAATATAAAACACAAGGTGAGTGCAAGCGTTTCAATAGCTCTAGGCTCAAGGTCCACATCGTGAAGTTTGGGAGGACAACCTTATCTTCTTTGGACTTTTGATGTAAGTGTTAACTTCTCTCACTATTCATAGTTAGAGCATATGTACATAGTCGTAATTCAAGAATCCACCATTGGAAAATTAATGTTTGAATTTCTCGCTATCATAAAAAGAGGTGAAAGTGAGATTTATAACTTCTCAAAGATCATAAATGGATTTTAAAAATGAACTTTCAAAAATAAGAAATCTTATTAAAATGCACGAATAATGTTAGATAAGATGTCATCGTGCAATGATAATGACAATTTCAATGTAATACATTATGTCTATTCTAGGATGTTAACCCTTTGCTAAGAGAGGGTTGTGGAGAAATGTGTAGGAACATTGTTAGAAGTCAATGGATGTCAACACTTTGCTAAGAAAGGGTTGTGGAGAAATGTGTAGGAATATTGTTTGAAGACATTGAAATAACGGGGGGTGTAAGTTAGGGTATAAGGGGTTTGTGATATTGTAGTGACATTAACTCGACATTGAAATAATGAGAATGTAGATAAATGTTATTATATAATGGTAATGACATTTTCAATGTAATATAATATGTTTATTTTAGGGTAATAAGATTTAGTTGAAAGTTATTGAGAGTTTTTGTATGGAAATTTGAATGGAATTCGAAATTCGTGAATATTTGATATAGGAATGATATGGTATGGTTGAATTATGCTTTAATATATTTACAATTTCTAATTCTTAAAGATTCACAAAATGTTATTATTAAAATTTATTTGTTATGATATAAATTAGTAGAGATCCATCTTAACTCTAGATTTACCAAGCATTGAAAGGACTCAAATCCTTTGATGTGCAATCTCAAGTGCAAAATTTGAGGAACAGTTTGCACCTCAAGAGACTGGACCTCTCTCAACGCTTAGTAGATCCAGAGTTAAGATGGATCTATACTAGTTTAATATGCAAATATGTAGTATGTGCTCAAATCCTCCATATGTAAATCATGATTTAATGATGACCCGACTCTCATATTGCATATCGAATGTATCATCAATGTTTTTCGTTTTAATTAATTTGAATATATATCTCTTTGGTTTTCAAGTTTAGGTTAGGCCGACATTGTAAAAAAATAATTAACATAATATTTTATTATTTTATTAATGTGTCATGTCTCAACTTCACTTTTACTTTTTAGACTACGGCTGACATTGTAAAAAAATTATTTACTTCATATTTTATGTAACACCCTGTTTTGACATTACTACCTGAACTACTATTATATGTTGTATTGTTTGACTGTGAGACCTCGTCGATTGACGACACTGTGGACATATGGTTCTATTATTTTGTCGATATATATATGTGTGTGTATGATGATAGTATTATGATCGGAGTCATGTTTAGATATGTATCATGTGTTAATTATGTCAAATATATGGAATTTACTGAATGATGAGTACGTGGATACCGTTACAGTTATATGTTGAAATAATGAATGTTATGCCAGGTGCATGGCGAATGAATGAGTTTATTGTTGTTATGTTATGATGAAATATATGTGTGTACATATCGAGGATTTATGCACGATATTCTATATTGTATGTCGAGGACTGACTTACAGGTTGAAATGGCTAAGTGATAGCTGGATCCTACGAGGTGGGAGGGCCTCGGGGACACGGACTTCAAAAGATAAAATGGTATGCGAGTGATGCATTATTTACTTTCGTATGGTTATTATGCTGTTTATTATGATGTATGTTATGACATGGGTGGGTAGGGTTTCAGGAAACTCAACCGCCCATATTGGTTATATGATGACAGACCGAGTACAAGTGCAACGCTGTTGTTATGTCGAGTAGACATAGTCCCTTGTTCCATTAGGGGGGTGGAGGCTTTACCCACCATTTATCCCCGAAACCCAGAGTCATGGGTGCTATGGCGCGCTCCCCAAGGTGTGTGATGATGACTGGTGGTTGCCTACTGGGGAAGCTTGGTCGATGTAGTCGACACTTCCGCTTACGGGTTCTAGCTGGAACCGGTCATGACTTGACATTTCAGGGTAGTCCAGCAGAGGACAGGATAGGATGTGGAAGTTAGTGATGATGTAGGTAGATAGGTGTAGCGTGAAGTAGGGGTGAAAACAGGATCTAACTGTAGGTGTGTAAAACCCTTGATTAGTATGTGTCAAAATCAGTGATGTATGAATTGTCGTAACTTGGATTTCAGCAAGCTAATGGATTGTACCTTGTAAACTATGTTAAAACATGTGTCGGTAAATAATAAGTTCCTTGATTATGATTGATGTATGTGAATTATTACTTTTAGTGTACTTATGTGAGGAATGTAAGCAGTAGCTACGCTTACATAACTCGCCTACATATTATGAATTACATGAAATATTGTTGAGTAATAATGTCAATTAATGTCGCTTAATATTAATTATTGTCGTTTAGTAATTAACTATGGTTGATCAATGTTAATAATGTCGATTAAAGTTAACAATAATGATTAGGGTTAATAATGTTGATTAATGGTCAATTATTGTCCATTAATAATTAATTATTGTTGATTAATAAATAAAGCTATGGTTAACCTAGGTAGTGACTAATGCAATTGATTAGAATGCTTGATTAATTATTAATGAGTTTAATTAGCCGGGACTAAGGGTTGAAATGTAATTATAATGATTAAATAAGTTAATAGTAACTTGATCCCTTAAATTAATTATGTGTTAATGATGTTAATTAATTTTAAGAAGGCTATGCTTATCTTTAGTAATGATTGTTAATTAGCTAATTACAAACTAAGGTGTAATTAAAAAGGAACCAGGTAAATGAGTTGATTAAATCTTAGTAAATTTTATTTAATTAATATAATTCCACATTGATAATGTTATGAATCACATTGAGAGGATTATGGTTCATAATTGATAAACTGAATTAGTTGAATTTATAATTAGAGGGAGTTAACATATTATAAACATTAGAAACCATTAATTAAATGATTAGGTTAATAGTAGTTAATCAATTGACCATTATTGTTAATTTATTAAGTTGGTGAAGCATGTAAGTTTAAAACTCTTATGATGGGTGGGTGAACCAACCCCAATCCCAAACTTTATTATGAAAATAATATAACATTTATTATTAATTAAAAATTGTACTTGAATAAGAAATAAATGTTAAAATTATTATATGAAATAAAAGGATTTAATTTAATGGAATTGGAAGTTACGGTTGAGAAGTGACCCCAACCAACACCTGTTAATATTAATTTAAATTATTCCAACATCTTTTAATATTAAATTAAATTATTAATAAGAGTCCAAGTTGAGGGCTCGAGGACTTACATGGTAGATGAATGGGTTGGATGAAATTTATGATGAAGATAGGGGTAGTAATGGGGAAGAAGGGTTGGTAAACATGGGGATAAGAGGGAGAAAGGAGGAAGGAGAAGGGGGATCCTTACCCTAGGATTTTGGAGAAGTTTGAGAGAGCAGAATTGGGAGAGCAGAAAAGGAGAGTTCTTGTTGGAGTTTTTGGAAGGGATACAACAGCTTGGGCTTGTACTTGGTTTGGGCTCGGGGGTCCAAAGGGGTACCTTTGGAGCTGGGTGGTCAGCGAGACCTCGCTAGTTGGTAGGGTGGCAAAACTGTTTTGGCTGGTTGAGTTTTAGAACTGTGGGAAAGGCTTTTGGCTGCAGGGAAAAGCAAGGATAAACAACAAACGGGGACAACAAAAAAGGTGGACCTACTAGCTACCTACAGGTATTTCTCCTAAAGGTATACTAAGCAAATTTCTAACCCTGTTATCACTTTATCAAGTTATTAATAAATGGTAATTTCATGATTAAATACACATGTATTTGTTGTTACACCTGCACAAACATAAATGGTTAGAAGTAGGTGAAACAGTAAATACATATATTTCAAAACCTGCAAATGTAATTGTTATTGTTTTTACAGACCTGACATTGAACACAAACCCACAAACAAAAACAGAAATAGAAACATAAATTTTGACAAGTAGTGAAATATATGACTGTATATAAAAGTTAAAGGAGACCCAAGTTGGGGTCTTACATTTTATTAAAGTGTCATGTGTCAAGCCCATGTTGAGCACAAAATTACATTTCTCCATCATACTACGTTGTAGAAAGCACCTCTTGACACAAAAAGTGAAATTTCAACTGGAATAATTGTATCCTCATTATATAATCTTTTTCTTATAAATAAATATAAACTCAAGTCACCTTAAAAAAATGATTTTGCAAAGCAAAACAAAGTAAAATATGGACACACAAAAGTCAAGAATCATTTCAAACAAATTTGTGATTATTGCTCCACATAATCTTTTAAATAAATGTTGAAGTAACACATGTTACTTAATCAACATTAAAAAAATATGTACATTGATGCCTTATCACTTAATCAACACTAAAAAAATACATATAATGAAGTCACGGGCCCATATTTGCCTATTAAACTCTATTTTCATGTCATTATATTATATGTTATGTTTCAAATTTGAGATATTTTGCAAGTTGCTTACAATGAATAATGAATATTACTTTAAAATTTTAAATAACCATACATATTTTAAAATTTAAAAAATCTATATTTATTTAGTTATTTATGAGATGTCTACTTCTATTTTGTAATCATACTAGAATTTTCCATGTTTTTTCTTACCAAATCATATTCGTATTTGTATTCAAATATTACCACTATATTTATTCTAGATTGTTAACACTTTATTAAGACAACAGGTTGTGGATAAATGTGTAAGAACATTGTTAAAAGACATTGGAATAACGAGATGTGTGTGAGGTAGGATATAATAAGTTTGTGACTTTATATAGACATTGAAATAATGAGGTGTGTAGGGTGGGATATAAGAGATTTGTAACTTTACATATGCATCGACTAAACATTGGAATAATAAGGTGTGTGTAAGGTAGGAATATAAACATCAAGTAGACATTAAATAACGAGGTTGTAGGGTAGGATAGGATATAGAGGCTTATAACTTTACATAAACATCGAGAATAATGGGTAGGATATAAGAGGCTTGTGACCTTATATAGATATCAACTAGACTTTGAAATAATGAGGTGTGTAGGGTGGGATATAAGAGGCTTGTGACCTTATATAGATATCAACTAGACTTTGAAATAATGAGGTGTGTAGGGTAGGGTATAAAGGCTTGTGACTTTATATAAGCTAGACATTAGAATAATAAGTTGTGTAAGGTAAGATATATGAAGCTTATGACTTTACATAGATATCAACTTGAGTTAAAAAAATGTTTTCAATTATTACATATGTGTTAAGAAATAGAGTATATAAGAATTTGGTAAAAAAGGTTTTAAATTATAATCTAACATTTGTATTTATCTAATGATATGAAATTATAGCATATCAATTTGACTATTTCTAGATTTAGATTTCATTGATAACTCATTATTGGATAATGACAATACCTCATCTAGAGAAAAAAATTACAAATCATAAGAAGGTGATCTCATAATGTGTGATTATCTAAGGACTCACAGTCTAACATTCCCTCGTCAATCACAAGTCTGAATAACTAAACCATTAAAGAAACATGAACTAATGCACATACTACTGTCATCTTCCATAAAAAAAAACTTTTGAACTGAGCTTTGATGAAGATATTCCTAAAGAACCACCAATTTTGGATGTTGAATGGTTCATTTGAAATGAATTTTGAAAGAAAACATAAATTCTGGAACTAAACAACTACCATGCATGAGCTTGATTGCTTGACAATTTGATCATTTGCAAAGTAATTTTGTTAGAAGAAGCTAGTGTCTTCTATTAATAGGTGAAAACATAAGATCACCATTATGCTATCGATGAACAAATAGATAATCAAAGCTCTCTCTGAATTTAGACACAGTTAGGTCTTGAACAACATCCCATGAATAGTTGATTTCATGTAGATAGCTTGTTGAGGAGACTAGTTGCTATGCTGGAATTCCCAAATGTTGATTCAATTTTGATTAATATGAATATGAAACTTGAAGCATGACTATCATCATTAATATTCCCCATTGTCAAGTGCAAGGTGAGAAGAATGTGGAAGGGATCCAAGCTTAAACTTTCGATTCGTCTGCAATAACTGATTTTGATACCCTGTATCTGGTGGTTTTGGTTGGCCACTAAGTAGTTTCATGAATGTGGTATTTTTGGTTAACCACTAACCTCTTTTTGTTGATCAATATTTGTGGTGGTTTTTAGTTAACCACTAAGCATTTTTGGTTGATCAATGTCTGTGGTGGTTTTGGTTAACCACTAATATTTTCACTTGATTAATGTACTCTCCCCATTAAGGTGAAAGAGAGTTCCATTTTGTTTCTTCAATGTACTCCCCCCCCTTGAGGTGCAAGAGAGTACTTTTTTCCTTTCATTTTTTGCACTTCCCCACCTTAAGGTACAAGGGAGTACCAATTTAGAATGGGCCATAGTCATGCCCAACTCTACCCTCTAGAATAACTAATTGAAATTTGTTTGTTTTTATAATTTCACCATTCAAAAATGTCTTTACCTGTGTATGAACTAGATCGTAAGACTTATGCAACTTCTTGTCGATTCCGTCGCCAAGAACTTATCCATCCATAGTGAAGAGTTTGTTTCTGAACCTTCTTCTGTTCTCGACATCTGTTTGAAAGATTATTTGTCTTCCCAGAATGAAGACGAGGATGGAGATCAAAAAATTGATTCTCCATGTGACCAACTCTATGACAACGTTGGCATTCATATTAAATTTCCTCAATTTTTTCATTAATTGCTTCATCTACTTATTGAATATTTAAGTCTCGCCTCTTTAAATTTAAAAAAAAAACGTACATTGCGAAAGTGAATTTTTCTAGTATTCATTTTATTTTAATTATTATATATATTTACTTAAAACTTTAAATATGAAAATAAATTTTTTATTATAAAAATAATTTACTTAATAATCTTATTTACTAGAATATAAAATACAAATACTAAAATATAAAATACAAACTCATAAAAATAAAAAATTCTAATATTGTAAGTTTATGTTCTCACAACTAATTCAGTAGCTAATACATAATAATGATGTGTTACAGTATGCATCTTCCAATTGCTAGAATTGCAAATACTTGAGATGGAAATAAATGTATATGTCAACAACTAAGAACATTCTCTAATATTAAGTTGAAATCATGGATGCATATTTTATAAATTTTTGAAAATATATATAAATTAAGGCACATATGTAACTTCAATCATCATTAATGAATACAAGCTTCTTCACTAGTTTTCATGGAGTCCTCAAATATATCGATTTCTTCGTCTTTTAGTGGCGAATGATCTTAATTCAACTTGGTTGTCTTAGCCTAAGTGTTATGAGTTCTCTTGCTTCTTCGTCTTTTAGCAGTGAATGATCTTAATTTAACTTGGTTGCCTTAACTTAAGTGTTATGGGTTCTCTTTCTTTAAATGGTACATATATGAAGAGAAGGGTTGGAGAAGTGAAAGATATTAAAGAAGTAGTTATATTTTAATATTAAATAAAATAGATGATATTGTTAAAAGTTAATTGGTCTCTTTTTGAATTTTTTTATAAAAGAAGTTTCTAGCATGTAAGAAAGGAGTTCCAATTTAATAGGAAAATATATAGGTTTTTTTTTTTTGTTAACATATCAATTTTGCATTGGAGTATTGGTGTAAGACCTACTCTTCTTCATTTTTTCCTAGGCTCAGTGTCTCACTAAAAATTAACAACTAATAGAAGAAGAATTTTAGATCTAGTTCCTTGGAGTGTGCCCTCCCACCCAGATGTATGTAGGCACCTTCTCTCATATCTTACACTTTGGTCTCAAACTGAAGTGGAAGTCTTACTCCCACAATTATCAGATATGGTATGTGGAAGCCTAAGCCTCCCACCTGCATTCATCAATTAATGTTTTCCCTTCTTCATTCCTAAACTTAAGTGGAAGCCTTTATCTGGCAAGAAGATTTGGCATTAGCTTCCCCAACAACATCTATTCTTTTGGATACAGCCTTACATTGGCTAGTTTTTATTGGTGTATTTTTCATAGTAGCATGGAGTCCAACTCCAACATCCTTCCTGGTCAATTTTACCAATGGATTCAAACTATCTTCAATGTCTTTCATTTCTTGTTGGCAAATGCACTTTCATTCATGTCTCTCTTCCTCCCATATGTCCTTTCACTCCAAGACCTTCTTCACCCCGTCATTCATTTCCCTACGTTTTCTCTCCTATCCACTCAAATCACCCAACTTCTTTATCTCATTGAACAAATTTGCAATGGCATCTATCAAATCCTCATGCACCCTAATTTTGATTGGAAGTTAGCTTCAGGCTACTTGTTACTCAATTGAAATTTTTTTCTCATACAACGTTGCATCAAAGCTAGCCTGCCCACTCATGCTAGTAGTGCCACCTATGCCCATTCACAAAGTTTCAATCCATCCCCCTTTTTCAAGAAGCCCGTCACTCTATGCTCCCTCTCCCTGCCCTCATACTCATACCCTCCCCACCAATGATGACCCTAACCCTAGATATTAGTATGTTGTCTTCCCACCCTCACTTATTGTTACCCCTTTAAGTTCTATACTTTTATCTCACATTCCCATCCACTCACTATCATTCCCAATACCTCTAGCACTCACTCTGCTTCTACAAGACCACCCAAGGTCCATTGATTGTGGCACCACCAACGAGCGAACATGGGATGCTACATACCTCTCTTTATTCCCGTATATTATCACATGCTCTATCAAAGTTGGAACCCTTGTAGAAAATTCCGTACGAGTTTTCTTTAGTATGTTGATGTATATGTAACTTCGGAATGTATTTCACATATATGTATATTGTATTCCTATAGAGATGGTATTATTCCTCTATAAGGAAGTGTCGTCATTTATATTGTAAGTGTCGTAACTTATACTTGATGGGTTATTAGACCACCTTGTTTGGGGTTGGCCCTGTATAAGTCATGTGGGTCAAAGGGTTATTAGACCACCCTATTGGGGGGTCGGCCATGTGGTTCAAAGGGTTATTAGACCACCCTATTGGGGGTCGGCCTAGTCAGCATTATGTTATGTGGTTAAGTTCGAGCCTACATGAGTTAGGTAAAAAGGCAAGTCAAGTCAAGTATAAATAGAGTGCGGGAGGCACTCTATTTGCTTACTCACTTCTCACACATGCACTCAAGGAGGAGTGGTGCACTTATGGAGGAGGAGGATCTGCTGCTAGGTTATGGCTATCTCTCTTGGTTGGTTGTATCATTGTTGGGGCCAAGGTCGCAGCTATAGTAAAAGCTGCGAATTTTGGGAAAAATCACGAGTATGGAAGGAAAGTGCTAATTTTGGGACAAGCACTAAGTTTTGGGTAAGAAGGAGACGGTGCGCAGTACGGTGCCAGATGGATGATCTCAGCGCAGATCATGGACCGGAAATTGCGGAGATCGCGCGCACGTCATCAAAGAATGAAGGTGGCTCAGCTACCATAATAAATAAAGGCGATGGAGTAGAGGGCTTAGCTACCCTCATTTAAAGGCTTAGTACAGAAGTTATGGTTGCTCGGATCAAGGAGGAGCAACGGACCAGAGCATTGAAGGCGAAGGACGATCGCCCATACCCACAATCTGCGCCGGAATTCACGGAGCCTGCAGGAAGCGGCGACGTGACTGCAAGCGGCGCCTACAGTACACCTAGCCATGTGCGTGGTTAGGGTTTTTGGGAATCACTGTTGGGAAAGGCCCACAGTTTTGTAAAGGTGTGACCGTCATGGCTACCTATATAGATGAATCATTGTAATGGGTAGAGGGTTCTTCCTCCCTTCCTTCAGTTCCTTCCCTTTGGAGAGTTAGAGAGTTGGACACTAGACTGTTAGAGAGCCAGTCTAAAGGATAGATCATGTGTTGATTATCCTTCACTGTAATTTCTACCCGGTGTGTAGAACTAGAGAGAGGAAATCGGATAGCCGAGGAGCTAATCCCTGAGTTGCCAGACAGTCTGAGTCGACGTCTGTGCCTTTGTAATCTCCATAGAGAGGAGACAAGCTTGAGAGAAGGGCTCCCAGCTGTGTGCGTGGAGTTTCCTGTAAGATCTAAGGCTGCAGCTGTGTGCGCAGCATATTGTATGACTCTATCATTTTCTGGTTAATATAACGCTCCCGTGGATGTGGTTTTCCTCGAGGGGATGAGCTTCACTTATGTCTTCTTGTTATAATGTTTGCGTGAATGATAACTATTTAGAGTTCATTATTTGTGTATGCAAGACTTCTGTCTTATCTTTGTGACTGTTTGAGCAAGTTGGAAAGATCCTTTGATAACTAGAAGTGTCTTAAGTACTAAAGAGGTAGTAACGCACGGTCGCTGCGGCGAGAGCAGACTGCGTTACTGCGCTAGATGTGAAGGGCGAGGAAGTGTTCAGCGCGTCGACCCAAGGGATAGTTGCCTGCTGCGTTAGAGAGAAGAAACTGCGCAGTAGACCTGCCAAGGAAGGGACCCACGCAGCTGCGGCGAGCGGCCTGCGGGAAGGTCCGACCGCCGATTTCACAGGAACCATTCAAGGAAGAGCCATCTCCGCGTCACCCCCGGTTAAGGAAACCTGATTCCTTAACCCCCCCATAGCCACTTCGGGTGAGACCTCGAGCTGCCGCGCAGCTCGTTGCCGAGAGGGCCAGTGCGCCAAGGGGTTTTGTTGCTGCGCTTCATTAAAACCCGGGTCTGCCCAGAAAAGCAGCCAACAAATGGTTCCGTTGCCGCGCGAATGAGACTTGTTATTTTGGCGACGCGCGAGAAAAAAGCAGCCAACAAATGGTTCCGTTGCCGCGCGAATGAGACTTGTTATTTTGGCGACGCGCGAGATAGAAGAGCCAACAAATGGTTCCGTTGCCGCGCGAATGAGACTTGTTATTTTCGCGACGCGCGAGATAGAAGAGCCAACAAATGGTTCCGTTGCCTAGTGACCAACAAATGGTTCTGTTGCCTTATGACTTTTTGATCACATTACTTCCATGGCTTTGAACCCTGTTGATTGAGCCAACAAATGATTCCTTTGCCTTGCGACTTGTTGCTGTAAGACTTACTAGTCACGCGACATCTGAGACTGTTGCTGAAGACAACATAAGGTTCTGTTACACTGAGACTTGCTCAGCTAACAAATGTGTTACTGGAATCCTACAGCTAAGGAAATTGGAGATTGGTTTGATTTAAAGGCTAAAGAGTTTGCTGAACAAGAAAATAGAAGCCCTACGCTTCAAACAGAAGATTGGTTACAGAAGTATATTTATGCTGACCTTTACAAAATTTTCTTTGTTACGTTTGCATTGGAGTTACACGCTTGGATAGCCAAGTTAGTAGAATCTAGACCTACGCTGCATGTTGATCGACCCGTCACGTGGACGCCTGAGCTAGTTAGTATTGTGAAGCGGATAGACAATCCTGTGTCCCGCGCAGTAGACTTTTGGTTGAATAGTCTACTGGAAGGTTTTATTACCGAATTTGCAGTCGATACAAGAAAGAGTTTCAGTGAAGCTGAGAGGAGTTTCTTCCAAGTACACAGAGGTAAGTTCTTAAATTCTCTGAACTTATGGATTAAAATGCTTCTGTATGAAAAAGGAAAGCTATGTATTGCTTCTGATGAATAGCATAGTCAAGTAATGTCCGTAGATTCTGATAGTGATCCTGAAGTTATTGGTTGCACTCGTAGTGGAAAACGATATAAAGTAGGCCTTGACCAATATCCTTTTGAGTCTAGCCCAAACGATAGCCAAGTTCCTAGAGCAAGCCATATAGAAAGACAAGGGAGTGCTCATATCCCGTATTACCCCTTTACACCGCAAAAACCAGACGGAGCTCAGTATAATCCTACAGTAACACCTTCTAGTAGCCCACACGCTACTTCTAGTACCTCTGTACCACCTTTGTTTAACCATCCCGGAGGCACTGCTACAGTACCTCCATCTCAAACCCGTGCAAGAAGGATGGGTGATGACATGAAACTACCAACTTTTAGAGGAACAGGGATAGAGGACCCTGAGCAGCACTGGTTCTTATGTGAAGCCATTTGGACAATTAAGCAAATTAATGATGATGCTGTTAAACTGGTTCAGTTAGCAACCACACTAAGAGAAAGAGCCTTGACTTGGTTCATGAAATACTCAGCAGCACAGAATAGGACGCTTGCTGAGGTAAGAAATGCCATGATTAGAGAATTCAAGAAACCTAAGTCAGAATCACAGTGTATAACAGAGCTCAAAGACATCAAACAGTTACCTACAGAATCAGTATGGGACTTTGACCAGAAGTTCAAAGCCTTGATAGATCAAGTAAGCTTCGAGTTTGCACCACAGCAACATAAAGAATGGTTCATTGCTGCACTGCTTCCACACATTAGACTTCCTCTTATGCAACAGAATCTCAATACTCAGGAACAAGCTCTAGAAATGGCTATGAAACTAGAAGCTTCGCCAATTGCAGGAACAAGCAACGATGTTGCGCATTTACAGAACCAATTAGCAAACTTAACCTTGCAAGTGCATGATATTAAGAAAGGCAAGGAGATTAAGGAAGAAATTTGGTGTACAAAATGTAAAGCCCAAGGTCATTCAAAGGACCATTGTCCTGTTTTCATAGACTATATTGCAACTGGAGCACCTAATCCTTTACCACAGGC
The DNA here is from genome assembly GCA_027924585.1 of Larix kaempferi. NCBI lineage: Eukaryota > Viridiplantae > Streptophyta > Pinopsida > Pinales > Pinaceae > Larix > Larix kaempferi. Next base: position 1,629,933 of record BSBM01000755.1, on the reverse strand, counting down.
ACAAGGGCCTTGGTGTGAAATCTGCAGAACTAGAGGTCATAGACCACAAGAATGCCACTTACTTCAGAAATATGTACAAACTCCAAAGAATCTATATTGTAATTTCTGTAAATCAGTAGGTCATGATGAGAACAACTGTAGAGCATATGATCTTATGATAGAAAGAAAGCATGATGTTTATAGGGTACAAGCAGAGACACAAGGACCCACAGCAGGTCCACCTTATGACCAACCTCGGGACGCCCGAGCAGCAAATTACAGAGGACGCGGACGCACAACAAACTTTGGTCGTGGAAGAGGACAGATCACTTGTTATAATTGCGGAGAACAAGGTCATTTTGCTAGGGATTGCCAAAATCCTACAACCCTCTGCAGGTATTGTAAATCTTCTGACCATATCATTGAAGAATGCCCTCAGTTACAGGCTAAGATGCAAGCAAAGACACCACAGGTCAATCAGAATATCCAGTTGATTGGAGCAGAAAAAAGAGAACCAGACCCTACAGTTAATATAGTGACACGCAGTGGAGCTACCACTGGTGCGCAAGAGATGGGAACGGGAAAGCAAGCGACGCAATGGGTGCGCCGCGCTAACATTAAACCAGCCCCACTTAACCTACAGAAGCAAAAAGAAGCATTTAAGCAAGCTCAAGAGTATTTCTCAGATCCGAGAGCTTCAAGTTCTGCCGCAATTCCGCAGAACAATAGTAGATCGCAAGTGCTAAGACAAGACAACCTGGTACAAGAACAGGCCACTACAGCTAGAAGACCTGATGACGATAAGGAGCATGCACTAGGCAGTGTTCATGCGTTCCTGCGACAATGTTTAAAATTGTTGCGCAATGAACAAGCAACTCTAGAACTCCAACACCTGTTGGATCAGTGCCAACACTCTGCTTCGACGAACACACCACAGCGTGCTGTTCACCAGATTAGGAGTCACACTAGAACTGGAAAAGAGATGAGGCTTACAGCGCAGATTGGAGCATTTGAAATGGACGAAGTCATGTTAGACTTGGGCTCAGAAGCCAATGTTCTCACTATGCAGACATGGGAACAGATGGGAAGCCCTCAGCTTACAAGATCCCCTATCCAGCTAAGACTCGCAAATCAGCAACGAGTCTCTCCATTGGGCAGATTACCCAATGTACCTATTGATATTGAAGGAGTAAGAAGCTCTGCAGATTTTGAAGTAATCAAAATTATGGATGATAGTAGACCATACCCAGCGCTGTTAGGAATAGACTGGGCACTTGATAATTTGGCTGTCATTAACCTGAAGAAAAGACAGATGACCTTTGAGGATGACCAGATCAGGGTCATCGCACCTCTTGATCCTATTCAAGGACCAAGATATATAGAACCCATTCGCGCAGAAGAGGAAGCGCGCCACATGGAAAGCTTGTATCAGATGACCACTAACCACAGTGACTATGTCAACCCCACAGCAGACGGCCATATCAGCTGGCGATGTGATAGCTCGTGCACATCAGATTCAGATGCAGGATTGGAAAACTGGCAGAATCGTCTACATGAGGTTTCTGCAAGACGTTGCGCCATGATGACTAAATCCATCCGATGGATTGGCACAGAATTAATTGATACTCCAACTTTTGATGGCTTAACTGAAGTAACTAAATTCATACAGGAATATGAACAAAAGCTTCCAGAACCGCAGCGCATCCAGGCACTGGATATAGCATTGCGCGCTACACCCGCAAGATGGTGGATTGCGCACAAGGAGAATATTCATACATGGAAAGACTGTCGCAGATTGATACTGCGCAGATTTCAGGACACCACAGCCGAAGCGCTACGCAAATATGAAGGACAGAGTGACCCCAGGTCACACATTGAAGCATGTATTCAGCAATGGTCAGATATTCCGGAAGATGAATGGGTTCACCAATTCATCCACACATTAGATACAATTCCAAGGAATTGGTATACTGAAATAGAATTGCGCAAAGGCACTCTTACTTGGGCTCTTATGATAGAAAGTTTTCAACTTACATTCAGCTTTGAGTCAGAGCATCCAAGCATTGATCAGGCTCTGAAGTGTATTAAAAAGAAGGTATTTGAACCAGGTCTAGTAACAGAATATTCCCAACCAGATTGGGCTGTCCAGATAGAACATGCCCTGGAATGCTATAACTTCACCGCTGAAGATGAGGAGGACGATCCTCGCAACATCAATATCCCAGAATCAGAAGGGACGCGCAATATTGAAGGTCCTGAGCTTGACATTCCTGCCATCGCAGAACACGTCAAGCTCAAGAAAGTCAACATTGGTACAGAAGCTGACCCAAAGTTTGCTTCTATAGGAGATTATTGGGATGATGAAACCGTTGCGCATGTTTCAGATTTATTACGTGATTACCAGGATATCTTTCCTACCAAGTTCACAGAAATGAAAGGCATCCTAGGAGACTTAGGAGTGATGCGCATACCTCTGAAACCCGACGCCAAGCCAGTAAAGCAGCGCCCATACAGGTTGAACCCGCGCTACAAAGAAAAAGTCAAAGAAGAAATTGATAAGATGCTTGCAGCAGGTATTATTGAGCCAGTAGAGGAAAGCGATTGGATTAGTCCTATGGTGGTCCAAGAAAAGAAAACGAAAGGTGAAATAAGAATTTGTGTCGACTTGCGCAAACTCAATGATGCATCAGCGCACGACCCATTTCCCACTCCTTTCACAGATGAAGTACTTGATAATGTTGGAGGACAAGAGGCTTACTCTTTCACTGATGGATTTTCGGGATATCATCAGATTAGAATCCATCCGGATGACCGCCACAAGACTACTTTTGCAACTGAATAGGGCTCATTCCAGTATACGGTAATGCCCTTTGGTCTTAAAAACGCACCTGCTATTTTCTCTAGAGTTGTTGTTGCTGTTTTTAAAGAATTTATCCACAAGTTTTTAGAAGTCTATTTTGATGACTGGACTGTATTTGGTTTACTCAAGAACCATATTGCGAATCTGCGCATGATGCTAGAAAAATGTAGACAGCATCAGATTTCCCTTAACTTGAAAAAATGTATATTCTGTGCCCCCTTTGGTATTTTGTTGGGACATATTGTATGCAGACAAGGACTCTTGATGGATCCTGCGAAGGTTGCCATCATTGCTAAGTTACCTGCGCCCAACTCAGTTAAGCAATTGCGCACTACATTGGGACATACAGGATACTACAGAAAATTCATCAAAGGATATGCAAGGATCACAGCGCCTATGGAAAGATTGCTGAAGAAGGATTCGAAGTTCCAATGGACAGAGGAATGCCAACAGAGCTTGGACACACTTAAAGAAAAGATGATCACAGCGCCTATTCTACTTTTCCCGGATTGGAGAAAACCTTTTCATGTTCATGTTGATGCTTCTTCCATAGCATTAGGAATCGTGCTTACACAGTCTGGAGAAGGAAGTATTGATCACCCAATTGCTTACTCCAGCAGAAAGCTCTCTACAGCTGAGAAGAACTACACCACTACAGAACGGGAAGGACTAGCTATGGTGTATGCCTTACAGAAATTCAGACACTACCTGTTAGGAGCTCACTTTAAAATGTATACTGATCATTCTGCTTTGAAATATTTGGTCAATAAACCAGTTTTAGGAGGCAGAATTTGCAGATGGCTATTGCTCTTTCAAGAGTATGATTTTGAGGTTATTGTAAAGCCAGGCAGATTGAATGCAGGGCCTGACCATCTATCCAGAATAGAGTCAGGAGAGGAACCTACGAGTCTGGAGGACAATCTGCCTGACGCACAGTTGTTTTATATCCAAGCAGCAGACGAATATTACTCTGATATTCTTAAGTTTCTCACTACCGGACAAGCGCCGGCTGAGTTTACAATCCAGCAGAAGAAGCAACTTGTTGTCAGAGCCGCAGACTTCACTTTGATAGCAGGCCAGCTTTATAAGTTGGGCCCTGACGAAATTTTGCGCAGATGTATCTTACCACATGAAAAGAGCTCTATCATCGCAGAAGCGCATTCAGGTACCGCAGGAGGCCATTTCGCAGGAAAGCCGACTGCGCAGAAGATATTAGCCGCAGGACTTTGGTGGCCGACATTGCACAAGGATACTAAGGAATTCTGTAAATGTTGCGATGTGTGCCAGCGCACAGGAAAACCCTCAAGGAGAGATGAAATGCCGCTAAGACCCCAGATCACACTGCGTGCTTTTGATAAATGGGCCATTGACTTTGTAGGACCTATTAACCCACCAGGAAAAAGAACTAGCGCAAGATATATCATTACAGCTACTGAGTACCTCACCCGATGGGCTGAGGCGAAGCCAGTTAAGAACTGCGACGCTGCTACTGCCGCGCAGTTCATTTTCGAGAACATTATCACTAGGTTTGGATGCCCAGTGATCCTCATGAGTGATCAAGGTACACATTTCCTCAATGAGACTATAGAGGCCCTTACTGAAGAATTTCAAATTAATCACCATAAGAGTACACCCTACCATCCTCAAGCTAATGGTACGGTGGAAGCATTCAATAAGATCCTTGAGAATGCCCTGACGAAGATCTGTAATCAACAAAGAGATGATTGGGACCTTAGAGTCACAGCTGTATTATGGGCTTACAGAACCACTTGCAAGAAATTAACAGGTCACACACCTTTCAGCTTGGTGTATGGACAAGAAGCAGTTATGCCCATGGAATACATTGTTCCCAGTCTCCGGATTGCGCAAATTACAGAAATGGCAGATCCTGACACTATGAATGAAAGACTTTCGCAACTGCTTTCTTTAGAAGAAGACAGACTTATGGCCGGATTTCATCAACAGGTACAGAAGGCAAGACAGAAAGCTTGGCATGACAGGCAAATTAAGCATAAGCACTTTGAAGAAGGAGACTTGGTACTCCTTTACGATAGTAAATTCATCAAGTTTCCAGGCAAGTTTCGTGTGCATTGGTTAGGTCCTTTTCAGGTACTAAAAATAACAGACGGAGGCGCAGTTCAGCTTGCGAAGCTGAATGGAGAACTACTACCTACAATGATAAACGGGAGTCGGCTTAAGCTTTATTGCGACGGCCACTCCGCCCTGTCGACATAATATATTACTCAGGAATGCAGATGCCCAGTGTAGTTGAAAGAGACATCGCATTTAGTCTACACGGAAGCTGCGACACACCCTCAGTTTCCAGCTTCCTGCGCAGTTCCTTGAAATATCCGCGCATCCTGAATAAAAATTGCTTGAGCAAAGCTTAGCAGTCCGCTCTGGCGAAGTTTTGCTTTGTGGACCATTGGACTATCGCTCTTGCGAAGTCCCCTTTCATAATTTGCCGCTGAAAAGAGTTTTGTTGTGGACCCATAGAGGCACGGTTTCCTAAGTTGAAATGACCCGCCGGAAATTTTGAATTACAGCAGTTATGTAGCCGCGTTTGAATAAATGAAGGATAAGGCCGCTATTTAATTCTACCCGTTCTGACGGATTCGGCTTAATCTCCGAAAGATTTGCATTTAACTCAGGCGCCGAAAGCATTAGCTTCTCCCGGAAGGCTGTCAGAACCCGTCAATCACACTAAATGCACCACTACGGCAAGGAGGATAGCGTGTTGTCAACTCATCTGTAGCCGCCTATAGCTACGTAACCCCACTTGGTCGCATTTACTAACCCCGCTGGCTATACATACCTCACACTTGTATCAATTTCGGGTTACTGTCTCGAGTTGCATAAGTTGTGTTTGAAGATCTGCATTATTGTTTTCAGAGCCGAGTGTGCAGACTATTTTCCCTTGTTTTCAGAGTCTATACCCTACGCAGTTCCGCCATTTGCTGTCCAGAGTTTTGTTATTTACATTGGTTCACAACGGAGAATTTATCGACTGAAGAAGTTGTTCGTCAATTTCTACGCCGAGGCTTAGATTTCGGCATGGCCACTCCGGTGACGGCTTCGACCTACGTACACCCCGGTGCTACTGATCCCAGAACATCTCCAGGCACAAGAGCATCTCAGCAGCAGCAGGAGGAACCTGTTCCAGAGCCGCTCGCGTCTATGGTGAACTACCTTCCGCCGCGTCCAGATGATGCGCCGGATGTACAGATTCCGAAGAATGCAAAGTATCCAATTCCGCTACCGCCACTACCGGCTAGTGTGCGGGTAGAGGGCCAACTATTGGGAAACATTCCATTGGTTAAATTCTCTGATTTTAACCTTGGAGACTATAAGACATATCCTCAGTTTCAGTTGGACCGATATTTGGATATCGTCCATAATCCCACCAGAAACGTTGATGAGTTTATCCCGAAGGGATTTGCAGCAAATCTTGAGCGCCCTGGACTCTTGAATTTGTTGAAGCTACCGCACTTTGGGCGTAGCAATGAAGTGAACGCAGTCGTTAAAACACTGCTATCCTGCGTTCATGGAGGTTACCTTTGGCTCGGGAGGCCAATTGATCTAAATGTTGATTTGATACACCGTATCACCGGCCTATCTAAGGTCGGGAAGGATCCCAATATCCATTTTGCGGGAAAGGAGAAGGACCGAAAATTAGCTGCAAAGCTGGTCCAGAAATATAACTTGACAAGAGGAGGTCGGGCTTATGACCTCACCACAGTTGAAGATGAGGCACTTCGCTTCACAGGAAGTCTGCTTGCAGGCAGACTTCTCACCAAGTGCCGACCAAAAGAAGTTACTGGAGCTGTCGTAGAGCTCGCTATCGCAGCTGCGGAGGGAGAACAGTACAATTGGTCTCTCTTCCTGCTGAATTCTTTTTTGGCTGATTGCCTGAATGTGCAGGACAATGCAGGCCAATCATTCCATTTTTCGTGGCTTCTAATTCTATGTGCTCTCGTCGGGTGGAAGGAGCCCCCGAATACTCAGTTCCGTCCACGCCGCGCAGGAGAGGTTGCCGGCATGCGCTACATCAACCTCTGGGATTCCCCTAATCCCGCGAAGCGCAAGATGAATCGCGCTGTTTTTTGTGAGTATTACTATCTCCTCCGAGAGACCATACAAGATATGCCAAGGCTGAGCGAGGAGACAGCCACATTGTATGACGGGAAGTTGGCTTTTACTGCCGACATCCATCAACTCTACCTTCGGCCTTGCGACATTCCAGGTGACTGGGCGCTAGGTCTTTACAGGATGACCACAGAAGATGTCGAAGAAACCATTAAGTCGTGGTCCGATGAATGGAGAGCAGCAGCTGACATCGCACCTGCGATGCCACCCGCCGCTGCGCAAGAAAAAAATAAGGGCAAGGAAGCCCCTGAGCAAAGAAGCGATGAAGGCTCAACAGAACCAGCCACAAAGAAGCAGAAAGTGTCGTATCCCACTGAGGCCATTCCCTCGGAGATCGACAAATATTTGAAAGACCAATTTCGTGAGATGAGGAACATGCATGCTCACATCCGAGGTGCTCTAGACTTACAATTTGTAGAACTAAAAGGTCTCGCAGGAAGGATTGCGCAGACCCATGCGCCAGCATCTACTTCGCAGGCGCCACAAGAAATTCCAACTGGTGAGCGAGTTGAAGAACTCACAGAAAGGCACACTGTCGTGCATATTCCGCCTACCAGCATGACACTTCCAGATCCCCTAGCTGAACTGCAGGTAAGCACAGTTGGACCTGTAGAAATTAATTTGTCTATGATTCCTATAGAAACTCTACAGCTAGTACAGGAGAAAGTTTCTCTTGAGTTGAGAGCTAGAGAGCTCTCTACTTTCCAGGCAAACCAACGACTGCAATCGCAGGAGATAGAGCTGAAGGAAAGTCATAAGAATATCTCTGCGAAGCTTGCACTCTATGAGGCGCAAGACACCGGCATCAGAAACGCAATAGAAGAGATTGCTCAGGAATTGCCGGCTTGCGAGATTCAACCAGACCTCCCTCTGGTTGCAAAAGTTCAAATTATTGGCGAAAGGGCGAAAACCCTGGAGCAAGAAATAGCTGCTATGGCAGAAGGCCATAAAACCCAGATTGCTGAGCTAGAAGCTCGCGTCGCTGCGCATCTTACGGATGATGCGCAGGTACAATTTGAAGCATTGAGCAGAGCTTCCACACGAATGAAAGGTCGAGTACAGGAAGCCAAGAACCTGATGGACCAGGCTATGGAAGCATGGTCAGAGCTTGTGAACCTCCCTTTTAAAGTAGGACTATCAGAACAGGTGCAAGCTGCAGAACAGTCTCTCACTGTTCTGAATGAAGAAGCCAAGTCCTTAACAGGCTTGCCAAAGATGAAGAAAATGGGCGAAGTGCGCAAAATGCAGCAGCAACTGCACAAGCTCAGAACTGAAGATGAGAAGCTCACCAACAGCATTCAGCCATTCATGGATGAGTATGCTGAAATCGTTGGCCAGATTGAGACAAAAATCAAAGAGATTGCCGAGTCTCAAGAGATCATTGATACACTCACTAAAGATGAAACAACCGCAGAAACAGTACAGACAGCTGATCAGTGTATTGAGGAATTGGACTCCGCTATTGCGAAGTGGCAGAAAACATTCGCGGAGATTGAAGCAAACACAGAGGCGCAAATCCAAAGACCACACGCTAGTGCGAGTGGCTCGAGGGCGAGCCACAAGTGAGTGTTGGGGGCCTGTTGGGGCCAAGGTCGCAGCTATAGTAAAAGCTGCGAATTTTGGGAAAAATCACGAGTATGGAAGGAAAGTGCTAATTTTGGGACAAGCACTAAGTTTTGGGTAAGAAGGAGACGGTGCGCAGTACGGTGCCAGATGGATGATCTCAGCGCAGATCATGGACCAGAAATTGCGGAGATCGCGCGCACGTCATCAAAGAATGAAGGTGGCTCAGCTACCATAATAAATAAAGGCGATGGAGTAGAGGGCTTAGCTACCCTCATTTAAAGGCTTAGTACAGAAGTTATGGTTGCTCGGATCAAGGAGGAGCAACGGACCAGAGCATTGAAGGCGAAGGACGATCGCCCATACCCACAATCTGCGCCGGAATTCACGGAGCCTGCAGGAAGCGGCGACGTGACTGCAAGCGGCGCCTACAGTACACCTAGCCATGTGCGTGGTTAGGGTTTTTGGGAATCACTGTTGGGAAAGGCCCACAGTTTTGTAAAGGTGTGACCGTCATGGCTACCTATATAGATGAATCATTGTAATGGGTAGAGGGTTCTTCCTCCCTTCCTTCAGTTCCTTCCCTTTGGAGAGTTAGAGAGTTGGACACTAGACTGTTAGAGAGCCAGTCTAAAGGATAGATCATGTGTTGATTATCCTTCACTGTAATTTCTACCCGGTGTGTAGAACTAGAGAGAGGAAATCGGATAGCCGAGGAGCTAATCCCTGAGTTGCCAGACAGTCTGAGTCGACGTCTGTGCCTTTGTAATCTCCATAGAGAGGAGACAAGCTTGAGAGAAGGGCTCCCAGCTGTGTGCGTGGAGTTTCCTGTAAGATCTAAGGCTGCAGCTGTGTGCGCAGCATATTGTATGACTCTATCATTTTCTGGTTAATATAACGCTCCCGTGGATGTGGTTTTCCTCGAGGGGATGAGCTTCACTTATGTCTTCTTGTTATAATGTTTGCGTGAATGATAACTATTTAGAGTTCATTATTTGTGTATGCAAGACTTCTGTCTTATCTTTGTGACTGTTTGAGCAAGTTGGAAAGATCCTTTGATAACTAGAAGTGTCTTAAGTACTAAAGAGGTAGTAACGCACGGTCGCTGCGGCGAGAGCAGACTGCGTTACTGCGCTAGATGTGAAGGGCGAGGAAGTGTTCAGCGCGTCGACCCAAGGGATAGTTGCCTGCTGCGTTAGAGAGAAGAAACTGCGCAGTAGACCTGCCAAGGAAGGGACCCACGCAGCTGCGGCGAGCGGCCTGCGGGAAGGTCCGACCGCCGATTTCACAGGAACCATTCAAGGAAGAGCCATCTCCGCGTCACCCCGGTTAAGGAAACCTGATTCCTTAACCCCCCCATAGCCACTTCGGGTGAGACCTCGAGCTGCCGCGCAGCTCGTTGCCGAGAGGGCCAGTGCGCCAAGGGGTTTTGTTGCTGCGCTTCATTAAAACCCGGGTCTGCCCAGAAAAGCAGCCAACAATCATTGCTCTATCTATCTCTGAGAAAGTTATTGGGGTTTTTCACCTTTATGGTTTTCCCCAAGTAAATCTTTGTGTCTCTTGTGTGCTTGCATTATTGTCTCCATGATTGATATGCTATAGATATGCTGTACATGTTGTTCTCTCAGTTAAGATCCTAGATCAGATTGAAGTAAATTCTGAAAATTTAACATGGTATCAGAGCTAGCCTGAAAGAAGGCATGATATGGCATGTATGACACTTGTTGCACTTACGATGCTAGGGCTTGATATAGCAAAAACCAGTCATAGTATAACTTTCGCTATAAATCCGTTTTGGCGAATTTTTCGGATCTGAAATTGTTACAGGACGAATATTAAATCTCCAGGTACCTTGTGTCCAAAGGACAACCTCTAATTCGTTGTACTTTGTGATTTATGATCTGTACAATATAGGGTTTCTGCCTCTTCCAGATCTGAGTCAAAATCAGGTGACCTTGGGAAAAAGGTCATATCTTGGGATAGGAAGCTCCAAATGAAATTTCGTAAAAAGTGACAGGTAGTACACAGTCTGTACTATCTCAAAAAACTTTTTCAGAGGCCGAAGTTGAACCAATGACACGTGGCATGCCGTACACGTTCTCTCTCCTGTATTATCCCATAAACAGGTCATGTTATGACACTTGGCATAACTCTCTCTCAGAGAGTCCAATTGAGGTCAGACCTGTCAGGATGGAAAGATAACAGGCCGAGCTATCTCAGGAAATTTTTTCAGAGGCCGAAGTTCAAATAGTGACACGTGGCACGCTGTACAAGTTCGCTCTTCTGTTTTATCCCAAAACAGGTCACGTTGCGACATTTGGCATAACTCTCTCTCAGAGAATCCAATTGAGGTCAGACCTGTCAGGATGGAAAGATAACAGGTCAGGCTATCTCAAGAAACTTTTTCAGACCCTGTGGATCAAAAATTTCAGAGTTACACCAAAAACAATCAGTTACATATTTCTGTCAAAACAGAATTATTTTTTGGTACCTTCATTCATGGCTTCCATAATTTAGGGCTTTGGAGAAAGTTGGAATTTTTGTAATCGGAGACCACGGCTGGATGCTACTCATCAAAATAGAAATTTAGAGACCAAGATCAGAATTTTTGGTTGGGCAGAAGGCCGGGCTTGATTAGACCCTAGTTCGGGACTTTGATCAGAAAAGTGGAAAATTAGGGCTTCTGTAAAAATGGGAATTTTTGAAATCTGTGACCACGGCTGGAAGCTCCTCAGAAAAATAGAAGCTTAGAGCTTTGGATCAAACATTTTGATTGGGAAGAAGAGTGGGCTTCATCAAACCCCAGTTCAGGGTCACGTCCAATGAATCCAGAAGTTTCAAAAGCAAAATTGAGGAGTGAAACTTTGCAGTTTTCAAATTCTGAATATACCAACTTGATCAGCTTATCAAGGCGCATATTTCTATCCTTTCCGAAGTTTGAAATTCAAAGTTTGAATTTTTGGGGTTTCTCTGACAAACCCATATCCAGCTCAAGGTCCAGTTCTTGCAAATCAAGTGGATTGGGTTAATCCTAGAAGAAGATGGATTGATCATCTGCATGAGTGAAGAAGTTCCTGTTTCAGAGGGAGACGAGGCTAAGGCCTTATATAAGAAGATTACAAGTGATCTCGACAGGTATAACTCATCGAGGTATGTTTCGATATTTGTCCATGATTAAGTTTATGGTATGTTTGTCTTCATGTTATTATGGTTAGTACAATTTTGATTTTAGATTTGTTGTATCACCTTAACAAAATTATGAATGCATGATAGAAGATATTCATTGGTTAGGGTGTTGACACTTATGATTGTACTAATGCATTATGGTGTTGTATGAGGTTTATGTTGTCTACTAACATGAAAGGTACACCAAGAAAGACAAATCATGTTCTGGTCCAAGAACATGTGATCATGATAACATGAGGACAAAGATTCATCCATTGTCATGGATCTCATAGAAGATCCATTTACGAGGTATGTATAACTTGGTTTTGTAATAGTTAACCTATGAGATATACAGGTTACTAGCACAAGTCATTGAAGAAGAACAAGAAGACATCATGTGAGTATGTTAGACATAAATAGCTAGCATGCTAATCCAGGTATGTTTTTCCTATATCAAGTTAGAATCCTACCTTGTGTTAGGATCTTATACTGTTGTTGATAATGATTATTAATGAAGTCATAGGTTTGAATGATCATGGGTGTATGCATATTATGTTTCTTACCTTAATTGATGATATGACTAACCAGAAGAATCATGAAGGTATAGGTTTGAATAATCACAGGTTTTATGCATAATATATCTCTTATCTTGATTGATGATTCAACTAACCTGAAGAGTCATAGGTTTGAGTAATTACAGGTTTAGACATGTTATGTTTCTTATGATTTGACTAACCTTAAGAATTCTACATAAACCTTGAATGCTAATGCTTATTATTTTCTGTTTGAAATGATCATGACTATACATGCTTGAGATTATTGTGTTTTAATAGTATACTAATGAATGTATGATTTTATATGAGATCACAAGGATAACACAATCATGATACTAATAAGCATGCATAGGAACCAAGGATGAATGTAAGTTTAAGGACAGGTAATCCAGGAAGCAAATATCAAGAGGGAGCACACTCCAGTTGTTCCTGCAAGAAAGCAAAGGAGCACACTTCAGTAGTTTCTTCAAGGATGTAGATATTCAGAGGGAGTTGAACATCTGTCTACATTCCACAACAGAAAGGTGTAGAAGAAGCTACTTCAGCAACTCCTACAAGGAAGCAAAGACTCAGAGGGAGTCCACCCAGTAACGAAACAAAGATAAGTATTTTTAATTATCATTTCTTGCATATTTGTTTGTTTAAATAATACTGTTCACTGATGTATATACTGATGTTCCTAGAATAAGGTTGTGAATTATGCTTATTAGAATAATTGCATTGATGAACAGTATACTACTAATATGCATGGGTAAGTGGCCTATGGCACTGTACAACATTCCATTGCTACTTACCTAGAATGAAACCTCTTTGCTGACATGTTGGGAGTTGTGCACACTCTTAACAATGTTCTGGTAGAGATTGGAAGGCATCTAGAAAGTTACGGAATATGGATAAATGTTGTATTGAAGCATTGGCTAAGATAATTGCATGACTGTATGGCATATTTCTTTATGTGTAAGAATTTGTTCTAAAAACTATGAGATGTTTTCTAATCATGCAATTTAACTTGTTGTGTAGGAAAGATCGTATGCCATCTCCTACAAAAGAAGAACTACAACATTTGTTCTAGCAACAAAGATATCTATTGAAGATATTGAAGATATTGAAGTTCCCAGGATCTGGGATGAAGAAATGAAATGCCATGATCCGTCGATCATGAAGAATGATGTTTGGGATGTAATCCCAAGACATGAAGGGAATTTTGCTATGACTTCCAAATGGAACTATCAGATCAAGCATGTTGCAGATGGCAGCATTGAGAAATATAAAAGTGATGAAATAGAAGATACACCAGATGGATTCAAGACAGCTTCCTTTAATGGTGTAGTTGAAGAAGAAGTGTATGTAGAGCAGCCACTTGGTTCTGAGACACATGATAGGAAATCATATATGTGCAGAACTTGGTATGGTGAAGATAGATTGATTGCCGACACGCAGCGGAAGCTTACTACCGAGTTCGAGATGAAGAACTTGGGGATGATGCACTATTTGTTTTTGGCATGGAGGTGTGGCAGAGTGCAGATAGAATCTTCCTTGGACAAGGGAAGTATGCAGTAGAGATCCCAAAGAGGTTCGGGATGATGGATTGCAAGGCCATGGCCACACCTATGGCATCAAATCTGAAGCTTCTATGTGATGCTTCATCTGAGCCGATTGATGTCTCTATGTATCGCCAGATGATTGGGTCCTTGATGTACCTGACGAACACGAGACCAGACATTTGCTTTGCTATGAACACATTGAGCCAGTTCCTGACGGATCCGAGGAGTGTTCACTTGGTTGCTGTAAAGCATATTCTGAGGTACCTGAAGGGTACAATGGTTTATGGGCTCAGGTATGAGGCGAATCAAAAGTTTAACCTGCAGGGTTATGTTGATTCAGATTGGGCTGGCAGTGCTGCAGACAGGAAGAGCACATCTGAGTGCTGCTTCACTATGGGATCAGGTGTGATCTCTTGGTTTAGCAGGAAGCAGTCCTGCGTAGCACTGAGTACAGCTGAGGCAGAGTATGTTGCAGCCTGTTCAACTAGTTGTGAGGCAGTATGGCTACGGAAGCTACTGTCTGAGTTATTTGATCTCCCGTTGGAGGCTACTGGTATCTTCTGTGATAACCAGAGTTGTGTGAAGCTGTCCAAGAACCCGGTGTTTCATGACAGATCGAAAGACATAGAGATCAAATATCACTATATCAGGGATATGGTGCAGAGAGGAGCTGTGAAGCTCCTGTATGTTGCGACGGACGAGCAGATTGCAGATGTGCTGACGAAGCCACTAGCCAGGGTGAAGTTCGAGTACTTCAGAGAGAGGCTTGGCATTCTTCAGATCGAGGACACTTCAAGGAAGAAGTGATGGACACATGTGCTGAAGCCATTCCAAGCATGTTGGAAGGAGGATCCTTCAGATGGTTGTGGACGTAAGCATCAGGATGATGTTCTGGTTTCTGCTTGGATATGATCAGTTGGATCATTTTTATGTGTGTATGTACGCATCATGTTGGATGCTGGATATGATCAGTTGGATCATTTTATGTATGTATGTACGCATCATGTAGATGCTGGATATGATCAGTTGGATCATTTTATGTATGTATGTACGCATCATGTGGATGTTGGATATGATCAGTTGGATCATTTTATATATGCATCATGTGGATGCTGGATATGATCAGTTGGATCATTTTATGTATGTATGTATGCATCATGTTGGATGCTTGGACCATGTATCTGTATATGTATCAGGTGGATACATTGTATGATCAGGTGGATCATGTATGGTGATATGTATCATGTATTTGTATTTGTATCAGGTGGATACAATGATGATCAGGAGGATCATGTATGATGATATGTATCAAATAGATACTTGGTATGCATCAAGTAGATGCATTGATGATCGGGATGATCATAGATGATGAGCTTCAGGATGTTGCTCCAGATGACATGCAGCAGGATGTTGCATTGATGATCAGGATGATCATAGATGATGAGCTTCAGGATGTTGCTCTAGATGACATGCAGCAGGATGTTGCATTGATGATCAGGATGATCATAGATGACGAGCTTCAGGATGTTGCTCCAGATGACATGCAGTAGGATGTTGCAGTGATGATCAGAATGATCATAGATGACGAGCTTCAGGATGTTGCTCTAGATGACATGCAGCAGGATGTTGCAGTGATGATGATCAGGATGATGTATGGTGAGTATCAGGTTGATACTCTGTGGCCTTGGATCAGGTTGTGTAGATGAGCATGTAATCCGGTGCCCTGGTAGATTTGCAGATGGTCTTTCGAGGTTTTGCCTATGGCATGTAATTCGGTGCCCTGGGACATCTGGCAAATGCTCTTTCGAGGTTTTGCTCTGGGAGGACATGTAATTCGGTGCCCTGGGAGATCTGCAGATAGTCTTTCGAGGTTTTGCCTATGGCATGTAATTCGGTTCCCTGGGATATCTGGCAGATGATCTTTCGAGGTTTTGTCCTATGGCATGTAATTCGTTTCCCTGGGAGATCCGATAGGTTGGGCTGTGTGCCCGTAATCAGTCCTGGGATGCTCTTGCGAGGTTTTGCCATGACCACATGTAATTCGTTGCCCTGGGAGATCCTATAGGTAGAGTTGTGTGCTCGTAACAGCCTGGGATGCTCTTGCGAGGTTTTGTGGTGGGGTCACATGTAATTCGGTGCCCTGGGAGATCCTATAGGTAGAGCTGTGTGCTCGTAACAGCCTGGGATGCTCTTTCGAGGTTTTGTGACGCACGTAATATGCCCTGAGGATTCCACAGTATGGCCAGTGATGATGAAGACCTGCAGGTGGTGGGCCTACATCCACTATGAAAAAGGACTGGCTCTGTAGAACTTCCTATGACGAGTAGATTCAGAGATTGATTGAGATAGCAGCAGCAGTGACGATGATGATGACTCGATGACGATTATCCAGTGACGATGATCCAGAGAAGATGACTTGTGCTAGAAGAACTGTGCTGAGAAATACCTTCCTAGTTAAGAGGGAGTGTTGATGTATATGTAACTTCGGAATGTATTTCACATATATGTATATTGTATTCCTATAGAGATGGTATTATTCCTCTATAAGGAAGTGTCGTCATTTATATTGTAAGTGTCGTAACTTATACTTGATGGGTTATTAGACCACCTTGTTTGGGGTTGGCCCTGTATAAGTCATGTGGGTCAAAGGGTTATTAGACCACCCTATTGGGGGTCGGCCATGTGGGTCAAAGGGTTATTAGACCACCCTATTGGGGGTCGGCCCAGTCAGCATTATGTTATGTGGTTAAGTTCGAGCCTACATGAGTTAGGTAAAAAGGCAAGTCAAGTCAAGTATAAATAGAGTGCGGGAGGCACTCTATTTGCTTACTCACTTCTCACACATGCACTCAAGGAGGAGTGGTGCACTTATGGAGGAGGAGGATCTGCTGCTAGGTTATGGCTATCTCTCTTGGTTGGTTGTATCATTGCTCTATCTATCTCTGAGAAAGTTATTGGGGTTTTTCACCTTTATGGTTTTCCCCAAGTAAATCTTTGTGTCTCTTGTGTGCTTGCATTATTGTCTCCATGATTGATATGCTATAGATATGATGTACATGTTGTTCTCTCAGTTAAGATCCTAGATCAGATTGAAGTAAATTCTGAAAATTTAACATAGTACAATTGAATGGATGCAAAACATGGAGACTTCATCTAGTGTGGTGTTGTAACTTCGCCCACACTCTATAAGAGATTATCCCTACCCAGCTCCTAGGTTAATGGAAAATCCGACATTTCATTCATCAATACCAACAACCCTAGCAATAAATCATAGTGGATAGAAGTTTGCCAAAGAATTTGGTTATTCCCTATATGACGTGGACACCTTTATTAATACCATTAAACGACTCAAGGGTTCATGGGATGCACCAAATAATTTTCATTGGGTAGTAGCATCTCATCTACCTCCTCCATTAGCCATTGCTTAGTGGGTTATACAGTTATAAGATATATTCCCATGACCATTGAAAGTGGTAAGGTATAATTTATGCAGGAGGAACCCCTATTTGTTGTTCAAATTGATTTCTAACAAGTAAAGTACTTGATGTTCCTCAATTTGAATTTTTTAATTGCACAACAAGAATTACTTTGGCCATGCTTGGTAAGCATTTTTGTCCAACAAGTTGTTTTGGGTTCATACACTGTGCTCCAACCATTATTCCTCGCAAGGGGTTCATGCACTATCTTAGAGAGAAGCAATGTGATATGGTTTCCAAACTAAGTGATGATATCACATTGTTCTTGGTCCCTCCATCCCAGTTCTTGGATGAAATTCTAAAGGTGTTTTGGAAAGTGAGCATCTATGGAGTACTTCTACCATACCAAAAGTTGAACACAAGTTATGGGTGTCCGGTTCAACCATCATCTTAATTGAAGCATGCCTAGACTCAATCCTTTTTACAACTAGCTTCAATTACACATGGGATCCCCATGCATGATAACAACAATTATCCACACCCACCATCTCCATTTTCTCATGAAAAATATTTTGGTCAAAGCCATTTAAAGATCGGTACTCAATTTTTTTTTAGTTCCTCAATGCACCATTTTCTTCATGGCCTTCCCTTCCCTCATCAAGGATTGGTTCAAATATTTATCAAACACATGAATATGAGGTTCTTCCCTCAATGGGATTAACAAAAGTCCTCTTCATTAGGGTATCAACTATCTTTCCACCATTGGGTACCTTGCTTATGCTTGCCACAACTTAGATATCATGGTTGCTTTGGTATGGGACCATTTGCACACTACTACATAGTGATTGGGTAGTAACATTAGCAACTCATTCCTTCATGAGTCACATTTACACCACAATTATCTGTACAACAACACCACTTCTATATTCATGGAAGCATATAGGATGAAATGTATAACAATTCCTTCAGTGAACAAGGAATACACAACAAATTCAAATCCCTTTTCTGTTGTGTTAATACTTTCTTATCTCCAAGGAAATTCCAACACATTACTTCCAGTACCCTTAGGGGTTCATCCTCCCCATTTGTATTTACAGTAGTAGACCAAGGCTATAATAGGCCATCCCAACTTCATATATTATTTAGCCAAACTGCATGCATTTGCTCTCATCTTTCTACCATATTAATTATTGTATGTCTTTGTTTACACCTTGATTATAAACATGATCAACTATGTGAGCATAATTTTCTCTATTGGTTTAGGTTCCACATGGATAGACAATTACCACATGCCCCCCTGATAGAAATAGATCCTTGGTGGCCCTTACCTCGCCTAATCACACACTCAAAATTTTTATTCTTCATCCCTTTTTCTCTAGAGAGTATTACTTCACACAAATTATGTTGTAGACATCATCCATCTTCCCACTCCAAATGTGTCAATGACTGATTTACACAAGTCACATGGTTTTGTCACAAATCATTCTCCATTTTCGAACAAAATATACTCAAGTCTTCTCCACATTCACAACACCCCAACATGATTGATACCTCACCTTCTTGATGATTTTTCCAGTACCTACGAGCAAGATTTGGTATGCTCCCCTTCCTAAACTAGGAGGCATGGGGTGTCTTCAACCCATTGTTTATGTCGCAGCTTGGGATATGACCACTCACTTCGGTTGCAATTTTTTTTACTTTTCAAAGCAGATCAATACTTCACGATCCCACAATTCCAAAGTCTCCAATCCTTATACATTTTGCCTCCAATTTCTCTTTGTTGTTAACTTCACATTGGGTTAAAAGCAAGGATCCAATCGCTCAAAATTATGCACTCACAAGCATGTATTTTTATGTATAGGGATCACCATATTATTACTAATGGTTTTGTCCTATTCCATGATATCATTTATGTTAGCATTTTCACATTAATGCCTTTCTTAAATATGAAAAACAATATTTTTATGTACAGGGATCACCATATTATTACTAATGGTTTTGTCGCATTCCATGATATCATTTATGTTAACATTTTCACATTAATGCCTTTCTTAAATATGAAAAACAATATTTTTATGTACAGGGATCACCATATTATTACTAATGGTTTTGTCGCATTCCATGATATCATTTATGTTAACATTTTCACATTAATGCCTTTCTTAAATATGAAAAACAGTGAGGACATTATCCATTTAAACTAGAAGGAAATGGTATATGGTATAGATCTTAATAAAGATAAATGTTGAAAAAGTAAAAGATATTAAATAAATACTTAGATTTTAAAATTTAAAAAAAAAATGACAATATCAAAAGTTAACCATCCACATTTTGAATCTATCTTAAAAAACTTTATTTAAAAGAGAGAATATATAAAAAAAGACTTTAATTATATAAAAAAAAAGAGTTCCAGATTTAATAAATAAATATAGTTTCTTGTATTTTCTTTATTGTTGAATGAATTCATCTATCAACAATTAATAATGTTAACCTGGATGAACTTAATACAATTTTTAAATTCACATTAAATTGGTTTAATTATTTTTAGTAGTTTTAGTTATGAATTTTAAATATATAATAAATGGCAATCATTTTATAAATTGCATGGTATTTATATTACATGTAATGGCACTATATATTATTATTATATATAAATAAGTAACATGGATTTGATAAATTGTATGGTATTTATATTACATGGAATGATGATATATATATTATGTGTAGTTTAAAATTTTTATGATTTTAGTTGGAATAGATGATTTTTCAGAGATAAATTTGAAAAAATCTAGCTGTAAATTTTTAAAATCCAGTTTGCAGTTATTAAATTCTAGAATTTTGGGTGTCTCAAAGATTTTCGAAGGTACTGAATCCATTTCTACTATAAAGAAACTCAATAAAATACAATTAAATTTCGATTTTGCAAAATAAAAAGCATTCAATTCAAATAACCATCCAATCCAAATCGTCAAATTTTTAGACAACTATTTATAATATTAATAAATTAAATTAAAATAATTATTTAACATTATATATATATATATATATAATTTTTATATTTAATAAATTTAAATTTAAATATATTATATTTAACGATGTTATTTTAATTATAAAACATTAAAAGACTCATATCATAGGCTTCCTAAAGCATATAAGACTTTCTTAGTTTAATAAAGATGTGCCAGTGCTTTATCAATGGTTGCCTTGCTTGATATGAATTGAATTGAAGTATGTGTTTAAAAATAAACTTTCATGATAAATTTTTTAATTGTGAGAGTATTTATTTTATTTTATTATATATAAAAAGTTAATTGATTTATTTTTATTATTATTATTGAATAATGTATATAATATTGTCATGTAGTTGGTTTATCTTATGGGAAACTCTTTATGAGCATGATAAAAAGGTTAAAAAGTCATAACAAAGGAAAAATTAAGCTTGAAGGAGGGGCTTTCCCTAAAGACATGGGAAACCAAATCTTTCCTCATTACTAGTTTTATCATCCAAACATTTATGAGTTTTTTTTTATTCAAACTAAAATTGACATGCAATAACCAAAAACGTTAAAGACTCTAACAAATTCATAGAATATCATTAGTTGACAAGGAAATAGGGTAAGAGATCGTGTCCATATTATGCTTTTCTATCTAACGTGGGGTGTACATCAGCTCAACTAGGAGATCCAACCTAGTGTTAATCTTTCAGAAATTTCAATCTAATCTAGGATCTTAACTGAGAGAATAACATGTACAACATATCTACAACATATCAATCATGGACAAAATAATGCAAGCACACAAGAGACACAGAGTTTCACCGGGGAAAACCAAGAAGGTGAAAAACCCTGCAACTTCCTCAGAGATAGATAGAGCAACGATACAACCCAAGCATAAGAGATATACTCCTAGCAGCAGCTTCTCATCCTCCACTAGTGCGCCACTCTCCAATGAGTGTAAGAGTGAGAAAGTGAATGATCAAATAGAATGCCTCTTGCACTCTATTTATACATGACTTGACTTGCCTAATAACCTTTACTAGGTCGGCCTCAACTTAACCACATAGTATAATGCTGACATGGCCGACCCCCAATAGGGTGATCTAATAACCCTTTAACCCACATGACTTATACAGGGCCGACCCCATCAAGGTGGTCTAATAACCCATCAAGTATAAGTTACGACACTTACAATATAAATGTAAACACTTCCGTATAGATGAATAATAACATCTCTATAGGAATACAATATACATATATGTGAAATACATTCCGAAGTTACAATTACATCAACACTCCCTCTTAACTAGGAAGGTATTTCTTGACATAGATCTGCTAGCACAAGTCTTCTTCTTTGGATCATCGTCACTGGATCATTGTCATTGAATCATCTTCATCATCACTGCTGCTGCTATCTCAATCAATCTCCAATCTACTCGTCATAGGAAGTTCTACAGAGCCAACCCTTTTTCATGCTGGATGTAGGCCCACCACCTGCAGGTCTTCATCATTACTAGCCATACTGTGGAATCCTCAGGACTTATTACGTGCGTCACAATGCCTCGAAAGAGTATCCCAGGACCATTTATGTGCCGAAGCACGACCAACAAGATCTCCCAGGTCCACTTACATGTGACTGTCACAAAACCTTAAAAGAGTGTCTTGACTAGCAAGAACTCTAAAGAGCATCCGAGGAATTTTACGCTACTAGCACAACCTGTCCGGATCTCCAGGACGTATTACATGTGGTCACGACAATGCCTCGAAATAGAATCCCAAGACTTATTACGGGACATAGCCCAACCTATTGGATCTCCCAAGTCTACTTATATGCCATAGGACAATGCCTCGAAAGAGCATCCCAGGACTTATTACGGGCACATAGCCCAACCTATCGGATCTCCCAGGTCTACTTATATGTCCTCCCAGAGCAATGCCTCGAAAGATAATCCCAAGACTGATTACGGGCACACAGCCCAACCTATCGGATCTCCCAGGTCTACTTATATGCTCATCTGCACAACTTGTCCACGTCCACAGAGTATCAACCTGATAATCACCATACATCGTTTTGATGTACATGATCATCTTGATCATCATCATAGCATCGTCCTGATGCATATCATCCAGAGTATCATCTTGATACACATGATCATCCTGATCATCGTCACTGCGTCGTCCTAATGCATATCATCCAGAGTATCATCCTGATACACGTGATCATTCTGATGCATGTAATCCAAAGCATCGTCCTGATACTCATCACATATGATCATCCTGATCATCGTCACTGCATTGTCCTGATGCATGTCATCTGGAGCAACATCCTGAAGCTCATCATCCATGATCATCCTGATCATACAATGCATCCACCTGATGCATACCAAGTATCTACCTGATACATATCACCATACATGATCTACCTAATCATACAATGCATCTACCTGATACATTCACAAATGCATGATCCACCTGATCATACAATGTATCCACCTGATACATATATAAATACATGATCCACCTAATCATACAATGTATCCACCTGATACATATACAAATCCATGATCCAACTGATCATAACAAGCATCCAACATGATGCATATATCGAGCAGTAACTAGAGCATCGTCCTGATGCTCATCATCCAGTGCTTACATTCACAGACATGGAAAGGATCCTCCTCTCACCATGCTTGGGATGGCTTTAACACATGTGTCCATCACTTCTTCCTCGAAGTGTCATCAATCTGAAGAACGCCAAGCCTCTCTCTGAAGTACTCAAACTTCACTCTGGCCAGTGGTTTCGTCAACACATCTACAACCTGCTCATCCGTCGCAACATACAAGAGCTTCACTACTCCTCTATGCACCATATCCCTGATATAGTGATATTTGATCTCAATGTGCTTCGACCTGTTGTGGAACACCGGGTTTTAGATAACTTCACACAACTCTGGTTGTCATAAAAGATACCAGTAGCCTCCAGCGGGAGATCAAATAACTCAGACAGCAGCTTCCGGAGCCATACTGCCTCACAACTAGTTGAACAAGCTGCAACATAATTTGCCTCAACTGTACTCAGTGCTACGCGGGACTACTTCCTGCTAAACCAAGAGATCACACCTGATCCCATACCGAAGCAGCATCCAGAAGTGCTCTTCCTATCTGCAGTACTGCCCACGCAGTCAGAATCAACATAACCCTGCAGGTTAAAATTTTGATTCGCATCATACTTGAGCCCATAGTCAATTGTACCCTTTAGGTACCTCAGAATATGCTTTATAGCAACCAGGTGAACACCTCTGGGATCCATCAGGAACTGGCTCAATGTGTTCACCGCAAAGAAAATATCTGGTCTTGTGTTCGTCAAGTACATCAAGGACCCAATCATCTGATGATACACCGTGACATCAACCGGATCAAATGAAGCATCACAAAGAAGATTCAGGTTTGATGCCATAGGTGTGGCCATGGCCTTGTAGTCCTTCATCCCGAACCTCTTCAGGATCTCTATTGCATACTTCCCTTGTCCAAGGAAGATCTCATCTGCACTCTGCCACACCTCCATGCCTAGGAAGTAGTGCATCATCCCCAAGTCCTTCATCTCGAACTCGGCAGCAAGCTTCCTCTTGGTATCGACAATCAATCTATCCTCACCTGTAACAAATAGGTCATCCACATACAATAGTAGTATCATTGGATTTCCTTCCTCAACCTTGTAGTAAAGGTTGGAATCTGTTTTACTCTTGGTAAATCCCAAACTGGATAGGAAACTGTCCATCCTACCATACCAAGTTCTAGGAGCTTGATTCAAGCCATACAAGGCTTTCTCCAACCTGTACACATATGACTCCCTGTCATATGTCTCAAAACCGAGTGGCTGCTCCACATACACTTCCTCTTCGACTACATCATTCAAGAAAGCTATCTTGACATCCATCTGGTGTATCTTCCACTTCATCACTGTAGCCATAGCAAGTACTGATCTGATGGAAGTGTACCTGGCTACAGGTGCAAAAGTCTCTTCATAGTCTATTCTCTCTTTTTGGGAGAAGCCACAAGCTACAAATCTTGCTTTGTATTTCTCTATGCTGTCATCTGCAGCATGCTTGATCTTGTAGATCCACTTGGAAGTCACAGCAGACTTCCCTTCAGGTCTTGGGACTGCATCCCAAACATCATTCTTCATGATCAACTGTTACTCCTCGATCATGGCATTCTTCCCGAATCTTGGGAACTTCAATATCTTCAATAGATAACTTTGTTGCTAAACAAATGTTGTAGTCCTTCTTTTGTAGGTGATGGTATACGATCTTTCCTACAAAACAAGTTAAATTGCATGATTAGAAACATCTCATAGTTTTCAGAACAAATTCTTACACATAAATAAATATGTCATACATTCATGCAATTATCTTAACCAATGCTTCAATACAACATTTATTCATATCTCGTAACTTTCTAGATTGTAAAACCCCCAATTGGGATCTCCTTTAGCTTTTATGTACAGTCAGATATTGCAGTTCCGTTCAAAATTTCTATTTTGTTTCTGTTGAGATTTATGTTCCTGTTTTGTTAAGTCTCTACCTTCATTACTAGTTTTGGCTGTAAAAAAAAAAGTAATAAATAAGTGTTTACATTTACCAAAAATGGAACAACTATAATTCTGTTATGTCCACCTCTAACCAGTTATTGTTGTGCAGGAGCAGCAAATATAACAACACAACATGTGAACTTTTTATAAACCTTTGTAATTTACATTTTTACATAATTTTACAAGGTAGAATGATAAAACATACCTGCTGGAAAATACCTGTAGGTAGCTTGCAGATCCCCTTAGTTGCTTGCAGATCCCCTTAGTTGCTGTCCCCGTTTGTCGTTTCTCCTTGCCTTTTTCCCTGCAGTCAAAAGCCTTCCCCACAGTTCTGAAACTCAACCAGCCAAACCAGTTTTGCCACCCTGCCAACTGGCGAGGTCTCGCCGACCACCCAGCTCCAAAGGTACCCCTTTGGACCCCCGAGCCCAAACCGAGTACAAGCCTAAGCTGTTCTATCCCTTTAGAAAAACAAACTCCAACAAATCCCCTCTTTGCAGCTCTCCTCTCCCAATTTCTGCTCTCCTAAACTTCTCCAAAATCCTAAGGTAGAAAAGATCCCCTTAGTCCTCCTCCTTTCTCCATCTTATCCTAGGTTTGCCGACTCTTCTTCCCCTCCATTAATGCCTTATCCTCCCATTAATGGAGTCCCAACCCCCTCATTACTACTCAATCAACTCCTTCCAACCATCCCAATGAAATATTCATAATTTAATAAGCAGTCAATTCAATATTCACCTCTCTTTATGAGGTTTACCGACACCAATTACAACAATCATTTTTAACCATTCGTTTCTCATTCAAAATTTAATAATTTTATTAATAATCACTGTTATATAATTTTTATAATAAAGTTTGGGGTTGGGGTTGGTTCACCCACCAACCGTAAGAGTTTTAAACTTACACGCTTCACCAATTTAATTTAATTAACAGTAATTGTCAATTGATTAATTACAATTACCTAAACATCTAATTAATGATTTAACATACTTCCATTATGTTAATTACCCTCTAATTTTACATTCAACTAATTTAATTTATTAATTACCAATAATAATCCCGTGTTCTAATTAATCTTAAGCATGATCCTTATAAAACTAATGGTTTATAACTTAATTCTTATCCATACTTCTTAATTAATTATCTAACCTTGCAATTAATATTTATTTATCAAATTAATACTACTAAATTTTACATTACAATAATCATTTAACCATTTTAACCCTTAGTTTTTACTAAACATCTCATTAGCATTCGATTAATCATTACTAACTAGGTTGCATTATTTACTACCTAATTTAACCGTAACTTGTTTATTAATCAGCAATAATTAATCATTAATGTACAATAATTAACATTAATCAACATTAATAACCTTAATTGACAGTAATTAACATTAATCTACATTGTTAGCCTTAATCATCATTATTAACTTTAATCGACATTATTAACATTGATCAACAATAGTTAATTATGAAATGACAATAATTAACATCATTATTCAACAATATTTTACACAATTTATAAATATGTAGGCGAGTTATGTAAGCGTAGCTACTGCTTACATACCTCGCGTAAGTACACTAACAATAATAATTCACACACACACCGATCATAATCACGAAACTTTATTATTCACTGACACATGTTTTAACATAGTTTGCAAGGTACAATCCTTTAACTAACTGAAATCTTATTAGTTACGACAATTCATACATTTCTGAGTTACGACACATACTCAATCAAGGGTTTTACACACCTACAGTTAGATCTTGTTTTCACCCCTACTTCACACTACACCTATCTACCTACATCATTACTAACTTCCACATCCTATCCTGTCCTCTGCTGGACTACCCTGGAATGTCAAGTCATGACCGGTTCCAGCTAGAACCTGTAAGCGGAAGTGTCGACTACATCGACCAGCTTCCCCAGCAGGCAACCACCAGTCATCATCACACACCTTGGGGAGCGCGCCGTAGCACAGCCCTCCCATGACTCTGGGTTTCGGGGATAAACGGTGGGTAAAGCCTCCACCCCCCTAATGGAACAAGGGACTATGTCTACTCGACATAACAACAGCGTTGCACTTGTACTCGGTCTGTCATCGTATAACCGATCTGGGCGGTTGAGTTTCCTGAAACCCTACCCCACCCATGTCATAACATACATCATAATAAACAGCATAATAACCATACGAAAGTAAACAATGCATCACTCGCATACCATTTTATCTTTCGAAGTCCGTGTCCCCGAGGCCCTCCCACCTCGTAGGATCCAGCTATCACATAGCCGTTTCAACCTGTAAGTCAGTCCTCGACATACAATATAGAATATCGTGCATAAATCCTTGATATGTACACGCATATATTTCATCATAACATAACAACAATAAACTCATTCATTCGCCATGCACCTGGCATAACATTCATTATTTCAACATATAACTGTAACGGTATCCACGTACCCATCATTTAGTAAATTCCATATATTTGACATAATTAACACATGATACATATCTAAACATGACTACCGATCATAATACTATCATCATACACACACATATATTTATAGAAAAAAATAATAGAACCATATGTCCACAGTGTCGTCAACCGACGAGGTCTCACAGTCAAACAAATACAACATATAATAGTAGTTCAGGTAGTAATGTCAAAACGGGGTGTTACATAGATGCCTTCCAATCTCTACCAGAACATTGTTAAGAGTGTGCACAACTCCCAACATGTTAGCAAAGAGGTTTCATTCTAGATAAGTAGCAATGGAATGTTGTACAGTTCCATAGGCCACTTCCCCATCACATGCATATTAGTAGTATACTGTTCATTAATGCAATTATTCTAATATGCACAATACACACCCTAAGTCTAGGAACATAAGCATATTCATCATTGAACAATATTATATAAACAAACAAGTATGCAAGAAATGACAATTCAAATACTTATCTTTGTTTGGTTGTAGGGTGGACTCCCTCTCAATATTTTCTCCCTTGTAGGAACTATTGGAGTGTGCTCCCTCTTGATCTTTGTTTCCTGGATTACCTATCTTTGAATGTATATCCATCCTCGATCACCATGCATACTTACTAGTATCATCATTGTGTTATCCTCGAGGTCTCATACATACATTCATCAATATAATCTTAATACTATCAAAAACATTATGATTCTAAGTAATCTTAAACATGTATGGTCAAGATCATTTCAAACACAGATAATAAACATTAGTATTCAAGGTTTCAGGGAATACTTCTTTTACTCATGCATATTCTTTATTTGACCAAAGGATTTTTCTGGTTAGTCATATCCTCAATCAATGTAAGAGACATAATATGCATAAACCCTTGATTACTTACATTTCTAACTTCATGAATAATCATTATCAACCATACAACAGTATAAGATCCTAACACAAGGTAGGATTCTAACTTGATATAGGAAAAACATACCTGGTTATCATATTTGCTAGTTATGTCTAGCAATGTCTTCTTGTTGTCTTCAATGACATGCTAGTAACCTACATATCTCATAGGTTAAGCATTGTAGAACCAAATTATACATACCTCGTAAGTAGAGCTTCTATGTGATCCATGACAATGGATGAATCTTTGTCTTCATGTCACCATGGTCATATGTTCTTGAACTAGAACATGATTTGTCTTTCTTGATGTACCTTTCATGTTAGCGGACAACATCAACCTCATACAACACCACAATGCATTAGTACAATCATAAGTGTCAAAACCCTAATCAATAAATATCTGCATTCATAATTTTTATTAAGGTGATACAACAATTCTAAAGTTAATCAAGACTGTACTAACCTTAATGAAGACAAACATACCATAAACTTAATCATGAACAGATCTCAAAACATACCTAGATAAGTCATACCTGTCGAGATTGCTTGTAATCTTCTTATGTAAGGCCTTAGCCTCATCTCCCTCTGAAACAAGAACTTCTTCACTTATGCAGGTGACCAATCCATTCTCTTCTAGGATTGACCCAATCCACTTGATTTGCAGAAACTGGATCTGGAGCTAGATTAGGGTTTGTTAGGGAAACCCTAAAAATTCAAACTTTGAATTTCAAACTTATGAAAGGATAGAAAGATGCGCCTTGATGAGCTGATCAACCTGGTATACTCAGAATTTGAAAACTGCAAAGTTTCACCCCTCAAATTTGCTTTTCAATTTCCGAATTCACTAGGGAGGACCCTGAATTAGGGTTTGAGTTTCCCGGAGCTTCATCCAACCCAATAGTTTGATCCAAAGCTCTAAAATTTGATTTTTCCAAGGAGCTTCCAGCTATGGTCATATATTTCAAAAATTCCCATTTTTGCAGAAGCCCTAATTTTTCACCTTTCTGATCAAAGTCCCGAACTAGGGTTTGATCAAGCCCGGCCTTCTACCCAACCAAAAAATTCGATCTTGGTCTCTAAATTTTGATTTTGATGAGGAGGATCTAGCCGTGGTCTCTGATACAAAAAATTCCAACATTCTCTGAAACCCTAAATTCCCGGAGCCATGAATGAAGGTGCTCAAAATCCAATTCTGTTTTGACAGAAATATGCACCTGATTGTTTCTAGTGTAACTCTGAAATTTATGGTCTACAGGGTCTGAAAATTCTTCCTGTGGTAGCCTGACCTGTTGTCTTTCCAACCCCATAGGTCTGACCTCAAATGGATTCTCTGAGAGAGAGTTATTCCAAGTATCACAACGTGACCTGTTTATGGGATAAAACGGGAGAGCGAACTTGTACGGAGTGCCACGTGTCACTAGTTCAATTTCGGCCTCTGAAAATAGTACCTATGAAATTTCAGTCCGTACCCTACCTTCCACTGTTTACGAAATTTAATTTGGAGCTTCCTAGCCCAAGTTGTGACCTTTTTTCCCAGGTCACCTGTTTATGATTGAGATTTGGAAGAGGCAGAAACCCTATATTGTACAAATCATAAATATGAAAGTACAACGAATTAGAGGCTCTCCTTTGGATACAAGGTACATGGGGATCTTATCTTCGACCTGTAATATTTTAAGATCATGAAACCTCACCGAAATGAATTTATATCAAAAGTGCTACGATGACTGGTTTTTGCTATATCAAGCCCTAGCTTCGCAAGTGCAACAAGTGTCATAAATGCCATACCATGCCTTCTTTCAGGCTAGCTCTGATACCATGTTAATCTTTCAGAAATTTCAATCTAATCTAGGATTTTAACTGAGAGAATAATATGTACAACATATCTACAACATATCAATCATGGACACAATAATGCAAGCACACAAGAAACACAGAGTTTCACTGGGGAAAACCAAGAAGGTGAAAAACCCCGCAACTTCCTTAGAGCTAGATAGAGCAATGATACAACCCAAGCATAAGAGATATACTCCTAGCAGCAGCTTCTCCTTCTCCACTAGTGCGCCACTCTCCAATGAGTGTAAGAGTGAGAAAGTGAATGATCAAATAGAGTGCCTCCCGCACTCTATTTATACATGACTTGACTTGCCTAATAACCTTTACTAGGTCGGCCTCAACTTAACCACATAGTATAATGCTGACAGGGCCGACCCCCAATAGGGTGATCTAATAACCCTTTAACCCACATGACTTATACAGGGCCGACACCATCAACGTGTTCTAATAACCCATCAAGTATAAGTTACGACACTTACAATATAAATGACGACACTTCCGTATAGAGGAATAATAACATCTCTATAGGAATACAATATACATATATGTGAAATACATTCCGAAGTTACAATTACATCAACACCTAGTTTGACGGTTATGCATGTCATCCCTCATCTCCTGGATGAAGAGTTGTATTCCTTTGCACAATTGGTCCCTTTTCATAAGCACCCTTCTCAACATAGTTTTGATGAGCCAATATGGGTCCATGATCTAGTTGGTATTCTGGTATTTTATTGCTAACCCCACCATCTGACCCTGAAACTCCTCTATCCCAAACGAATGTGATAGGGAATGTCAATGCTAAAGGACTACTCCAAGTAGGTGTTTCTCCTAATGTTCCCACCTCTTCTACACCGAGCTCTCTATCTCTTAGTCATTTCTATATAGAGTTTACTACAACGACTTGACCAACATTTTTACCAGTGCTCTATGCTTTAGGACACAACAAATGTGCCTCAAATATTTGACCCTTTTCGTTTTCCTGAAGACCCAACAAATTCACCATATAACTATGCTAAGATCAAAGCTTCATTATCCTCATGAGGAGATCTACAAACAATAGTGGTGTCACGTCCCCTCTCATCGACCCAATGCAAGGAAGGGAACATGACTACACTTCTGTGGCTTTTTCAAAAACTTGGCCCATTTCATCAAATTCATGTAAATAGAACACATGTACAGGTGTATAATTCAAATAAACATAGTAGAAGCAAGATCCACTACATGCATCTCTAACATTCATTGATCTTGATAACATAATAGTCAATAATTAAATGACATTGCAGAGTTTAACACACATAAAGAATACTTATATTGATGGTAAAGTTGTCCCAAGCAACTAGCTATGTCGCTGCAACGTTCCACCCAACCATAGGTCTCTGCCCAGCCTATATTCTTTCATCTCTAAGAGACCACCCCCTAGTTGGGCATGATTTCTACAAGGAAAAGGGGACTCTCAAGCTTAGCACAGCCCAAGAAAACATCACATCTAAGCCAAGCCAGTCCATAACTGGGTTTATCAGGTTAAATATGAACCCTCTTCATTTCTAGATGCTTGCACTCAAGTTCAAGCCAAAACAATGGATACCCATAACCCTACCCCAACATACTCTATCTACACACAACAAACACAAACATTGGGCATGGTTACACATTTTAACAATGGGATTTAGAAACAAGATGGCCATGGGTTTTTCCCAAATTGTGGGCACACCAAAAACGAACTGTGGAAAGGGGAATTCGACCACCGGGATAAAAATCAATTTCTCTCACAGATTATGAGCATTCCAATGGCCAAAACGGCCTCAATGAAACCCCAAATCGAGCTCCCTTCCTCCCAGCATCTCTGCAACACCAAAATTGCCCTCCTCCGAGCTAGGAAACAAGGAAAAAACATAAAAACGTGGAGGGAAAACGCCCAGGTAACTCCCAACTCGTGAGAGAGAAAAACTTATGGGTGAAGAATTTCTTGGGAAGCAAATTCGTGGCTCCTTTCTTGCCCAAGAAGTAAAACATAATTTTCCATGAAGGGTGGCTTACCCATACCTGAATTTGGACAGCCATACCTCCCCATTCCCCAAGGCATTAACTACTTCAACCAACTCTTGGGAGAATGAATGATTGGGTACAAAATTCAATATGGGTAGTTGAGGGTTTGATGGGTTATCTCATTGACATTTGGCTTGACCTGATTGGCTCCAAGGGTTTGAATATTTCCCTCCCAATTCATTGTAAAATCATGCCCCCATCTCTTGTTGCATTGCATAGCTAGTTGTGGGTATTTTATTAAAATGCATATTTACATGATGTTTGAAATTACATTGTGCATGGCTAGCACGTAAACAATATGCATCACTAAATCGATGGCAGGGCCTTGTCCTTGAGCTCCTCACCATGATTTTATAACAATATTACATCATTTAAATTTTAATGCAATGGGGTCAAAATCGGGATATTACAACTGGTGAGCCACATTGCTTGGAAATTAAGTTGTGAACCTAGAATGAATGCCCTGTACTTCTCATCAACCTATGAAAAAAGAGACATAACTTCACCTACTTCTAAAAACTATGCTCACTTGATCTAGACTGTTGAAGGGATGCCTTGAGATACACCTCTTTAATCACCTTGATGACTTACATGCGCATGTGAACCCGGTGGCACCTCCTCCTTGCCCATCCTTCCCTTTGTAATGCCAACTACCTTCCCATTCATGTGCATGTGTGAGATGATGTGGAGGTGTGAGATGATGTCACCCCCATTTGAGGGTGAAAGCATTCATCATTATGTCCCTGTGTAGCAGTGATATATATGAACCATGCTAGTCCATTAGTCTAGTTCGTACATATAGCAATTAACTGTGTGGACTTAAAGTTTCCTATGGTTTTGTAATATTTAATATTAAACTTGATTTTAAAACATTGGTTTATTTAAATTTTGGTTGGTGGCAGGATAGTGACATTCGCCTCATGGAATGCATCTGAGGCCTTGGTAACGGGATCATGCATCACTCGCATATGCTAGTGCTAATGCTGATAAATGTTGATAATCATCATTGATCTTACTTGAATGACATGGTTTTGTGTATATTTAATCTTCGCGGAGTTGTGAAATTAATAGATGCTAGTTTCAAGATGTATCTTATACTAGCATACCCCCAAAATGGGGGAAATGAAACGCCGAGAAGAATTTCAATATGTTGTAAAATGAGAGAAAGTTGTGTGTACTTAGCCAATATAATTTTGTGTGTTTGAAAGCAAGTCTAGCTTATTTATGGTAGGGATTGTAGTTGGTGAAATTGAAAGGAATAAGAAATAAATAGAAACCCATGTAAGTCTACTATTACCTTAGAATCCATCCTAAAAAGTATTGAAGCAACAATGTAGTGCTTGGAATTCTTCACAAAAGCGATAGGAACAATGGTGGGTGGGTGAAGAGAAGATGAATATCTTCTTATTTAGTAGGAATTTGCATAGTGTCTTGTTAAAATATGGAAGATTATTCATCCAAGTGTGACTAAAATATAGTTGGAAATACCCTTTGGAATTAATATATTCTCAAAAGACATGTGGGATTGGGACAAAATTACTCAAATCCAAGAAGAAGAACCAAGGAATACAAAAGGGCCGATGTCTCCCTATTAAAGAAGATAAAAGATAAATAAAAAATAACAACACATAAATTTTAATCTTCAAGTTCAAATTCTTCCTAAATCCACACAACAAATATTTAGAATTGTCTATTTAAGGGCTAAATTTGCAGGCAACATATAGAACAAAGAAGAATGTTCAAGCCACATGCTTACAGAATTTGCGTACCGAGCCATCTTTAATGATCGATACAAGAATTTGCCTACCTAGCCATCTTTAATGATCGATAACATGTATATTTATCCATCGTTGACATGATGGAAACTTGAATATTTGAATATGAGTGGCAATTGTTTGAATGCTTGTGCTTGATTGTATTTGAATAACATAAATTTTGATTACTTGTGCTTGAATTGTGTTAAGTTACTTTTAATCTTTGAATGATTGTGCTTGTAATATGAAGTAATGGATAGCAAAAAAAACAACAAGAGTCCAATGATATTCAAGCACACAAAATGCAATTGTAGGACCCCTCATTTAGGGTCCCCTGGAAATGAACCTGAAACTTTAACAACTTCATACAAACAAATTAGCCATCATAGTTATTGGAAAAATAAAATAAAAAGCATGAATAACTTAACAAAAATAAGCAAAACCTTAACCTGTCAACTCGATCCAGTTGGTCCATTGTTGCCTTCTTCTTCCGTAGGATCCCTCCAGCAAAGCTCGTTTAACCATTGGCGAAGCAACCGTTAGCTTCGCCATCCAACCATAGGCTCATGCTTTCAGTCGCATGGCCTCCCCCGAGCTTTGGGTCGTAAAGTTCACACACAATTCTCAAGAAACCCAGCTTGGGTTCCCCCCCACCAAGATTTCCATCCAAACCCTCAATAGCAGCAAGTCATGCGGTAACTCAATATTACGATAGTCATCCAGGGTCTGGGTCCTTTACCCATTCCCAATGCCTTCCTTATAAAGGAAAATCTCATGCGACACATGTCGCTTCGTGCAAAAATATTCATTTTATTAAATTAATAAATTAATAAAACTCACCCATCCATGTGTCAGTTTCTCTAGGAGATACACCAACATCCCTAAGTTTGCTCAAGTTTGTCCCCTAGATATTTCACTTAACTCCTAGATTTGTGGTGTAGGTGGAGTTGACTAGGTGTCCATGCCTAGGATTCCATTTTGCTCCTAAATAAATCTTTATAATATTTTTGAATAATCAGAAGTATCCTTTCATGTGCAAATGCCTAAATAACACTTAATATTATTTAAATGCCAAAGTAATCATTTATGTGCAAATGCCTAAAGTACTCAAATACATTTCTAAGTAATGTTCTAGGTGCAAACTTATACGTTTCAATGCAGTTAAGTTTAGCAGTCAACTTTTACTAGGACCCCCGGTGCCACACCATTGGGCCTGCTTGTTCCTTAATTTAATTTCCCCGACATGGCACCACTCCATCAGGTCCAGTCGTCCATAGTTTCCATTCCTCGGCAAGGTACCACATCGTTGGGCCCTTGTGTCCGTTCTTTCCGTTCTCGGCAGGGTATCGCACCGTCGGGCCCTTTTGCCGTCATCCTTCCGTTTTGACTTGCGGGAACTTTATGTAGGGATTTCAGGAGTTGTTACCTTCCATCCTCCGTCTACACGCTATTAGGGACTAATGGCGTTGAGGAGTGAGTCCTTTCTCACTACGCGCCCCCCAACTCGTACGTGACCAGCTCCATCGTGGCCCACCTCGTACGCCCTCACGCTTTCCTCTTGAGCAAGCGGATCAATGCTTATCTGCTCAAGCGTGGTATTCCATCGAAAGTCGACATCGTCGTCGCTCTCCTTGTGTGTGATTTACCCATACTCTACGACCCTTCATATTCCTTTGTGTGTCCGTTGGTGAACCGTTTCACCTGTCGCTACACACTATTCTCACAAACGTAAATTAGTAGCACTGTCCTCAATAATCACAATTTGATTTATAAATCTGCTGCTTCATTAAGCATCTATAATTTACTCAATCATTACTCATTCATCTAATCACATAATCAATTAAACAGCTAGTCGTTAAGCATCATTCATATCAAAGTTAATCATTAAACAACATGAAATCGTCCATTCACAATAACTACCCAAATGCACATATATCAATCAATCGTAATCATAAATATACTCAAAATAAAATCATAGGGTTATTTTATTAATGTTTCAAACAGTCGGGTCACTCAACAGGTCCTCTCAATGTCTGCAGTAGTCTAGGGGCACTACAGCAAATGATCCCTCTATTCGAATATCGAATTGGATCAAGGCAAAAAAATAATAATTACCAAAATATTATAATAAAACCTTCTTAAACATACACTCGATCTAATGCACAAAGAAGAGCACACCCCTTACAACATATTATGTTTCCAAACTTATACGATTCTTCCCCTTCCCCCTAAAATTTGCTCTCTACATCACATGTTTGGACACCACATAACATGTAGGTCTTTATTGTTTAATTTTTTTGACATTTTACAAGATTTGACAAATGATTATTTTACCAAGGCAAAAATATCTTGCTCTCTCCAAACTACCTCCACGAAGGTCCTTATATGCACTCAATCTCCATTTTCATTTTAGAGTGTTTTAATAAGGGCGTACTAATCCATAAGCAACTTTATGTATCCAAATTAGATAAACGTGTAGAAAACTACATTTCGAATTCCACTTGTTTTTAGAGTAATAAAATATGGTGCACCATATGGCTAATTAAAAGCCACTTTATGATGAAACTATGTATTATTATAAAAGAGAATATAATAATGATTCCACATTTTTATGATGTATATGTGGCAATGACATACAAATATAGTGAAATAGAATTCACCCGAAATAGAGTTCACGTGGATGTCACCATGCCCTATTCACCACAATGTGAGGAGGATAATTATTCTTTGGGTTGATTATTGGAGGGACGACCCCCGTGGAGGAGGGACGGTCCCAATCTCTTATATTTATATACATTTGTGTTGACAAAGAAGAAGGATTGTAATTTTTATGCCCTGCATTGATGAAATAAGGAGCGCCCTTGAGAGAGAAGGCACCATCTATACTGTTGAATACAGTCTGTGTTTAAGTATTATGGAAGAAAAACATGGTTTCTCTCTATAGAGCTGTGAATTCGTCTAATTATAGATATCTTAATTCTATGGAATTGAAGGAAATGGTCATCCAATAGAATTGTGACACATTTGTATAAAAACATTCAATTATTTATTGTGAAAATTGGAATTACAAGCAATTAGGGAACGACCCTCCCCTAGGGAGGCCTTCTCTCCACTATTTAAAACATAGATGTCATAACAATGGGATGTCACTCCCATTTTGCACAAACACGGGAAATATGTAATATCGAGAGTATTGGAGTTAACTGTTTTTACTTGCTACAACAAAACATACAGATCATAAATATATCGAAAGAGTCACCCCTTCTACTTATTGCAGCAAACAATGCCCATCATAAAATAGGTTAAGAGGGAGTCGTACCTTCCTACTTGCAACATCCAACGGTACAAGTCACAAAATGAATTAAGCGAGTCGACTATACTCTTAGAGATCTCCACTCCTTCTAAACAGTAGCCATTAAAATGAAAACATATATTTTGGAATCAGTGCTCTATGAGAGAGGGAGAGACCATTTCTCCTCAATTATCAGGCGACAATCTTGAAATGCATAGACTCGGTTCTTTGACAGGGAGATCGTTCCATCTCAATCAATAGAGATCCCCCTTGATCACTGTCAAACTGCAGGACCAGGTCTTCAATGTTTGAAATGACCTCTATTAGTGAAACCCCAAGGTTCGATAGGAAGTGGGTTTGCAGTTCCCCCGTCATGTCGTCCCAAGAGTGCAATTATATATTTAAAAAAATCTTCACAGTATCATATCCAATGTCACGACCCATTGTTTTAGGCGAATCTGCTCCTCGTTCTCTTATTATCAAGTGAGAGTACCCTCGATGTGGTCCACAAACTGTGCGATTTGTTGTTCTGTAGCGAATGTCACTATGCCCTACTCACCACAATGTGAGGAGGCCCATGCATTCTATTGCAAATGACCACCGTCATTGAATGGAGGAGGTGAATAACTATGAGTGAAAAGGAGAAAATGCTGCCAACCAAATGTGAAGGAGATCACACAGGATGAGAGAGAATATCTGCATGCCTTGATCACTGGATGCGTACGGGAGATCAACCTTGATCACAATGATTCGATTACAAAACTCCAGGGAGATCAACATTCATCACAGTGATTCGATTACAAAAATCTAGGGAGATCAACCTTCATCACAATGATTTCATTACAAAACTCATAATAATAACAAACATGTTGTTTATTGCAGATCTATGAGCAATATCGTGGCCAGGTAGATCGTGTGGATGTTGCACCGCTACCCACGACACACTTCAACACTAATTTGCAGATAATTCTGAGTTCTGTGGGTTCAGAGCCGTGCCCATGGTGAATAACTTGCACGTTGAAGGAGAAACTATGAAATTTATTGATCATGGGGTAAGAGGTCTAAATGTGATGTGAATATTTCAACTAATTGTTGCAATGATTGGCCCACGGACACCCTTCTTTCCTACCTATGAGTTGTCTTGAGATTTTTTCAGACGACCCGTTTTCCCATCCAATTAGTGAACCTTTAGTCCTCTACTATCATAGATATTTCCGTTGCCATCTTTAAATTGAACTTGCAAGAACAATATTACTGTGTGCCATCATATAATTATGTAGACACAGATCTCTGAGAATAGTTCCTCCCTAAGTATGCAGACATAGATCTCTGAGTGTAGTTCCTCCCTGGTTGTTCGTGTATACTATTACAATGAAGGTCCGTAATATAGAAAGATTTCTTTGTGTACATGTATATTCATGGTGGAAGCATTTGTTTTAAGGCTATTTTTACATATGAAATGTGCAATTAATTGTGTATACTGCAGAAGACAGTTGTGTCAGTGAGCATGTTTTGCAGCAAATGCAAGAGACAAGCCATCAAGCATCTCTCAAAACTTGAAGGTAACTAACGAAATATATTACCGTCTTTATATCCAACTGATTATCTTCCATGTTAATGACATGTATGTGCAATTGTGTATTCAATAGTACTGAACGGGTCCAAGCATGATGCAACAGTGGTCGGCGAAACAGATCCTGTGGACATCATGAAACAATTGAGAAAATTCAGAAAAAAATGCTTAGATTGTGAGCATTGGTAATGCAAAAGCAGACGAGACGAAGAAGGATGATGTAGAGAAGAAGAAATAAAATCAACCCCTTGTACGTTGCAATTGCAACCAAGGTGAAACATTGTTCATTGTTGGGGACGGTTATTATTATAATCCGTGTTATGTACTCTGATATCATACTTTCATTCTAATTAAAAATGTTTGTTGAAATATTGATCTCAAGAACAACAGGGTATTTTCATTTGGAACTGTTACAATGTATATTTGCAAGAGATGTTGTTTAAAATGTTGAAGGAAACCGTGGAGAAAAGGGAGTCGCACCATTGGAAGCAAATTGTGGAAGTGTATTGATTCTGAGGGCTTTGAGTGTTATTCTCAAAGGAATATGTGCTCTCTAAGGAAGGTGGATTTTACCAGCAATATGAGTTGTAATTATTGAAAGAACTCTCAACAATCAACGCCATTCAAGGTAATTTCATTATGTTTGAATTGAGTTGTTTGAAATCAACCAATATAAGCATGAAGGTCTGCATGATCAACTTAAAAGGAAGGGAATATCCACCTCATATTACTTTTGAGTTTTAGCTACAGGAAGATAATTTTGTAATTGCAGTTTTGAGTAGAACCAGAATCCTTGCCCATTGAACATCTAATTTGTGGGTGGAAGCCTTCATATCGTCAATACTGTCTGGGGTCTCCATCCCTTTCTCAAGATTCACCAACAATACAGTCGATCTAGAACCAACGAGATTATTGTTGTTACTATTTCATGCAGCTTCCAAATTGCAGGGTTGTTACTATTGCATGCAGAAATTGCCATTGTGAAGGTCACGAGCCATGATGTTCACAGGCCAATTGATGAAAAATATGTTCACGAGATCTTATTTCTTGTTTTCGACTCTCTAGGCTCTATGTCTGCCTTGGCCATGGGTTTGTCCAAGCACTTCCATAAAACTCACAATTCCGCGGGAGGAGTCTTGGGCGGTGGCCGAGGAAGAGGGGAGTAGGCTACGTAGAAGTGGATAGAGAAACAGGGGTTAGCGGCGGTGGTGTGATGTGAAGGGGGATAGCAGTGAAATAGCAGCACTGGGGATTGTGGCATGGGGGAGGTGCGGGGATAATGGATGCGGTGGAGGAGCGATCACTTGGGAGGGCGCGAGGGAAGCACAGGGACGAGGGAGTGCGGTGGGAAGCGATGATGGGAGTTGCGACTTGGGAGGGCGTGGAAGAAGGTGGAGGCATTGGTGGCGGGGGAGGAATAGGCACAGACTTTGTTCCGACATGTGGCGGCTCCCCATAGGTTGTCGACAGACGACAAAATCCCGAGGGGAGATGACCCCTTAATATACACCTTCGGCGTAACTATATACCCACCAACTACTATACTACCCCCTAGGCAGAGGGGCAATACAACATGGATCTAGCCAACATGGATTAAACTATTGCGGATGTGCATTATAGTCCCGCTTGTCACCCTGGCATCATAAATGCTATTCGTCAACTCATAATTACCTTTGCGAGGGTGGAAAATCTGCCACAGATCCTCCTGTCTTCCCATCAATGAAGTTTAAACCATCCTCCAATGCATCGAGTACCCCCATACTGTACTCCGTCGTTGCATCACTATCAACTCAATTATAGCACCCCATCTAGGGTATTATTTAGGCTCTTAATCTGCATGAATATCTTGTTTATATCAATATTTGCTAGCATTTAGGATGTTTCTTGATTTGGAAGCAAATTCTTTATATGCTTTATTTTTCCTTTGAGTGTTTTTTTTGTCTTTTCATTCTTGGACTATATTTATTTTAATTTTCAAATAACTTTTTTATTTTCATCGAATATGGAATCATTTTATCATAGTTAAGTTTTTATATGCTAAAAAAATCATGGTTTATAGTTTGAAACATGTAAGTCACTTATATATATGTTTTTTGCATTTACTTACTTTCATATATATATATATGGATTGCTCCAAGAAGTCGAAGGCAGATCTTAGGTTCTCCGTAGCCAAATCATTTGTCATATCTTTTTCTGTAACGTACCCAGCAACCTCATTCGACCATTGAGACCATGGGGCACTCAAATTACATATCCGAATTTAACATTCATATTCTATTTCGTTTTTTTCATAAATTTGTTTAATGACATAGTGGATATAAATATACATGGTCGCCCAAATCATTTGATGCATACATTATAATTTACAAGTAATTCAAGCATCAAACACACACCAAGCCATACAATTCTATTCACAAATACAATCATAAACAATAATTAAACATTATGCAAACACAGAATTCACCATGGCATTCGTATAAAATTATAGACATTTCTTTTACATCAATTGTTCTCCAACTGGATGCATGTGAAGGACGTTCCTCCCAGCCATGGGCACTTTCAATCCAAATCTCACTTTGAAATGCCACCCCCAAGTTGGGGCTATGAATCCACAAGGAAAATATTTTCCTTAATCCCACTCTACTTAGCTAAATCTCTCATGCAACCCACTGGTGCCTATACCCCCTCCACAACTGTCCCAATCCTCAGTTATCCTTCCCCATCAACATGCACAATGCTAGGAACAAGCTCCCTTCTTTGAGTTAACAGTCCCTCGGGAAACCTCCAGTTCCCTTCTAGCGCTCTAGCACAAGCTGGACATGAAGTCTCCGTATTGGGACTCCATGGCGCAAGCTGCAATCTAGGTTTCTGTCACGCACTGGATACCTAGGTTAATGGCATGCATAATTCATGTTCAACAATGGCATATTCATTCCCTATTCTGGTACCAAGTTATGGCATTCGATGGTGAAGACAAGTGAGCGGAATGAAATTCGAATGGTGGAGTAATTCCCTAGGAACAAACCCCTCTCTAGCTTGAAAACTCAATTTTATAGGCATATTTCATGGTGCCATGTGGCCACTCCACATGGGACCAATTTTTCCCCTCTTAATCCCCTTCTTAAGCTAATTAAATAATGCTTTAATTAAAGCATGGCTCTTAATCATAGTTTAAGAACTTGGTTTAAATCACTAAGGTTTGGGAAATAATCTTAAGCCCACTATCACTTCCCCACTTGTGGAATCATATCCCCCCATCTCTTCTTCGTCCTTCTTCCTCTTCGACAATTTAGAGATTTTATATTAATATCAAAATGTACATATTTACATAGTCTTGGTCATTGTGACCATTTATTTCTGGCTTCTAGCCTTTTACATCAATATTTACAAATTTACATTGTGTGGTCAAACTGGGGTATTACATTCCCCTCCCCCTTAATTTATGCATTGTCCTTAGTGCATCATCAACACTATGTAAATTTACAATTTTTTTATTATCAAAACTTCAAAATAGTTGCAGGTATGCCTCCCACATCACATCCTCGAGCTCCTACGTTGCTTCTTCAGGACTATAATGGGTCCATTGGACCTTTACCTTTCTAATGACCCCGTTCCTCAGCAATGTGACTTTCAGATCGAGGATATGCACTGGTTGTATCAGCATATCTCCTTCCAGCTCCACCTAGAACATAAACCGATCAATTATGTGGTTAGGATCATGCACATATTTCTTTAATGAAGATACATGAAATGCATTATGCACATGCAGACACATAGGAAATACTAATGCATAAGCTATAGGCCCTATTCTATTCAAAATTTCAAAGGGCCCACAAAATATGGCTGCAAAATTTGGATAGATTCTCAATTTCAGGGAACTCTTCTCTGGCCTGACTTTCAAATAAACATGATCCCCCAATTTAAATTATTTTACTGCTCTTCCTTTCTCTACATAACTCTTTTGTTTGTCCTGCACCACTTTCAAATTCTGCCTGATTTTTACCATCCACTCTTCCATTTCTATTAGTAATTCTGGACCAATTATCACTTTGTTGACTGGATTATCCCAACTAATTGGAGTATTGCACTTTCTGCCATACAAGGCTTCAAATGGACTCATCTTCAGAGAAGCATGATGCCCATTATTATATGCAAACTCTACCAAATACATGTAGTCTTCCCATTTTGATGGTTGATCCATCACATACATTCTTAACATAAACTCCACCAATTCCTTCTTAATAAGCATGTGTACATACTACACAAAATATTCATTTGGATCAATAATATTGAGAATTGGTGTACTAGTGAGCAATCTCTTTAACTGCTAGAAAATTTCTTCACATTGTGGTGTCTACTGAAACTTGACTCGTTTCTTCTACAAAGATGTAATTGGATATGCTACTTTGGATAATCCCTTTATAAATATCTTGTAGTATCCAACTAATCCCATGAATGACTTTACTTATGATACATTCCTGGGTGTAGGCCATCCCATAATAACTTCTATATTTTTATGATCCACTACTATTCTTTGTTTAGAGATGTTATGTCCCAAGTAATGAATTTTCCTCTGATAGAAAAAAATTTCACTCAGCTTGGCGTAAAGCTGATGTTTTCTTAACACTTGTAGTACCAATATCAAGTGTTCCTCATGCTCCTCTAGTTTTGACTTTGAATACATAAGAATGTCATCCATAAATACACTGACAAACTTATCTAATTATTTAATGAATATCCCATTCACCAAGCACATAAATGTAGCTGGTGCATTGGTTAATCCAAATGGCACCACCGCAAACTCATAATGACCGTATCTGGTTCTGAAAGTTGTCTTGCTAATGTCTTCATCTTTTATCCTCACCTAATGGTAACCATATATCAAATATATCTTTGAGAAAATATTTACTCCTTTGAGATGATCAAACAAATCATCAATTGTAGGAAGTGGATATTTATTCCTTCGTGACCTTGTTCAACTGTCTGAAGTCAATACACAACCTCAAAGTGTCGTCCTTTTTCTTTACAAATAGTACGGGTTCTACCCAAGGAGACACACTAGGGCATATATACCCTTTTTTCAACAATTCTTCCAGCTACATCTATAACTCTTTTAATTTAGGTGTAC
Source organism: Larix kaempferi (assembly GCA_027924585.1). Classification (NCBI taxonomy): domain Eukaryota; kingdom Viridiplantae; phylum Streptophyta; class Pinopsida; order Pinales; family Pinaceae; genus Larix; species Larix kaempferi. Next base: position 1,586,106 of record BSBM01000755.1, on the reverse strand, counting down.
TCATCCAATATGGAACTTTGGAAACTCGGGCAGCTCTAGGCATCAAATCAATAGCTCTTTTCGGTGGTAATCCTGGTATCTCTTCAAACACATCTGTAAAATCTTGCAATATTGGAAAATCTTCTAAACTTGGGATTTTGCACTTATTTGGTTCTTACACATGAGCTGCATACAACTGACATCCTTTTCTAAAGCACCTTTTTAATTGCAAATATGAAATTTCTCTCATGGAAATAGGACTTGGAATTCCTTTCACTATCTTTTGCTAACCTTCTTCATCAAGACAAGTAAATGACTTGTTATGCCAATCCAATATCACATGGTGCGCATCTAACCAATCCATCTCAATAAGTACATCATATGACCCAAGTGGTATGATGTTCAAATCTGCACAAGTGTTCAGTCTATTCTTATCAAATGGAAAATCCTTTACTAATTCCTTGATTTTCCTTTTTGTTCTAGTATCCAACTGAACCATCCATGTTCTATCATGCTTACTTTTCTTTAGTTGAAATATTTCAACTAAATTAAGGGCAATATAGCTATGAATTGCTCCAAAATCAATGAGAATAATGAATAGGATGATTAGCAATTTTACCTTCAGCTGCAATCATGTTGGACTGATGATTTGCTTGTCTGTTTTCCAGTGCTGCGTATATTTTGGGAATGTTCCGGCGTACATCCTCCACAATATTTGCTTCCTGTAACTTGTGAACATTTCTCATTCTATCTCTAGTTTGTCGACAATCTTTATACATATGGTTTCCTTCACATCCCCAAGATTTTACTTGATGCTTGGTTCCTTTTCCGATAGATTCTATTATCTTGGACCCATTTTGAGTTGGATTACTTTGCTGATATGCAATATGTTGGTTCCTAAAGAAATATGGTTTAAATCCTTTCTTGCTTTCATCATGCTTGTCCTTCCTCTTATCTCTCCAAGACTTTTGAAGATTTTCCCTTCCTTTGTTCCGATCATACATGTGCTTGCCCTTCCAAATTCTTTCTTCAAGGGTCTTGGGTTCATCATATTGAATTTCATCCATGTAGAATGAAGGAAAACCACTTAAACACCTTTGTATCTTTACCTTATCCTCCTTGATAAACCAAACATATCTTAACAACTCTAAAAAAATATTTTCATACTCATTCATGCTCATGCTTCCCAATTTGAGTTCAAAGAACTCTTCCATCTTCTTATAATAATAATTCTATGATAAGTACTTTTTCTGGAAGTACTTCTTGAATTGCCTCCATAAAATATTATTTTCACTAATATGTTTCACTTGAGCCAATTGGACCCACCAAATGGAAGCCTCGCCCTGTAAGTTGTGAATGGAAATCCTAGCTTCCATGTTAGAGGAGTAATTATGCAGCTAAAGATATTTCCTCATTCCTAGCAACCAAACTTCAACATCTTCCCCCTTCTTGTTCTCACCATCAAACCTGGGAGGTTTAATTTTTCTAAGTTCCCCTTGCAGGTCATCTTTCACATGCCTTCTTTTATGATGTCTAACTGGAGACATTTCTGGGCTGCTAGAACTCTCAGATATATATGGCTTCCTAATTACATAGTAAGGTGAATAATGACTCTTATGACTCTTGGTGGCACTTTTAGAGTGTTCAGATTTCTCATGTGATCTATTCCTTGATCCTTCTCTTCCTTATTTCTCCTCAATTAAGGCTGATCCCATTTTCATTTTCTTCTGTAGCATATTTAGACTCTGCACTAGCTAAGTGTTCAACTCATTTTGTTGTTCTTCGGCCCTCAGCAACCTCTCATTGTCTGCCCTATAACTCTATACCTCCATCCTTAGACTTCTCATGATTTCCACAAATTCATGTGGATTTATATCTTCTATGTGCCCACTTGTTTATGTTTATGCATTTACCACATTGATATCTTGACCTATGACATCATCTTTATGGCTGTATGGAAGCTCCTCTTCTTCTATTTTACTGTTATGTATTATTCTAAAATCCTGTCCTATGACTGTTTAATTTCAAATTGCATCTGCAATGTGTTCACGATCCTACACTTGTTAGACAAAATTTCGTTCTAAAAGTCAATAAAAATTCCATATACATATACATATATATCCATATATTTCTAAATTCTGAAGAAAGAAAACACGATTTGACATTTTTGTCAAATAGGACCTACAGGTCCCTTTTAACTCATTTTCTGAAAAGATCTGTAATGCTTTATTATGAAAGCCTTTTTATTTGTATTCTCTTAATAAAATTTCCAATGACTGTAGCCATGTTTTGTTCTAATACTAGACCTGTGAATTATATCTATTTACAATTCACAATTCTTCTAAATTTGTATTGTTCCTATAACCGTCCTTAAACTCAGAATTTAACTTTGTTGATTTATAAAAAAAAAAATAGGGGTCAAAGGGGCTTGCGGCCTCATCTGGTGCATAAGTTCCACTGTATTTTTTGATTTCGTGCACCTAAAAATAACTACTAGGACTGCTGTTATTTTCTGATCATTCCTATATATTTATAGTGCTATTTTTACCCTTTTCCCGTAAATGAATTTTTGATCATTTGTGAATGGTTCTATGGTAGAAGGTAAGTGGTTTCCCATCATAGATTAGTAATTTTCAATTAACGATTTCCCCTTTTTCGATCTTTTAAAGGTGCGCCGATGGACCTTGCGCAAACAGTCATGATCTCATATCACTATGGCCTAGGTTAAATCTCGGTCGTTGGTAGTGGGGTAAATTTATTATCCCCTCGTGCACTAAAATGTTCTGCTAATGGTCATGATCACATGATGGGATTTGTGCAATCAAATCTCCATAGTTGGCGACATGGTCACCTTTATCACCTCTCGTGCATCTTGTCTTACACAAACAACCAAATATTTCCCCATCCAACTTGCTTGATCAATCTGGACCATTGGAAGCATGACCCTCAAATTAAAACTTGGGAACATTTCTCTTACTCAAATGGCTTAGATTAAAAATTGTAAGATGCACGATCTAATCTGAACCGGCGTTCGCAGTATACCCCTTACCATAAACTGTGATCAGCTCCATTATGCATGGATGGTCACGATCATCCGATTGAACTTGCATGATGCAATCTGGACAATCCATGCCATAACTTCCTACCAAAGCGACTAATCCACATCACACCTATCCACATGGAAATGTGGGGTCCACATCAAATTTTTCTGAAATTTATATAAGACTGCAACTTCAAAATTCCTTCACATGTATATATGTGAATATATAGTTAAAGCAAAATTACGCTTGGCATTTCCATCAACATATGTTCACTAAAACTCACACTTGGCCAATGAAAAATTACACCTGCCTTTTCTCCCTGACTGAAATCTTTTCATCAACTAATGGATCTAGCAATTTCCATCCCATAACAAAATTGATAATTTATGTCTGTTAATAGAAATGTAATAATTCTTTTGGCCATGGTTTGATTCCAAACTTTTCTCAAACCCAAACTATTCCATTACATATTTTTGTATATTACCAGCTCCTATAATGAATCGGGTAATAACACCTAAGTAATTTAAACCATAAATTTCATAAACACATTCTATCAAATAGTTAACTGCACACTGCAATTTCTTCCCAATTTACATAGAACCAAATAAACATTAAATTTCTTACTATGTCCGCTCTCCACATTCATCCCAATCCATAATTCTATCATCTATATGCTGATTACTATTATGAATTAATCATTGGAAGGATCCTGTACAATTTTTCCAAAAATTTTCGTATGCACATTTATTCAAACACTTTGTGTGCAACCTTTGATTCTTCCTGTAGATTAAATTTCGTCCCATTTAGTCCCACTGTTGAAATCATGTGGCTCAAATACCACTCTTTAACGTACCTAGCAGCCTCATTCGACCATTGAGAGCATGGGGCACTCAAATTCTATATTTGAAATTTAACATTCATATTCAATTTTGTTTTTTTTAGAATTTCGTTTAATGAAACAACAAATATAAACATACATGGTGTTGGAATCGATTTAATACTAAGAGGGGGGTGAATTAGTTTTAGCGCAATTATCAATAGTATTTACCTTCTTTAACAGATTAGTATTTAACTTAATCTTGATCTTTAATTATGCATCCAACATAAATAAAACATTCATCCACATATGCACCAAGACAAAGAACATAGGACACACAGGATTTTGATGTGGAAACCAAAATGGGAGAAAACCACAGAATGCTCTTTTGTAATGAAAATAATACATTCAAGGAAGCACTGACTTCCTGTTCTTACCAGCACCAACTGGAAGGAGGCACTGAACCCATGGTTTTACAGGAACTGACCCAAAGGAAGCATCAACTCCCTGTGTTCTCCAACACCAACTAGAAGGAGGCTACAACCTCCTGCTTCTTGCCCCATCCTGCCGCCCAGATATCCAAAATAATATTATGTCTTACTGAGCTTTCAAATCTTGGACACTTCTGATCTTTTGTAGTTCGTTATGTTGTGTGCCACCTTCATATGTAGATGATTCACTTTCATTGTGCTGCATATATCACTTGAATTCTCATTTCACTCAATTCTTCACTTCTGCTGATGACTAGCTTCACGTACTATGTGCTTCTGATCCTGCAGTCTATGCCAGAGTTCACTCTGTCTTTCTGCTACTGCGCCAGTTTCCCTTACCAACTAATACAGTGCTTTCAATTTTTAGTTTGTTGTTCTAATATTATGCATCAGTATTAGATGGAATTGTGCACTTACTTAGATGTGTCTGTTTTGTTTAAGTGCCATAATCCTTTAGAGAATCTGTGACATGCTAGGCATCTTATGATTCATCCTTTTGGTTTAACGCACTTGCCTTAGATCATCCTCATCATGACACGCCTACAAGATTCTACTGGTGTTCTATCGTTGCGCATCTGATGGAATTCTCTACTCCGCACACTTCACTTCAACCTTTGTGCATCAACCAAACTTCTGCGCATATTTTGATATACTTCGGTTCAGTCTCCGCGCTTCTTTCTTACATCATCTGTGACTATTGCGTCCTTCCAACAATACTGTCATTCAATCCTGATGCACTTGCGCATACTTTTATGATTCTTCACAGATTATGCCTATGCCACATGTCATTATCTGCGTTGTTGATGTGTCATCCTTTGTGGGTCTTGTGCATTCATGGTCCACAACTTAGTGGGACTTACACCTTCATGATGTAGTCTTGTAGCCATGATGTACCATTGCTTTGTGGCATGTGCGCATCCTTACTCTTCGACTTGGTGGATCTTTGACCCCTGATATACCATCTCTTATGGGTATTGTGCACCTGATGTATTAATGCTTTGCACAATCTGCACAACCATGATATTCGACTTAGTGGGACTTTGATCCTTGCAGTATCATCACGTGTGGAACTTGTGCATTTCCTGAGTCTTTAGCTATGGAATTTGTGCATATACTAACTTCAATTATTGCACCCTTCTTGGAACTTATGCACACTCTACTAACTGAAAGCATCTTCTGATTGGAAAGACTTGCACGCTTTCAGGACTTTTCAACCATAAGCCATTACTTGTTTCTTGCGCACTACCGATATTTGACCATACAATGTTTTAGGCTTGCTTGCACATTCTAGAATCTTCTCTCGACATACTTGCACACTTGTAGCTTTTCCCATCCAATTCTTTGGCTTCTACCTCGAGAGATTATGGCTTGGAGGACTTGATATCTACGCACATGCCACATGTAGTAGGATAAATCACTTATGTACTTCTTTGAACTAGACCTGCATGATGTACATTCCTTATGTACTTCTTCATACTGGATATGCATGGTGTATCCTTGCTTATGTACTTCTTCATTATGTATCTTCCTTATGTGCTTCTTTATATTGGATCTGCATGATGTATCCATGGACACACATCTTCAGACTGGATGCAACTTCTAGATATACTTATTCAAACTGGCATCCATATCATTCATCCATCTAGCGCATATGCTTCTTCAAATTGGTTTCCATATACTTCTTCAAGCTATTGTAGGAATATTGTATCCACTTTGACCTCAGTTGACATCAATGATTCCAACTGAATCAATTGACATCCTCTTTGACATTAGTTGACATCAACAACATCCAAATCTCAACAATATCCCCCTTTTGCATTGATGTCAACACCTTATGAAGCTGTGTATGCTCTTCTTGAACTGTATTCTTCATCTCTCCTTGTCACAGTGCTACCCCTGTGTATATGCTCCCCTTGATTTCTTTGGGATTCTAAATTCTGCGCATACTGCTGTCAATACTTCTTCTAGTTTAGGTTACTTCTACACAAACGGTTGAGCTACTTCACACTCTTTCATGTCTGCTGCATCTGCATGCTGCACTGTATAAATCTGCTTCACCCTCTTCCATGTTTGTTGCAGCTGCATGTCGTCTCGTCATACTTTTACTGCGTGTTGTTTCTGATTTATGCTCTTTCACAAGTTTTCATGCATCTTTTCTCCTCATATTCTTTAGTTATTCTTAGCTTCATGCCTCAGCTTCTTGCATCTTCTCCCCCTTTGAAATCAATGACAAAGAGGTGCCATTACTCGCGTAATTACTGGTCCATCTTGTATTTTGTTTTGCGCAGTCCTCTACCTCAACTATTTAGGGATGACTCCCCATGTCTTCATGCATCTACTATTCTTTATGTTTGTCTGATTAAACTGAAGTTTTGAATTTTTGCAGATTTGTCTTTGCGACATCAAAAAAAATTTCCAGCTCCTTTTCTTTAGCCACAAGAGTTGCTTACACTTGGTTAGAGGCTGACTCGAGAGCTTATATTCCATCACCAATTTCCCTTTTGAACTCTTCTTGCAATCATCCTCATAACCTATGCCCATTTTGTCAAATGGTGATATTTTCTTGCTAACAATATCAATCAATACCTCTGTGCTTTTGGCATAATTTCTGGTTATCAAAGTTTGATCTTGCATCCTCTCCATTTCTTCTTCTTTTTCCTGTAATTTGATTATTTTCTCATCAAGTAGTTTTTTCATATTCTAGATTATTTTCGTTGAGAGAGATTACCACTCGTTGTCTTGCTTGAAGATGAGTTTGATCAACACATCGTTGTTGTAGCTGATCCTTCAGTGGAAATACTTCCTTGACCTTTTCTTCCGTGAAATTCCCCAATTTTTCTTTTAGGAGAGTAATCTCATTTTCAAGTCTCTAACTTTCTGCAACTGACTTCTTCATCTTACTTTCCAGAGTATCATTCTTCAGTATTACATTTTGACAGGTCTCATTCACTTCCTGTAACTGACTGGTGAGAGTTGCTACCAATTCCTTTGACTCTGCTTCTTTCTTCTTCAGGATGTTCAAGGTCTTGGTTTCTCTCCTTTTAACTTCTTCTATCGTTTTTCTTTGTGTGAGAATAATGTTTCATGCTTCGGCGACAAAGAGTTTGTCTAGACTTACATATTCCTGTAACCGCGATGATTCTCTTTGAAAACACTCCTTCCCCATAATTGCGCAAGGATCTATCTTCCAGATGTTAATCTATGACTCAAGACACCTTCTCTGATACCAATTGTTGGAATCGGTTTAATATTGAGAGGGGGGTGAATCAATATTAAGTTAAAGACTAACCTTTAACAAATTAGTCTTTAACTTATTCTTGATCTTTAATTATGCATCCAACATAAATAAAACATTCATCCACATATGCACCAAGACAAAGAATACATAACACAAAGGATTTTGACGTGGAAACACAAATGGGAGAAAACCATAGAATGCTCTTTTGTAATGAAATGAATACATTCAAGGAAGCATCAACTTCCTGTGTTTACCAACACCAACTGGAAGGAGGCGCCGACCCCCTGGTTTTACAGGCACCGACCTAAAGGAAGCCCCCAAATCCATGTGTTCTCTAACACCAACTGGGAGGATACAACCTCCTGCTCCTTTTCCCCATCCTACCTCCTAGATATCCAAAATAATATTATGTCTTACTAATATTTCAACTCGCGCACACTTATGATCTTATGTAGTTCCTTTGTGTGTGTGCTACCTTCGTATGTAGACGATTCACTGTCATTGTGCTGCATACATCACTTGACTTCTCATTTCACTCAATTATTCACTTATGCTGATGACTAGCTTCACGTGCTATGTGATTCTGATCCTGCATTCTGCGCAAGGGTTCACTCTATCTTTATGCTACTGCGCAACTGCACTTACAAACTAATACTATGCTTTTAATTGATAGTTTGTTGTTATGAGATTATGAATCGGTATTTGATGGAACTGCGCACTTACTTGGATGTGTATGTTATGTTTTAAGTGCCACAGTACTTTAGACAATTTGTGACATGTTGTGCATCTTATGATTCATCCTTTCGGTTTAATGGACTTACCTAATATCATCCTCATCATGACGTGCCTACAATATTATGCTAGGGTTCTATTGTTGCGCATCCGATGGAATTCTCTACTTCGCACACTTCACTTCAACCTTTGTGCATCATCCAAACTTCTACGCATATTCTGATATACTTTGGTTCTATCTCCATGCTTCTTTCTTACATCATCTGTGACTATCTGTGTGCTACCATCAATACTGTCATTCGGTCCTCGCGCACTTGCGCATACTTCTATGATTATGCCTTTTAGTTTTTGTGCATCCGTCACAGATCTACAACATCATTCTGCGCATCATCAGTAAATCATTCCGCTGCATGTTCGCACTTGACTCCTCGAGCCCTTGATGTCCCAAAAAATAAATCTGTATCTTCTACTTGAAGCTCTTATGAGCTCTCTATCAAGATTACTTCAAATCTCCAACTTGCATCTCTATTTATACATGTTCTGCATGGATTGTATGTCCACAAGTTGGTTGTGCATCCATTCTTACTCTCTTCACAGATTATGCTTATGCCACATGTCATTATATGCGATGTTGATGTGTCATCCTTTGTGGGTCTTGCACATTCATGGTCCACGACTTAGTGGGACTTACACCTTAGTGATGTAGTCTTGTGCTCAAGATGTTCCATTACTTTGTGGTCTGTGTGCATCCTCACTCTTCGACTTGGTGGATCTTTGACCCTTGTTGTAGCATCTCTTGTGGGTATTGCGCACTTGATGTATTAATGCTTTGTAGAATCTGCTCAAACATGATATTCGACTTAGTGGGACTTTGACCCTTGCAGTATCATCACGTGTGGCACTTGCGCATTTGTTGAGTCTTTAGATGTGGAATTTGTGCATATACTCACTTCAACTACTGCACCATTCTTGGAACTTGTGTGCATTATACTAACTAAAAGCATCCTCTGATTAGAAATATTTGCGCACTTTTAGGACTATTCAACCATAAGCCATTACTTTCTGCTTGCACATTACCAATATTTGACCATACAATTTTTTAGGCTTGCTTGCGCATTCCAGAATCTTCTCTCGACATACTTGCACACTTGTACCTTTTTCCATCCAATTCTTTGGCTACTACCTTGAGAGAGTATGACTTGGTGGACTTGTTATCTATGCAGGTACCACACGTAGTAGGATACATTACTTATGTACTTATTTGAACTGGACCTGCATGATGTACCTGTCGTATGTAATTCTTCATACTAGACATGCATGGTGTATCCTTGCTTATGTACTTCTTCATGATGTATCTTCCTTATGTGCTTCTTTATACTGGATCTGCATGATGTATCCCTGGACACACATCTTCATACTGGATGCAACTTCTAGATATACTTCTTCAGATTGGCATCCATATCCTTCATCCATCTAGCGCATATGCTTCTTCAAAGTGGCTTCCATATACTTCTTTAAGCTGTTGTAGGGATACTGTATCCACTTTGACCCCAGTTGACATCAATGAATCAAAATCAATCAATTGACATCCTCTTTGAAATTAGTTGACATCAATGACAACCAAATTTCAACACATGGTCGTGCAAATCATTTGATGCATACATTACAATTTATAGCAAATTCAAGCATAAAATAGACACCAAGCCATACAATTCTATTCATAGATACAATCATAAACAATAATTAAACAATATGCAAAGATAAAATTCACCATGGCATTCATATACAATTAGATACTTATCTTTTACATCAATTGTTATCTGATTGGTTGCATGTGAAGGAAATTCTTACCAGCCATAGGCATTGTCAAGCCAAATTTCACTTTGATAGACAACCCCCGAGATACAACTATGAATCCACAAGGCAAAGATCTCCCTCAATCCAACTTTACTCAGTTGAATCTCTCATGCAACCCATTGGTGCCTAAATCGCCTCCACAATTGTCCAAATCCTCAATTATTCTTCCGCATCAACATGCACAAGGCTAGAGAACAAGCTCTATTCTCTGAGTTAACGGTCCCTTTAGCAATCTCCAGTTCCCTTTGGGACTCCAGGGCACAAGCTGTAGGCTAGGTTTCTCTCAGGAACCAGTCTACATGGGTTAATGCCAATGGCATGCATAATTCATGTTCAACAATGGCATCTTCATTCCCTATTCTAGTACCAAGATATGGCATTCAATGGTGAAGGAAAGTGAGCGGAATGAAATTCGAATGGTGGAAGAATGCCTGAGGAACGAACTCCTCTCTAGCTTGAAAACTCAATTTTATAGGCATATTTCATAGTGCCATGTGGCCACTCCACATGGTGATGGGACAACTTTTCCCCCTCTTAATCCCCTTCCTAATCTAATTAAATAATTCTTTAATTAAAACATGGCTCTTAATCATAGTTTAAGAACTTGGTTTAAATTTCTAAGGTTTGGGAAAAAAGCTTAATCCCACTATCACTTCCCCACTTGTGGAATCATATTCCCCCATCTCTTCTTCATCCTTCTTCCTCTATAGCCATTTAGAGATTTTATATTAATATCAAAATGTACATATTTACATAGTCTTGGTCATCCTACCATTTGTTTCTGGACTCTAGCCTTTTACATCAATACTCACAAATTTATATTGTGGGGTCAAATAGGGGTATTACATTTCCCATATAGGCTCCCATTCGATTTGATGTCATTAATCCTACTGCAAATCAAATCTTGTTGAATCTTCCTCATGATGGCCATTGTACTTCCCCTCAGATTCTTGATATTTCAAAGACTCATCACACACCCAAACACTTACCATCATCTTTCCCATCCTCGGCCACTCCTCTTGTTCATTCTAATTCCCTCCCTACAAGTCAAATCACCTCCATCCATTCACTCCTTCCTCTTGATCAGGTTCATCTTCCTAATTCCCCTTTTGATTTGACACCTCAATTTCCTCCTCTGTACAATATTTCTCTTGCTCTCGATGGCACTCTTGATCCTAAACATGACCAAAAAAACCCAAAGAAGGTGCGTTGTAAAAAATGCAGGTCTTAATGCATCTCTAAACTACCAGATGAAATGGAGGTAACAATTAATCCATAGGTTTTTAAAGAAAATGTTATCTTCTACTCATAATTCACACTTATTGACTGCTTCCATTCAAGAAGAGTCAAAGAAATGGACCCGAAAAAATGGGTTCATCGCACTTAGGCTCACATTCTTGGTTATGACCCTCAAGTTCATGCTGGGGCCCGAGGTTACATTAATTTTGTTTTCAATACAATTGAATATCACCAAAAATTCACTCTAGAAGGGCCCTAGTTTTGGGGGAGTGTTGTTTTAACACTCTTCAGATGGCATGCGAGCTTCGATCCCATCGGCGAATGTATTCATACATTAGCTCTTTGAGTTAAATTACCTTGTCTTCCGATTGAATATTGGGATGAAATAATATCCTATCCCATTGGCGATACCCTTGACACAGGTCTGAAGGTCTCTCCGGAGATGAAACAAAAAATCTCAAACCTCTTTAGCTACAATTTGCGTGGAAATGGACATAGTGCAAGGGCTTCCAGATTTCATTCTAATAGAAGCTGGAGAGAAATCCTATATACATACATTGAACTATAAGAATATGCACAAACTTTCGATCTCATGGCCACCAAAATATCTCTTTCCCACTATGACCTCCGAAGAAATAGGTGGCACCCACTTAGTAATGATCCCGTCTGATTTGAAAGTGGAAACCCTCCCCTTGAATTAGAATAAAATGCATAAACAATAGGAGAAAGAGGATTCTCAAGAAGCTCTACATTAGGAATCTATAAAGGCTAACAAGGAATTCATGGAAGTTATTGAAGCACTACAAGGAAAAAATAAGTGAGTTGGAATAACACTGGGATCCCATGGAAAAACCACTATTCCATCATAATCTCTTGTGGCAAAAGGAAAACAAATTAACGAAGATATTTCGAGGAATCTTTTGTTGTTTCCCCAAATCCCTGTGAATGATTTATCGATAATATAGGAGATTTCTTCTCCCATCTCCACAAAAGATACATCATACAACTCACATACCTTCCCTTCCTCTTCAATATGTTATGCCACTCAATCACAGGCAGATTATATAGATAACCAATCACGTGGGCCCTTAGCATCGACACAACAAATGGCCTCTCAATCAACCAGAGGACGGAAATCCTACTTGGATCATGCCAAATCAAAAGCAAAGAAATAAATTTGTGCGAGAAGAAAATCCACTAGCCAAAGGGCCCTTAGCAGAGCATCCCTCTCCAGGGTTAACAAATGAATGTATTATTGCATAATATGCGAGGGATAGGGACTCCCTCAAAAAAAATATCCCTAAAATGACTGGTCCATATACATCATCCTTCAATCATGTATATACAAGAAAAAATGTGTTTTGTAGATTCAAAAATTAAGATATTAGAGAAGTGGTTCCTAGAATGGACTTTCCTCTCTATCAACGCCATTGGAAATTCTGGAGGTTTATCCCTCGACTGGCTAGATTCACTTGTGCTACAATCCTTGGTATGTTCTACACACTTTATTTTTGCTACATGCTTCTAAAATATCTAAAAATCTCAGTGCCCTTGCTAAATATTTATGCTCCATCACATGACGATAAATAATTTTGGGATTGGTTCTTTGGTAACAAGATTCTATCCCATCCTCACCTTCTCCTTGGGGAAGATCTCAATTTCACCTTGTATGGATGGGAATCCTAGGACCCAAGTGCCAAGAAATATTCTATGTGCAATTACTTCTCTCACCATCTAGACAACCTTCATTTGGCAGATATGGAACTTGTCAACTCTGGGCCTACGTGGTCAAATAAGGGAACTGGTTGGGAGTTAATCTCCAAATGCCTAGATTGTTTCCTTTAAATGAAACTCTCATTCTCTAGATAACTGCTTGTAGGTAATCAATCTTAAAGGTGGGACACTCGGTCCATTTTCCTATCCTCCTAGAATTAGCCTTGCCCTCCCAAAAACTACTTGCACCTTTCAAATTTAATCCCCCTTGGTTGCTCTATGAGGATTTTAGGACTCTAGTCTAGGAAAATTAGAGGCCATACTCTCAGGGTTGATCTTCATATGCTATGGAATATTTCCAAGGGAATCTAAACCAAATAAAATATCTGACCAAAGAATGGGTAAAAATACCTTTGCGGACTCAAACATGATTCTTATTCAAACTAAAAATCAAGTTAGTGAAATAATGGATTGCTACAAAAATGGGCAAATAACTGAGGATATGAAGAATGAGATTGGCTTACTGGAGAAGGAAAAAGCTTTCATTCTAGTATGAAATGAATCCAAATGGCGTATGAAGAGAAGGGATCTTTGGTTATCGAAAGGTGACCAAAATACAACATTCCTCCATATGCAAGCTAAGGGAAGAAAGGCACTCAACACCATTTGGAATGTTAGAGACCAGGATGGGATAGAATGCAAGGATTTCAAAACTATTTCTAAGGCAACTAAAATTCACTATAAGAAATTGTTCACCAAGCCACCTAAGGAACACGTACGAGACATATTTTCAACTCCATCTTTTTTCAATTGATGGCTAACTGAAGATTAAGGAGCAACTCTTCTAGTTCCTGTAACCAAAAATGAAGTTCAGAAGGATCTCCTCTCATTTCTGCATGGGAAATCACCTAGTTTGGATGGATGGTCTGCTAAATTTTATGTAGGATTCTAGGACCTCATGGCAAATGATATGACCATGGTGGTAAAAGAATCACTAATAATAGGTAAAATCCATCTGCCTTTTAATTCAACTTTTATAGCAAATATCCCAAAGGTAGATTCTTCTTATGGTTTTGACTACTATAGACCAATTTCTATCTACAACTGCATATGCAAACTCATTTCCAAAGTTATATCCCTTTGCTTCAAGCCCATCCTTTCATCCCATATCTCTCTTCAATGGTTTGGGTTCCTTGATAATAGGAATATTCATGATCCTATAGGCCTTGCCTAGGAAGCACTTCACTCAATTAAGTTAAAATCCCAATGAACTTTTATGTTAAAACTTGACATCTCAAAAGCCTTCAACAAAGTTATATGCCTTTTTCGTTGTCTTATTCTCACACAACTTGTCTTTTTTCCTCCCTTCATAAATTGGGTTGAGGACTGCTACTCTAGTTTCTCTTATTTTGTTCGTGTTAATGGGTCTTCTTCTTGTTTTTTCAACCCATCAAGAGGAATTTGTTAGGGATGTTCTCTCTCCCCACTACTTTTCCTCTTGGTAGCATAAGCTCTCAGCTATCACATAAACCACAAAAGATCCATTGGGAATATCTATGGGATACAAATCTCATCCACCCTGCCGTTGCTCCAAATAATGTTCGTGGATGACATCTTATTATTCGGGAAACACAACAGTTGGAGGAACAAAGTGCATTGAAAGAATATTAAAGCTCTTCACTTCATCCACTGGTATGGAAATAAACTTTCAAAAATATACTATTCACTGTCACAATGTCTTAGAAGCACAAAAAACCTGATGAAAATGTTTGTCCCATATACGAGAGCTTCAACAAAAAAATGCTCCAAATACCTAGGGTTTCTTCTCAAGGAAAGCAATTACAGGTGCTCGGATTGGCAATGGATTCTAGATAAAACCAAGAAGAGGATCAACTCATGGTACCATTGATGGATTTCAATGGTTGGAAGAGTAACACTGATTAAGAGTGTATTGGGGGCTATTCCAGTCTTCTGGATAATGTTGGCTTATATACCAAAATCAATTATAAATTCAATCAGGAAAATTTGCATCACCTATCTTTAGGAAGGGACATAAGACAAAAAAAGCTATCCTTTGTGCAAATGAGAAACCCTTTGTATGCCAAAATCTTGTAGAGGGTGGGGCTTCAAAAAACTTCACCAGTTCTCTAAATCCCTTGCTGCCAAAATCCTATGGAGGTTGATCTCCCCAAAAGGACTCTGGAAAAACACTATGTATCAGAAATACATAGCCCCAAGATCATTAACCAATTGGCTTATATCCATTCCACAAGAAACAAGGGGCTCTCTTTTTTGGCGAGCTATGCAAAAAATTCACTCTGTAATTACACAATATATTGCTTGGAGTCTTGGGAATGGAATCAAATATTGTTAGGCTCTGATCCCATCTTGAAAAATAGTTGGGAGATTTACTCCCCTAGCACATGGTTTGTTCTCTAAATGTAGCAGGTTTCAAACATTTCTCCAATATTTATTAGTCAGAGAACATGACATTATGGAACAATGGATGGAGATCAGTATATCAAATTCACCTACGACATGATTATCTCCCTCATTGGAATAAGTATTTATTAGGATTGAATCGAGCATACATATCCCTCACTAATCAGGATGACAAATTGATATGGACGATGAATCTCTGAGATGGGGAATACAAGATTAAAATTGGCTACAAGGATCTACACGAAACATGTCAGATGCATAGATAATTAAATGGTAGTATACTTATTGGAAAATTGTTGCTCCCAAAGCAAAATACTTATTTTGGCTCACACTCATGAATAAAATTCTCACCTAGGATAACATTCAAAAGAGAGGGAGATCGGGTCCTAGCATTTGTCTTCTATGTACACTATCATTTTAATCACATCTTGATACACTGTCATTTTACTAAGGAAATATGGAGTGCAACTCGCTCTTTGGGAGTGCTTCCACCATGGAAAGGTTCAACCTTAGAAGAGGCATTGGACCAATAGTTCAAGCAGGCTTGAAATTTAAACTTTCCACCCTTGTTATTGCATATTTGTTGGAGCATATGGATCACGCGGAATGACTCGATCTTTAATGGTGTCTCCCCACCGATATATGCAGTAGATCACTTCGAATATTGACTCCCTAAGGTAGATAATACTCAGAAGTAGTAAAATCCTCAGGCGAAGGAAATCGTCTTCAATTGGTCACTTCCACATGGATTATGCGACAGTGCATCACAAGGGAATCCTAGAAGGAGTGGTGCAGGGGGATATATCAATTTTGATGGCACTCTATTGTCTTACAAGCGAGGAACATGACTCAATACAAACAATTACGCTGAACTCTTGAGTGTCATCACGATCTTCTCTATAGCCTTGGAAAAATATATAACAACAATCCATATCTTCTCGGATTCACTGCTTGCAGTGAAGTGGATAAATGCAACTATCAATTCTACAAACATCAATCTTCAACATATGCACAATAGGGCGCTGTAACTGAAATCTCGGTTTACAACTTGTACCATTAAACATATATACAGAGAAACTATCACACAAACTGATTCATTAACTAAGAAATCCCATAATCTAAATGAAGGTCACATACAAATACTCATAAAGGATTAATGCGAACAAACAACAACAAAGGAATACATCTACAACTAAACTCAAAGATGATACATGTAAAACAATGTTATTCTACAACTAAACTCAAAGATGATACATGTAAAACAATGTTAAATGGTTGAGTTCACTCTCATACAAGTTATGTAATACCATAATATTAGTTATAAATAGATCGAGGAAACCTCTCCAATTAACACCAGAAACATCAGATTGATTATAAATGGTCGAGTTAAGCTCCTTGTATGTAAAATTTTGTGTAATCGAATTTGATGTCCAATAATGACTTGCTGGCATGTCATGGCTTTTGATTATAAATTTAAAATTAATAATTAACTTGGTGTCACGTACAAAGGACCACCATTTCCTTTCAGAGTATTTAATGTTAATAGGAAAGGTCCCGATTGTTCAATAATTTTTTTATTTATTTATTAATTTAATTCCTACAATTTGTAGGAAAGGTCCGGATTGTTCAATAAATTATTTATCTTTGAATTTAATATACACAATTTGTTCCATTAAGCTTATTCCTTATTGTTAATCTTTTATAAGCTTTACAACCAGGTGTGCCATGACAATATGGCACTTTAGTTTGTTTTTAGTCCCTACCAAGGCAGGAATAGGCAGGAATAGGCAGGAATATACTTTTCGATGAGATTTCAAAGCTTTTGACTTTATATTACTGTTTAATTTTTTTTGTTATTTTATAATATTGTCTTATATTTTCAAAAAAATAATTTATTAAATTAAATATTTGAAAATTGAAAACATATTTTTTTATTTTCTGAAAAACTGAAATGAAATTTTTTTATTATAAAAAAGAAGTAAATTAATTTAAAAATAAAAAATGAAGAATTTTACACCTCAACAAGACTGGTGGAATGTGCTGGAAAAAAAAGAAGAATGTGAAGACCAGCTGCGATTGGCTGTGGTATGGAAGGCAAGACAACATAATGCTATTTATTGCGTGTTTAGCGCGTCCTCCGTGTTTGCCGAATCCGTGTTTGCCGAAATTTCTATAAGAAATTTTTTTGTGTACCTACCTAATCTTTATTTATTTTTTAATTTAAAAATTTTGATTAGTTTTTTTATTTATTTATTACGATTATCACCTTGTCCTATCCTCCGTGAAACCAAAATGATCCTCGAAAGTTACATAAGAGAGATAATTGGTTAGAAAGTGATTTAGAAAAAATTAAGTGTTTTCCTTATTTTTATTTTTCAAAGGCAAAATGGTATGCAAAATTGCATCACGTCAATTATTTTATAAAGTGATTTTATAATTAACTTTTAGTAATTTTAGAATTTATTTGTTCTCCTAAAACAATGTATTATAAAAATAAAATTAAAGTGTAATATAATTTTGGTGTTTCCACATTAATTAATAATATATTTATTATTTTATTTATTTGCAATTCAGAATATTCATTTGAATGGATTCTCTTCTCATTACTAAAAACAATCACATTGATAAGATACAAGGATATAAGATGCAACAATTCTAATGAGCAAGAAAGTGGATATAAGATGTGGAAATTATGACAAGCAAGAAATATAGGTGGATCAATCTTTATTAGCAATTTCATCAGAATCTCGGTATAATAGATTAGCTTTCTTTGTTCATTTACCTATCTTCAATGCTAATTGCAAAGTGTGACAAAATAAGGTATCTTCTGTCCATATCACAATTTGCATTTTTCTCATGAGAAGAACTTCAAATAATTCTATGGATTTCTCCATGTGGCTAATGAGGATTCGTTCTTATGATTGCATAGATACCCATCAAATGATTTGTGATCTATAACCAGGTGCAATTTACCGTCACATGCACAGAGGAATAAGAGGTTGAATGTATATCTCCTTTGATTTATCAAGGTGGTGGCTCTGCCCACCTATTCCCCCACAACAACGACTCATTTATTGTCATTTCATACTTATTTATTCTCTATATTTGGTCTCGATAGCATAAACAGACAACAATAGAGCATTCGATTTGCAAAGCTTCTAGTCAATAATGAATGATTCATTTGTTTCAATGTTGAGAGATTCAATGATTGTAGTTCAATAACCAAGAGTGTTACATACTTGTAAATTTCTTTAAAACAAATTATATAGGTTTAACCAAGGGCCTGCAAACTATATACAATTATATAAGAGAGAAACAAGAACTGAACGGAGTTTTATTAATTTTTACTACTATTAAAGGGATGGGTAAGAAGCAAAAGCAATCGGAGGTAATATTAACAACATTAATTGAACTTCAAAGGAAGAGCAATAGGCCACTCCACGTCTGGCCTTATCCTCCTGTTGAATTGCCTTGATGATGGATATGGTTTCATTGTTGCCTCATTGCAAAGAGGATAACAAGGTGGAATCCAAAAAAACAAGGGTGCAACTTGAATGAGATCATGGAGCTTAGGAATTGCACAAGTTGCCCCTTTTTTGAGGTATATATGCATCTTCCTAACTCTAAAAAGCATATTGAAATTAATGTGATCGACCTTTGTGTAAGCTTTCATTCAATAATAGTTTATTTTAGGCATCGAGTATTCTCATACATTCCTATCTAATGTTTCAGTGGATTTTGAACTTGTAACTAGATCTGACAAGACTGTTTCTACTGCCTAAGCAATCAATAAATCTGGCTTTACTTTATTTTCACTTGAATGGTGACATTCAGTCTGGGAAGATAAGGGTTGATATAAACTTATCTATTGCATTAGACTAGGAATGTACATGACACCACATTTGAGGATGGTTGGCCAGATTACAATATTAGAATACATATATCTGCAAATGAACAAACTGTCTACTGGTTTTTCAAAATATACTTACGGTGTTGTCATTTATGGTTTTTCTATTTGGATTGGTTGCATTGTTTGAATGTGACACAACATCTGAGTGTTGTTATGAAAATTAAGATGCCTAGGATCTGATTCATCTTTGTTTAATGCTTCTCATGTCATACTATTTAGTTTTTTGTATGGTGGTTTTTCCTCATGAAAATGTATTTGGTTGACCTAGGTTAAATTTCAAGATCTTTCTCCAATGGCATTATATAGTTGCTCTAGTTGATTTGTCCATGATAGTAAGTGCTCTACAAGATAATAGTAGGAAACATCTACACCTCTTCATCCCTCTCCATATAGAGAGCACCATAAGAATTAATTAAGGATGTTCCCTTTTTTCCACAAAGACACCTTTTAGTTTCTCAAATGCCAAAATTCATAACTTAAAAAAAAAACAAGAAACCTACCAAACTGTCCAAAATCCGGACATTCCTCACTATTGTGCACTATTGTGTTGTATTACTACATACATCCTTGATTATTTCCAAGGTGAATTCCTTGTCTATTTAATTTTCCTACTCTTATTACATCGGGTACTAGCACATAATACTTATTTTAATCATGGAAAATTCATTCTCACATTATAAAATTACTTCAAAATCGCCTGATAAGGCACGTGTAAAAAGAAGTGTATTTTATTTATTCTTATATCTAAACATAAAAATTAATTTGTTAAGCATTTATCTACCAAGTCATCACTAGCCATTACAAATTTTTAATCCTCGTGGTCTTCCTGTATACAATTTCACCCCAACAAATTCATCATTGAAACACCAAAGTTTGGATGTTTCCCTTTTGCTAGATTCATAGTTTTAAAGTCTAAAGATACAACATTTCGTTGGAAAAATAAGCGATTTACATAAACTATTTTTATCAATCATACATGCATTCACCATTGTGCATATGGGACTGATCTCGCGAGTGGAACTCCTCTAAAACAAAGCTTTAATCTTCGAACTCCCATTGAAAACCCTGGCACAAATTTTGTTAATGAAAACACTCTCCTCGCTGTCAAACTCCACGGAAACCTTCATGCTACATATTTTCTCCAATCGTCATGTATGTACTAGTATTAACAACTGCTCCTACATCTAATCGGAGAGATAGCGTCGAACACTCTAATGGGATACGACGTCAGAGCCTTATGACTTATGGCCCCACCTCGCTGACTTGATGGGTTGATACTCGTTCCTTAACATAGTGGAGGCTTAAGACTTAATGCCTCGATCTTTATGATTTATGGCCCCACCCTGCGCCGATATCTGTTATTTAACATAGCTGAGTCACAAGTTGCTGGTATATCCTGGCTTGCGGGCTGCCGGTTTATACCTTAGGGGTTATAGTGGCAGCAGCGGATTTGAACCTGGGTTTGGCCCAGGCAAGTTTGACAAGTTACCGATTCCCCTCGAGCTAAAAAAAAAAACATAGTTGAGGCTTAAGATTTAATGTCTTGATAGGGAAGGCTTAAGACTTGGGGCCGCCGTTATGGCCGGGTGGCTGGGGCGGTCGGCTGTGGCCGTTCCCACCCAGGATCGACCCCACGACCTCATCAGATTCGGCGCTCTCGCGGTATTGAGCTGCCGGCTACACTACTCATATGAAAAAAAAGGAAAGCTTAAGACTTAATTCCCCTAGGCTTATGACTTATGGCCCCACCCCACCGACTCAACGCGTTGATACTCATTCCTTAACATAGCATACACTTATTATTTAACATGTCGATATCACTAATACCATAGCGGAGACTTCATAATTAACACGCCGGTGGACCAAACCACTTGTGTCAAATACCGTTAGTGGCAATTCCAGGTATCCCTAAAAAAATACCTTTGTCGCGGATGGAGAAAATAAGACTTGCCATTTCCCCATCTCTTTCGCCACTTATGCAAAGATGTGATCTAACTAAAGAGTTGTTTATCAAATTATTTGTAAAAGGACTAAGCCTCCATGATCCATAACTTATTTGAACTATGTCTATATAAGATGTGTAGTTTATGTGGCTTACATAATAAACATACATACTTAAATTTTACTTTATCCTCCATGTTATGGGATTTTATTGTCTACTTTGTTTTTTCATGATCTCTTTTCCACTTATGGAATGCATAATTGTCTATAATTAAAAAAAAACTAAGACTCCATGATCCATAATTGTCTATAATTAAAAAAAAACTAAGACTCCATGATCCATAACTTATTTGAACTATTTCTTACATAATATGCATCCATACTTAAGTTTTACTTTATCCTCCACGTTATGGGCTTTTATTGTTTACTTTGTTTTTTCATGATCTCTCTTCCATAAATCCACTTATGGAATGCATAATTTTCTATAATTAAAACCAATATTTGGATAAAATGTTTCATTAAATTATTAATGGGATTTAATTGTCTACTTTGTTTTTTCATGATCTCTCTTCCACTTATGAAATGCATAATTTTCTATAATTAAAACCAATATTTAGATAAAATGTTTCATTAAATTATTATTGTGTATGATATCCATTTTACACATAAAAGGATCATTGAGTAGTGACCACTTTAAGTGAAAATAAATGCATGAATACGATGTCAATGTCCACGTGGCAATTCAAGATGCTTTGAGAGTCAATAGAATCAGTTGACTAATTGCCACGATTCTCCTCACTTGATTTTTCACCGTTGAAGCCTTATGGCTTATGGCCCTGATGCTTTTGCTTAGAGGTGCCACCCGCTGCCACGTGGCTCGTTTAGCCTGCTCTGACCTCTCACATTCAGTCCCCTCCTTCCATGTTCATTTGGCACGAACTTAGCCGCAATGCAACTGTATGCCTTGTTAATTCTATTTGTGAGTTGCCCACCCCACTTCGCATTCTTGTTTGATTTTGTAACCATTGATGAGTTGCCTTGCATTAATTGATCAATTAATTAATCACGTTACAACAACACAATATCTTGGTATCTTAAAAATTAGAATCTTGATTGTCTTACATGTTTGTCCAATAATCTCAACATATAAATGGCAACATTAAATATTATAAAATATTTTTATTTTTATTATATATAAAATATTTGTATATAAATCTATATATTCGTGACATTAATATTTATAGATGAATAATTGTTTTTTTAAATGTATTAATATTAAAAACTTTCTAAATTATTACATAATTATAATATTTATAAACATTATTATATAATTATAATATTTATAACTATGTTTATGTAATATTTTTTTTAAACAAGTTAATTAACAAAACTTTAAAGAAATGATCAAATATATATAATTTAAAATATTTTTTTATTTTAAAAAAAAATATAAAATAATAATAATAATAACATCAATCTTTAAAATAAATTATAATTATTTGAAAAATATATATGGAATTTCAATATTTAATAAAATAAATGTATTATATATATATGTGTGTTTTGAATAATAAAGACTACAAAATAGTCTAAACAAGCATTGTCACAATGCCGAGTTAATATCTATGAACATATGAACATATTAAATAAAACTATAAAAAATAAATAAATAAATAAAAAGCTAAAACATGGAAGTATTTATATTTTTAATGATGATGATGCCATAAAGTTACAAGAAATGTTTAGATGATCTTCTAACCTTGTTATTTGTTTCAATTAATTTTCAAAAGTTTAATTGATAAAAGTATTTACATTTTTAATGATGATGCATAAAGTTATAAGAAATGTTTAGATGATCTTCCTAACCTTGTTCTTTGTTTCAATTAATTCTCAAAATTTTAATTGATACATAAAGTAATGGTTTGCTTCAACTAATTTTCAAAATGTTAATTGATGTATAAAGTAATAGTTCATATGGATATGTATTATGATTAACATAATTTATATACATATAAACTATTATTAACACAAATATAGTAAAAATGTAATGCAAATTTTAAGTTTTAACTTCTTATATAATTATTTCCAAGTTCATTATTTTAATTATATATATTATTTTTCTCCAAATTCTAAATTCCAAATTAATTTATTGCATCGAGTGAAACTAGGTGTTCTATTCAGTATGGGGGAGATGTTGTAACGTGTGTGGAAAATATTTTAAAAAATCCATGTTGGTTCATAGATGTTCGTTTATAAAATAAAAGCTTAAAACTTAAACCCGGATCTATAAATCAAGAGAGATCAAATTTTTTGAGTTTAAATTTAAAAAAAATACACCTCAAGAAATTGGATCCCTCTCGGTACTTGATAGATACAAGTTTAAGATGAATCTATGCTAATTAATAACAACAAAACTAAACCAATCTTTGGAAGACAAACACATCAAAATCAATTCCAATAAAAACAATAACAATACCACCTCTCACAAACTAGATAAATTATATTTAAAAATATAACATTATAATATAAAGATATGAAATTAAATATTTTGTTTTTATTGAGTATCTCTTTCCAAATTGTTACACTTGATTTATCTTGAGACATGAAAAGCCAATGACAAATATGTTACAGCTGTTTCTACGTTCAATTTAAGAAATTTAATATTTTTATTTTATTTTATTTTTTAAAAATGAATATAATATTATTATATAAATAATAAAAGTATTTTAAAAAGAAAAGTTTAATATATAACTTTTTCTAAAGGTCATTGTTAAAAGTCAATGAAATAAAATAATAATTAGGTGTTAGAACATTGACTCTACAACCAAGATTTCATATTGTGTAGTAGATTTATATTTAAAAATATAACATTATAATATAAAGATATGAAATTAAATATTTTGTTTTTATTGCAATATCTCTTTCCAAATTGTTACACATGATTTATCTTGAGACATGAAAAGCCAATGACAAATGTGTTGCAGCTGTTTCTACGTTCAATTTAAGAAATATAATATTTATATTTTATTTTATTTTTTAAAAATGAATATAATATTATTATATAAATAATAAAAGTATTTTAAAAGGGAAAAGTTTAATATATAACTTTTTCTAAAGATCATTGTTAAAAGTCAATGAAATAAAGTAATTAGGTGTTAGAACATTGACTCTAGAACCAAGATTTCATATTGTGTAGTAGAAATAAAATTGGTAAATTACTTTCAAAACTTTAACCAAACAAAGTTGCGGAGGTGTAGAAACATTCGTAAAAGTCTATGAAATAAAATAATAAGGTGTTAGTACAATGACTCTATAATCAAGATTTCAAGATTTTAAATTGTGTTTTAAAAATAAATAAATAATAAATACATATGAGAATTTTATCTGGTCTGTTTTAAAAGATAATGCTCGACACTCAAGTTTGGAATACCAATGAAATAAAATAATAAGGTGTTTTATATTGTGTATGTAAAAATAAATACATATGAGAATTTTATTTGACCTTTTCTAAAAGATAATGCTCGACACCAAAGTTTGGAAAATAACTTTCAAAAGAAACATATCAAAAGATTTCAAGATAATGTTCTAGAAAAATATCTCGCCTGCAAAATAATATAAACATGTTTGGGATATAAGAAAAAGTATATTCAAAAGAAAGATTTAATGAAAAATGTAAAAGAATATAAACATGTTTGGATAGAAGATTAAGGATAATAAAAAACAAAATATTTAAGGATAAATCTGTTTGGAGTGTTGTTTATGATTTTTTGGATTTTTCATTGTGTTAAGAATTTGAAATTAAAACGTGGAAACCCTACTCATCTTGAGGAAGTAGATTCTATGAGAATTTTATGAATAAATCATCATGATAGATTATGTCTAGATGCAAAAGTAAAGAAGGATTTTATTTATAATGTAAGAAAAAATTAGCTATTAATTTTAGGGTAAAAAATGACATCTTGAATTGAAATAATAAATTAATAAAATATATTGGAATGAATTAATTTATTAAATTGAAAATAAGATTGATTAGGGTCACATTGAATTAATTTATTAAAAAATAAGATTGATTAGGGTAATACATAAAGTATTGAAAATAAAAAGAATAGGAAAAGAATTAGGAAATTAAATAATTAAAAATTTTAAGTATAAGAAATTAAAACTAAAATAAACTTTAAATCATTTTCGGTTGAAAAAACTTTAAATCATTAAAAGAATTAGGAAATTAAATAATTAAAAAAATTTAAGTGTAAGAAATTAAAACTAAAATAAACTTTAAATCATTAAAAGAAAGAGGATCCAAAAAATAAAAAGATTTAAATTAAAATAATTAATAAAAAAAATTGAATAATAAGAATTTTTTTATAATAGAAATTTTATAATATTAAAATTGAAAAAAAATAAATTAAATTAAATTAAAATTGTAAGGGACAAGGATGAATCAAAGAAGGGAGAGTGAAAACGGAAGAAGAAAGAGTTGAAGGCCAATGAGATGAGAGGAAGTTTTAGAAATGATTACGGAATTGAATTGAATTGTTAGTCCATCCTATTTGTTGATGTTGTTCGGGTTTTTTTCAATTTCTAGGGTTTCTCTGATTAAGTGAATAGAATAGTGGGAGTCTTGATCCATATTTTTTGTTTGGTCAAATTGGATGAGATGTTTTGTTTTGGACGAATGTTCAAGGATGGCTGATTTTGAGGTTTGGTTGTGCTGAGTGTCTACTATTTGTTCTTTATTCTTGTTTTAAAAGAGAAACCTGTTTGACCGATATAGGAAGTATTCCAAGAGCAGGGAATTTTGTAGACACCTTGGTGGAGAAGAGGGTTAGTTTTGTCCTTAACAAAAGTGAAAGTTTGTTTAATAGTTTTGAGAGGTTTAAAGATTGTTTTAATGTTCTTTTTTATCAGTATTTTAGCGATTTTGTCTATGGTGTCGTGGATGAATGGGAGGTAAGCTTGGGAGTCAGGGATTACAGGAGGGTGTTTGGGTAAAGGGTGTTGAGCTTTGTAGAAGTCCTTGTCAATTTGTTTAGAAGAGTAGTCATTGTTTTTAAGGGTTTGTTTTAGATGTTTTTGTTCTTGAGGGAAATGGTTTTGGTCAGAGACCCAGAGAGATCTAACAGCTAAAGTGTTTAGAACGCCTAGCTTCTGGGAAGGGTGGTGATGGGAGAGAGCGTTTAGGTAGCGATATGTGTGGTTTTTATTTCTGTAGACCTAACTAGAGAAGGAACCATTGTTGTTACGGGTTACTAGAACGTCGAAAAAGGGGAGGAAATCATTTTGCTCAATTTCCATAGTGAATTGGATATGAGGGAAGATGTTGTTAAGGTGATTAAGGAATCATTTAAGGTCTTCTAATGAATGGGGGCAGACGACAAAGGTGCCATCAACGGACCTTTTCCAACACCGGGGTTTGAGATAAGTTGTTTCAAGGGCTTTGGTTTCAAAGTGTTCCATGAAGATATTAGCAATGACAGGGGACAAGGGAGAACTCATGTCAGTGCTTTCAGTTTGTTCATATAATTGCCCTTGGTGGCTAAAGAAGGTAGACTCAAGGCAAATTTTGACAAGTTTGGCTAGGTCTTGGTTAACAAAATTGCAAGTGATCTCAATGGCTTCTTTGCCATGGGGATTTTGGTAAACATGGAAACAACATCGAAGCTGACAAGGATGTCAGTAGGTACAAGATGGAGAGTTTGGATGAAGTTGACAAAGTTTGAGGAATCTTTGCTGAATGAAGAGGAGTTTCCTACGGAGGGTTGTAGGGTTTTAGAAAGGAAGCTAGCAATTTCATAAGGGGGGGAGTTTAAAGTATTGACAATGGGACGAAGGGGTATGTCTTTTTTATGAATTTTGGGTTGGTCATAGATTCTAGGAGTTAAAGGGTTCTAAGGAATAAAACGATTTTTTATGGTTTCATCAATATAGGAGATTTGGATGGACTTCTTCACTAGGTTGGTAATTTTGTTTAGAGGGTCACTATTTAGTTTACGATAGGCAGAGGTGGAGAGGAGTTCAAGCATTTTAAGATGATAATCTTCTTAGTTCATTATAACAATTGTTGTTACCTTTATCGGCTTTAAGGATGACAATGTTGGGATTTTTTTTAAAGTTTTTTTAGGGCTAAGAGTTCATGTTTAGAAATATTTAGTTTTGGAGGTTTTGCTTGTCTAAGGATTTTGGAGCAATCTTGATGGATCTCCTCAACTTCATGAGCTGGGAGATGGCAGATAGAGTGTTCAATATTACAAAGAATATCTTCATAGGAGAGATGACGAGGGGACTATGGCAAAGTTGAGGCCTTTTTCGAGAAGATCATAAGTGGTTTTATCTAGGTTTAAAGAGGAAAAATTAACAACAAATGAATGTATGGAGTTTGAAAGATTAGGTTTAGGGGGGTGAGTTTGAAGAGATTGTTGAGAAGGAGGGGGAGTATGTGAAGACCAGCGAGAGTATTGAGAGAGAATTAAAGTTGAGGTAAGGTTGGGGCTAATAGATAATTAAAGGGGCTAGAGAGTTGAAAGGAGAAGGGATTAGTGCGTTGAGAGGGTGAAGTTGAGGAACAAATACAATTATTTAAGATGACACAAATTTGGGAAGTTGGAAGAAAAATGAATTAGAAAATTTTAGTATACTAAAGTATATGCTAGAAAATATAAGCATTATATGTATCTGTTATTAAATTTATGGAAAATATTGGGTAAAGTCAGTAATGAGAATGATATTACATATTCTAAATTCTAAATGGTTATTATATGGTTATTATACTGTAGGGCATTTGGCTAATTATGTGTTAAGAGAGGAATTCAAATTTTAGTGAATAAAGTGCACTAACTTTTTTTTTTTTTTTAATATTTTCTATTCACATCAAAATGACAAAATACCTTCTTAAAAAGTGCATTGCACTACTACAAATGAAGTGTCTTTCAAAACTGAACACAAATTATTCTTACATTACTCCACTTTCAGAGCTCACAGAAATTGAAGTGAATATGCTCTTACTTCAACAAAAATCATGTTATCAACAAATTGTTCAATACAACATATGAAATCTCTGCTAGACAAGTACAACATTTTAACATACAACAAAAGGCTCGTCTGGACTGCAAAATTACGACTGCCCAGTATCCCTTACACCTCTTTTGAAGTTATCAAAGCTCGTAGAATTTGAAGAGAATATGTTCTCACTTCAACAAAAATCCTGTTATCCAAAGTACATGAAATAAAGATCAAAACAACAAATTGTTTCTATGATTTCTCTGCTAGCAGCAAGTATTCACAATTACTACAGCAAAAGGCTCATCTAGAATGTATAATTCGCTCAGCCATTATCTTTCTCAGGGCACCAGAAATAATACAGCCAGTTGACGATCATAGACTTAGCAAGTCAACCGTCTTTGAACCATCATCAAAAACAGAAATTCTGAAATGAGTCAAAAAAAATTCTCACTTAAGTGTGTGTAAATTAAACTTATTTACATATATAAAATGATGGATTACCACTTTTTAAAAATACAATGAATCAAATTTCTTATTAACAGACACATCAAAGCTTCTCAAGCTTTTGTTAAACTACAACCTAACAAAAGCCTATACAACATGGATGATGGGGAAAACATATATTGGCTTAAGCAAGTACTATTCCATTTTTGAAGATGATTCATCATCTAAATCATAAAAATTGATATAATCACATGTTCAAAATAATTTAGTATTCATTATGGTACATTCAAATAAAGCATTCATTTCTTAATATCTGTTGCTTTGGGATTTCCTTCTCAACATGAGATAGTTTTCAATTCTTTAATTTAACAAATTATAATTAATGTATATGATTACTCATTATTTTCCCACTCATGACCCTTATTTTATAGGGTAAGAAAGAGTACCTACAATCGCTTTGGAGTGTGAAAATATTCAAATTTCATGGAACATTAACAAAAAAATACTTAATTTTCACTACTACAATAAGGGGATAAGGGGATACAAAGTCACCTTGCATCACTAAAACTTTAAAACTCATTGTTAAATTTTCTTTCCTAGCTTTAAACTACCTCTCACGTCATTTTTTTCTATTGAGTTTATGTTGTATTTGCATTGGATTTGTGTCATAGTTATGATTCTCATAATGATGAAAAAATATGTTATTTTGTTTTGCATCATGAATGCATTTTGTTGCATTAATTTTGCATCACTTGTGCACCGCTTGAAGTGATCATGTGTACTATGCATTGTTTGTGCATTATTAAGTGTTGAAATAACATCTTTTTCATAAGTGTATATCATTGGATTAGCATCGTGATGAGGTCAATGATAATAAAAATTACATTTTATAAAATTGTTGTCATATTTTCAAGCCATTCTTCCAAGGAGTTCTAACCAATTATTAACAAGAGTGTGGTATGCAGAAACTGATTTACAGAATCAAAAGGTAACTATGAAGGGAATGTCAAAAACTTGATGTGAACAACCATAAGGTCATGGTGAAGGGGGTGTCCACAAGAGAAAAAATAAAACTAGGGAGGGGAAGATTCTTATTCAAATGTGAAGGGAAGATGTAAACTCCAAAGCTCTTACTAAAATCGAGGATTGTAAAATAAAGCCATCTTTATTATATAGACTAAGTTATCACCTTTATTTTATCCAGAGATACAGTCGAGGAGGTAGCTATTTTTGAAAACCAAGAAGAAGAAGAGAAAATGACAAATAATGTAGTTGTAGCAAAAGATTAAAAAAAAAATGAAAATTAAGTAATAGAGTGAGTTCTCTCTCTCTATATGTGTGTGTGTGTGTTAGTTTTAGTTGAATAAGAGGTGAGTTGTGGGATCTGGAAGCAAAGTCAAGAAAGGTTTTTTTTTTTCTTGCAATTTTTATATTGCATATTAGAAATCATGTTGAGGATAGTTATGGAAGCTCTGCCTCAAATGTGGGTTGTTATGCTCAATTTGTTCGCTCTCATTGTGCTATTTGTGGTGTTGATGTGGTGATTGGAACCATTGTTGTTATACAGAAAATTTTAAGAATCCCCATGATACATAAGAAAAATTGAAAGGCGATTTTATCAATAATGTAATATGTATATATAATTTTTTGGTAAATCTTTCATTGAATTATAAAATCTTGTAAACTATTGGAAAATATTCCATTGAGTTTTAAAAAATTGTAAATGCATGGTGAATATTTCACTGAATGTCATTGCCGCAATATCATGGGTATCAAAATAACAAAATGTGTAAAATTGTAAATTAACATAATTTTCATTGAAATTATTTAACTGTGGATATTACAATATATGGCACATATATGAATGTACAACATATCATGAAACAAGAGGGTATGCGACACTAATACACCTAATTCATTCAATGTAGCATTATGGTTAAAAAGTTGCTTTGATGTACACTTAGAGGTATCTCTACCTCTACTTGGATGATTTGTTGACTGTAGTACAAAATTAGTATATGCAAATATAATTCAAAATTAAATGTCAACCATGATTAATATATTGAATAAGACAAAAAAAAACATTTTCCAATCAACAACATTTATTATTTGATAGTGCAATATACATAAGATTTTAAAAATGTAAACAAAAAATATAATCTCCATTCGGTATGGAAAAAATGGTAGCAATACATAAATTATAATACAAGTTGAAAACTTAACCAATGTACAATACAATACTATTTCCAAAATCATAGTAAAGACTAAAATAAAAGCCTTGAAAATTACCATCATCTACAAGGGATTTCCAAAATCATAGTAAAGACTAAAATAAAAGCCTTGAAAATTACCATCATCTACAAGGGATATCCTTTCGAAGTATCATACTAAAAAATATTAGACCTTACAAGAATAGTTAGGCTTTGGCATCTTCATCAACTATTATTGTTGGATGCTTGGACAAATAATGCAATTAAAACGTATTCCCTAATAAAAGATCTAGGCTAGGGAAAATTTTAAGGGCTAAATTTCACCATTTGGCTAATTTTCCTCCATTTTTAAATGATTTGTCAATTTTCATTTTTTTACAAACATGATTTTCCCAAACCATATAATAAAATTATTTTACTCAAAAAATTGATAAAATTTCTGGAAACTATAGAAAATATTTATAAATTTTGATATTTTTACAAAATATCACCAATTTTTTTAATAGTTGGCATTTTGAATTAGTAGGATTTTTCAAGGTTTCTACACTTTTAAGATAAGTGTGGATCCTTTAAATCTTCCTTAGATATCACCCTCTTTAATGCTCTGTAAGAGGGAGAAAAAAATCATATTGAACTGCTTGATCAATATATCTTCTTTGTCGGGGATTCACACACAAACACACATTGATAAAGTTGAAGAGATATGGGGGGACAACCACAAGAAACTCAATCTTTTTAGTATTTTTCCTCCACCACTCTTCTATTTAGACAATAATTTCAAATACAATTGCATATAGCTTTTATAATAAGTGCCCGAACCTTCATGTTAAATTCATTGGAAACCCATAAAACTTCATTTTGTAAAAAAATGATAAAGAACATTTGCATGCATGATTAGTAACTCCTCAAATTATTACTAAACTATAAATGCATCCCACAACTAAGGAACTTCATGATCATGAAGCTTCCATCACCCACACTTATTCCTTGCAATGCGTTTTCACAATTTATTTGATAGCTTTGAAATCCAACAAGACCAAGGATTTGCCAAAACAAAACAAACAAAAAAGGATTTACAACTAAGTAAACAATTGCACTAGCTTCCTCGATTAGAAATAATGTTTCAATAAATGATTTAATGCTAAAACATATTGCTCAATGTTGGTGCCTATGAATGGACCTTTGCTAACCATGGAATAAATCATGGTAACACTAGCTAACTAGAAATCGACTTTGCAATCATGGTGGAAAGATATCAACAAAACCCATACGTAAATTACCTGAAGTATAAACATAAAGCCAATATACAGTAGTACTCTCTCATAATAGGATTGGGAATCTTGGTAAAAAATGAACTGTAATCTTATGTGTTCCTCTGGAGCATGATAACTTATATCTTTTACACTTGGTCCATCTCTTTTAAAATTTTGATCTAAAATTTTCATATTTTCTACAAGTATAAATCTAAATTATTAATATAACAGCATTCAACATTAAAGATATAACATATACAAAAGAATGTAGTAAAATACATTTTTCCTTTAGCAAATCTTTGCATCTATCCATGTTTGAATTGAAGTTTGGGTTTAATGGCATAAGGGAGACATGGATAATGTTGTCACTATATCTTGTCACTCTCTCCTGGGATGCAACAATCCATTTTCATTGACAAGCAATAACTAATGGTACTTCTTGGTGTGGGATTTGTTTCAATTCATACAACAAATTGATCAGCTTATCCCTACCTTGGTTTGGAAAGGGTTCCCTTCTATTACCCTTTGAAGGTGTCTATGCACTTGTTATGTTTTTTAGGGGGCGTAAATTAGCAATTCTAGCATCCTTAAAACTAAGAGATCAAATATATGATGCGCATTCAATAGAATTAAACAAAAAAATATTTTTAATAGTAAAATGTCTCACTATTAACAAGTGCATGCCTAATAGTTTTGCAGTCGCTCACTTCCCTAATTTGATTTTTCAATTTATATCCATTAAACCTAGAGGGGGATTACTATGTGCTCAATTATTGTTGGAATCATATGCCTTACTTGAGTTATCTTCACTCCTCTTTTTGAGTTCATTGTAATACTTAATGGCTTGAAATAAGAATTCCTTGGTTATTTTGAGATATTAGTTGCATTTATATCTCCAAGTAGGTATTTTAGAATGAAGTTGTATGAGGTCTCTCTCCTGATGAAGATAAGTGGATTTTTTTTTTAATAAAACATTATTCAACTTTTTTTTTTCTAAGTGAAGGAAACTTGGTCTTTGCTACATTAAAGTTTCTTTGTGATTTAACGCATGAGTAACTATTTTTTCATCCTAACTAGACATCAAATTCAAAACAAAATTCACTAGAGACTGATCACATTCTTACAATAATGACATGGTATCTTACATATTTGGTGTAACACTTCATAGAAAAATCAAGAAGATCTTAAAGAGTTTCAGGACTCACATACTCATGGATAACATATGATAAATCCAAACTTGTTTGGTTTGTTTTAGGATCACTATATTTTGGCCTTTAGGGAGGCAAAACCTAGATTTTTGAGATCCAAAACCATCTCATATAAGAAAATTCCATTTCTAGGTTGATTAGGTCATATTTCATTAAATGCCAAACATAGTTTACAAAAAATCCAATGTTTCCCTTTTCATTAGTACCTAGGTATGATCCACGTGAGTTGGTCCTTGCACAAAATATTAAAAGACTTATGTTGTATTTTCAGAAAATCCAATGACTCCACCATGCATTTGTCAAAACAAGCTTTCCAACGAGCCCTAAGTTTTCCAATTTTGAGTTTATGTGCCTAGTCTACGAAGTGCACAAGTCACATGTCTCCTAAGGTTGGGGATTTCGTAAGCATGGCTTCATTGATCATATTGTGTTTTGAATCATATCTAAATATAAAATTGGGCCAGTGAGGATAGAGGTTTATTTGATTCCTTTCCAATGGTATATCATATGCCCAGTTTTGACCCCAAACACAGCAAATTAATTTTCGCAAGTTTAAGGATATCGTCATCTGTTGGCAATGATATAGAATCATTCAAAGTAATGCAACATGACCTTTAATAAAACTATACACTATCCAATTGTCTAATTAAACCTCTAGAAATTTATGAAGAAACTCCTTGAAAGTTGTGATTACAATCCTTAGAAAACAATAGGTGCATTCTTCAATCCAAATGGCATGACATTATAAGTGAATGCTCCCCATTATATTGTAAATGTTGTCTTCTTTTTATCTTTTTTTCTACAATTCTGACCTGGTGGTAACTCGAGAATCCATCTATGAAGGAGTAGGCCTAATTCCCTACGACTTGGTCTAATACTTCATCGTTGAATGGCCTTGGGAATGGATCATGGACACATGCAACATTCAGACTATGGTAATCTACACAGACTCTGATATCCTTCGTATATTTCTTGCTTTGGATTACTATGGGACTGATCCAATATGATTCATCCTCTGGGAAAGTCAAACCAACACATAACATGCAGTCAATTTCCTTTACCTTTTGTTTCCCTCAGGGATTCAATAGGTATGCCCAATGCTTTACAGGTTTGGCATCCGGTTTCAATGCAATCTTCATTTCACCCAAATATCCTTGGATCCCCTCGAGTTATATAATTTTTTTCCGAAACAAATATTCATACTCCTTCAACACTAATGTTATCTCAGATACAATTTGTTCATCCAAATAGTCTCCTATAGCCTCCATCTTTGGGTTCTCTTCTGTGCTAATATTGACATTATGCAGTTTCAAAGGTTGCATATGAAGTGATCCGGTTTATTTTGGCTTCGTTTGTTGTACCTCCTGAGATCCCTCAGACTCCTTGAAATTCAAATGCCACACATGTTCTAAATCATCTGGTATGATTTCTCATGTCCTACCTTTCCACAATAGAGAGGAAATACCCATTCTAGAATAACGAAGATCAAATCTAGAATTCCTTGATGGTCTGGATAGTTATATGAGTTTCCCACACTCTGCAATTGATCTTTGAATAATTCTCCTCTAATCATTGGTATTGCTTCTATCACTGAATCAAGGGTTGCAGAAAAGGATAAATCCTAACATAATTGTGCACACATCTTCTTTCAGCACCTTATTCGTTGTCTTGTTTCCTCATGCAAGTACCAAGCCTTAGGAATAGGTCATAGATCATGAAAAAATTGATGGAACCAAAATCCTAGATACAATCCATAAAATTCCCATTGATCTTTGCATTGCTCAATGTGAGTAAATGGATTTTTCTCTCCCATGTAGATTTTTGCGACTTTGTTGGCATGTTTGGAGGGTTTAAATCTGATTATAAATGCTAGTTGGGTGGTGCTCCAATTAGGGATATCATCCTTGTGTGTCACCCACCATCTTGCTGGAGTTCCTCTTAGTGTTGTATATATTATTTCCATGCAATATTATTCCGTAACTGAGGAATCCATTTTCCTAAGAAATATGTATAGGCCATCAGTGCCATCATATACTAGTGGATCATTCACTTCTACCCAAATCCATCGAACTAATTTGATCATTGTGCAATGTCAAGAAGAGAGTTCATGTCATCTATTCTACCAATTATCCCAAGCTTCTTACGAATCACTAGAAAAAGAGTGAAGGCTTCTCCAACTTACCAAGCCTTCTGCTATCAGGTTCACATAATATTCCCTCTTTCTTGTTGTCGAGGATTATATGTTATCCAAAACATGTATTTGCATGTTCTCATGCACTGGATTAACGTTCTCGTTGTGAGCCCATATTTTGCGTGACCTTCATAATGTCAACTTTGAATGTCATTGTAGTGTTCTTCAATTGGATCACTCCATAGTTCTCATAATCCTAGTCTATTCCTAGCAGTGCTAGATAGGGATCAATTCCACCCATAATCTCATTTACTTTGAAATCAGTGACGATTTTAACACCTGCTAAATCAACTTCAACATCCTCCAGTTGGCTAATCAGGAAGATGTGGTAATAGTTTTCCATTCTCAACTGAATAGGGAAGTAGACAAGGGAAAGACAACCCATCACTTATCGAGACTTATTTGGGATTATATTAACATCATACCCCAAATTGAGTATGATGTTATTAATATCATAGCCATGGACTTGTGCACCTAGCTAGAATTCTTGACCAGTCCTCTTCCTCTTCCACTTCTATCCAAGATGAATGGTTCTCTCAAGTAGCGGGGCACATATTTTATCATTGACTTTTGCAACACTATGTATTTCATGAAGCATTTTGCGCAAATTATAGGTAGCACTTTCATTGTCCAAGATGTATTTTAGTAAAGTAAACCACAAAGAAACAAAATATCTTACGTTATCAGTACCTATCCCTCTCCCCTCATTTCTCATCGTGGCATACCTTCTATACTGGTGGGATGGTATTTCCTTGTCCCTAGTTGGTGGGGTTGGTATTCGTCTAAAGATATCGACAACGTCAAAGTAAATATATTTCTGCTGAATTGGGATGTACTTAGTTTTTCTTGGAGCTTATTTTCTTATTACTAATGAATTTGGTCTACACTAGTATGCTCTGGTTACCACTCCTCGGGTAATGACAAAGCATGCTATGTTGCGGTTCTCTCATGGTTCAAAGTTAATAAAATTAGCTATCCTTATTGCACAATCTTCCCATTTTGCAATCAATTCTCAACATTCCTCAACAATGTGAGTGTGCGTACAACAATAGGTACACCATGGTGTCTTAGGTAATAGGTTATCTTAAGCGAGTTGTCCAATCTCATTGCAATTGTAACATCAAATCGAGCCTGTGTGACCTTCTCCTCATCCAGCTCCAAAAACTCTTCCATTTCCTCTGTTTCCCCCTTTTCCTGGGGGTTGGTATTCTACTCGGTAAATGGAGTGATTTAACCTTTCTGTCAATGCATCCAATGCTCTACATTTCTTAGTACTATGTATTGTAGATCCGTAGAATTCACAATGTATTGTATTTGGAACTGGGGAATAATTTTGTAGGAATAGCCTCGCGATGGATGGACAAATGCTTTACAAATATCACAATAATCATTCAGAGAAGCACTTGGTGGATCTTGATACGTCACCCATCCTGCGGAATGGAATGGGTTTGCTACAACAACTTGTGCAATAGTCGCACTCAATCCTCCATTAAATGGTCCTCCTAGTGGAATTAGTCCTCCCCTCATTTTGGGGCATTTGGATACATGATGTCCTTTCGTCATGCATCCCGTACACCAGCTCTATGGTCAACTCAATTTTGGTATAGTCAACTCTTAAAGTCTATCAGTTAGTTCCACAAGCTTTTCATGTACTTGTGATAATTTTCTGGAAGATGAGGAAGTCCCTACTACAATAGCATTTGGGTAATTGGTCATTGCTTCAATATTCATAGCCTACTCCAAGGCACTTCTAGGTGAACACATAACCTGCTATGACATGAAATTTCTAGTTAAAGGTAACAATCCTTGAATAAACCATTCCTTGTGGTGAGCATCATGCACAAGAAAGGGAAGCTTAGATAATACATCCTTGAAGTGTTGCACATAATCCCAAGCAGATTCTCCTTACATATGCCAAATTTCTCTTAGTTTTGCGATGCCTTGTTGTTCTGATTTAAGTTGCCAAAATTTGTCCAAAAATAGTTTCTTTATGTTTTCCAGAGTTAGGGCTGGCCCATTTGGATCCCAATGCTCGATCAAATTCATATACCATTGTAAATAATTTCCGCGTAAAGTTGTCTAGAATTCAAAATAATTGGATGTCGTTGGGGTCCCTCTAGCGTTCCATATAGCTTCACAAAGGAACCAATGTTGTTCCATGTCAGCTTCTCCTCCTTTCCCCCAAAACTCTAGACATTTTAGAGGCAATCCTTCTTGTACTCCATCCATTGTAACAATCGTAGGTCCTACCAACACAAACCCTTGAGGTCCTGATTGAGTTGCAATATTACTATTAACCTAATGAGAACTACTACTACGTCCTCCTGCTAACAAACTATTATGTAAAATATCCATACTACTACTTATCTAATTGTACCAAGGTAACTGTAAAATAGAGTGTTGAGAATGTGTTGCCAAATTATGTGAGGGCCTTTGCGGGGTGGTCGAAGGTGTGCTATTTTATCACACAAACTCTAGCTGCTTGGTAGTAGGTGTCCCAACAGGGATGGTAGAGGTGAACAGCTAGGAAGGTGTAACCTGCAATAGCCAGGTCCTCCGTTCAGGGAACGGAAGTCACACCGGACAAGGCTACTGTCGCTTCAGACAAGGCACGTAGCCAAGTCAGGGGGGAGACCCCGCTCAACCAGGTAATGGTCGAGAGACAAAACAAACCCAAAACCAACAGATAGAAAGAAGTAAAGACAGGAAATGAGTGTAACTAGGTCCTAAGCTAAATCTCAACCACGGGCTAGACACAGATATGAATCAAGCGCAAAAATAAAGTGATGTGACCAGCGATCAAATAAGATGAGTAAAACGAGATTAGATTAGTGTTTGTGGCTGGAAATAAGCAAGGGACACTCAGTTCAGCTAGAAGTGAAGGAATAAAATGAAGTTACCCAAGAAAAACAGTTAAATATTGAAGTAGTGGATCTAGGGCATCAACAAATACTCATTTTAATGGACTTCTAGCAATGAATAGCTTGAAATTGATTGATAAGAAGATGATTAGGACCAAAATCAAGACTACCCAGAACCCCTAACTAACCCAAGCAAGCAGAAGAGAAAAACGCCCCAGGTGGGCGTTTTTGCTAAGTAGACCAGTGCCTAAACTATGGGTAGATGGAGTCAGAATTGTACCAAACTTAAGATATAGGCTTTTAGGAACAAATAACAAGCGGGTTTGCGATAAAAATAAGGTTTTAACGGTGGGAAATTTAGTTATCGGTTTTTAGGGTTTTCTTTAATGTTTTACAACCTAGCATTCACAATGGAATGGAAACTAGAGAAACAAGTGGAGATTGCCTACCTAAAGCAATGGAGAAGAAGAGTTTGATGATGAACACAAATTCTAAAGTCCAAGTATCGAGTAGGTGAGCGCTTTCCTTCAACGTTTGGAGCAGCCAATTGACCAATTGCGCCCCTGTACCTGCCAGAGAGAGAGTTAAGTCAGAAACTATGGCAAATAACAAGGATAAATCAGCAAATAAACGACAAATAATGAAAGGAAATAAGATAACAAAGTAATTTTTACTCCCTTTTGTTGAAACCCCGAAGAGAAAGAGAAACGTGGAGCTGCCAGGCTCAATGGCTGAGTCCCCCTTCAAGTGGTCAATTCACCTGCAGTTTGGCCAAGGAAATGGATGGAAATGGTGCACAAATACTCAACAATGCATCAGCAACAAGCTAAGAGTCATCATCTAAACACTCAATCACCATGTACACAAGAATATCGAAAGAAATGCTTCTCTATTCACAAGTCACAAGTTTACAAAAATGCCAAGAGAGAGGAGAAATGAGGTGAGTGTCTTCTCTTATAGAGAAAGACCATTCTCAAACCAAATCCCCCCCAAAACTAAGGGCTGAGATTAACTCTCTCTCAAGCCCAAGGAATGGTGGGGATTGCTCTCAAGAGGGGGGCCGAATTACCCTCAAAAACACCCAAGTGGAGATGGGGCCAACTTGTGGGGCCCATAAAACCAATACAAAGGTGGTTGGGGGGTGCCTATGGGCTGTTTTAGCCCCCCATACCACTATACTATGATCCCAATACAATATAACATCAAAATTACGACTTTAGCTAAGTGGAAAAACACCCCCCATGGGCAAATTCACCCTCATGGTGAGCTGGGCAAGTGAGGGCCCCACAACATGAAATATAATGTCCAAACATACCAACATTACCTTGGAAATCACCCTTGAATTATCCAGCCTTTAATTTTTGCCCTTTGTTATAGTTGCCTTTGTCAATTTTTTATTTTCCATGTATTTTATTGCTGGTTTTTATTGCTGAAGAAGTAATTTGGGCTTTTGACCCACCTAGAGTGCCTAGATTGCCTAACCATCTGCTGCAATGTGATCATGGACCCCAAAAATAGTAGGAATGACCACTCAAACGACCCTGATCCATCACTTAGGCATAATTTTCCTAAAATCCATGATTTTTAATTAAAACGGGTCATTAATGACCAATGATAATTAAAAATCTCACAAACGCCTCGATCTTTTTGCATTTTGTCACTTGGAAGCTCATATGGGTCCCCTGTAGATAATAATTGACCAAAATTGAAATTCCAGTCGCAACATTTTTTCGGGCTCATTTTTGGCCTGGTCAACCTAGTTTGACCAAGTCAAATCTGGTCAACAATGGTGCTAGCTAAATACCTATATGCAATCATGATGTGAAAGGATCCCTTATACAAGTCAGTACATTACTAAACAATATGACAATAATATGGTGATAAAAAAATGCATTAAATCTCGGAAAATACAAGGCCCCAGGTGAGGTGGGCCCACCACATCCAAAAGACTCAACTGCTATGCACAACCTATAGAATTGACCACCTAGCTGACTTTGGGTGATGTGGAATACATGGTGAAGGATGAGGGATGACAAGGATAAATATCATGTGACCTTTCGGATAACTCGGGAAAGTGGGGTCCACTGAGATAAGTATACCATGACAAAACACGGGGAAGGGTGGTGCCTCACAAATGGGTATAGTGCAGGGAAACCGCCATTGTTCATCTAACAAGTATCTCACAACTCACATCCGTGCCCGAAGACTCCGTGAGTTTCTTTTCTAGAGCCGCCAAACTGGGTGTCCAGGAAACCGTAACTTGAGACTCTAGGGGACAATCTTGAGCTTGTCCCTTGCTCCCTCTCACCTCCTTGCCCCGCAGGACTAGGTGAGGAAATAACCACTACAAATGCTGACATGTACGGCTGACCTGTGTCCATGTGTGTACTTAGCCCTTTTTTGGCTAGATTTTACATTTAGAAAAAGCCTTTTTGGCTTGCTTTACATTTTCTTCATTTCTTCAATTTACATCAAGGCCCTTTTGGGATACATACATATCTCAATATATATAATCATGGTGCTCATACTGCAAAGTAATGGGGGTGAGAAATACATGCTTCGATGACCAATGGGGAACACTCGGTGAGGCTACACAATCCTAACTGCATTGCAACATCGGGGGCAACCAACAGGAGAAAATCCCAGGTTTGAGAGTGCATCTCACACACTAAATAGACGAGGCACAATAGACGGGGAATCATGGCATACTCAGAGATTAGTGGGGACAGGGATCCTTAAGGTCACAAATCGGAATCCAAGTCGGGAAAGACTATCATAGATGAGTCGGATGGATGGAGAAGGTGAAGGTGGATCCAAAGTCAGCTGCCTAAGGGGGACTAAGTAACCAAGTCTATACCAAGAGTAGGGGTGTGACCCGGTGTGCATATACAGGGGCCTACTAGGAAGGGGTGGACTGACATCACCAAGGGCCCAATCATATATCATAACAATAGCTAGATCACCAAATCAATCATCATATGTAGAGTTAGTGTACTATCGTGTATAAACAAGTCTAAGCAACAATCATGAGCAATATACATCAAATGCAATACCTGCCGCACCATATACTTGTTGTTGAGGTTGTCTCTGAACTGGATCTATGTTGAATCCGGGCACAAATAGTAAACCAGCAATACTCTGTGATAGTCTCAATCAAAACAAGACTAGGCAACTGTCTCAATGGGATCATATCAAAGCCTAGCATGGAAGGGTGACCCTGTGGTAAATGCTAAGTAACATGTCTGTACCACTGTACAACCATCTGTCCCCTCTGATACATCTACTCGGGGCAATCTGACCAAAACTGTGTGCCTCCTCTGAAGGCATCGGATCTTTGATCTGGAAAAAAAAAAGTAATGTGCGGTCCTCGGCCGCACAGTCTGCAGTATGGTAGCTCCAGCTAGCATAGATGTGATAACATCAGGCTCCAACTAGGACAAGTGCTCTAAGGGAGAGAGTGCTTGATAACCACAGAATCTCTAGTCCATAGCACCCCTCTCATAATCATCAAAGTACATACACATGCATGTTATTTGCATCATCATCATCAATATGTACCTATCCCTGTAAAATGCAGACGCTATACCAATCTCTGCAGACTGCTCGTCGAGACATACATCATATATATAATATAATCCAGCAGAAATAAACAAAATGGCAATGCTGAAATGGAAATATATCAATAACGAAATCAACTCTGCAGCATTTTAAATTTTATTAGGCCGACACATGAGGTGTAATAGAGGTGAAAAACAACTGAACAGAAACTATGGTAAAAAAGATACTAGAAAAAGGGAAAATGGCGTAAAAAGGTGAAAAACAACTGGATGGACACTATGGTACAAAAAACAAACTAACAAAGGGGAAATGGTGTCAAAAGGTAAGAAAAGCAAAAACCAAAACAAAAAGGACAACTAACTACTGCTCACGAGAGCTTATTCAATTTACCTACCCTACTCTAACCAGTTCAGACCAATACTAAGTAAAAGCATAGATCCAATGCAACCACTCATCCAATAGATCAGTAGTTCTTCCTTGATGTTGTTTAGTAAAGCAAGTCAAGACTAGATTAGAAATTAATGTTTTTAGG
Organism: Larix kaempferi; assembly: GCA_027924585.1. NCBI lineage: Eukaryota > Viridiplantae > Streptophyta > Pinopsida > Pinales > Pinaceae > Larix > Larix kaempferi. The sequence goes on along the minus strand of BSBM01000755.1, from coordinate 1,543,450 downwards.
ATCACAATTTTCTTGAATTGTTCAAAAATTGCAAAAGGGTTAGAGTGTTGTAAAATGAAATCATGTCGAGGTTGGGACAGGGTTTCACAAGACACATCCATCAATAAGCCAAAAGGATCAAGAAAATGGTGTGAGTTATCTTTTAAATTTGATGGAGGAAAATGATATGACATTCGACTCAACTCTTCTTGAGACACATTGTTTTCCTCACACCACTCTATTAAGCTGGCATTCTCAATGTCGTACATCCTTGGATTGATGAAAGAACCAAGTGGGGACAAAATGGAGTTTACTAAACCTAGGATAAAAATTACTCCCACTTGTTGCTCAAAAATTGCGAAAAGATGAAATTGATCTTTGAAAAGCTTCTCGGTCAACCAATCAATCAGACTATTGGATTGGAAAATAGGGTTAACCCAAGATGACTGAAAAAGAAAATAAAAGGTTTTACCATTAACCACTTGGCACTCTACAAACTCCTTACCGAACCCTTTGCACAACAAAATTAGGTTTGAAAGAGGCATTGACTTCATGAGTTGGGATGGGAGGAAGGATTGAAACATAGAGGCTTGTTTAGCATTTCCCGAAGGTGCTATCCCAAATTCTGCATGAGAGAAAGGACATTTGTCGAAGAAATCATTAACATCAACATCAACCTCCCAAAGACAAAACTGATTTTGGATCATATTTCCAATCACTTCATTTTGACCAAGGAGAGAGCGAGGAATAGTGTTGACATTAAGAATGACACCTTTTAAAGGTTCTTTGTAACCCCGGGGAGTTCACTAAGTGAACTTGTTACATGGCACGATCGTTCGCATGATATTAAAGAATATCCCTAATTTCACTAAATATTGGAAAATGTTTCATAAACTTGTATTGTTGAAACCCCCTCCCAATATTCATTTCCAATTAAGAAAACCCCTAGTTTCACCAGATATTGTAGGTATCCATTTCTATCAACCCATTTTTAACACCCCCTTTATATCATATTATCAAGTTGTAACAAATAAGATCCCTAACACATCTTATTATAAGAAAATAAGATGTTAAATAAATAAATAGTATAATTCTAATAATGATCCCATCAGGATTGTAGGGGTGACTAATCAATTTGTAGCAATGGAGAGTGGAAGACCCAACGAAATAGTACCGGGAAAGGCAAAATGCATAAAAGGAAACCTAGTCAAGAGATCAACATAACAAAGAATGTAAAAGACTAATTGTCCAATAGTTAGTGGAATGCTTAGAAAAGATGAGAATTGCAGATGTTTCACACCACAGCCTGCCAATCTACCAATTTTATATCATGTAAATACAAGTATAGCCATACAGAGCTCGTGTTTTATATAAGCTTAATAAATCAAACTCCATAGAAATGCAAAATTGAAACCCTTTCGTGGAGGGAATCCCCTCCCTTCCTATCAAAATAAACATCATTGATGTTTGAACCCAAATGAATATTGAAAAATTCCTCTTACTTTTCAATAACATGATATAATCATGTGCATAGGTTGGATTTGGGTCATTCAAAATATCTAATGAATTTCCTCCACTTCCTCTACATTTATTCTCGCAGTCAAGGGAATTAACAACATCTATTTACCTTTTCTTGGGTTAAATATTGTCTTTTTTTATCTTTATAGGAGAGGGAAAAATATAAATTTTTAGGTTTCAAACATGCAATAGTTATAAAGATACACAGATGGTGAAACTTATATAATACCATTTCATGGTAACGATAATGCATAGGGTATGTAAATAAGGATTTATATTTTCACCTATGTTCATGTCAGTTCCAATACAATATTAAGATAGATGCCTTGCATATAAGAATTGAAATTACAATTATGAATGTTCCAAATATAACTCAATCTAACAACTATTCCTTACAGGTAATGTGAAAATATTAAAGAAGAATACAAAATGTTGAAAGAAATAATTAGTCAAGAAACATTAATCTAACTTTTCTTGGTTCCAATGAACCAAGAAAGATTGATCTCACTTTTCTTGGTTGTCATGGAGCAAGGTTTAATTGAATCTCAATACCCACCTAAACCCCAACCTAAAAAATGAAGAGTTAGATCTTTTACTTGAATGCCTACAAAAAATACAATACAATTGGCGAAGTCTGGAACTCCTGATTAGCTACATCTCTTAACTTAAAGATAAAAAACAATATAACATCAATTCAGACTAATCCTAAATAAGTTACTAAATGAGGATTGCTCAAGGCCAATAATCCAAAGAGACTTCCATCAATATTATCATTGGTACACTATAATTAGATTTATGCAAAACTTAGGACCATAATCAATATCAAATAAAAATGAAGGGTCCTTAAATTTTAGGTGGGTATAAATTGAGCCCATGATTTGGAGGTATGAATCCATCCCATGATTTGGAGGTTATTCCTTAGCACACCCAAATAAAATAACCCCCAATATTTATATTACTATGTCAAATTAAAAACCCCCCTTGACCCCTTAATATGGGGCAATATATTTTTGAGTTTTTTAAGAGTATTCAAACCCCCAATATGAATGGACGTGATATGATATTGCCTCACTAGTGAACCCCCCGTGTTTGTAACATGTATTCCACCTTGCAGGTTGCAACAAAGAACACTCAAGGTCGAGCTGATACATAACCGGATCATCATCATCTTGACAGGGAGGTATATCGATATAATCATTTTTAAAGCCCCCATCATCTTCACACATTTGACTTTCAAGCACATGATGATCATTTGATCCACTCTCAACAGAATTCTGATTATTTTCAATATTTTCTTTTTCTTCTTCTTCTTCAAAGGTATGATTGGAAAGTGAAACAAGGTCAGGATCACTCGGGCATTGACTTGAAAAATCGCCAACGAAGCAATGACTATGGGGCTACCCCTCAAGAGGTCCTTTAGTGGATTCACTGGTTGAAAGCTCAACCATAGAATTTTGTCTTTGATTATCAGTGGGATCCCCTTCTTCATTTGTGCCTTATCCAGGTAAAGATGACAGAGTGCTTTGTATGATTTTAGTAAGTTCCCCTTCTAAGTCAATATCAAGGTCAAAATCTTGAGGGGTTGAGACTTGCTCACTATCATACATAACTTCATCATGAGATTTATGTCCTATATTCTTCAAATACTCTACTACATTCTTATAGATTGAAGGCTCATTCAAAAGTTGAATCAAAGGCACACTCACCATTGGTTCGGGAGAGGAGAAATCAAATTGATAAGGACAATCACTGCTCATTTCAAAATTGCTATCCTAATCGTCTTCACAACAATGATCCTCCACCACATAATCCTCATGTGATTGTTCCTCCATGGATTCATCAATGCTTTCACCAGATTCATCTTCACAAAGTTGGTTTTCAATTACATGATGATCACTAGATTGTTTCTCACATGAAATCTGGCAATCCTCACTTATCTCGTCCTCTTCAGAGAGATGATTGACATCTGAGTCACAATTCGGATTGTTTGAACATTTAACAGGACAATTTTCAACCATGCGATGATTGTGAAGTTGCTCTTCCGGTGATCCTTTATTGGAATCACCAATGGAAAGGTGAATTAGATTTAGAATTTGGCCTGCAACTGCCTCGGGCAATGATAACAAAGTATCTCGTATGGTTCGATTGATGCCTCTTTCAATTTTCACATGAGGTTTTGAAGCATTATCCTCAAAATACTCTGTAACATTCCTATGGATTGTAGGCACACTCATAATTTGGAACATCTCAGAAGAGGAATGGTCCAATCAGGAAAGCAGATCATCAATATAATCATCATCCATGACACAATCAGTGCTAGATTGACATTCCAAAGACCCATCAATGTTCTCACCCCATTTATCTATTAGCAACTTCGTGAACATGTCATATCCAGTGATGGATCCTGGGGCCAAATTATCAAACCATAAACAGGCATCCCCTACTAGGAACGCACCAAGGGCTCACATATAGACATCCTCACCATCAGCACCCAGGGATTCCATATGGTCCCAGAGGGCATCCACATGACTCTTAATAGATGTTCCATCATTTCCATAAAAGCGAGGCAACCTCTTGATGTATCCATTTGGCATAAGATGAGGTGCCCCACATATTTCTGAAAAATCAAAAGGGGATGGCTTAGGTTTCCTAAAGGTTCTGGTTGCTTGAGTTGAGCAATAATCATTCACCAAAATTCCTGGTTGGGTTTGATACTTTTTAATTGGTTCACTCAGGATATTTTGGGAAGAAAAACTATTAGATGGATGAGGCATTTGGTGGGTGTCATATGAATTTTGATATGCAGGTTCATACCTGTAATTAGATTCGTAATCATCCTCATACCTGGATTGTGCATCCCATTCATTTATTTCCTCATGACTCCTTCTAGACCTATTCACACGTTCATTTAATTCTTTAATGGTTTGTGTGAGGCCAAGGAGAACATCTGGGTACATTCTGATTTATCAATTTAAGAGTTCCCAGTGGACTCTCATGTGAATTGTCAGAATGACTTAAGCTTCTAAAATTGCAAGGATGGGTTCGGTCTCCAGTGGAGCCGCAGGGTGGAGTCGCCAGGTGAACGTAGAACCTTGTTCACCAAAGGTAAAGATGTCGTAGGGGAGTGGATGAAGCAAAAATGTTGGCTGAAATAAATTAAGCAAACAAAAATAAGCCAGCAGAGAATTAAGTTTAAATGCGGTATGATGAAAAATAAAGCAAAAGACTCAAACTCAAAAGACCGCGGGTAGGCCTCTACCTCCCCGGCAGTGGTGCCAAAAATGTTATCACACAAACTCTAGTTGTTTGGTAGTAGGTGTCCCAACAGGGATGGTAGAGGTGAACAGCTAGGAAGGTGTAACCTGCAATAGCCAGGTCCTCCGTTCAGGGAACGGAAGTCACACCGGAAAAGGCTACTGTCGCTTCAGACAAGGCACGTAGCCAAGTCAGGGGGGAGACCCCGCTCAACCAGGTAATGGTCGAGAGACAAAACACACCCAAATCCAACAGATAGAAAGAAGTAAAGACAAGAAATGAGTGTAACTAGGTCCTAAGCTAAATCTCAGCCACGGGCTAGACACAGATATGAATTAAGCGCATAAATAAAGTGATGTGACCAGCGATCAAATAAGATGAGTAAAACGAGATTAGATTAGTGTTTGTGGCTGGAAATAAGCAAGGGACACTCAGTTCAGCTAGAAGTGAAGGAATAAAATGAAGTTACCCAAGAAAAACAGTTAAATATTGAAGTAATGGATCGAGGGAATCAACAAATACTCGTTTTAATAGACTTCTAGCAATGAATAGCTTGATATTGATTGATAAGAAGATGATTAGGACCAAAATCAAGACTACCCAGAACCCCTAACTAACCCAAGCAAGCAGAAGAGAAAAACACCCCAGGTGGGCATTTTTGCTAAGTAGACCAGTACCTAAACTATGGGTAGATGGAGTCGGAATTGTACCAAACTTAAGATATAGGCTTTTAGGAACAAATAACAAGCGGGTTTGCAATAAAAATAAGGTTTTGACAGTGGGAAATTTAGTTATTAGTTTTTAGGGTTTTCTTTAATGTTTTGCAGCCTAGCATTCACAATGGAAATGGAAACTAGAGAAACAAGCGGAGATTGCCTACCTGAAGCAATGGAGAAGAAGAGTTTGATGATGAACACAAATTCTAAAGTCCAAGTATCGAGCAGGTGAGCGCTTTCCTTCAACGTTTGGAGCAGCCAGTTGACCAAGTGCACCCCTGTATCTGCCAGAGAGAGAGCTAAGTCAAAAACTATGGCAAATAACAAGGATAAATCAACAAATAAACGACAAATAATGAAAGGAAATAAGATAACAAAGTGAATTTTACTCCCTTTTGTTGAAACCCCGAAGAGAAAGAGAAACGTGGAGCTGCCAGGCTCAATGGATGCGTCCCCCTTCAAGTGGTCAGTTCACCTGCAGTTTGGCCAAGGAAATGGATGGAAATGGCACACAAATACTCAACAATGCATCAGCAACAAGCTAAGAGTCATCATCTAAACACTCACTCATCATGTACACAAGAAGATCGGAAGAAATGCTTCTCTATTCACAAGTCACAAGTTTACAAAAATGCCAAGAGGGAGGAGAAATGAGGTGAGTGTCTTCTCTTATAGAGAAAGACCACTCTCAAACCAAATTCCCCCCAAAACTAAGGGTTGAGATTAACTCTCTCTCAAGCCCAACGAATGGTGGAGATTGCTCTCAAGAGGGGGGGCGAATTACCCTCAAAAACGCCTAAGTGGAGATGGGGCCAACTCGTGGGGCCCATAAAACCAATACAAAGGTGATTGGGGGGTGCCGATGGGTTGTTTTAGACCCCCATACCACTATACTATGATCCCAATACAATATAACATCAAAATTACGACTTTAGCTAAGCAGAAAAACGCACCCCATGGGCAAATTCGCCCTTCATGGTGAGCTGGGCAAGTGAGGGCCCCACAACATGAAATATAATGTCCAAACATACCAACATTACCTTAGAAATCACCCTTGAATTAGCCAACCTTTAATTTTTGCCCTTTGCTATAGTTGCCTTTGTCAATTTTTTATTTTCCATGTATTTTATTGCTAGTTTTTATTGCTGAAGATGTAATTTGGGCTTTTGACCCACCTAGAGTGCCCGGATTGCCAAACCGTTTGCTACAATGTGATCGTGGACCCCAAAAATAGTAGGAATGACCACTCGAACGACCCCGATCCATCACTTAGGCATAATTTGCCTAAAATCCATGATTTTTAATTAAAATAGGTCATTAATGACCAATGATAATTAAAAATCTCACAAACGCCTCAATTTTTTTGCATTCTGTCACTTGGAAGCTCATATGGGTCCCCTGTAGATAATAATTGACCAAATTGAAATTCCAGTCGCAACATTTTTTTGGGCCCATTTTTGGCCTGGTCAACCTAGTTTGACCAAGTCAAATCTGTTCAACAATGGTGCTAGCTGAATACCTGTATGCAATCATGATGTGAAAGGCTCCCTTATACAAGTTAGTACATTACTAAACAATATGACAATAATATGGTGGTAAAAAACTGCATTAAATCTCGGAAAATACAAGGCCCTAGGTGAGGTGGGCCCACCACATCCAAAAGACTCAACTGTTATGCACAACCTATAGACTTGACCACCTAGCTGACTTTGGGTGATGTGGAATACATGGTGAAGGATGAGGGATGACAAGGATAAAGATCATGTGACCTTTCGGATAACTCGGGAAAGTGGGGTCCACTGAGATAAGTATACCATGACAAAACACGGAGAAGGGCGGTGCCTCACAAATGGGTAATATGCAAGGAAACCGCCATTGGTCATCTAACAAGTATCTCACAAATCACATCAGTGCCCGAAGAATCCGTGAGGTTCTTTTCTAGAGCCGCCAAACTGGGTTTCTGGAAAACCGTAACTTGAGACTCTAGGGGACAATCTTGAGCTTGTCCCTTGCTCCCTCTCACCTCCTCACCCCGCAGGACTAGGTGAGGAAATAACCACTACATATGCTGAAATGTACACCTGACCTCTGTCCATGTGTGTTTACAAACACATTGCATGGATTTTACAATGAATTTCATACTTCCCTTTTTTGGCTAGATTTTACATTTAGAAAAAAGTCTTTTTGGTTTGCTTTACATTTTCTTCATTTCTTCAATGTACATCAAGGCCCTTTTGGGCTACATACATATCTCAATAGATATAATCATGGTGAGGCTACACAATCATAACTGCATTGCAACATCGGGGGCAAACAGCAGGAGCAAATCTCAGGTTTGAGAGTGCATCTCACACACTAAAGAGTCGAGGCACAATAGATGGGGAATCATGGCATACTCATAGATCAGTGGGAACAAGGATCCTCAAGGTCACAAATCGGAATCCAAGTCGGGAAAGACTATCATGGATGAGTCATATTGATGGAGAAGGTGAAGGTGGATCCAAAGTCAGCTGCCTAAGGGGGACTAAGTGACCAAGTCTATACCAAGAGTAGGGGTGTGACCCGATGTGCATATACAGGGGCCTACTAGGAAGGGGTGGACTGACATCACCAAGGGCCCAATCATATATCATAACAATAGCTAGATCACCAAATCAATCATCATATGTAGAGTTAGTGTACTATCATGTATAAACAAGTCTAAGCAACAATCATGAGCAATATACATCAAATGCAATACCTGCCGCACCATATACGTGCTATTGAGGCTGTCTCTGAACTAGATCTCTACTAAATTCAGGCACAAATAGTAAACCAACAATACTCTGTGATAGTCTCAATCAAAACAAGACTAGGCAACTGTCTCAATGGGATCATATCAAAGCCTGGCATGGAAGGGTGACCCTGTGGTAAATGCTAAGTAACATGTATGTACCACTGTACAACCATCTGTCCTCTCTGATACATTTGCTCGAGGCAATTTGAACAAAACTGTGTGCCTCCTCTGAAGGCATCGAATGTCTAATCTGGAAAAAAAAAAGTACTGTGCGGTCCTCAGTCGCACAGTCTGCAGTATGGTAGCTCCAGCTAACATAGATGTGATAACATGCTACTATCGTTACCTCCAGTGTCTACTTTCACAACAATGGGGGGTTCACTTTCTGGGGTGCTACCATTTTTCCACTGGCCCTGATAACTCTGATTGTTCTACAACTTCATTCAGGGCTAGCTCAAGTGTCTAGTCAGACAATCCCCTATTTAGCAACTAAACTTCACATTCTTGTTCCTTACTTGTACTACCTCCCCAGTTTTCTCTTGTTACTTACTTTGATGTAGCTCACTTTCTCTTTCTTCATTTATTTATCCATTTTGTAACTCTCCTTCTAGTTGTGCACTTCTTTTTTCGCCTTTCTTATCTGTGTTTTTCACCATCTTTCACATATTTCCAATCTTCTTGTTGTTTGCTCAGCTCTAGCATCCTTACTAGATTCCCCCTCCATTGTGCTTAGTTTCTACTTTCCGTAACTAAGTGCATCATCTTGACCATTCCCCCAAGTTGTGAGGGTTTTACTCCTCCATTCTAATCCAGTTCAACGATAGAAATATGAATTCAACCATCCAGGTTTTGATCCACAATGGAACTTCCTTTAGTATTTTTCCCCTAGCTCCTCTTTTGAGCTCTTCTTTGGCTTTGGACGCCGATTGATTATTTTCAGCTGCAAATTCCATAATGTAACCAGTAAGGGTGTTTTCTACCCAAAAATCAACAGCTCTGGTTAGAGGCAAGTCTAGATGATTCAACTGTATCAAATCCCTTCGAGTCCACTGAATGAACCTCCTTTGTTGATTGTGGTATTTAGGATCTTCCGCAAGTCTTTGTAGCCAATCTGCTAGTGCTACCAAAAATTCAATCCACGAGATTTCGTATTGATTAGTGGCGATTCTCTGTAGTGAATGTAATGTATGAGTCTTGATGTTACCCACCCTTGTAATTAGGCTTCATGTATTATGAAATCTTCAAACTTCTTGTCCCACCATATTTGTATTTGTCTCATTGTCACCTATGTATCCATGCAGTGAACAACATCTTGTTAAAAACTAGGTCCCGACAATGGAACCATTTGTTGGCTTAAAATTAGAGACTAGGTTCTTGTACAGGGTCCAACAAAGGGCACCGATGTAGTCTACTAGTGTGCTGGCATTTTCAATCCCCCCAAAGGAGAAGGTCTCACCCGAAGCACAACCAAGACTTCTGTGTGATAAGGAGTGTTAACTGCAAGGATAAGTCCCTGAGGGTTGTCGTTCTTTATGTCACAACAATGTTCATCTTTATATTAGCACACCAGAGTTCCATTAACCATAATATGTAGACATGAAATAGAACTACAATCTATCCATTAAACAATAAACAAAGTATAAAACATACATAGAAAATTTAGGGGGGATAAAATTCCTTCATTCATATTGCCAACCACTTATGTTACATTTCATATCGATGGCTCTGTGACCTTACATTATCATCCATGGAATGACCCATCACAATATCACAAAGAATAGAAATCCATACCCCAATTACATCATCCCAAAACCCATATACATAAGATTAAGGTATTACTATTGCTTTGTTGCAGCTCGGTCTCGATCTGGTCCTTGCTTCTCTTCTATCTCTCTTCTATGTCTCTCTATCTTCTTATCTTCCACTACTTCCTCTCATTCTCTTCCTCTTGCCTCGTGCTTCTTTAAATAGTCACTGGGGTAGATCCAAAACTGCTACGACTGTTAGGGGCTTCTACAACTTCAACCTCTTTAACTTGTGCTTTCTTTTTTTTCCTTTAGGGGCATTTCCCAAATTGAAGGAACCCCATTGAATCCCATGCTAGAATTACATCACAAGAGTCCCTAAAACAACCACATGCAACTTGTCTGAGTTTGTATGGGGTGTTTCTAATCAATCTAGTTTAAAAAATATTAGCATTTTTGTTTGCATGATGTTCTTCATCTTACTTAGGTGGGACGGGATGGGTAGATATGGGGAGGCATTTTTACAGTACATAAAGACTGTAAGAAAATAAAAACACGAGGAAGAATAGTGGAATAACAGTACCTAGTTTATGGAAAAGACTATGCAACAACTAAAATTCCCTGGAGATCAAGGATAATTTTAGGGGTGAAATTTAGTCCATGGGTTATTTTTCCATTTTTTTTCTAAAAAAAGATTCCCCAATTTGCATTTTTTGAAGCCTCATTTCACCCAATTTTGATGGGGTAAACTTTTTTCACTCTAAAATTTTTAGAAAAATATCGCTAAATATTTTATAGTTGAAATTTTAAGAATTGGTAAGATTTGCCAAGATCTATACACTTTTAAATAAATATGGATCCTTAAAATTATCCCTGCTAAAAATGCTGGAATCCGATGATCAACAAAATTACAAACCCAATATTTATATTTTACAAATTGTAATCTGGAATATGTGGTTCAAAATAAAACATGCTATACATTAAAGATGCAATTCATCGTTGCTGAAATCGCCAGAAGCTAAACATTAAAGATGCAATTCATCGTTGCTGAAATCGCCAGAAACTAAACAAAATTCATAAACTTGAGCTAAAACACGGGATGGTGGGGCACTTTAGTTGGATTTTTACTCATGCCTTGGAATTTGAGTAGTTTGTCCCTTTTATGATCTTTTGAATTTGTAAAATAGACATGTGTCCATTTGCAATTGCTCCACGATCCTATTTGGCCCATCATTGATGATGTCACCCTATATAACTTTTAACTTACCACTCATTGAAGCTTAGTGGTAACGAGTCAAATAGATCAAAGACCCACAATAACTACAGCCATCGATCTCAGTCCAACCAAGGAATATGCTTGTTACAACAACCAATGCACAATGATTTTGTTGAATGAATTCCAAGAATAAATGAATATGACGGAGGTACAGAGATCCATATTGATCAAACATTAATGATGCGTTGAAATTTAAATTAAACAAGATCCAATGAGTTCCAACTACCAAGAGCATGCAAGATTGAGACAATGGAACACATAGTTTTCATTGCAATTATTGTGCAAAAATACTTTCCAAGAAGATTGTCGGCATGCATGTCATAAAACTTTCAAAATAAAATAATGTATTACTTTGTTGGGTGTGTTTATATGTGTTTATATGGAGCTATTCACGTAATGTAAATTCCAATGCTACATAAAAGTATATATCAAAATTATAAACACTTGTTTTCAAAAAAATCTATAAACATTATAAAGAAAAATCAACAAAGTCTAAAAGTTGTTTGTTATCAAATAAACTTTCCATGCAACAATTCCAATAGCTAATAAAATTTGATGATGATAATTGTAACAACCAATAAAAAAAATATACAATCTATCCAAAATAGATGCCAAAAAAGAGAAGAGAATCGAAACTTCTTGGCCCAAGAACAAAATAGCTCAACTTGGAGGCAACACCGAGCTTAGTTGGAATACTACTCTTCTTTTGAATAATCAAAAGTTGCGCTCATTAGCAAAGCCTTCATCATCTCATTGCACAACATCAAATTTATATAAAACATAAAAAAAATTGACCCCAAAACAAATCAACAACAACCATCTTCTTATAGAAAACAACAAAACAAAACTATTATTTTGTTAGCAATAAGATTAATGAATACTTGAGATAATAAGAGAAGTCATCAAAGGTAACGTTACATAATTTCCCATTTAGAATACAATAGTTGAAATTGAGCCTTTGGTTACTTCTTGGCGATTGATAGAAGAATGGGGATACATGAATCCTTTGAAAATAAAGCATGGTAGATACATAGGAAAATTCGTTCTACCAAGGGTTTTTGCTTGCAAGAATAATCAAAGCCAAGCACTTTTGGTTCCTTCCCTTCATGACAATCTATGGGAATCTCATATAATCAACACATAAAACTATCAAATCATAACTGGAATAGAAGTTGGATTTGCATGAATAGTAGGTCATTAGGTGGATGACACTATATGTCTCAATTCTATCGGATGCCATGTTCAAAGAGATAGACATGGCATCCAAGCTGATTGATCAAGTTTCTTTCATGATTAGAATGGATCACATACCCATCTCACTCATGTGGGTTCACTAAGAAGCTGAGGGATTTGGCATTAATGATCTTCAAAATCTCCATCGAGGGCACCATATGACCCTTTCTCCCTGTACAAAATATCCTTTCCCCCTGCTTTTCACATAGGCACGAATTCTCCCTTTTCCTTTTTGTTTTCAAATTTGGGATTTTTCAACTATGATCAAATATCCTTGTTTCATTTTTTTACAATTTTATATTTTTCAACCATGGTCAAATTTTTAAGATTGATGTTTATTTCATTATTTAAAGTGTTTCATCTATGAAACGTGTCTTTCCTATTGGAAATAGCTCTTGTATTCATTAACCATATTAATAATTTCTTTGAGAGTTATTAACGGTTATAGGTGTTATGGATTTGGGTGTTCGAGTGATGGAATTTATATAGAATAGGGGTTAGTAGTCACACTAATTAGGGGATAGTTGCGATAGGGTAAGGGAATTTAGGTAGATATAAGTTATAAGTCATAGGTTAGAAGATATTGTTTATATCAGCTAAATGACTTGGTGTTTATATCGGTTATATACGTTAGTGGTTAGAGGTTGTAACACCTTGTTTTTTACCCCGTGATGTAAATATGTATGTAATGATGCAAAGGCTAGAAGTTGGAAACAAATGGTCTAGGATGACCTAGACGATGTAAACATGTACTTTTGATATATAATATAAAATCCCTAGCAGCTGCATACAAGGAAACATGAAGAACGGATGGGGGGTTATGATTCCATAAGTGGGGGAAGTGAGAGGGGTCTAAGGGGGTGATGACACTAGTGACTTATTTGTAAGTCATTATGCTTTGCTAAGTGACTTTTTTCTTTAAGTTTCCAAAATCCTTTCTTATAAAAGTGAATGAGCCTTAACCCTTAATTATATTATCCTAATCTAGGATTAGAAGGACGGAAAGTGGTCTCCCTATGAATGCCACTTGGAAATTTCTCAACATGCATACAAAAGGTTGATAATTCAGTTCATCCCATCATTTAATCCATCATTTTCACCATCCTACATGTTGATACCTGGGAAAAGAAAACCAAAGTGACCAAACATTAATATATAACCATTACATATACTTATTATTCAATATAGATGAGACTTTTTCTAAATAATATAGTTATAAGTTGCACGTCAGTAGCTTACGTTATTGTGTCAAAAACACTAGACACATTATTATTACGTATAAGGTAGGCTTATTCGAGTGGATGACGAAAACTCAAGGCTAACGTAGCTTATGTTATTGTGTCTAAAACACTAGAGAAGCTCTTATTACATATTTATTATAGTGAATGATGAAAACTCAAGATTAATTAGACAAACTAAATAATTTTTTATTATCATAATTATTATTCACTGAAAACTTTTTTCTTTAACCAATAAAAAAACAGGTACTCAAAACCTATGCAGCCCCTCTTGTTTATATTAAAATTAATATAACAATTTCACAAAAAACATTTAAGAATAGAATTCCCTCTTTTAATTTGTTTATATTAAAATCAATATAACCATTTCACCAATATGGAAATCCTTCTTTTAATTTATTTATATTAAAATCAATATAACAATTTCACCAATTTTTTTATAAATATCGTACTTCAAAAACATTTAAGAATAGAATTCCCTCTCCATTATTTCATAGCTATCAATTTAATTATTAGTTTCAAACCCTCAACACAAAATCATCCCAATATATTATGAATGAAGTTGTTTCAAGGTCTATCTTATAGAAATGAAGTTACTTTATTATTGTATCATATCATAAATGTTTTTAGTGAAAATAATTTAAATATGTTGGGACATGTCATCATGGGGTGAAAATTGTTTTTTTCTATTTAAAGCAGGAGTTTGATTCCCTTATTCAGTCGCCCGTAATTAGGAGCATTGTCACAAGTATCTAGAAAAAATAATCACATTATTTCAGTCGCCCGCAATTAGGAGCATTGTCACAAGTATTTAGAAAAAATAATCACATTATTTTCCTGACAAACTTTGATTTCATAAACTAAAATGAGATATTAATTTAATTCTGTAAATAGAGAAATTTTGGTTATTACACCAAATCCAATTGAGATTATTTGGTTTTTTATATTACTCATTTTGAATATTGAGATCCCTCTCAACTTATTAGTCCCTGCCGAGCCTGCTTATAGAAATTGCTTTGTGCAATTGTATTAGATCCTTCACGTTTTTCAATGCTTTTTATCCAAAGTGTTTTTCATCATATTATCTTCTGACCAATCAATAGTTTTATTTAGCATTTTATCAAGGCATACGCTACTTTATCTCTGAGTTCGGGCTATCCTTGCTATGTTGCAATTTGCATTATGACACTTGTAAGGTGGAACCCTGCATGCTGTGCATGAGCTCGCACCCACACGCTTTTACCTTCTCACACTCTTTTACCTTTTTATTTTCAGCAGCCCTTGTTTTGTTTATTTTTGGTGTTTTCCACTTGTAGATCATCAGTTATTCAATCTTCACGGGTTAGCACGTAAGTAGCAGTCTACGTTTTATTTTTAATATTTTTTTTGAATTAAAGGAAATTTGGATTAAAAATGGGCCTTTCAACTCTAATTCAAATTCCATGTCATTGTATATTACCCAATCAAAATGCTTTAAAATTAAAAAATGGAGCACCTCTTAAAAAAAAAATATTATATAATTTGGGGATAAGTGAATTTTTTTAATAATATAATTTCTCTGTCCACTGCCCAAACTGCCCAGAATTATTTTGGATATTGATAATGAAATTAATATATAAACTGATTTTAGGTAATAGGTAATCCATAGATAATATATAATAATAATAGTAATTAATATTATAACTAATATATAATAATATTATTGGGTCAAATAACTTTTATTATTATCATAACTAATATATAATATATAATAATAACTAATATATCCATCAATATTTTAGGTAATATTTGACCAATATATAATATATAATGGCAATAGTAATGAATATTGTAACTAATATATAATAATATTATATTATAATTAATATTTTATAATAACTGTCAAAATTTAGGTTCAATAACTTTTAACTAATATCATAACTAACATACCCATTAATCTTTTAGGTAATATTTGACTAATATATATTAGTAATAATAACTAATATTATAACTAACATATACTAATATTATATTATAATTAATATTTTATAATAACCGTCAAAAATTAGGTCCAATAACTTTTAACTAATATATCCATCCATCTTTTCAATAATACGTGTAATAGTAATTAATATTATAACTAATATATAAAAATATTATATTATAATTAATATTTTATAATAATCATCAAAAGTTAGGTTCAATAACTTTTAACTAATATCATAACCAATATATCCATCCATCTTTTAGATAATACGTGACTAATATATAATAGTAAAAGTAATTAATATTACAACTAAAATATAATAATATTATATTATAATTAATATTTTTAATAACAGTCAAAAGTTGGGTTTAATAAGTTTTAACCAATATCATAACTAATATACTCATCCATCTTTTAGATAATACATGATCAATATATAATATTAATTAATATTAATATTACAGCTAATATATAATAATATTATATTATAATTAATATTTTGTAATCACTATCAAAATTTAGGTCCAATAACTTTTAACTAATATAAATATATAATTAAATATAATAATAACTAATATCAAAACTTATATACCCATCCATATTTTAGGTAATACATGACCCAATAACTTTTAAGTTGGTTTATTGTTAATTGCTGGAAAAAAAACTTTTAAGTTGGCAATGTGTATTTAATTTTATTTCTTTATTTTTGGTGAAAACACTACATCG
Organism: Larix kaempferi; assembly: GCA_027924585.1. Lineage (NCBI taxonomy): Eukaryota > Viridiplantae > Streptophyta > Pinopsida > Pinales > Pinaceae > Larix > Larix kaempferi. The sequence continues at coordinate 1,527,022 of BSBM01000755.1, read as the reverse complement.
AACTTCGTCTTCATAAATTGATTTTAATATAAAATAATATCTAAGGAAGCTTTGATAAAACTCAATTAACCCTAGATAGCTTCATAAAAGCGAAATAGTATTAAAAATTGCCTACATGGCGTTTTTTACCATTTTCTTTAGGAGGCCCATTTTTCATCCAAATTTCCTCTAATTAATATCTTTGAGTTCGGGCTATCATTTACCTGTTGCAATTTGCATTATGACACTTGTAAGATCGAACCTTGCTTGCTGTGCATGGGCTCGCACCCTCACACTCTGTTACCTTCTCACACTCTTTTACCTTTTTATTTTCAGCTGCCCTTGTTTTGTTTATTTTTGGTGTTTTCCACTTGCAGATCATCAACTATTCAATCTTCACGGGTTAACATGAAGGTAGCAGTCTACATTTTGTTTTTTTTTTATAATATTTTTTTTGAATTAGAGGAAATTTGGATTAAAAAATGGCCTTTCAATCCTAATTCAAATTCCATGTCATCATGTATTAGCCAATCAAAATGCTTTAAAATTCAAAAAGAGAGCACTTCTTAAAAAAAAAATTATTATATAATTTGGGGATAAATGGATTTTTTTAATTATATAATTTGTTTGCCCACCCCAAAATTATCTAGGATATTGATAATGAAATTAATATGCTAACTGATTTTAGATAATAGGTGATCCATAGATAATATATAATAGTAATAGTAATTAATATTAGAACTAATATATAATAATATTATTGGGTCAAATAACTTTTATTATTACCATAACTAATATATAATATATAATATATAACTGATATACCCATCAATATTTTAGGTAATATTTGACCAATATATAATATATAATAGTAATAGTAATTAATATTGTAACTAATATATAATAATATTATATTATAAGTAATATTTTATAATAACTGTCAAAAGTTAGGTTCCATAATTTTTAACTAATATTATAACTAACATACCCATTAATCTTTTAGGTAATATTTGACCAATATATATTAGTAATAGTAATTAATATTATAACTAACATATACTAATATTATGTTATAATTAATATTTTATAATAATCATCAAAAGTTAGGTCCAATAACTTTTAACTAATATACTCATCCACCTTTTAGATAATAAGTGACCAATATATAATATAATAATAATAATAATTAATATTATAACTAATATATAATAATATTATATTATAATTAATATTTTATAATAACCGTAAAAAATTAGGTCCAATAACTTTTAACTAATATCATAACTAATATATCCATCCATCTTTTAGATAATACGTGACTAATATATAAGAATAAAAGTAATTAATATTACAACTAAAATATAATAATATTATATCATAATTAATATTTTACAATAACCATTAAAAATTGGGTTTAATAAGTTTTAACTAATATCATAACTAATATACCCATCCATCTTTTAGATAATACATGATCAATATATAATATTAATTAATATTAATATTACAACTAATATATAATAATATTATATTATAATCAATATTTTGTAATCATGTCAAAATTTAGGTCCAATAACTTTTAACTAATATAAATATATAATTAAATATAATAATAACTAATATCAAAACTAATATACTCATCCATATTTTAGATAATACATGATCCAATAACTTTTAAGTTGGCAATGTGTATTTAATTTAATTTTCTTATTTTTGGTGAAAACACTACATCAAACTTCGTTCTCATAAATTGATTTTAATATAAAATAATATCTAAGGAAGCTTTGATAAAAACTGAATTAACCTTGGATAAAAGCGAAATAATATAAAAAAATTGCCTACGTGGTCTTTTTTACCATTTTTGGTAGGAGGCCCATTTTTCATCCAAATTTCCTCTAATTAGTATCTCTCGGGCTATCCTTGCCATGTTGCAATTTGCATTATGACACTTGTAAGGTCGAACCCTGCATGCTGCGCATGAGTTGGCAACCTCGGACTCTTTTACCTTCTCACACTCTTTTACCTTTTTATTTTCAGCTGCCCTTGTTTTGTTTATTTTTGGTGTTTTCCACTTGCAGATCATGAGTTGTTCAATCTTCACGGGTTAGCACGACGTTTTGTTTTTTTTATAATATATTTTTTGAATTAGAGGAAATTTGGATTAAAAATGGGCCTTTCAACTCTAATTCAAATTCCATGTCATCATGTATTAGCCAATCAAAATGCTTTAAAATTCAAAAAGGAAGCACCTCTTAAAAATATATATATATATAATTTGGGGATAAGTTGATTTTTTTAATAATATAATTTGTCTGCCCACCCGCGAAATTATCTTGGATATTGATAATGAAATTAATATGCTAACTGATTTTAGGTAATAAGTGATCCATAGATAATATATAATAGTAATAGTAATTAATATTATAACTAATATATAATAATATTATCGGGTCAAATAACTTTTATTATTATCATAACTAATATATAATATATATTAATAACAACTAATATACCCATCAATATTTTAGGTAATATTTGACCAATATATAATATATAATAGTAATAGTAATTAATATTATAACTAATATATAATAATATTATATTATAATCAATATTTTATAATAACTGTCAAAAGTTAGGTCCAATAACTTTTAACTAATATCATAACTAACATACCCATTAATCTTTTAGGTAATATTTGACCAGTATATATTAGTAATAGTAATTAATATTATAACTAACATATACTAATATTATATTATAATTAATATTTTATAATAACCGTCAAAAGTTAGGTCCAATAACTTTTAACTAATATCATAAATAATATACCCACCCATCTTTTAGATAATACGTGACCATTATATAATAGTAATAGTAATTAATATTATAACTAATATATAATAATATTATATTATAATTAATATTTTATAATAACCGTCAAAAGTTAGGTCCAATAACTTTTAACTAATATCATAACTAATATACCCATCCATCTTTTAGATAATATATGATTGGGTAGCTCATGGGGAGTTTCGGAGCAGGTTTCATGGCGATGTTATAGCTCATGGGGTTTTTAGGTCTGCCCTGTTTAGGCATGAAGTCCTTTTACTTTGGGGTGGTTATGAGCGTTCTTAGTGAGGCTTGTCGGTTGGTTTAGTTAGCGTGGTCTTGGTCATATAACGTTGCTATGTTACTCTAGAGACCATTTCATAGCATGCTCTAGGTTTCTGTCTTTATATGACCTCTGGTGGGTTCAGGGTGTCAAGTGCCCTATTTTATACTGTCTCTTTGTGGTCGGAATATACCTTTTGGGATGGATTCTGGTAATGATCGGGGGGCTGCTGAGTCCTCTCTGGGGAGTCGTGGAAACTCTGATGAGTTGTGGATGTCCGTAGATGTTAACATGTCTGATGAGGAGTATAGAAACATGTGGAGGGCACGTGTTGGACATGTGGTCTTGGTCCCTTGAAAGGAGACAAACCCTTCTTTGTGTCGGGATGGGGTTTTGGAACCTGAACGGGCAGGGTTCCATGAAAAAGTTGGAATCCGCTTATCAGCTAATGACTCGTCTAAACCATCCATCACTCGGGGTACTGAAACCAAACATGCTCCTGTTCCTAATACTGTTCGGAGACCTAGGTCAGGGGTATCTCAGCGAAAAAATAAGTATATATTGCGTGCAGATGGGGAGGACCTGCTGATGGCCCGACAGTCTGGACTCGAGGGCATTGCGGCCTTATCCATCAAAGCACTAGTGGGTAAGTTCTCATATGGAGCTATGCATCTGCGAGACATTGACCAATGGGTCTCTACAAATTGGGCTAAGATAGTGGGTTACAGACCTGAAATTTACATACTCAGTAAGGGTTGGTATGTGTTTTACTTTCGTATGGCTTGGCATACGGATCTGATACTTGAGAAAACCTGGATTAAGGGAAATGGTGGTATTATATTAAAAAGATGACATATGGGATTTAATCCTACCTCGAAGCGAATCCGTTTTCGCCATCTTTGGGTTCTTCTCCCCAACTTTCCATTGGAATTGTGGCATCTGGAGGGTTTCCAAGCGGTGGCCAACCATCTAGGGCGGTTTTTACATGTCAGTGATGGTACTCTAAATGGTATGGACCGCAAGGTTGGCCGTGTTCTAGTGGAAATTGATATGGCTTTGGGTCTTTTTGAATCGGTGGATATTGTTTGGCAGGACAAGCGATATAAGCAACCATTGGACTACTGGGGTATACCGTTTAAGTGTTCAAAGTGCAAGGCGGTCGGCCACCTTTGGATGGAGTGCTCAGACTCTTGTTCGAGCTTTGATCGTGATTCTTCTGATGAAGTACAGGCTTGGTCCTTGGATAGCTCCTTGGGGTCAGTTGGCGAGCCTGAGGTTGCGGCCTTCAATCCTGGTATCTCTCTATCCTCCAATGTGGTTTCGGCTCCATCAACGTCTATCATTGGTAATCTAAAAGGCTTGGATCCTAGCTTTTCTTCTTCGTTTTCAAATGAGGATCTAGTCTTCCTTTCTAGATTAGATTCAAAGGGTGATTGTATTGGTGAAGGCATCATCGGGGGGCCGACATCCTTCTATTTGGGGCTTCCTTTACCTTCAGTGGATCCCATCCATCCACTAAACCCTAGTACTACCAATCTACCTACTATGCCTGGTAACGATGATCGCTTAGTCTCAATCTCTCCTGCAACTATAGTTGCACCTGTGGAACCTCATACTTCGGTCAGCTTTACTATTCCGAGCCTTCATGTCCCAAACCCTTCTATTCCCTCTTCCTCGAACGACCCTGTCCCATGTGGGGGTCCTAATGATGGCGATTTCAAGTCTTCCTCTCCGAACCTGTCTGCTGATCCTATGGGGTTTTCTCGAGTGGTGGGAAAATCTTTATCGTTTGTTGAGGTTGTCCAGTCAAAAACTCCACTTACTACTTATTTGGGTATTATCCCGACTGAGATAGGTGTACCAGACTCTCCTTTGACTATGCCTGCAAATGATCTGGACCTGGGTTTATCAATCAAGGGGGTCCGTAAGGGTGGAATATCACAATTCTCACCCATTAAGACTCGTAGTGCTCAAAAAACCCTATCTATTTCAACTAATATCACCCCCTCTGATCATATGTTGCTTACCCCTTCTTCCTCCGGTTCTCAAGTTTCATGTCGGGCACTTAGAAAAATGAAAGCCCTTGCCAGGGTTAAAAGATGATATTGTTCTCTCTAAATGTTCGAGGGCTTGGGGGCCCTCAAAGGTATGTTGGACTCACTAAATCCTGACATGGTTTTTCTTCAAGAAACGATGGTATCGGCTGAACGTGCCCGTATTTTATTATGTGGCATCAGAAGTGATTGGGTCATTTGCTCGACCGATGCAGAAGGTCGGTCGAGTGGTTCTTTGTCGGCTTGGAATCCTAAGTGTTTCAGATTATCTGCTTACATTACTTCCTTGGGGATTCATCTTAAGGGGCTCGTTCTGGGCTTTCCGGAGGTGGTTAATATGGTAAATTGCTATGGGCCATACAGGGACCTGTGTATTTTTTGGGATTCGGTTAAATCGACGGGTCTTCTATCCCTGGAGAATCTGATTTTTGCTGGGGACTTAAACTTGACACTTTCTAATGCTGAGACATGGGGTCATTGTACTCGGCTAGACAACCTATGCTCACACCATTTTTACTTTTTTGTTGATCTGGGGCTGAATGATATTATGTCGTTTCCATTTGGTCCTACTTGGTGTAATGGCCGACAGGGTTGTGGTAAAATTTCAAAGCGCCTGGATTGTTTTTTTGTTACTGATACACTAGTCAGGAAGTTACATAAATATAGATCTTGGACCTCATTATCTACCATTTATGATCATTATCCCGTCCTGTTGGAATTGGAGTTTGATGGGGCTCGGACTCCTTTCCCGTTTAAATTTAACCATTTCCTTCTTCAACTGGATGATTTCAAACTTTTTGTCCACTTGGAATGGTGCAAGATGAAAATATTGGGGGTTTCATCGCCTGGTCTTCGTCTGATTCGGAAATTGGCACTTTTAAAGGGTAAAGTCAAATCCTGGTCGCTGGATCGTAAACAGGCAGATAAGTTGGAGTTGCTTGTTATTGATGACAGCATTAAGTTTATAAATGATTCTCAGTCTAGGGACCCTATATCTGATGCTATGCGGCTACAGTTGGTGGATCTGGAAGGCAGGAAGGTGCATGTATTAAACCTGGATGAGGCGGCCTAGCGTTTAAAAAGCCGTGTGATATGGATATCACTGGGTGATAACAAGACAAAAAATTTCCACCGATATGCAAATTCTCACCGAATTACTAACTCTATTTGGCGTCTTGAATCTTGCTCGGGGAATTCTATCTCATCCTTGGTGGACTTACAGGTGGAGGCAAAAATCCATTTCCATAATTATTATAAGGACCCTCGAATTACATCTATCAGAGAGCAGATTAGCATTATCAAGCATTATCCCCGTATCTTCTCTAAGCAGGAGGGGGACTCAATCTGCTCACCGGTTACTCTTGGGGAAATTCTTGCTGTCCTAAAAGGCTTTGCAAAGGATAAGAGTCCGGGTCCAAACGGATGGACCGCGGAACTCTTCTTGGAGTTTTTCGATATTATGGGATCGGATATACTTGACATGGTTGAAGAATCCAGACTGAAGGGTGAAGTGGTCGGGCATTAAATGCCACGTTTATCACTCTTATTCCAAAGGTTTCATTTCCTACCACTTTCTTCAACTTCTGCCTGATCTCTTTGTGCAACCTTGTATATAAGATTATGTCAAAGATTAAAGCAAGCAGACTTAAGCCATTTCTCTCCCGGGGTCTTTCTATGGAACAGTACGGCTTCTTGGATGACCGGAATATCCTTGATGCGGTGGGGGTTGCTCAGGAGGTGATGCATAGCATCAAGTCTAAAAATACGAGTGCACTGATTCTTCAACTTGATCTATCTCGTGCCTATGATAATGTAAATTGGTCTTATCTGAGACTTGCTTTGGTTCAAATTGGCATACCATGGGGCGCAATAAAATGGATCATGGCTTGTGTCATGTCTGCAAACTATTCAATCCTAATCAACGGTTGTCCTACGAGTTTCATTACCCCGACGCGAGGTCTCGGACAGGGCTTCCCACTGTCACCTCTGCTCTTTTTTATTGTAATAGATGGTCTTAGCATACTTATCCATAAGGAAAAAGCTGATTCATTTTTCTCTGGTATTAAGGTTGTACCAAATATATATGTGACCCATAATTTTTTTGTTGATGATATCATGATTTTGGTCTTGCTATCTCTCAAGAATGGGACCATATGAAGGGGATCCTAAATTTATTTTGTGATTCTTCCGGTATGATTATAAATGAAGTGAAATCGAATTTATTAAGACATAATTTGGATGGGCCGGAGCTTCATGATATTGCTGCATTACTTCCCTTTTCTGTTGTTGAATTATCTGAGGGCATTATCTATCTTGGATATTATCTAAAACCTAACAACTACCGTGTTGTGGATTGGGTCTGGTTACTCAAGAAGTTTGATCAAAGGTTATTTAATTGGAGATGGTGATGGTTGTCTAGTGGGGGTCATCTGGTTTTAGCAAAATTAGTACTTCGGAACTTAGGTGTTTATTGGTTTTCCCTTTATAAGATCCCTAATACCATCCTCACTGGTATCAGGCAAAAAATCCACCGGTTCATCTGGTCTAGTACTGGCTATCACAAATTACATCTGGTGGAGTGGCAAAATCTCGCCTGACCTTATGCACAAGGAGGCTGGGCATTAAAAAATATCTTCATATTTTCTACGGCTCTACTGGCAAAGAGTTTATGGTGGGTCTTATCAACAAACTGTGTATGGGGGCATATCATAAAGGGGAAATATTTTGGAAATCTCTCTAATGTGTAGTGGATTCACGGTGGCCGTAGATCTATTCGTGGGGTATCAAATGTCTGGGCCGGCTTATTATCAGCGTTCCAATCGGTGTCTATGTGGCTGACATGGATCCCTGGTAATGGTCATCACATCTTGATTGGTAAAGATCCACTGGTTGGAGGTCCGGAGTCCTATAAATTATCACCTTTTTTATTGCACCATCTTCGTTGTCGAGGTTTTACATATCTCAATCATATATTGTATAAAATTGGGCCTACTTTAAACTCTTGGATGACTACTCATCAGCTGGGACGGGTGGGATCTCTAGAATCTGAATGGAATACCTATATTCTGGGTCTTTATCACGCAAACTATCAGATCTTGGAGGTGGACGACCGTCTACTCTGGTCCTGGAACACAAACGATGGTATTGTTTCTGCCAATTTGGCTTATTCGGCTATGTTATATCAAATTCCCAGATCGGGCAGATGGTGGCATGTTTCATCTTGGACGTGGCACATCCCATTGAAGATTCGGATTTTTACATGGCTTATGCTTGAGGAGAAGTTACTCCTTTGGGGTAATCTTCAACGTGGGCCAAGTTTGTGCATCCACTGTAATCAGGCGGCTGAAACTTTCTTTCATCTTTTTGTTTCATGCCCTTTTTCAGTGCAAGTGTGGCTCCTTATGGGTGTTTCATGACCTACCATCTACTTTGGTCCGAATATTACTATTGAGCAGTGGTATAAATGCATGTTCTCCATAAATCGGGAACTGGGCGTTTTGGCTTGTCTGATTGCATGGGAGATCTAGAAGTCTCGCAACAGGATTATCTTCGACAATGTGGCTACTCCTGCATGTAGTATTGCTTGCACGGTCCTTTCTACTACTGCGGCTTATGCGAATTCTAACACTGTGGTTTCTGCTTCCTATGAACGTTCTACTTCTCCTTCTAGGCTTCTAAGATCGGGAAATCGGGCTCGTTTTGATGGTGTGAATCAGCATACTATTGGATTATGTGGGGCTGGGGCCTTTATTGAGCTGGAGAATGGTGATTGTTTCAAATTATGGCTTCATGGTGGTCCTAGTACTAATACTAAAGGTGAAGTCCTGGGTTTATGGCTCGTCTTGTATTTTACTAATATGGCCCATATCAATCTAGAACAGATTGCTGGTGATTCTATGGCAATTGTAAATTGGGCATGTGATGGGGCGTTCATAAATGCATTGGCACTTTCTCCTTGGATGACGCAGATCTCATCTTTTCTTGCTCATCGCCCGATCCCTTCTATTATCCACATCTATCGGGAGCATAACTCTGTTACTATCTCTCTCGACGTGGTCTATTGGCTGAGTCTGGAAAGATTTTCTATGAGTTATCGTTTGGCTCTCGAGATCCCATTTGCGGTTACTGGATCATTTTTGCACCCTGATCTTTGTGCTTTTCTCTTTGCTCTTCACTGTTTTGGTCTTTATTGGCTGAGCCTTTGTTTTGGCTCTCACGGATGCTATGATTATGATTTTGGTTTTCTTCTCTGTTTTGGTTTATATCGGCTGAGCTTTGTTTTGGCTCTCTCGGACAGTATTTTTGGTTCACTTGATGGGGGATTGGTATATCCCGGCTTTTTGGCTTTCACAGATGGTGGGATATTGGTTGTCTGGATGGGGGATTTGTATATCCCGACTGTTGTATCTATGGATCGATTTGGGAGACATCTCTTGGTCTCGTCTCTGTAGCTCTTTCGGATGTTTTTGGCATTCACCATATACTTTTAATAAAGTATGACTTTTTTCTCATGAAAAACAATATAATACATTATCAATATATAATAGTAATTAATATTAATATTACAACTAATATATAATAATATTATATTATAATTAATATTTTGTAATCAGTGTCAAAATTTACGTCCAATAACTTTTAACTAATATAAATATATAATTCAATATAATAATAACTAATATCAAAACTTATATACCCATCCATATTTTAGGTAATACATGACCCAATAACTTTTAAGTTGGCAATGTGTATTTAATTTTATTTCCTTATTTTGGATGAAAACACTACATCGAACTTCGTCCTCATAAATTGATTTTAATATAAAATAATATCTAAGGAAGCTTTGATAAAAGTGAATTAACCCTGGGCAGCTTCGATAAAAGCTAAATAGTATAAAAAATTGCCTACATGGCGTTTTTTACCATTTTTCTTAGGAGGCCCATTTTTCATCCAAATTTCCTCTAATGTATCTCTGAGTTCGGGCTATCCTTACCATGTTGCAATTTGCATTATGACACTTGTAAGATCGAACCCTGCATGTTGTGCATGGGCTGGCACCCTCACACTCTTTTACCTTCTCACAGTCTTTTACCTTTTTATTTTCAGTCGCCCTTGTTTTGTTTATTTTTGGTGTTTTCCACTTGCACATCATCAGTTGTTCAATCTTCACGGGTTAGCACGCAGGTAGCAGTCTACGTTTTGTTTTTTTTTATAATTTTTTTTTTGAAAAAGTTGGGAGTAATTTAGGTATGTTTCTGCTAGCTAGTGTTGCATATTTGAGGAACGAGTATTTGTAGCTATGAATCAAGTTTTTGGTAAAGGTTTTTTTCTCTTTTCTTCGACATTCTTAATGGTTGCTAAACTTTTGGATCGATAGTTAAAGATCTTGAGTAACATGACAGAAATAACACAAAAATATATTGAGTAAAGAGTTGAGCGCGCACTTCGGGAGTGAGTTTCATGTGAAATCTTTTATTGTTCTGCATTTACCCTTTTTCATTTGGCTATTATGCAGACAAAGGGTTTCGCTTATAGACTGTTTTCATACTTTCCTGCAAACTAAGGTTTTACAATTTGGGTTTTTTATGCATCTAAGGTTTTGATAATTGGCGGTTCTATACACCTGGATACCTTAATCGCCAGTTAGGGTTTCAAGATGTGTTATTTTCTTAAAAAATATTTTTGCAGTAGTTTGACAACTAGGGTTTTAACATCTGTTGTTTCAGAAAATTCCATATTTTGTTTAGTTAGCAGGGTTTTAAAGCCATCCTTTTGATTTCTGGGATTGAAATATCAAGCCTTTGGCATAATCTCAAATACTTTGATGCATTTTCGTCTAAGTTGGCATTAGAGGCATCAATATTTAGGTCTGTCCGAATTTTTCTCTGGTTTGTCTAGCGACTAGGGTTTGTATATTTAGTTTTTTTTTAACATGCTCACTAGGTATCGGGCAACATAAATAATTTCATGGAATTAATTGAGCTCAGTTGGGCCGTGAGCTTACCAGATTGAATAGCTCCACTTCCCTCTCTTTTCGTCCAGAGCTGTGCACCTGAGTTGGGGCAATGTATACATAAGAAAACATAAATTTCTAACTTTCAAATGATTATGCATACAATGACAGAAAAGTTGAAGCTTCGTCGACTTGGAGTGTATACTACTGCTCACCAGGTACTAGGAAACAGTTACTCAAATGTTCTCTTTAGCTGAAATTGGGCGATGCTTTGCGACTCCCTTGATACCACTATATATTGCAAATTTCACCAAAAAAATTTATATTCGAACTCAATTAAAAGGAAATTTTTTCACTCCAAACACACATGCCAGCTAGCACAACAATAAAACAAGTAGACCTGCATAGATTGCGTTGGCATCACCTTCTTTATGTCTTGTACCAACTCATTGGTATTGTCGAATTTGCTAGATGATGATGCATGCTATAATCAAATGTGCATTGTGTTTCCTTATGTGGAAAACAGGATTTGAATCTGAACATGATTTGAACTTGTATGCATAAATTAATAATTCTGCTGAGCTAACCAGATTTGCTCCACCACCATTTTGTTTAGCAGTTCGTTGGGCACACTTGGTAACCCTTTTGAACCCTAAAATTGTTTGACTGTTACTATAGCCATCCTTCAGGAAGCTTTGTTCTCTTCTATTTTTTAAGAAGGAAGCAGAGCATAGCTCCAACTCTCATGGTCGTTCTTGGACTAGGGCTAAATCCACCTGTGGACCCTCCATCATCGCGTTGATGTGCTTCACCTCACCATCGTCTAGTAGATGTGCTTCACTCCAACGAGCATTCTAGGGATGCAATGCAACGGCGGTGTGGCACTGAAAAGCAGCTTGCATGGGTTCCTTTTACCACATGGATATTGGTTTTATGTAATGTCCCCTTCTCCTTATTAAATGCAGGGAAGGAAACATTAACAACACACCGGGCTTTTGGCAGAATTAGCCCCAATATTTTGTACTCATAAATTTCATATGAATTAAAAACTTCTGTGTGTAGATTCGAACTTCAATAAAACACAGCGGAATTAAACATAACAACACACATAAGCACAAACATAAGATGATTCCATATGCAAGGATTCAATCCCATTCTTATGCTATGCACAGACTTCATTACAATATCAATCTCATGAATAATATCATTCAGATTTAGCACATTGCAGAACACGGAATATATATATAAATTAAAATCACAGAGAGCACTTATCTTGCAACACAATGTCCAACGACTGGCTACGTGAGAGCAACGTTCCACCCAACCATAGATCTCTGTCCAGCCTCTATTCTTTCAGCTGAGAAATCACCCCCGAGTTGGGCTGTGTATCCACTAAGGAGGAACTAGATGGCTCACTCACAGTCAGGGTTTCACTCAAACAGCCTTGCTAAGCCAACACACAGTTGGGTTTTTCAAGCATGCAATAGGAGATGGAGGAGGACACTAGCCCACTGAGCTCAATCCCAGAGCCACATACACTTCAAGCTGGACTCAGCAATCCCATTCTCTGTTCATACATCCACTCTTGGATTTCTCACAACTCTGTCACAATTAACTCCAAATCCGTCACTGATTTTCTGGGCAGTTAAAACTGGGTTTTCCCATGGATTTTGGGGTAGCTATTGCTCCCAAATTCGCCCCAAGGTTCCCACCAATGGATTCCCCATTGGATTTCACTGCCCAACACCAAATCTTGATGTTTTTGGCTTCCCAAAACGTGGGTTCTCTCACAGTCGCGATTTCTGGTTCTCTCCCTGCTGGAAACTCGTTTTTTTTGGATGGGGAATGATGCTTGGTTCTTTCACCATGGAATGGGGATGAGGAACAAGCAACCCCCCATAGGTAGAGTGACTTGTGGCATAAGTAAACAGAACCCATACCTACCCATACGAATTTCAGGGCTACCCATGCTCCATTGAAGCCATGGGATGACATCTCAACCACTTCCTTACAACAAGCATAAATGTCATCTAGGGAAGTCAATGGGTTCTCATAATGACATATGGCAGCCTATGGTTCCAACCCATAGCCCCCCCTCACCACTCCCTAGTGGATACACGTGGCCCCTTCTCATTTGTTGCCTCCATAGCCAGTGTTGGTGTTTTATATTGTATGATGTTTATTTACATCCTATTACAATTTCCATGGCTTAAGAGCACATGGACATCAAATATCAATGCTTGCCTTTTTAAATCAAAAATTCGTGCTTTCACTAGCGGGGCCTTGGCCTTGAGCTCCACGCTAGGAAAACATACAACGTGTGTATACAATATTTACATTAGAAGCCAATATTTCCTAAGGGTCAAAATTGGGGGTATTACATTTTATAAATGATAACCGAGTATGCATGCTTATGTTACAAGTGGCACTTAAATCTTTAACCTTGACGCCAATTTATTGTAATCATTGATAGTTAAATTTGCAAGTTTTAGTTATTATAATTTTTTAAGAATCAATGAGTTATGAGTACATCACTCTATGGATGATTACAGTTTTTTTGTAGATTTACCTCAAGGACAGTTTCCATTAAACTGGTAATTGTATCCTAAAATCGATCATATTGTTTAAACTCTGTCTACTAGTGCAACCAGAGATCCTTTACAACTGTGTACCTTGATCGATTAGCAGAGGTAAAAACGTGGTAGATAAATGAATGCATAAACTCAAGTTAAACTCAAAATAATTACTAATATTTTATGTGGTAATCATGGATTTCAATACACATTGATCTAATTTTTTTGAAACAGATTTTAGTTCTCTCCCTTGATCTTATACAATTAAATTTCAATCCAAGATTGGACTGTACTAAGTGTGTAGCAGTGATTTGTACAAAATCGTGGTGGACAGGAAGGTCCAAAAATAGGTCAAAAATTTGCATGCATCGTGACAAATGCTTTCAAAGTAAAAAACTGAGCGACCTTGATACATTATCAACCATAGGAGGAGCAAAGCTCTTAGGTAGTTCTACTGATGAAAATCTTGAACCCAGTACAAGCAAATATATGGAAACAAGTAATCAAATAGAATGTTATAATGATGCAAACTCTAGCTTCGTCTTCACTATTGAATTCGAATATATGTAAAAGACAAAATTTCTAAACAACCTGCGGTAATAAAAGACAACATTTATAAACAACAAACATATTGTTCCGCGAAGGGGGACTCGAGTACATGTTGTTCACGGGATAAGTTTTGGAAAAGAATTGTCTTGTGAATTTATTTTAGTGCAACTACTCTACATGTTTTTGCTATCAACTTATCTTCCATTTAGGTGTTTGTCATTTCCGAAGAAACGCCTAAAATATGAATGTAAATAGCAAAACAAAAAGAGTGTACCAGGCTCCATCAAAGCCAAACGATCCAGGTCTTTTCACGGGAATGAAACCGAGGATGTCTTCCTAAAATGTAATGGACTCTTCTATGGATCTGCAGACCAGAGCAATATGCTTCAATGATTTCAGAGAAAGGGGTCCTAATCTTGATCCTCGAGTTCACCATTCTCGTCAAATGTTAAATTTAGAGTGTCTCTATTCCTGTTGTCGTGAGACGGAGTAACTGATCCAAATGAGAGGCATGAGATGAGGCAAATTAAGAATGAGTGCGATTTGCAACATATAAATAGATTAAATTAGGGTTCCTACTGAACTTATTGATCTCTGGATCTACGTGAATTATTTGTAATCCCATCAGAGCTCACAGCGTGTCCCACGTTCTTGAATCCAAACCCTGAGTGTGATGGAACATGAAATCTTATTTTCTAATCTCCGACTGAAACCGAGTAAAATGTGGCAGGTTAACTCCCTGGCATTTTTCACGTGGGTGGGTAGTCCACGCTACAACAACTCATTCATTTTTATTTCCTGAAGTGGGTGGCAATCCACGCTGCAACAACTCTTTTTTAATTTTTTTTTGTTTTATTAATTATACTTTTATCGATCACAAACGTCTTTTTGTTTAGAACAAACATTTTCTTGAAAAAAAAAATCTTTCCCTTGTTGATGCAGGTCAATCATTTAAACAAATGGATATTCTCACTTTGCAATGTGGCTAATTAAACTTGTTGTTGTTGTTAATGTGGCGGTATGACTCGAATGTCCTGTATAGATTGGTTTATCTTCTGTTATTTGTTTCACTAATAGTAACATACATTAAGAATCTATAGCAGCATGAATAAAACAAAAAAACTTAATATAAGGTCATTTTGATATTACTAATGCTAAAGTTATGGTCAGTGCTAAACTTGGCACTATTAGCACCAAATTCATATATCAACTATCATTGGAGTAAAAAAAGGGATGGGATGCATCATTTTGGTAGGTGTACAATTTAATGGCATGGAATAATGTGTAAGGAAGTTTGTTGCATGTTGAATGTTCTGTAAGGAATTTTGCTTCTTGTTTCCGCATGTTGATTAATGTTGTGTAAGTTTGTCACCTATTGAATGTTCTTTAAGGAAGTATTCTTCTTATTACAACTTGTTGAATGTTGTGTAAGGATGTCTAAAGCTTGTTCTCGTAGTTAAATGTTGTTGTAATAGTAGCAAGGTGATTGGAGTGAATCCTGAGCACCCAAATCTTGGCGAGAGGTAAAATTCCTATAACAAATATGGCATTCATACATTGAACTCTACTTATATTCGCTAGTGCAACATTGGACGATCTACTAGTAAGAGAAAAAGGAAAGGAGGCTACAATGGAAAGAAATTTATTCATGTGTAACTCTATCTTACAATTAAATGACTTTTCTAAGTTTATAACAAATTTGGAATGACTTCCAATATCATTATATAACTTTAGACAATTGAACACGTATTTCAAATACACAGTAATTTGTTAGAACCTTAAGGGATTCTCTCTACTCTTAATACGTGGAAGAATATCCATAAATTCTCTAGTGCACGGCTTGCTCAAAAAACTCATATTAAAAAAAAAATGGGGGTTTTTCATGCCTTACATGGATTTTTACCTATGGTTTCCTGGCATGGAAATCACGAGCTATATTATATTTTATTCCTCGGACAATGGTGTTTGGTATCCTTCTAATATCTATCCCTACTCCAACAACTATGTGGAGAACATAAAATAAAATATTTTGCAGAGCAAGAATGACATCTTTGCTTTGAAGTTATCCATATACAATAACCAAATATAGTTCTTGATTACAGATAATATCCAATAAAATGCAGCGGTTTGGACTTTCTTCTATATTTTTGTTAGGGTTGCTCCCGCGACGGATCTGCTAGAGTTTGACTGTCGTGAGCCTGCTCGGCTCCTCCTCGCGTGCTTAGTATGGATCCTCCTCTGGCACTAAGTCCGAAGGACCGACAACACATTCTGGATGAGGCTTGCAGAGCCTTAGTGTCTTCAAAGCCCGCTCCTCCTCCTCCTGCTCCAGATTCTAGCGATGGTTTTGTTAAGTGAGCTGATGCTCCCCGTATCCAAATCATGCCAATCACTTCAAGAATGAAATATCTCGCTTTGAGTGAGAAAGGATTGATAGGGAAATTTACTGGGATTTGGCCCTCGCCAAAAACTATGGATTCATGGATCAACAAAAACTGGATGTCTCTGATCTCTAGAGGTCTTCAACATTTTTTATGTGGAAAGGGGTTTTTTACCTTCCTATTCGAAAACAAAGATGATAGCGATCTAATCTTCAGGAGCAAACCTTACTTCATGGGTCCGCAAGGTCTTTACTTAAATCATTGGAGCTTAGCCTTTGACCCTGAAAAGGATGTGCCCTCAGCGGTTCCTGTTTGAGTTAGCCTCCCACACCTTCCGCTGCATTGCTGGAATGATGAAGCTCTTAAAGAAATCAGGAACTCTCTCGGAAAATACATTGATAAGGATGAACCAAAGGGACCTTTGTTCTCCTGCGCAAGGATTTGTGTGGAGGTAGGTCTGGAAAAAGGTCTACCTAAAGTTATGAGTTTGTGTATGGACGATTGGGAACACCTGCAAAAGGTAGACTACGAACAACTTCCTTTTAAATGTAAAAAGTGCCATGAATATGTCCATTTTTTCAAAAACTATCCTAAAGTAGCACAAGAAAACCCAAGAAAAACTCAAGAGGAAGGATGGAAACAGGTCAAAAGGGGGAGAAAAATGCCCCCTCAAGCTCCTTTAGAAAATGGGACTCAATCAAAAAAAAATAAGGAACCATCTACGGAAGGTAAGGATGCCTCAACTAGTAATCAATTTCAAGCATTGATCATGGAAGATGGCGAAATCCCATCAACTAAAAACCTCTCAGATGAAGTAAATCAAGAGGCGCCTACAACGGCCAACATCTCGACCTCATCTCTTAGAGAGGAAAGGCTTGAGCAAGCTCTAGAATATACACCATCGCCAGGAGGCACTTGGGCATAAATGGTAAAGCATAGCAAAGAAGCCTCACAGAGCTTCACCCGCGAGCGCTCCTCCACCCAATCTCAAGAAATCCAGGATGTAGGACCATCCCCAAATACCAGAGAAAGAAAATCTCAAAGGTACCATAGAGAGAAGGAAGCGGAAAGAGAGTTAGAACTTGGAAGGAAAATGAGCCTCGAGGAAACTAATCTCCTTCGAAACTCTAAAAATATAGGAGGAGAAAAAGCATAAGGCAGATCCCAAGCAAGATCTCAATTTCTCAAGAAATAATGAAAGCTATCTCTTGGAATTGTAGAGGTTGGGTGGTTCAAACAAAGTGGAGGCTATAAAATTCATTATGAATTCAGAAAGACCAGATCTAATGCTACTCCAAGAGACCAAAATAACTGACGTGGAGGTCTTGGCACTCTCATGTTTGTTCTAGAAGAACTGCCATGGAAAATTCGTAAGCTTCAAAGGATCTTCAGGAGGAATAGCCTCCTTTTTTCTAATTATTTCACATTAAAATCAGTTAGAGAAAACTCTCACTGGTTGCTGACAGAATTACAGGGAAAGGATGATCTCAATTCCTTCTTTATCTGTAACGTTTATGGGCCAACACACTACAAAGACAAGCAATATTTCTGGGGCGATCTCTCTTCTCTTAAGGAGGAGTTCTGAGGGAAAGATCTAAAGGAGGAGTCGCTGGAGGAGAAGAGAGGCGGATCAAAATTTAGGGACCCCTTTGGCAAGATGATGGAGGATTTGGTCTCAGATCGGGACTGATGTACCCTCCTTTGAAGAACGAAAAGTACACATGGAGCAACAGAAGATTGGGAACTGGCCACATAGCGGAAAAACTTGATAGATTCCTTGTAAGTTCTTCTTTTCTTTAAAAATATCTCCTTCCAACTTCCTTTGCTTTTCCCTCAGCTATTTCAGATCACAAATTCATCTCTTTGACTATGTATGCCCCTGCAAATATTGGCCCCATCCCTTTCTAGTTTAACTCCATATGGATTCAAGATGAAAATGTAATGGACTTAATCCAAAATGCTTGGAATCAACATTGATATGGTTCCCCAAGCTGTATTTGGGAATCTAAGTTAAGATCGGTGAGGTGTGCTTTTAAGAGCTGGGAAAAAGTCGCCTTCAAGAACCCAAGTTTTCTCAAAACTCAGCTGCAAAAGGATCTCGCTGCCCTTCACTCCAACATGGAGAAGGAAGATATTACCAACTCGGTTCTGAACTTGGAAAGGGAGCTGAATCAGAAAATTATCACCACAGCAAGGCAAGAAGAGGAGGTGTGGAGACATAAATCTAGGCAACTTTGGATTAAAGGGGGAGACAGCAACATGAAGTACTTCCATAAGAAAACCAAGGCCAGGCTCAGCTCCATTTCTATAAAAGAGTTGAAAGACAAGATGGAACTAAGATTACGGGGCAAGAGGAAATAAAGAACCACATTTTTCAGCATTTCCGCGAGCTTTATTCTGACTCTGATGAGACCGATCCCACCGCCCAAGCCGATCTCCTTGCTGGTATCCCTTCTATTATTTCAGATTGTGAGAATAGAGAGCTATCAAAACCAATCCTGAAATTTGAGATCAAGGATGCAATATGGTCTCTGCACTCTGAGAGGACCTTGGGCCAGACGATTTCACCATTAATTTCTACAGAGCAGCGTGGGATATCATCAAAGAGGAATTGAAAAGAATTCTAAATTGGACTAGGAAAAAATATAAGATCGACGGTGCCACCAATTCTTCCTTTCTTGCCTTGATTCCTAAAGAAAAAATCCCCCTCTCAATTGATAGATTCTGTCCAATCTCACTTTGCAACACCTAGTAGAAGATTCTCTCGAAAATTCTGACCAATAGAATGAAGAAAATCATGGCTTCACTTATCTCAGACTCCCAAGGAGGATTTATTGTTGGGCGTCAAATTCTCGACAGCATTATCATCGTTTAAGAATCCATTCATTCCAGTTTGGAAAGAAAGCAACAAGGTATGGCTATTAAACTAGGCATGGTTAATGCTTTTGATAGAGTCAATCATTTCTTTCTCTTCAAAATCATGTCAGAATTTGGTTTCTCCACTAGATTTGTTAGATGGATTGAGGCTTGTATTGGCAGCCCCTGGATTTCTCCGCTTGTAAATGGAAGGCCTACCAACTTCTTTCAAGCTACCAGGGGACTCAGACAAGGTTGCCCCGTGTCTCCTTTCCACTATCTCTTGGTCGCAGAGTCTATGAGCAGGAAGCTTCATTCTTTGCAGGGTATGGGTGAGTTAAAAGGTCAAAAGATTGCTAGAGGAGTCAAGGCGATCAACCACACGCAGTTCACCAATGACACAATTCTGTTGGAGGGTGCTTCTACGATCATAGCTAAGAGATTCAAAGGGGCTTTATCCACTTTCTTAAAAGCCTCAGATGGAAAGGTAAACCCAACTAAGTCTAAAGTTTATTGTTGGAACTGTCCTCCTAGGACTATGGAAAGAATTGCCAGGATCCTTGGTTTCGAAGGGAAGATAACTTGGACTTATTTCAACTATCTTGGGATTCCTATATTCAAGGGGAAAAAAAGGGTGTCGGATTGGTAAGGGCTGGTAGACAAGATAAAGGCCAAATTCACTTCTTGTGGAACAAGATGGCTCAACCTAGAAGGAAAACTTGTTCTCATCAATGTTGTTCTTTCAGCTTACCCTATCTATGCCTGCTCGATTTCCTTAGCTCCTAAAAGAATTATGCAAGACATCATAAAAGAAATCGAAAAATTTATGTGGCAAGGAGGCAAAACCACCAACACAAAAAAATTTCATTTGGTCAAATGGGAGATAATCTGCAGCCCGAGAGAATGTGGTGGAGTCGGGCTTAGAGACCCAAATTGTATGAATCTCGCACGAGGAGCAAAAATCATATGGAGAATAATTTCTAGCGGCAATGCTTGGTGGAAGGAGATCATGCAGAGAAAATATATGAAAGGCTCAAGACAAAGATGTGTGGATGAGATGGGGGCGGCAGGTGCGGGGGGGGGGGGGGGGGTAATTTTTGACTCTAGAGGAAATAAATTAGTAGACTTCTCTTGGGGACTCGGCATCAGCACCAACAACCAAGCAGAATGGCTTGCCTTGTACTACTCCCTAGAATTAGCGGCTACCCTTAATATGAATCGCCTTCAGGTTTTTGGGGACTCCAAGCATGTTATTCAAGCTATGTGCAACGGCAATCTTCTCAAGAATGATAAAAATCAGAGAATTCAGAAAAGAATTAAGCGTCTTTCTCTCCCAAAGGACACACTCTACTATCATGTGCTAAGAGATCACAATGGTACTGCTGACACATTGGCTAATGATGGAGCCAAGTTAGAAATGGGGCAAGCCTTCCTAAACAAAGCCTTAACATATCATTTTTTACCATAATGAAAACATGGTCAAGGCAATTTCCACTTTGGAAAAACTTAGGGCTTAACAGCCCATCTCTTCATGGCGATGTTGGCTATAGTCCTCACCCTCTCCACCGCCATAGCATGGCTCGAAAACCTCACATCACTCCACGTGCTCTCCTCGTGGTCTGTACAGTTCCCACGCCTGTGCATTTATCACCCCAGGAGACAGTAGGTGATATTGTTTTCAACATGGATGGCCCTTCATTCCCAGCTCTCGGCTTGGCTCTGCAAAGTCTCTACCTCTCTCAGGAACCCACAGTGCTGTTCGAAGGCGGTTTCCTCCCAGCTGAATGCGAAATGGACGGCGTCAGGCAGGCGATAGTCACACTGAGTCGACTCACTTCTAACATCAAGGTTTATCTGTCGAGGACTTACGCTGCAGTTTGTAACACAGAAAATAAAATTGATGAACTTGTTGTGGAAGATAAATACATTCATTCTAGGCTCTCCTGCCTGGAATCGCGCATGGAGGATATTGACAGGAACATCATTGAATTAATGGGGAAAGTTGACAGTGTTAAAACAGAAATCTCAGCTTTTGTCTACAAAACACAATGCAGCTGCGTACAGGAGGCCCCAACAGTCAATCTGGATATGGCAGAGGCGGCCTCAGTTCATCAGCAGAACTACGGATAATGGCAGTCTTTTGTTTGCAGGTTCTCTCAGCTGTTTATATTGAATGTTTTTTTGCCTTAAAATATGTAATTAGTTTGTGAGGGTTTACCCCACCAGTAAATATAGAGTTTTTAGGAAATCTGAAAGTGTAGAACTTCAGGGGACAAATACTATAAGGCTCTGCAATTTTCCTTCTTTTGAGGCAGAGAGCTGGATTTTGTTTTTGTACTGAATGGCTGTGCACAGCCTTTGTTAATATAATCCTTTCACCTGTTTTTGTTTAAAAAAAAAAAAGATGTGTGGATGAGATCGATCTGAGCAAAAACGGGTCTCCAATTTGGGCCCTATTTAAAAGGGCAGCGTATATCATCCAAGACTACCTTTATTGGATCCCTGGAAGTGGGAAGAGTATAAAGATTTGGGAAGACAAGATTGGACCTACTTCCCTGTAACGTCCCCATTTTTACCCTTGTAATATTTTGGGCCATAATGTAAATATTGTATGCATATTATGTATGATTTCTGGCGTGGAGCTCAAGGCCAAGGCCCCGCTAGTGAACGCTCAATCATGAAGAGGAAAGTATTGGATATTATGCTACCCATGTTCTAGTGAACCATGGGGATTGTAAATATGCATTTTAATATAAATTCCCACAACTAGCTATGCAATGCAACAAGAGATGGGGGCATGATGTTTACAAGGAATTGGGAGGGAAATATTCAAACCCTTGAGCTAGTCAAGTCAAGCCAAGTGTCAATGAGAGAACCCATGAACCCTCAACTACCCATGCTGATTTTGTACCCAATCATTTACTCTCCCAAGAGTTGGTTGAGGTAGTTAATGCCTTAGGGAATGGAGAGGTATGGCTGTCCAAATTCGGGTATGGGCAAGCCACCCTTCATGAAAAATCGTGTTTGGATTCTTGGGCAAGAAAAAAGCCATGAATTGCTCCCCAAGCCATTATTCATCCATCATTTTTTCTCTCTCACAAGTTTGGAGCTACCTGGGCATTTTCCTCCATGGTTTTCCTGTGTTTTCCTTCATTCTCCTAGCTGGGAAGGGTGTTTTTGTGTTGTATAACAATGGGGATGAAAGGGAAATCGATTTGGGGACCACAGAGGTTGTTTTGGCTCACTGATTGCTTGTATATCTGTGGGAGAAATCGTTTTCTTCCCTATGGTCGATTTTCCCTCTCACAAATCCATTTTTAGTGTGCACGCGTTTTGGGGAAAACCCATGTCCATCTAGTTTCTAAGCCCATTGCTGAAAATGTGTTTCCAAGCCCGTATCTAAGTTTTGTGTGTAAAGGAATGTTGAGGTTGAGATGTGTATCCATTGCTTGGGTTTTGCCGAGCTTAAGAGTCCCCTTTTCCTTGTAGATATCATGCCCAACTCGGGGGTGGTCTCTGAGTGCTGAAAGAATATAGGCTAGGCAAAGACCTATGGTTGGGAGGAATGTTGCAGCGACATAGCTAGTTGCTTGGGACAATTGCACAATGAAGATAAGTATTCTCTGCGTGTGTTTACTTCTGCAATGATTAATTTGATGATCAATTTGATATGCTGGATGAGTATGAAATGTGTGTGGATGATGCTTTATTCCGCTGTGCATGTTTGCTTAATTTGCATCTACACACTATTGATTTTATTTGTATGAATCTAATGTATGGGCTGAGTCTTATGTAAAAGCCCCACAGATTGGTATCATGTTCCCTTCCTTGAGTTGGGTCCACGAGAGGGTACTGTCACCTACCCAAATTTCTGAAATTACTATTTTATTAGCAAAATACTTTATGTTAAATTTTAATTTCAAAGTTTTGAAATTATGACCAAGTTTGGTCAAGGATGAATGTAATTACTGAATTATTATTATTTAATAAATTAAAGTAGGAGACAAACACCCAAGGGAACTGTTAAATGAGTGTTCACTGACCCACTAGGAGGAATGGAAGCTATTGGAAGGTATGGGACAGATGGCAACAATTGCACTTCACCACTAGTTGTTGGTTATGGGACAACTACCCCTAAAAATGTGGCATTATCCCTCAGGTGGTGGGAGTGGGCAGGCAGCTCATTTAATGACCCAGTAACAACTGAAAAGGCCTAGGCAGCCTACATAAGGAAAATTCAAATTGAGCAGGCAACTCTTGCACAATATTTTCTGCAGAAATATTTCCTCATGTGAATCAGGTGATCACTAAGAGATTCGAATAGGGAGGCTAGTTGTGAGTGCAATCATAAGTGTGCAAATTATTTGATAAGGACAACCAGAGGTGCTGGTGGAGGTCCTTTGAACTGCTAGTTCTTGAATATTTGACAATTACTGCTATTGCAAGTGGAGATCCTAAATTCCTAAGTTTCATCCTCCTGGTGGTTCAGTGAACAGGCTCGGGGGTCCTAAGGAAAGTAACTTGGCTGTCTTCAGGAATTGGTTGGGTGGAACAGGCTCCTTGGGCTGTTTGTTTCCCTACAGTTAATTAGGTTTTTTTGTTTCCTATTTTGTTTACAGTTTAATAATTCTGTTTAGTGAAATCATCAAACTCTGTTTTGTAAATGAATTTATCTCTGATCTTTGTTTAAGTCTGAATGATAAACTTGTTTAAATTTTGATTAGAAAATCAACTCTATATTTTTCCACATGTTGTTATTTGCATCGTATTCCAGTATACAGAAGCAAATTAAATAATAGATTAGAGATAGGCATATTGCCATTGATTCGATAAATAATTGTAGTAAGTGATTGTTTGCCATTCTGACCTATATCTAAATAGAGTAAGAATTTACTGTATAACTATAAATAATATTATAGGATTCTTTTGTTATCTCAAAAATATAAATCTAGTTTAATTTCTGAATAGTCATGTATTCTCCTCATATCTCTATCCTATTCAAATAGCAAGCAAATGCATTCAGTATTAAACATTTCAAATTTTCATAGTACAGGAAATTTTGCAAAAATATAACAGCTATAAATTCATTCCATACAAAATTGGTTATAAGTAAATACTTTTCATTTTGTCATAAAGCATTTCCATTGTAACTATAATTGTTTTAATTAATTAGTTTCATACTAGTCTAATACAAGTATTCATGTTTTATTTCTGCTTCATAAAGATTTATTCTAACAGTAGCCAATAACACATTTTACATACTCTTGTATAAATTGTAGCTCACACCTTAACATTTCAGCAATTACACTATCGAGATTTCTCTCTTCACAACGATTAAGTTTGGGTTATAAACCCTAGCTTCAAAACTCATTCATATCTGGATTTTTTTTAAGTTACAGTGTTCATCTTCAAAACTAGAACGCGGAGGTCAAACCCTCTCAACGTTTTGTTAAGACGATCAAACTACTACAGTAAATTTTAAACATTTGTACCAATAACAAAATCAAAACATAAGCTTACAGTTTTCCTTCTCAGTACAAGCAAGCCTGCCATTAAAACCCACAGGTAGGGTTTGCATTCATCGAACCCTGTGGCATTGCCATTTTATAAAATACAAAGACCAAAACTGTGCTTACATTTCAAACAATACATAGCAAAGTATCTATCAACCTACAGTCAAGCAACGAGTAACTGTAAACCAGAATTAAACTTTGTTGCTTTAAGTTTGCTTTCCAAAACTATTTCATTACACAAACGATTTTCTCAAGTTTAACAAGACAAACCTTTGTCTCATAAAAACCGGGAGACCTCAACTAGTTTTTCATATTAGAAATAGTACAGTTAATTTGACAGAGCCTTTGGAAAACCTTTCAAAGTTATAAAACCTTATAAGGGTTTTTCCTTTAAACACTCACAGAACAAAAACAAGTCCGAAGATGACTCAGAAACTCATCATTGAGTTGTTATCAAAGCTAAAACTGAGGATTCATCCTCTTACAACCTTTTTCAAATTAAAAATATAAAGACGGCCATTTCTTCGAATAAGATTTCATTTCAACTTTTTTCATTTCGTTTCCACCATGCCAAAGATCCCTACGAGGTTTTGTGAACCATCGAGGCTTACCAGAAGGGTATTGCAGCATCCTCAGTCCGAGCATTACACGAAGAAACCCTCCATCGAGTCCAGCACCTGCCAGTACATTTTCAGAAGGTTTAAACAAAAGCAATACAGCGAAATTTTTCAAATAATACAAAATTTACATTACTATCAATAAAAACTTACTTTGAAGATTCTCGGCTTGGGATATCCCACACCAGCAAACGACGAAGATTGTTCCTAGTTGCAGTATTTTAGGATTACACTTTTAGAACCACTGTAAACGTATGGATAAACAAGCTTCAAATGATTCACACAACCAAAATGCCATCAAAACCTTTCCACTGTTGCAATGGCTGTGTCATGGTCCTCTTTGCATAGAGACTGGAAGTCTAAGCATCTTTAAACTCTCTCTCATAGGTCGTAGGTTCAAAACCAAGAAAGAAATCCTCCTAACAGTAAAACAACCAAACCCTACTTTGCAGCATTTCAGTCAGCTCTCCAAACTTCACCACAAAACACGAAATGATTGTCGAGAAGGTTTTGTGTGCCACTTACCAGCGAGAATTAGGGTTTTCTCCCAATCCCTTGATCTTGTAGAGATCAACGGTAGCTAGATTGCCAACCTTGCACGTTGATACCCGAGCTCTTTTTGCATTCAATACTGCATTAAATTATCACATCTACTATGTTGCCAAATCAGCAAACTGAGGGTTAATTTATCATACAACTCAACAATGATCGGTGCCCATTGTAAAAACCATCACGTGGAGACCTTCCAACTAAGCCTTCACCTCACCTTGTAGTAAAACGATATTAATGTTTAAGGTTGATATCGACAGTTGGAAGCATGATAAAGTACCAAGCTTTATTTTCCCTGTCACGATCAAATCCCTACATATTAGATTATAGTATATATTCGTATATGTGTTAATCAAAGTTTTGTATAGACATTGTAAACAATAGTAGTTATGTCGATATAACCATATCAATGCTCAGTCATTATAGAATAGCATATAGTTCCGAAGGTTGAATATTTGTTTCATTATATATATGTGATTGCATAGTTCTTATTTTATGTTATAATATATTATCAATCTTTTGATACATCGTATCCTTTGTATTGAACACTAATAGTATCAAAACAATAGTTGTTATATGTAATATTTCATTACGTAATCGCATAGTCGCTAGGTGTTACATTTATTCCATCTCTATTGTATTTGTTTAGACCTTAGGGAAAGGTCTATTTGGTTCCATGTTTTATCAATGCATTGCCAATCAATTTGAGAGGAGTAGGATTATAAGGTAGATCAAGTGAGTTGAAATACACTCTAAACGCTAAGTTCTAGATATGATCACTATTTTCACTCTATGTATTATATATTTATTTAGTTCTGTTAATGCACAAGAAATAATGATAGGATAAACACTAATTCCACAAGTTCCAAATAGATTTTTACAAATAGACTTTTGCACCTTTGTTTTTATATTATAATAATAGCAACGTAAAAGAAATTGGCGACATGACTTCAGTATTTTGGAATGTTGCAGGCCATCATGAAAAGAGAATAAGAACCAAGATATCCATACCTCTAGTAACTTATTTCTTTATAGAAGTACTTAGAATTTAGCTTATTACATTTATGTTTTCTTTTGGACAGATTTTTGTACCCTTAACTCTTATCATCGTAGGATTGCTTACATGTTTTCTACACATGGAAAAATATTTCAAATGCTTTAACTAACATAGCTAAGTAAGCCTCGGAGCACCTCGAAGGACCCCTTTTTATCAAACAAACAAACTATCAGCATTCCATCAATATTTTAAAAGTAGTACCAATTGTAGAAGCATGTATATTTAATCAAGAACCTAAACAAATCATGAACTGTACTAGTATTCATAAACATACAAAGATCTCTCGTTTAAGAAGTTAACAACCGTTAATATCTGAAGTAGAAATTTTAATTATTTAATTGAGGTTGATGACGTGTCATTATGATTAAATTACCTTAATTAAGTGTTCAATTTAGTTATCTCATTCCACATTAGATAAATTCTGATAAATATTGTTATTATAAATAAAATAAAATAAATTTGGTATTTTCGGGATGTTACATGTGGTATCAGAGCTCATGTTTGAACTCTAGGCCTGAAAAAGGTCCAAGAACATGTAGCAGAAAATTTTACTAAATTTGAATTTTAATTATGATATTGTTCAGAAATTATTTTAGGCTACAGGTATGAGAATTCAGCTGATCATGTAGAAGGCAGATTTCAACCAAACAGCCACAGCTCGGGACAGCACTATGCAAAAGAAGGTCACGGTGAACTAAATAACAGTTCGTCAGAATTGTTACATGCTTTCCATGAATTAAAGGTAGAAATCAGATCTGTGAAACAAGACAATGAAAGAATTATGCAAGCACAAGAACAATTAAACCAAGTGTTGTTTGAACAGTGCCCAACTGAGGAGCAAGAGAGAGGTAATGAAGATATCTCCAAAGTTGAGGATCTGCCTCATGCTAATAAAAATAAGAAAATAAAAACCAGTGAGGTGAACAACAGTTCAACCTCATCAGGAGATGCCATTGAAACGCGTAAAAAGAAATGTAACTACACCAGTGATAGCAGTGAAGGATATTTCAAACCCAGAAGGAAAAATCATAAGGAGTATGAGCAAATTTCTGGGGAGTTCAAAAAGATTAGACCTCCAACTTTCAATGGAGAAACTGAGAAGGGCGAGACAGCTGAAGCTTGGTTGTCTGGTATGAAGAAATAGTTCCAGATTTATAACTATTCAGAGTCCTTGAAGGCAAAAATGGCTTTATATAACTTGACCTGGAAAGCAGATATCTAGTGGCAGGACATCAAAAGAGTAAAGGGCATCGAAGATAAAGATGTAAGCTGGAGTAGTTTTAAATGATATTTTAAAAAGAAGTATTTATCTGAACAGTACTATGATGAAAAGTCCAAAGAGTTCTATGATTTGAAGTTGAGAGGTATGAACATGAAGGAAATGAACAGTAAATTTCTGAACTTATTAAGATATGTTCCATACCTCATAGAAGAAAAACCGAAAATCCAAAGGTACTTGAGCTGTTTACCTTTCAATATTAAGGACAGAATCGAGTATGACAGTCCAAAAACCTTGGAAGAGGCTATGCGAAAAGCAGTTCTGTTATGACACCAATCGGAAGAGAGAAGGAATGATAAACTAGAAAAGTCATAAGCCCAGTAATTTTGAGTTGAAAAGGAAAAATTTCAGATTCAGTGGAAATTCCGGTTTCCAAAAGAAAATTTTCCAGAATCGAAATTTTCAAGGGAATAATTTCAGAAATAGTCAACAGCATAATTTTACAGCACCTAGAAATGCTCCTAATAACAACAAAACCATTGAACCAAAGGCACCTATCGAGTGTTTTGAATGTCAAGGTCCTCACTATGCATCAGAGTGTCCCAAGAGAAAGCGGACAACTAACAATATTCATTCTATTCAGACTGAACTGACTGTTGGAGACTTGGCAAGAGAGCTGCCCAGAATCAATGCAACACTCGACAACAGGCAAGCAGATCATCAGATCTCCATGGTAGATATTGAAGGTATGCTACAAAATCATCCTGTTACTGTTTTAATTGACCCTGGTGCTAGTTTAAGTTATATATCTCCAGATATTGTGGAAATTCTTAAATTGAAAACAGAAAAGTTCAGTAAATCTTGGTTGGTTAGACTAGCAACAGGAACAAAAAGGAAAGTATCAGACTTCATTGAGAATTGTACTTTATTTTTCAATCAGTTAAAAACGCAAGTCAAGTTAAATGTTTTACCCTTAGGGTCATATGATGTTATAATTGGAATGGACTGGTTAGAACCCATCATGTCATTTTGAACTGTTATGAAAAGAGTTTTACCTATTTAAATGACGAAGGAAAAACTGTAGAAGTCAAAGGTATTCCAAGAAAAGTAACCCTTAGGCAGATTTCAGCATTACAAGTCAAGAAGGCAGTTAAGAAAGGATGTCAGTTGTTTGCAGTAAATGTAGTAAACGATGAGTTTATCTGTAAAGAGAACAAACTGAAATTAGAAGACATACCTGTCCTAAAGGATTTTAAGGATGTATTTCCTAAGGAGATTCCAGGATTACCTCCTAAAAGAGATTTAGATTTTACCATCGAGTTAATACCAGGAGCAGTACCAAATTCTAAAGCTCCATACAAAATGAATATACTAGAATTAAACGAATTGAAATCACAGTTGAAGGAACTGATTGATAAGAATTATATAAGACCCAGCGTGTCTCCTTGGGGAGCACCTGTCATCTTCGTTAATAAGAAAGATGGAACTTTAAGACTGTGCATAGATTATTGCCAGTTAATAAGATGACAATCAAGAATCGGTATCCGTTGCCCTGCATAGACGATCTATTTGATCAGCTGCGTGGAGCAACGATATTTTCAAAGATTGATCTAAGATCAAGATATCATCAAGTACGGGTTAAGGATGAAGATATTTTCAAGACAGCTTTCAAAACTCGGTATGGACATTACGAGTTCGTAGTCATGCCATTTGGCTTGACTAATGCCCCGGCTGTATTTATGTGTTTGATGAATAATATTATGCATGAATACTTAGAAAAGTTTGCTGTTGTGTTTATAGATGACATTTTAGTGTACTCTAAAAGTAAAGAAGAGCATGATGAACATCTACGGATTATCTTACAAGTTCTGAGAGATCATCAACTATACGCTAAGTTTAGTAAGTGTGACTTCCACAAAGACAAAATTCAGTATCTAGGACACATAATTTCTAAAGAAGGAATCTCGGTTGACCCCGATAAGATAAGGGCCATTAATGACTGGCCGGTTCCTAAAGATGTGTCGGATGTAAGATCATTTATGGGAATTACTGGATATTACAGAAAATTTATAGAAAATTTTTCAAGGATTTCCAACCCCATAACTTCCTTGCAGAAGAAAGGGAAGAAATTTGTGTGGGATCAGAAATGTTCTGACAGTTTCAAGAAGTTAAAGGAATGATTGACTATAGCACCTATCTTGAGGATAGCAGATCCTAACAAGGATTTTATAGTTTGTACAGACACATGCAATGACGGACTCGGTGGAGTCCTAACACAGGAAGGGCATGCAGTGGCATATGAATCTAGAAAGCTGAAAATACATTAAAAGAATTACTCTACTTACGATTTAGAATTATTGGTAGTAATTCATGCCTTAAAAATGTGGCATCATCACCTTATTGGCAAAAAATTCACGTTATTGACAGATAACATGGGTCTGAAATATTTATTAGATCAGACAAATCTGAATGCTAGACAAGCTAGATGGTTGACTTTCTTAAGTGAGTATGATTTCGAAATTCAGCATATTAAAGGAAAAGAGAACAAGGTTGAAAATGCCTTGAGTCGTAAGGTAAAACTGAATTTTATTTCAGCCATCAGCACTTACTCCACAGATTTGGAAAATCAGATTCTTGAAAAGAGTGAAACTGATGAAGAATACAGAAAAATAAAAGAAAGGACAGCAAACAACAGTTCTGAAAATTTTATGGCAGATTTCAGTATGAAAGAAAATGGGTTATTACTGTATAAAAACAGATTGTATGTACTAGACATACCAGAAATAAAAATTCTGATATTAAATGAGATGCATAAAATTCATTATTATGGTCATCCAGGTTATCAAAAGACCATTACTATGCTAAGAAAAGAATACTATTGGCCCAGAATGAAGGATGAAGTAGCAGAGTACATAGCTAAATGTTTGGATTGTCAAAAAGTGAAGGTTGAACACCAACATCCTGCTAGATTGTTGCAACCGTTACCGATACCAAGTTGGAAATGGGAAGTGATCAGCATAGACTTTATTACTGGATTACCTAAAAATCAGAAACAAAATGACTCTATCATGGTGGTAGTGGACAAACTCAGCAAAGTAGCACATTTTATACCTGTAAAGACAACTCATAAAGCTCCAGACATTGCAGAAATTTTCATGAAGCAGATTTTTCAACTACATGGGATATCAAAGGTGATAATCTCAGATCGTGACTCTAAGTTTACTGGAAAATTTTGGAGATCACTGTTTAAGGGGTTGAATACAACCTTAAATTTTAGCACAACATTTCATCCACAAACAGATGGACAGACAAAGAGGGTAAATCAAGTTTTAGAAGATTTGTTAAGAATGTATGTTAAGGATCAACCTGGTAAGTGGGAAGACTACTTGCACTTAGCAGAATTTGCTTATAATAATCATTATCATGCATCAGCCAGACTTAGTCCTTTTGAAATTCTTTATGGTAGGAAATGTGATACACGTGTTTCTTGGAATGACCCAGTAAATAGAGTTGTTTTAGGACCTGAATTATTGCAGGAGTTAGAACTAATTGTGAAACAGGTACAAGAAAACTTGAAAGCTGCCCAAGATAGGCAGAAAAGTCAAGCAGATTTAAAAAGGACTCATAAAGAGTTCCAGGTTGGTGAACATGTATTTCTCAAGGTAAGACTGAAAAAGAGTTCATTGAAATTGGGAAGCTGTGCCAAGTTGGCACCCAGGTATTGTGGTCCTTTTGAAATATTGTCCAGGGTTGGACCAGTGGCATACCAACTGGCCTTTCCACCAAATTTAAAAATACATAATTTTTTTCATATATCATTTTTAAAGAAGTATGTACACGATGCTACTCATGTTGTAAACTGGAATGATGTACAGGTGGGACAAGACGGAGATTTTCAGGTGGAACCGGACTGTATCCTCGAAAGGGAGGAAACTCTGCTCCGGAATCACACCATTGGGCAAGTGAAAGTGCAAGGGAAGCACCTTAGCCCGGAAGAGGCAACCTGGGAGTTGGAGAGTAGTATGCAGGCAGCATACCCAACTCTATTTCAGGAACACTCAAGGAGTGATTAGCCAACATCGAGGACAATGTTGAGACTTAAGGGGGGGTGTATGTCACCTACCCAAATTTCTAAAATTACTATTTTATTAGCAAAATACTTTATGTTAAATTTTAATTTCAAAGTTTTGAAATTATGACCAAGTTTGGTCAAGGATGAATGTAATTACTGAATTATTATTATTTAATAAATTAAAGTAGGAGACAAACACCCAAGGAAACTGTTAAATGAGTGTTCACTGATCCACTAGGAGGAATGGAAGCTATTGGAAGGTATGGGACAGATGGCAGCAATTGCACTTCACCACTAGTTGTTGGTTATGGGACAACTACCCCTGAAAATGTGGCATTATCCCCTAGGTGGTGGGAGTGGGCAAGCAGCTCATTTAATGACCCAGTAACAACTGAAAAGGCCTAAGCAGCCTACATAAGGAAAATTCGAATTGAGAAGGCAGCTCTTACACAATATTTTCTGCAGAAATATTTCTTCATGTGCATCAGGTGATCACTGAGAGATTTGAATAGGGAGGCTAGTTGTGAGTGCAATCATAAGTCTGCAAATTATTTGATAAGGAGAACCAGAGGTGCTGGTGCAGGTCCTTTGGACTGCTAGTTCTTGAAGATTTGACAATTACTGCTACTGTAAGTGGAGATCCTAAATTCTTAGGTTTCTTCCTCCTGTGGTTCAGTGAATAGGCTCGGGGGTCCTAAGGCAAGTAACTTGGCTGTCTTCAAGAATTGGTTGGGTGGAACAGGCTCCTGGGGCTGTTTGTTTCCCTACAGTTAATCAAGTTTTGTTGTTTCCTATTTTTTTTACACTTTAATAATTATGTTTAGTGAAATCATCAAACTCTGTTTTGTAAATGAATTTAGCTCTGATCTTTGTTTAAGTCTAAATGATAAACTTGTTTAAAATTTGATTAGAAAATCAACTCTATATTTTTCCACATGCTGTTATTTGCATCGTACTCCAGTATAGAGAAGCAAATTAAATAATAGAATAGAGATAGGCATATTGCCATTTGATTGGATAAATAATTGTAGTAAGTGATTGTTTGCCATTCTGACCTATATCTAAACAGAGTAAGAATTTACTGTATAACTATAGATAATGTTATAGGATTCTTTTGTTATCTCAAAAATATAAATCTAGTTTAATTTCTGAACAATCATGTATTCTCCTCATATCTCTATCCTATTCAAATAGCAAGCAAATGCATTCAGTATTAAACATTTCAAATTTTCATAGTACAGGAAATTTTGCAAAAATATAACAGTTGTAAATTCATTCCATACAAAATTGATTATAAGTAAATACTTTTCATTTTCTCATAGAACATTTCCATTGTAACTATAATTGTTTTAATTAATTAGTTTCATACTAGTCTAATACAAGTATTCATGTTTTATTTTTGCTTCATAAAGATTTATTCTAACAGTAGCCAAATACACATTTTACATACTCTTGTATAAACTGTAGCTCACACCTTAACATTTCAGTAATTACACTATCGAGATTTCTCTCTTCACAACAATTAAGTCTGGGTTATAAACCCTAGCTTCAAAACTCATTCATTTCTGGATTTTTTCTAAGTTACAGTGTTCAGCTTCAAAACTAGAATGCGGAGGTCAAACCCTCTCAACGTTTTGTTAAAACGACCAAACTACTACAGTAAATTTTAAACATTTGTACCAATAACGAAACCAAAACATAAGCTTACAGTTTTCCTTCTCAGTACAAGCAAGCCTGCCATTAAAACCTACAGGTAGGGTTTGCATTCATCGAACCCTGTGGCATTGCCATTTTATAAAATACAAAGACCAAAATTGTGCTTACATTTCAAACGATACATAGCAAAGTATCTATCAACCTACAGTCAAGCAACGAGTAACTGTAAACCAGAATTAAACTTTGTTGCTTGAAGTTTCCTTTCCAAAACTATTTCATTACACAAACGATTTTCTCAAGTTTAACAAGACAAACCTTTGTCTCATTAAAACCGGGAGACCTCGGTTAGTTTTTCATATTAGAAATAGTACAGTTAATTTTACAGAGCCTTTGGAAAACCTTTCAAAGTTATAAAACCTTATAAGGGTTTTTCCTTTAAACACTCACAGAACAAAAACAAGTCCGAAGACGACTCAGAAACTCATCATTGAGTTGTTATCAAAGCTAAAACTGAGGATTCATCCTATTACAACCTTTTTCAAATTAAAAATCTAAAGACAGCCATTTCTTCGAATAAGATTTCATTTCAACTTTCGTCATTTCGTTTCCACCATGCCAAAGATCCCTATGAGGTTTTGCGAACCATCGAGGCTTACCAGAAGGGTATTGCAGCATCCTCAGTCTGAGCATTACACGAAGAAACCCTCCATCAATCCCAGCACCTGCCAGTACATTTTCGAAAGGTTTAAACAAAAGAAATACAGCAAGATTTTTCAAATAATACAAAATTTACATTACTATCAATAAGAACTTACTTTGAAGATTCTCGGCTTGGGATATCCCACACCAGCGAACGACGAAGACTGTTCATAGTTGCAGTATTTTAGGATTACACTTTTAGAACCACTATAAACGTATGGAGAAACAAGCTTCAAACGATTCACACAACCAAAATTCCATCAAAACCTTTCCACTATTGCAATGGCTGTGTCATGGTCCTCTTTGCATAGAGATTGGAAGTCTAAGCATCTTTAAACTCTCCCTCACAGGTCGTAGGTTCAAAACCAGGAAAGAAATCCTCCTAACAGTAAGACAACCAAACCCTACTTTGCAGCATTTCGGTCGGCTCTCCAAACTTCACCACAAAACACGAAATGATTGTCGAGAAGCTTTTGTGTACCACTTACCAGCGAGAATTAGGGTTTTCTCCCAATCCCTTGATCTTGTAGAGATCAACGGTAGCTAGATTTCCAACCTTGCACGTTGATACCCGATCTCTTTTTGCATTCAATATTGCATTAAATTATCACATCTACTATGTTGCCAAATCAGCAAACTGAGGGTTAATTTATCATACAACTCAGCAATGATCGGTGCCCATTGTAAAAACCATCACGTGGAGACCTTCCAACTAAGCCTTCACCTCACCCTGTAGTAAAATGATATTAATGCTTAAGGTTGATATCGACAGTTGGAAGCATGATAAAGTACCAAGCTTTATTTTCCATGTCACAATCATATCCCTGCATATTAGATTATAGTATATATTCGTATATGTGTTAATCAAAGTTTTGTATAGACATCATAAACAATAGTAGTTATGTCGATATAACCATATCAATGCTCAGTCATTATAGAATAGCATATAGTTCCGAAGGTTGAATATTTGTTTCATTATATATATGTGATTGCATAGTTCTTATTTTATGTTATAATATATTATCAATCTTTTGATACATCGTATCCTTTGTATTGAACACTAATAGTATCAAAACAATAGTTGTTATATGTAATATTTCATTATGTAATCGCATAGTTGCTAGGTGTTACATTTATTCCATCTCTATTGTATTTGTTTAGACCTTAGGGAAGGTCTATTTGGTTCCATGTTTTATCAATGCATTTCCATTCAATTTGAGAGGAGTAGGATTATAAGGTAGATCAAGTGAGTTGAAATACACTCGAAACGCTAAGTTCTAGATATGATCACTATTTTCACTATATGTATTATATATTTAGTTCTGTTAATGCACAAGAAATAATGATAGTATAAACACTAATTCCACAAGTTCCAAATAGATTTTTACAAATACACTTTTGCACCTTTGTTTTTATATTATAATAATAGCAATGTAAAAGAAATTGGCGACGTGACTTCAATATTTTGGAATGTTGCAGGCCATCATGAAAAGAGAATAAGAACCAAGATATCCATACCTCTAGTAACTTATTTCTGTATAGAAGTACTTAGAATTTAACTTATTACATTTACATTTTCTTTTGGACAGATTTTTGTACCCTTAACTCTTATCGTTGTAGGATTGCTTACCTATTTTCTGCACATGGAAAACAAATTCAAATGCTTTAGCTGACATAGCTAAGTAAGCCTCGTAGAACCTCAAGGGACCCCTTTTTATCAAACAAACAAACTGTCAGCATTCCATCAATATTTTAAAAGCAGTACCAATTGTAGAAGCATGTATATTTAATCAAGAACCTAAACAAACCATGAACTGTACTAGTTTTCATAAACATACAAAGATCTCTCATTTAAGAAGTTAACAACCGTTAATATCTGAAGTAGAAATTTTAATTATTTAATTGAGGTTGATGACGTGTCATTATGATTAACTTACCTTAATTAATTGTTCAATTTAGTTATCTCATACACATTAGATAAATTCTGATAAATATTGCTATTATAAAATAAAAAAATATTTTGGTATTTTCGGGATGTTACAGGTACATTACATTCCCCATCTAACTTCTTGTTGGCTTTTTCTAATCTTAAGCACTGGTTAGACCATTTGAATATAACTACTCTTTATGACCTGTCCTCCTGGGCTCTCAACGAAATATGGGATGGGTGGAAGGAATTGGATATCCCGGACCACCTTCAGGTAAAATTCAATGCGCTTCTCTATACGCTACAAGGTTCTTCTCCTGTGCATAAACACCTAAAAGACATAATTGGATGGGGAAAAGCAAGTTCATACTCTTTTAGAGAAGGATACCGTATTATTTACGGTTTAAAGAATAATAGATCCAAAGACAGAAAGTGGTTTAAAATATGGTGCAGGGATGGCTTGCCAAAAATTAACGCTTTCTTCTGGATCCTGGCCCATCGCAAAATTCTTACAGCTGATAACCTGAGGAAAAGAGGGATAGAAGACCTTTGCACTGCATCTTATGCAAAGAATCGGAAGAGATATTGAACACATCTTCCTGGAATGCAAATTTATGCAAGAGGTTTGGTTTCGAGCTACTCACGGGTTTCATTTCCAGTCGAATCTGCCAACTAATTGGAACGATCTTTCACTTGCTGGAAGGACTATTACCAAGGATCTCTATCTCAGAAGCCTGAATTCGCCAGAGCCTGGGAAGCCCTTCCTAAATACAATTGTTGGAAAATTTGGACAGCGAGAAATAAAGAAATCTTCGAAGGGAAAATTACAACTCCGAGCAAGGCTCTTTCTTCTGGAAAAGCTCTTTGGGTGGAAGTATTATCTTCGAAAGGGATGTATAATATAAATAAAGAACCCCTAACGGTGGAGGAAAGAGCTTGGGTCTAGGATCTTCTGGATCCTGCCCCCTCTCTTGCCTAGATCAAACCACCCAAAAGACCCAAATCTTTGAATTGGAAATTAAGAATGAGCTATTCAGACTTTAAAAATTGGAGGATGAGCATTGGTTGCATCTCTTTGTTCTTCGACGGAGCCTCGAAGGAAACCTTGGTTTGGTAGGTGCAGGAGGAGTCATTTGTGACTCCAAGGGGAACAGGCAGAATGAGTACGCCTGGGGAATTGGAAGAAAAACAAACAATGGCGCGGAATGGTTAGCCTTAATCAAGGGGATGGAACTAGCTAGGATCATTGGAATTGAAGAGTTGGTGGTCACTGGAGACTCGCTATTGGTCATTAGAGAAGAAAAAAATCTAATGAAGAACCGGAAGAACCCATCTAATAAGACACATTACCTTTTAATTTGCATCGTCAGAGAGTTCAAAGTCATTAAGCTCTTTCATGTGCTGAGACCACTTAATCATCATGCGGAAAAACTGGCCAACAAAGGAGCTAGCCTAAACTGTGGCACCTTGGAGTGTGATCACAAGGTTTATGACAAAGTTTGGCTCCCTTAGCTTAGATTTCTTAGCCTTTAGTTTTTTGGTTATATAATTCATTAGAGCAAATGATTATCCACAATTTAGATAGTGTTCACATAAATTCGATATTGGTTGCATTTATGGACCGTGATCATGCTGAACATGTACCTAGGATCCCCACTCAAGGTTCATTAAATGTTTTGGGGAATGTCTCCAGGCTGAGATAGATGGTTCGCATGCGTAATGAGTAGGTGGCTGACAGATTTGGGAAGGTTTTAAATGTTAAAATTCAATATGCTAAGACATAAAATAGCAGCATTACATTCCATTTCACAATAATAGCATGTACAGGATCACTGAAGAAACAACAAGCATAGCATAAACACAAGAGACACAGATTTATCCTGGGAAACCCTCATGGGGTAGAAAACCCAGCAAAGCTTCCTCAATATAAATGACCAGCAATATACAAAGATGCAAACCAAAGAAATGATCTCCTCCTCCACCATAGCAGACCTCTCCTCCACAAGTGCGCCTCTCTCAAGTGAGTGAGTGTGTGTCAAATGAGGAACACACCTCCTCTATTTATACACTACTCCGAATTTTCTTTTACACAAGACATGTAGGCTCGTATTTAACCATTGGGTTAAATACCCCATTACAACTGATTGGGCCGACCCCTCTAGGGTGGTCTAATAACCCTTTGACCCACATAACACATACAGGGCCGACCCCCACTAGGGAAGTCTAATAACCCAAGTTACCACATTCCGACGGAGGAATAAACATCTCCGAATATACAATAAGATCTTCACGGAGGAATGAATCATCTCCGAAATAATAAAGTACAAATATAATATTCTTTGAAGTTACAATATCTCAACACTCCACCTTAATGAGAAGGATATTATAACAGCATCTGCACGAGCAAGGAGTCATCAACATGATACATCTATAAATCATTGGAAGCTTTCTCAACATCATCAGTAACTCAACTAGTTACTAGAACATCTTCAATACTGGAATATCAACATCTTCAGTACTGAGTCTTTATCTTCTACAGCACTCAAACAGCTACAGCAACATCAATATCTGAATCCTCACGATCGTCAGCATCGTCATCACACAATCATCAGCATCGTCATCACAAGATCATCAGCATTGTCACATCATCTTGATCTACAACATCTGGTTCATCACGATCTGCAGCATTTGGATCATCTCGATCTACAGCATTTGGATCATCACGATATACAGCATCTGGATCATCTCGATCTACAGTATCTGTATCATCTCGATCTACAGCATCTGGATCATCTCGTTCTACAGCATCTGGATCATCTCGATGTACAGCATCTGGATCATCTCGATCTGCAGCATCCTGCAACACACGCGTTCATATTACAGGATGATCAATCCTGCTCTCTTTAGGACATAGGTCCATGGATGATGCAATCTTGTCATGTACCTTTTGAACCGAGGTCCAAGGACGATCCAGTCCTACCATGTACCTTTTGAACCGAGGTCCAGGGATGATCCAATCCTATCATGTACCTTTTGAAGCGAAGTCCAGGGACGATCCAGTCCTATCATGTACCTTTTGAACCGAGGTCCAGGGATGATCCAATCCTATCATGTACCTTTTGAACCGAAGTCCAGGCACGATCCAGTCCTATCATGTACCTTTTGAACCAAAGTCCAGGGACGATCCAGTCCTATCATGTACCTTTTGAACCGAGGTCCAGGGATGATCCAATCCTATCATGTACCTTTTGAATCGAAGTCCAGGGACGATCTAGTCCTATCATGTACCTTTTGAACCGAAGTCCAGGGATGATCCAGTCTTATCATTCAATTCTCGGAGACCTCATGTCTACGGCTCAATTCACAGGACCAAAGTCCAAGGACGATCCAATCCCCTTACCTGTTCATTCAGGATTTTATTCTCGGAGACATCATGTCTACGGCTCAATTCACAGGACTAAAGTCCGAGGACGATACAATCCCCTTACCTATTTATTCAGGATTTTATTCTCGGAGACATCTTGTCTACGACTCAATTCACAGGACTAAAGTCCGAGGACGATCCAATCCCCTTACCTGTTCATTCAGGATTTTATTCTTGAAGACATATGTCTACGGCTCTCTTTAGGACTGAAGTCCAAGGATGATCCAATCCTCACATGTCCACCAAGGACTTCATTCTCGAAGACATACGTCTACAACTCACTTTAGGACTGAAGTCTAGGGATGATCCAATCCCCACATGTCCACTAAGGACTTTATTCTCGAAGACATACGTCTACGGCTCACTTTAGGACTGAAGTCCAGGGATGATCCAATCCCCACATGTCCACTAAGGACTTTATTCTCGAAGACATACGTCTACGGCTCACTTTAGGACTGAAGTCCAGGGATGATCCAATCCCCACATGTCCACTAAGGACTTTATTCTCGAAGACATATGTCTACGGATCCTTTTAGAACATATGTTCAAGGATGATGCAA
Organism: Larix kaempferi; assembly: GCA_027924585.1. Classification (NCBI taxonomy): domain Eukaryota; kingdom Viridiplantae; phylum Streptophyta; class Pinopsida; order Pinales; family Pinaceae; genus Larix; species Larix kaempferi. The sequence goes on along the minus strand of BSBM01000755.1, from coordinate 1,486,269 downwards.
TCCGTCTTCTTTCTCGGAGACATCTATCTACGGATCCTTTTAGAACATATGTTCAAGGATGATGCAATCCCTCTTGTCAACTTAGACCCTGTTTAAGGACCATCCACCAACCTCTCTATTGGCATTACTAATATAGGTATCCTCATCATCGACCTCACTGTTGATGCAGGCAATCTTATCATGAGTGATCACATCACTCCCCCTTTCGAGGAGGGTCCTTCTGAACTATATTAAGTTTGTCTCGGAAAACTTTACTTGAGGTAGAGGTTTGGTTAGTACATCGGCAACTTGTTCACTTGAGGTAGAGGTTTGGTTAGTACATCGGCAACTTGTTGACTTGAGGTAGAGGTTTGGTTAGTACATCGGATCGGTAGAAGTTTGGTTAGTTCATTGGTAACTTGTTACAAATTCGAACTTTTAGTCCCTTTCTGCACCATATCTTGGAACACTAGATTCTCTGCTATCTTGATACAACTCTGTTTGTCACATAGGATCATAGTTGGGTCTATCTCTAAGTCAAACAATCCTGAAGCCATACTGCTTCATAACTTAGCAGAGCAAGCAGCCATATATTCTTCTTGTGCTAAGAGCCACACTAGACTGCTTCCTTCTAAACCACAAGATCATGATTGATCCCAGACAATAACATATTCACGATGTGCTCTTCCTGTCTAATACACTTTCTGCTCAATCAATATCTGTGCCATCTGAAGTCATGATCTCCAAAAATAGCATAGATCAAAGTCTATCGTACCCTTTAGGTACCTGATCACATGCTTTGCAACTAATAGGTGAACACATCTAGTTTCCACTAGATACTGACTCAAGGTATTCAGAGCAAAGCATATATCTGACCTAGTATTTATTAATGACCCGATAATTTGTCTGTACAGAGTTATATACACTAACTCTGATGAGTCATTCACCAACAGCTTCAAGTTGGAATCCATGAGAGTGGACTTTCCAACATATCAAGTCCTTTTAATATTTCTCGGCATACTTTCCCTGGTTGAGAAAGATTCCTTCTGAGCCTTTCCATACTTGCAGACCTAGGAAGTAATACATTAATCTGAGATCTTTCATTTTCTTTTATGCAGCCATCTATTTGTTCCATCTCTCGTTAGATGGGTCTACTGATATGAACCTCAACATTATTCAAACTCTGAGGTGAGTTTCTTCTTGTATCCATGTCATCTGTGCATAGAAGCCATATTCAACCTTGTAGCAAAGGTTGAGATCCACATCACCCATGATGATCATTAGGCTCATCAATTGATTATCGATCCTGGGTACCCATACAGAACCTGATTCACACTTCTTCTTTAATTACACCATTAAGAGAATGGTCTTATCTATCCACTTGGAGCAAACATCTTGTCATGATTCTCTTCCTCTTTCTAAGAGAATCTTCTAGCCATGAGCCTTCTATATTTGTTTGTAAATATTCTTGTTGAACATCCATCACTTGTGTAGTGTTCATCATTCTTCATGATCTTTCCTACAAATCAAAATTAAGTACATGATTAGTAATACTTCATAATCATGAAATCATGTTGACATGATAACCTATTATGCATACAGATATCATTTACATAGTTATGCAACTATCTTGACCAATACTTTGGCACAACACTTTTCCATATCTTGTATGCATACAGTGGCTATCTAGATGCCTTCCATCTCTACCAGAACATACTATCGAGAGTGTGCATGGCTCTCAGCATGTCAGCAAAGAGGTTTCATTCTAGACAAGCAACAATGGAATGTTTGTCCAACTTACCAATCATATGCATATTGGTAGTATAATGTTCAATGCTCTATGAATGTTTACACTCAGCATGATATATTATAGGAATACAAATATGCATACAACCTATTACAGACAATATCATTTACTATTTTAAATAACAACTCAAATACTTATCTTTTATGTTTGTGTGGTTTCCTCCCGCTTGATCTTCTATATGTCTTTTGAACTTCTATTCATTTTGTACCATTGTGCATGCTCAAGTGTGCACTAGTGTCATCCTCATGATCTCATACACAAACATACATTCATTAGTATATTCTCAATGTTATCAAAACATTATAGTTCTAAATAATCTTTGAAAATGTATAGTCATGATTATAGATAATATTCAAGGTTTCAGGGAAGTCTTCTTTTACTCCTGCATATTCTTGTTTGATCATAGTACTCTTCTAGTTAATTAGATCATCAAGATAAGAGACATAATATGCATAAACCCTTGATTACTAACTTTATGAATAAGCATAACCAATCATACCAAGTATACTTATATAAGGGATCCTAAGGTAAGATTCTAACTTGTCATAGGAAAACATACCTGGATTAGTATACCTGCTTAGTTATGTACAACATACCTAAACAATCTCTTCAATGATTTAGAGATCTTGAGCTAGAACCTGCATGTCTCATAGGTTAAGCATAATATAACAAAGTCATACATACCTCGTAAGTAGAACAAAGATTATGGATGAGTCTTTGTCTTCATGTTGTCATGTTTAAGGAACTTGATTTGTCTTTTGTGATGTACCTGTATCTTGTTAGCAAACAACATCAACCTCATACAACACCATAATGCATTAGTACAATCATATAGCCCTAATCAATGAATGTCTTCGATCATTCACATGCATTCATACTGTTACTAGGGTGATAAGACAATTCTAACATTAATCAAGATTGTACTAATAAATAACATGAAGACAAACACATTATGAACTTAATCAAGAATCAGATTTCAAGACATACCTGAACCTCCTTAAGTCATACCTGTCGAGACTTCTTGTAGTCTTCTTATGTAAGGCCTTAGCCTCAACTCCCCCTGAAACTTGATCTAGAGCTTGATTAGGGTTTGCTAGAGAAACCCTAAAAATTCAATCTTTGACTTTCACACTTCTGAATGGATGGAAGGATGTGTCTTGCTGAGCTGATCAAACTAGTATACTTCAATTTTGAGATCTCCAAAATTTGACCCCTCAAAATTGCCTTCGAAACTTTTGGATCTTCTAGACAGTAACCCGAACTAGGGTTTGATGAAGCCCACCCTTCTGTCCAATCAAAAGGTTCGATCCAAAGCTCTAAACTCTTTTTTTCTGAGGAGCTTCTAGCCATGGTTACAGACTTCAAAAATTCCAACTTTTGTTGAAGCCCTATTTTTCCATCTTTCCGATCAAAATCCCGAACTGGGGTTTGATCAAGCCTGGTCTTCTACCCAGCCAAAAAATTCGATCTTGGTCTCTAAATTTTGATTTTCCTGAGTAGCATTCAGCCGTGGATTCCAATTCCAAAAAATCTAACTTTCTCCGAAACCCTAAATTCCGGAAGCCATGAATGAAGGTGCTCCAAAAATAATTCTGTTTTGACAGAAATATGTACCTGATTGTTTCTACTGTAACTCCAAAATTTTCGCTCCACAGGGTCTGAAAAAAAAATTTGTGGTAGCCTGGCCTGTCATCTTTCCATCCCGATAGGTCTGACCTCAATTGGATTTTCTGAGAGAGATTTATGCCAAGTGTCGCAACGTGACCTGTTTATGGGATAAAATAAGAGAGTGAACTTGTACGGCGTGCCACGTGTCACTGGTTCAACTTCGTCCTTTGAAAACGTTTTTTGAGATAGTACAGTCTGTGTACTACCTGTCACTTTTTACAAAATTTCATTTGGAGCTTCCTAGCCCAAGTTATGCCAAGTGTCGCAACGTGACCTGTTTATGGGATAAAATAGGAGAGCAAACTTGTACGGCATTCCACGTGTCACTGGTTAAGCTTCGGCCTCTGAAAAAGTTTTCTGAGATAGTACAGTCTGTTTACTACCTGTTTCTTTTTACGAAATTTCATTTGGATCTTCCTAGCCCAAGTTATGACCTTTTTTCCTAGGTCACCTGATTTTGACTGAGATCTGGAAGAGGCAGAAACCCTAACTTGTACTGATCATAACTTACAAAGTACAATGAATCTGAAAGTTTCCTTTGGACACAAGATACCTGGAGATGTTATCTACGACCTGTAAAGGTTTCAGATCCTGAACCTTCGCAAAAATGGATTTATGGTGAAAGTTCCATGATGACTGGTTTTTTCTATATAAAACCCTAACCTTCAAATTGTCGTAAGTAAAGCAAGTGTCGTAAGTGCCATACCTTGCCTTCCTTCAGGTTAGCTCTGATACCATGTTAAGATTTAATATGCTAAGACAGAAAATAGCAGCATTACATTCCATTTCACAATAATAGCATATACAGGATCACTGAAGAAACAACAAGCATAGCATAAACACAAGAGACACAGATTTATCCTGGGAAACCCTCATGGGGTAGAAAACCCAGCAAAGCTTCCTCAATATAGATGACCAGCAATATACAAAGATGCAAACCAAAGACATGATCTCCTCCTCCACCATAGCAGACCTCTCCTCCACAAGTGTGCCTCTCTCAAGTGAGTGAGTGTGTGTCAAATGAAGAACACACCTCCTCTATTTATACACTACTCCGACTTTTCTTTTACACAAGACATGTAGGCTCGTATTTAACCATTGGGTTAAATACCCCATTACAACTGACTGGGCCGACCCCTCTAGGGTGGTCTAATAACCCTTTGACCCACATAACACATACAGGGTCGACCCCCACTAGGAAAGTCTAATAACCCAAGTTACTGCATTCCGACGGAGGAATAAACATCTCCGAATATACAATAAGATCTTCACGGAGGAATGAATCATCTCCGGAATAATAAAGCACAAATATAATATTCTTTGAAGTTACAATATCTCAACATTAAAACTACAGGGAAGCGTTTATGTGGTCATTATGTTGCTCAGCATTCAAAGAAGGAGCTGTCGAGAAACATTATTCGCGCAATGGCTGAATACAATGTTCAGGGTATTCCTGTGCTTCGCAGCTCGGCTCCTCCATTTCCTCAGTGTCTACGGTGAAGAAAAAAAATCCGGAAGCATGAGGGCCTCTCAAAGCAGGAGTTCAGAAAAGCCTTCTCGTTTCAGGAAGAGAGCTAGGGGACTACAGATCTTCCGGTAAGCCCTTCTGTTCATGCTTCTTGCATTTATGATTTTCTTGGTATAGAAGATAATTGTCGCCCTAACGTGACTCAGAAAGACTTTATCACTCTCGGTACACCCATGGGGCTGGACAGAAGCTCCAATATGGTTGAGGTTAGAAATACTCTTAATGAAATGGAGGACTAGATTAGAATGATTTGCTCTGAGAACATAGAGATGAAGAGGCCATCACTCGTCTCTTCTCTCTCACCCAAGCCACGCACTTGGAGGTCAAAATTTGCAGTAAACAAGGACACGAAAGGGTTTCCATCCCGGGTGACAAAGTGGACATTGTTTCTGCTATCAAAATGGACATTAATTTTGAAAATGTTATCAATAGCATTAAAACTGTAGAAATTAAAGTGGATCTTCTGAGGGATGATGTTGGGAATCTATCTAAGGTGAAAGTTGGAGGTGGCTTGGTGAATCGAAACTCAGAGGAACCAGTGGTTTGCAACCTCCCTAGGAAATAGGAGGTCCAGTAATCTCGAGCCCTCACCCTTGTTTTTGGTTTTTTGCAGTGGCTTTCATCACAGAAGTTCTCGTCTAGATATGTTTTATGATCTTGCACCAGGTCATAGGGAACTCTTTTGCAGTTGTTCTCTTTTCAGGACTTTTTTTGAAACGAATTAATTGTACCTCGGATGTTGCAGGTAATGCATCTTATTTTCCACAACAATGTTCTCCTTTCGTTATCTACTTCTTGGGCAGTTTGTTAGGTTTTACAATTTACATAGATTAGGGAAGATCCATGATAAGTATGGAATGGATAAGGATGAGCAAGGAGTCGTGGACTCAGTCCTTCTGTGGAAGCAATCCTTCTCCCTCCATTTTGTAAACTTTGCTTCTTTTATATAATCAAAATCTATTTATCTGTTTCTGTTATAAATATATATATATATCCAATACAATAAAGCCAAAGTATTGGGTAGGTAATAGAGCTATAACCATCATAGAAAATCCATATTTAAATATAGGAACCGAGTTATTAGAATTATGCAAGATATGTTATGAGTCTTTGGCAAGGTCTTCCAATGTTAGCCAAGTCTTCCAATGTTAGCCAAGTAAATCATTTGAAATTTAAGATAGTTTTAATTGCCTAACTGATAGAATTGTCCAAGGAGGGTATCTAGGTTCAAGAAAAGATCTCGTCTTGATAAAATATCTAATTGAATTATGAGAAGACTCATACATTTTGGGAATATAATAGGTGGGTGTTCTTCTCTACATGATATTTGCATTACTTCTTCCTTCTAGATTCTAAACATACAATCCATTGGGTTTTGACTCATTAATTTATTTTAGCTTCACCTTGCATTCTATATGCAATAACACCATCTTACATTATGGATCAAAAGGGGAAAGCATGAATATAGAGAATGTTCTCAACACAATCTCTTATGCATGCAAGGAACACATGGTTAAGCACTTAGTTGAAGAAAATTTGATATCGGAACTCAACTTGAGAATGATTTCTTTTGGATATTAATATTGGACGATGATGAAAACATTATAACATATATTCTCTTAGTGATCCAATTTTCATTTGGTTGATACATGTTAAAATATACTTTCAGGATGTTTGTAGGATTCCAAAGATCTCTAGATCCCTTGTGATTCATAGATCAAGAGTGAATTGCAGTTGCAAGGATCATGTTATATTTGATAAGTTTCAACCCAATATCAAATGTAATTAAAGGAACAATTCCATATGTGGGGAATCCAATGAATTTAAATATCTTGACGTGTTGATTGGTTTGCAAATGGATACACAAATTTAGGCACTGCTATCCTCCAACAACGCAAGAGTTCATGATCGTTGAATTGTTCTTTTACTCTGGCATTTTTCTTGAATAAATCTAGAGGCCATTTTACATTATTAGGAGATCAAATCCATAAGATAAGCCTTTATTTATAGAGTTAGATCATTTATCTAGGTAATCTTGATTTCTTTCAAAGAAACCCTAGACCCTACTGGCAAGAGGAAAATGAATGTTTTAGCCACTGTTGTAGCAAGGGTTTGCATTGTTTTCATGGTTTATAGACTAGGTTATTTTGCATGGATATTTAGGATGATGAATCAATTATGGAAACCAAGCATGGAGAAGATTAATTTCTAGATATTTTTCTAGGCCATTATAGAATTACCTCCACCATATCATAAGTTGTGCACTAGAGAATTTAATTCAAGGGAAATTAACTCAAGCTCAAGGTATTCACACTCGTTAAAGAATATATCTCCTTCCGTTATGGTTCTCTCTACTATGGATCTACCACTTTGATCTACCTTCTACTATAGATGGAAGGAGAAGTTGCATCACCATTCTCGCGGATTATGATTTTTAATTCAAGCAAGACTATATCATAAATCCCTCAATCTAAGGGAATAGACATCGTTAAAATATGTTTGAATGGTTAACATCCTTTCCAAATACTGAGACACATGGATGATGATTGAGATATCCACACCAATCATCAATCAAATTTTAATATTTGAATGCATATTTCCATCTTGATGTTTAAATAGTTAACATCCTTATCCAAAGTCAATATCACTAGTAGCAAAACTTGATAATTTCAAGTTGTTGCAAATTGTTGCCATGGAATGTGAATTTCATTCACAAAAATGGTTACACCATGCATAGCACTAATGCTCCACCTACATTGCAAAATCTACATGTAATTTATCATCAAGTGTTTAGGGTTCGAGTTTCCTTTTCTATGTTTCCACTTTATTCATGACTGGCACTATCACCAAGTGGAGTTAGCAAGATAGAATATATGTACTTCCCCATGATATTTGTATTGTGCATTCATAATAGGAGGATCAACATGTGACCTTTCTCAAAATATTATAATTTGAGTGAGAAAGAGAAGGAGCATTTATTCTCTCTCGCTTTAGTATTTTTTTGGAGGAAGAGAAGGAGCAATAACGCTTTCTCACACTTCTTCCATTTTGAAAGAGGAGGAGAAGAAGCATAGGAAATTCCTTAGAATTTTTTAATTTTAGTGAGTAGGATAATTAGGATCAGATTTCATTTCTCACACACTAATCATTTTCAAGAGGAAGAGAAGGAGCACTAGCCCTTTCTCACCCTTTAGTATTTTTTGGGAGGAGGAGTGGCCACATTGGCCCTTTCTCACCATGTTGTAATTATAGTGATGAGGAAAAGAATTGACATTTTCTTATACTTCTATCATTCGAGTATGAAGAGGATGGAGCATGGGCCCCTTCTAACAATTTTGTAATTTTAGTAAGGAGGAGAAGGAGCATTGGCCCTTTATCACACTTTAGGAATTATTTTTTTGGGAGGAGGAGAAGTGGCCCTTTCTAAAAATCATAATTAGAGTGATCAGGAGAATAAGTGGCTTCAATTTCTCAAAAGCCATTGATTTTAGGAGAGAGGATAAGGAGATTTGGCCCTTCCGCATTCTTTTTCCATTCATTGGAGGGAGGAGAATGATAATATGTCCTTTATCCTACTTGTGTAATTTGAGTGAGCATCAGAAGGACTATTGGGCCTCTCTCTTGCTTTAGTAATTATTGGAAGGAAGAGAAGGAGCACTAGTTATTTCTCACACTTTTTCCATTTAAAATATGAAGAGAAGGATCATGGGCACTTTCCTAGACATTTGTTATTTGAGTGAGCAAGAGAAGGAGCGGTTTCCCTTTCTCACACATTAGTCACATTTTTGGGAGGAAGAGAAGGAGCACTAGCCCTTTCTCACCCTGTATTAATTTTTGGGAAGAGGAGTGGAAAACTTCACCCTTTCTCACCCTTCTGTAATTACAGTGATGAGGAGAAGGAGCACTATCCCTTTATCACACTTCTTTCATTCGATTGAGGAGAATATGGAGCATGGGTCCTTTTTCAAACTTGAAATTTGAGTAAGGAGAAGAAGGAGCACTGGCCCTTTCTCATAGTTTATTAATATTTGGGAAGAAGAGAAGGAGAATGAGGAGACGGGGTGGCTTTAGTTTCTCATAAGCCGGTAGTTTCAGGAGAGAGGAGAAGGATCACTAGCCCTTCCTCACACTTATTCTATTTGTAAGAGGAGGAGAAGGGGCATGGGCCCTGTCTCAAACTTTTGTAATTTGAGTGAACAAGAGAAGGAGCATTGGCCCTTTCTCTCACTTTAGTCATTTTTGGGAGGAAGAGAAGGAGCACTAACACTTCCTCAAATTTATTCCATTTTAAAGAGGAGGAGAAGGAGCATGGTCACTTTCCTATACTTTTGTAATTTGAGTGAGCAAGATAAGGAGAAATCGCCCTTTCTCACACACTAGTTGTTCTTGGGAGGAATAGGATGATAAATATCTCTTTCTCACCCTCTAGTAATTTTTGGGAAGAGGAGTATAAATATTTTCCCTTTATAACCCTTTTGTAATTATAGTGATGATGAGAAGGTGTATTGCCTCTTTCTCACACTTTTTCCATTTGAGTGAGGAGAAGTCGATGGAGCATGGGCCCTTTCTCACACTTTTGTAATTTGAGTAAGGAGGAGAAGGAGAATTGTTTTTTTTCACATTTTATTAATATTTTGGAGGAATAGAAGGAGAATGGGCCTTGTCTCACACTTTTGTAATTAGAGTGATGACAAGAATGGGTGGCTTCATTTTCTCACAAACTAGTAAGTTTAGGAGAGAGGAGAAGGATCATTGGTCCTTCCTCACACTTCTTCCATTTGTAAGAGGAGGAGAAAAAGCTTGGGTCCTTTCTCAAACTTTTGAAATTTAAGTGAGAAAGAAAAGGAGTACTGGCCCTTTCTCACACTTTAGCAATTTTTGGGAGGAAGAGAAAGAGAAGTAGCGCTTTCTCACACTTATTACATTTGAAATGGGAGGAGAAGGAGCATGGAAATTTTCCTATACTTTATTAATTTGAGTGAGGAGGATAAGGATCAGTTTCCCTTTCTCATAAACTATTCATTCTTGGGAGGAAGAGAAGGAGCACTAACCATTTCTCACACTCTAGTAATTTTTGGGAGGAGGAGTGGCAACATTATCCCTTTCTCACCATGTTGTAACTACAGTGATGAGAATAAGGATAATTTTCCATTTATCACACTTCTATCATTAGAGTGTGAATAATATGGAGTGTGTGACCCTTATTGCAATATTGTAATTTCAGTAAGGAGAAGAAGGAGCATTGGCCCTTTCTCATACTTTAGTAATTTTCTAATGGGGAAGAAGGAGTAGTGTCCCTTTATCACACTTTAACTAGAGTGGCGAGGGGAAAGAGTGGATTCAATTTCTCGCAATCCTTATTTCAAGAGAGAGTAGAAGGAGGATTGGCCCTTCCTCACACTTCTTCCATTAGTAAAAGGAAGAGAAGGAGCATGGGCCCTTTCTACTACTTTTGTGATTTGAGTGAGAAAGAGAAGGAGAATTGGCCCTTCCTCTTGCTTTAGTATTTTTTTGGAGGATTAGAAGGAGATCTATCCATTTCTCACACTTATTCCATTTGAAAGAGGAGGAGAAGGAGCATGGGCCCTTTCTTAAAATTTTGTAATTTAAGTGAGAAGGAGAAGGAGCAGTTTCCCTTTCTCACACACTAGTAATTTCTGGGAGGAAGAGAAGGAGCAATATCCCTTTCTCACCTTAGTAATTTTTGGGAAGAGGAGTGGCAACATTATCCCTTTCTCACTATGTTGTACTTATAGTGACAAGGAGCATGAGAACTACCCCTTTCTCACACTTCTATCATTCGAGTGTAAATAATACGGAGCATGGTCACTTTCTACTAACTTTTTTTTATTTTAGTAAGGAGTAGAAGTAGCATTGGCCTTTTGGCATACATTGATCATATTTTTAGGGAAGGGGGTGTAGCTAGGGTTTTACCCCTAGCTTGTGCAAATGAGCACCTACTAAGGAGAAGGGACTCCTTAGTAGCAGTTCAGTAAATGGAAATAACTAAGCTAAAACAGAAATAGAAACTACTATAAACATGTGCATGAAACATAAACAACAATATGTAAATAATGGCTTTTGTATTAATGTTACCTTCAATGTGAAGGTTGGTGAAGCTCTTGCAATGTCCAAGAGGGTTGCTCCAAGCTCCAATGTGCTCCTTCTCTTTCTCCAATGGTGGAAATGGGCCAAAAGGGGCTCTCAAGGTGAAAGTGGCTCAAGGGTGAGCTAGGGTTTCAAGAGAGATTTTGGCAGAGTAAGGGTATACTTGATTGTGGATGTGGAATAAGGGGTCTCCATCACCTATTTATAGTTTTTTGGTGGTGGAGTGCTGACCCATGGTTTTGGGAACCATATGGTTTAGGGCAGCTGTATAGGGTTTTTTCCTCCTTTTCCTCATTATTTTATATTTTTCTTCCCTTTTTAGGGGTTTTTTGCTATTTTTAGAGGAATTTTGGATATTTTTGGAGGAAAAAGGGGTTTTTTAGCCTTTTTGAGGCTTTTTTGAGGGTTTTGTGGCCTTTTGGAGGCATTTTAGGCCTTTTGGAGGCTTTTTAGTGGGATTTTCAGGGTTTTCAAGGGAAATATGGTAGGAAAATGGGCAAATGAGCCATGTAATGGGGTAGATGAGGTAGTGAACACTTTTTGGGTGTTAACAGGGGGGAGAAGGATTATTGGCCCTTTCTCACAATATTGTAATTAGAGTGATTAGGAGAAGGAGTATTGGCCCTTTCTCACAATATTGTAATTAGAGTGATTAGGAGAAGGAGTGGCTTCAATTTCTCACAAGCCAATAATTTTAGGAGAGAGGAGAAGGAATGTTGACCCTTCCTCACACTTATTCCATGTGTAAGTGGAGGAAAAGGAGCATGGGCCCTTTCTCAAACTTTTTTTAATTTGAGTGAGAAAGAGAAGGAGAAATAGGCCTTTCTCTTGGTTTAGTAATTTTTGGGAGGAAGAGAAGGAGCACTAGCCATTTCGACTCACATTTATTGCATTTGAAAGATGAGGAGAAAGAGAATAGGCACTTTATTAGAATTTTCAATTTGAGTTGTATAAGAAGGAGTAGTTTCCCTTTCTCACATACTAGTCATTATCGAGAGGAAGAGAAGGAGTACTTTCCCTTCTCACACTCTAGTAATTTTCAAGGGGAGGAGTGGCAACATTGGCCCTTTCTCACCATGTTGCAATTACAGTGACGAGAAGAAGGAGACCTAGTTGTTGGCGTGTAGTGGGAATACCCTGGGTTCAACATAAATTCACCAACAAAACCTATACATCGGCCATTTCGGCATCACCTGCAAGAAGATAAAGTCTCACCTGAGTTATCTAGGGGGACTACAAGAACCAAGCTTCTGCAATGTTGAAGGGATATAAGCATTCATTCTACATAGCTAACATTCATTCATATATTGTGCAGAAACATATAACTTACTCATATGAAATGATAACTCATTCAACACATCAGCATAAATAGAGCATCCATGTGCGCAACAAACATATCATTCATCACATTGAACACATTACCAACATGATTCAAAACAAGTTCACTTCAGTATTAATTTTTGGAACAATCTTACATAACCTGCGCAATGTGTAACAAATCTCTATTACAAACTCCAAACTACCCAACAATACACGTAAAAATAGAGACTACGACAACAACCACAACAGTTGTTGAAGATCAAACATCAATTCAACACTAACCCAATAAATTCCATTCAATAAAAACTGGACAACAACCCTTAACCCAAAAATCCCTTACATATTTATACATCACAACATGGGTTGATCCCGTTACAAAGTGGACACAAATGCCCAACTACATTCTGACTAAATTTTGTCTTTTGCGCGCTTTGGTCCATTTGTTATGTTGTCACACGATCCATTTATGATGTGCGACTTCCAATACAGGTCCAAAAGTACGCTCCAACACTAGCCCTTTCTCGTACTTTTGAAATTCGAGTGTGAAGAATATGGAGCATGGGCCCTTTCTCACACTTTTTTAATTAGGGTAAGGAGGAGAAGGAGAAATGGCCCTTTCTCACACTTTATAAATATTTGGGATGAAGAGAAGGACCATGGGTCCTCTCTCACATTTTTTTAATTAGAGTGATGAGGAGAAGGGGTGGCTTCAGTCTCTCACCGGTTAGTAATTTCATGAGAGAGGAGAAGGAGCACTGACCCTTACTCACACTACTTCCATTTGTAAGAGGGGGAGAAGAATCATGGGACCTTTCTCAATCTTTTAAAATTTGAGTGAGCAATAGAGGGAGCACTGGCCCTTTTTCTCGCTTCAGTAATTTTTGGGAGGAATAGAAGGAGCACTAGCCCTTGCTCACACTTCCTCCATTTGAAAGAGGAGGAGAAATTTTCCTATCTCACACACTAGTCATTCTCAAGAGGAAGAGAAGGAGCACTAGCCCTTTCTCACACTCTAGTAACTTTTGGGAGGAGGAGAGGAAATATTGGACCTTTCTCACCATGTTGTAATTACAATGATGGGGAGAAGGATAACTGACCTTTTCTTAGACTTATATCATTCGAGTGTGAAGAATATGGAGCATGGGACCTGTTAGCTCTCCAAGAAACTACCTAGGGTTATAAGCTAGGTATGCCTGGTAACTTAAGAATTCAATGTTTTTGTGTTTTCTGAAAAAATGGATCAATGGGATAACTGAGAAGACTAAGCAGTAAGACAACATGACATGCCTCTAAATAAGCCAGTGCTTCGAGAAATTAAATATCAGCCACAGTAAATAATCAAGGTATGAAGAATATTGCCTAGACAACCAAATACATTAACATGCAGGGTTTATGCAACCAAGTACATACATAACGCAGGGTCACACTAAGCAATAAGAAGTTCCTCCGTTCAAATCATGAGCATAAGCTAAGCTAATTCAAACAGGGTGCAGAATAATGGAAAATGTAGACAGACTGATATCTAATGACCAAAGAAAACTGTGATTCATATAGCAAGAAAGTGTCAAGTACATAGCCCCAAATGTCTCCAAACTTGAACCTCCTCTAATAGTCTTGGTTCTGTGGCTTTATAGCCTTTACTCTGCTAGTTCAGCGAACAAAACTGAGATCTGGGCGAAATTAGAGAAAATTGGCAAAAACAGGCTTTCGGCAGTTAACTCTTCTGCTGATTTCGTGCCTTAGCCGCCGGAAGTCAGACCTTTCGGCAGCTAATGAGCTCTGTGGGGCTCACCTAAGCTGCCGAAAGCTGTAACTGTTTCAAAAATTAAAACCCAAAACGCTGCTTTCTGCTGATTTCGTGCCTTAGCCGCCGGAAGTCAGACCTTTCGGCAGCTAATGAGCTCTGTCGGGCTCGCCTAAGCTGCCGAAACCTGTAGGATTCCTGAAAAAACTGCCTTTGGAAAAAATCGATTTTCTCAACCGTCCGATGTCCGTTTTGCATGTTCGAATAGTCGATTTTGATCTACAGATCATAAGATATCCATTGGTGCTTCCAGATCTGAATTTGGAGTTCGGGAAGGCTGTCGAAATGGCCCCGCAAGATCACGTGATTTCAGCAGAAAATTCCTCCGAATTATCACTTGACTTGTCTTTATTAATGGTTCAATCTGTGAACGAACATGCAAAACAGAGAATTGACAACTGCTGAGCAAATCATAAACTCGAGACTCATGATAGGATTCATAAGTATGAGTTGCTTTGAGTTGGACTGAGATTCTGGCTGAAATTCAGGAATAGACTTGACATTGAAGATGTGGCACTCGATCCTAAAACTGCTGCTCTTTAATCTCCATTGTATTTACATCTGAAGTTTTATCTCACACTGGCCATTTAATCTATACAAATGTGTAGATCTGCAGAGCTTCCAGATCTTCCTTCATGCACCCCATTAATATCAAATTTTGAAACCCAAGACTCACAGAAGTAAATTTTTTACCTATTCTATCACCCAAAAAGACGGTGGTCAATTTGGGAGATAACAGGACCCTTTTCACAATTTTGTTATTTTTTAAGTGGGGAGAAGGATAGAAGTACAAATGACAATTTTGTAAAATTGTCATTTGTAATTTGAGTGAGCATATAGCGGAGGCTGGAACAATTCTCCACATCCTGTAAGAAGATATGTGTTATACGAGAGTATTTTGCAGATGTGGAAGTACAATGTGGGTGGAGGAGGACTTTGCGGATGCATGAATACAATGTAGGTGCGAGAGGAATTTCTTCACTTTTGCATTGCAACACTTCCATAAGGATGTATAAAGGAAAAGCATTGGTAAGGTAAGTTGCTCTTATCCTGCATCACTAAAATCAGGAAAAACATGTGAAGGATAAGCTTCATTAATTAACAACATCCATCCTAATGATGTGAAAGGTGCATGGAATATTTTCCATAATTACCTAATTGAGAATATAAATAATGTTCAATGCATAATGTGGGTGGGGAATCCATTGGCATAGAGTGGAGGTGGGAACAATTATCTGCATTCCATGACAAGATATGCATTATGTGGGAGAACTTTGTGGATACAAGAGTACAATTCGGGTGCTAGATGACTTTGCAGATGCATGAACACAATGAGAGTGAAGGAATAATTTCTCCACTTCTGCATTGCAACACTCAATCATTTTTTAGGGGGGTTTCCTTTTCTAACAAATCTACTTTTTGAAAGAGGAAGAGAAATATCATGGGACCTTTCTCACACTTAAATGTAAATAGAGTGATGCGGATAAGGAAAAGGATCATGTGCCATTTCTCACACTTTTGTAATTTGAGTGAGAAATAGATGGAGCATTGGCTCTTTTCCACACTTCAATAATTCTCAAGAGGAAGATAAGGAGCACTATCCCTTTCTCATATTTGAGTAATTTTCAGAAAGTGTAGAAGGATAATTTTCCCAACCTCTCAATTTTGTAATTAGAGTGAGAAGGAGAAGGAATGGATTTATTTTCTCACATGTTAGTTATTTGAGGAAAGATTAGAAGGTGAACTAGCCTTTTCTTACACCTCTATCATTTAATGGAGGAGAATGAGCATTGGCCCTTTCTCATACTTGTGTAGTTAGAGTGTTCAGGAGAAGAGAAGGAGCACCATCCCTTTCTCACACTATGATATCATGATTGGAAACTATGATATGGATGATTTTAACTATAGTTTGAGCCTTTGGATTCCTAATATTATAACTTCATGTAGTTTGTGTCTTGAATAATTTTTCCTTTAGAGTATTCCATGTAATTTTTTGTATTTCTTTGGTCTTGTACCATTGTATATTTATCATTTATATTTTCAATAAGGTAATCATAACATAAATTTTCATGCAAGAGATACAATGGAACACCTAGGATCATCTTATACATGTGTACACATGCTTCAATTCTCTTCAAAAATTGATTGTGATGATATAGATCTCAACTAGTTTCTAGAGGTTGTTGAGCCAAAGAATGGTTACCAAGGCTTGCACATTCATAATTACACAATGTATGATGTGAATTCCTTAGGAATTGTCCTGAACTCGATAGTTGTGAATGAACATACACTTTTGATTCAATTTGAATCAATTGTAGAAGATAAAGTAATCAATTTTGATGCTAGATATTGTGTTCTACAACAAGGCACCTTTAAGAAAATATTATAACAAAAACATATTATGAAAACATTGATAGAAATGAAAGACATATCTGCATAAAAGTATGAATGGAAGTTGGGTAACTAAAGTGATAATTTAGACATAATATCTACTAATGCAATACATAAAGGGATTCAAACTATTTTGAAAGGTGTATACCTTAAAAAACAAACATCATATATTGTGCACTACATGAATATAAAAAAGGAGCTCAATCAAAATTATGGTATAAACCTAACATACTGGAGGTGTAGGTATTCACACAATTTGGATAAGGATATGAGAAATTCCCATTTCAAATCCTTGAGATAGACTCTAGTTGATGCCAATGTGGAAACGACAACAAAAATGTTTCAAAATACTACATGAATATAAAAAAGGAGCTCAATCAAAATTATGGTATAACCTAACATACTGGAGGTGTAGGTATTCACACAATTTGGATAAGGATATGAGAAATTCCCATTTCGAATCCTTCAGACGAACTCTATTTGATCCAGATGGATATCGGTGGCCACCCAGCTATTCCACTGGCTCAAAACAGTGTCCCATTTTGGCAATTTTCTCGTAATTTTTCTACAGTTTTTCGAGTCCTAAACTTCTGGGGCCATTTTGAGGCCCTAAATGATATTTTTTTGCGATCCATTTTATAAATGTTAGCTCAACATTGACATTTGTTTGGACCTCTCATATTTTATTTCTCGAATAGACCTTTCCAATGAGCTATCGAGCGCCCCAAACAGAGATCGTATGCAATAGTTATGACCCCGAGAAGTTGATTGTTCAACTAACCACCTTGGGGCCGCAAACTTTATGACGGTTCATCTTCTAGCGTTAGGTTTTTGGATGCTTGGGATTATTTCCCTCATGATTATGATAAATAGGCCCTTTTGGCATCTTTTTGTATTCATCTTGGCACGAATGAGCAGAGCCGACACATCTCTTCTCAGAGATAGCTACTACCATTCTAGCTGCTTTTATGTTACAGTCTATTCTATTTCCGCTATTTAATAGAATATATGTTTACTGTATCACTATGTTCTTTGAAATATATCTATGTATATGATTATGTATCTACTCTTTCATTTCGTTCCCACATAAATATGGATCACTAGTTGATGCCAATGTGGAAATGATAGCAAAAATGTTTCAAAAAACTAGTGGTGAAAACAAAAAAATGGACATGCTTTATTATTTGATGTAAAAGTTTTTGAAATTGATATCCATCGGTGTCATGAGGCCCATGAAGAGTATCAATATAGATTAATCAATAAGAATTTTGTTCCTAAATTGATTAAATAAATAGTTGCAAATCCAAACACATTGCAAAGAGATGGGTTACTAATTCCTTTGGGTACCAAGAAATTATTATGCCTTACAGAATTAGAAATAGAGGATGGTGTTTCAAGTGAAGATGTACATTTTTTTATTCTTGATGGGAACCACAAAATAGATGCTTCTAAATAAATATTAAAAAGTAAATTATATAGTAATATTCATGATCAACTCAGAGAGAAGATGGTTTGACTTGTAGACCCTGCCACAACTATGACTACAATCCTAAATCTTTGCAAACAACAAAATGAGAAAACAAAACATGGGTTCAAATGGAGTTTGTTGCTCAAATTTTGAAATCTAGATAACATTGGGAGAATGTTGGTTAGCCAAAGTGTCCTGGAAAGAGGTACAAAACTTCATATAAATGGATGGTAAGTTTTAATACTTGAGTTGCTTTGATTTTAGACATTAATTAAAATATTATTCTCACAAATATAATTTACCTTACCGTATTCTGAGAAAAAATGTAAGAGCGTCTTTAAAAAAAACAAGATTGAAATTCTCAAAGATAAGTTGAACTTAGTGCATCTTCCTTGTGAAATATGGAATAAATGGGTCAACATTTTTTTACCTTTATATGAATGGTGGTTTGGCTTGTTCCCCTAAAAAGGCATCGCAAGAATATTTCACTCACAATAATACATCTAAATACACCACAAGTTTTTTTAGGTGTATAAGGGGGTTGAAGGATATAGAGCTTGATATATTAGCAGATATAATAGTATATGGTAGTGTATATCTAAGTAATTCAGTTAAGGGAGGGTTGATGGCAGAGGCATTAAATGGATACTGCAAGAGGGTTAAGGAAAAGAGACATGTTTGCAAGCTTCCAATGAGTTACATGGAAACTAATGAGGGTGACAACCATAAATATTTCAATGTGTACACAAACAATGCACTAGAAATGTGAAATATGGAAATCTACCTCATCCAACTTGGTGATATCCTTGGTGAAATGCATGATATAAATGATGGCGATGAACCTGAAAAGCATTGAAAAAAAGGAAGGTTGATGATTCTCAAAAAGTTCCTGAACCAGCTAAAGAAATATTGGATATGTATATAACACAAAACAATGGAATATGAAGGGCGTCACTTTCAAACTCCTATTATTTTTCATGTGTTTCATTTTATCCAAGTTCATTGCACCTTGCATTGGAAAGCTTACGATCACATGTGATGACATTGAAAATTGGTTCTTGATTTATGCAATGTGGTTATTGATTAGAGTCATAATGATATGACGGAGTTGTTTAGAATATTTGGAAACAACCAAGGTAGATGTGTTAGTGCTTTTATTATTCATCTAATAAAATTCTACATTAATAAAATTCTACATTGTTGTTGAGGCTATCAAGATCTACTTCAAAAAAACAAGAAAATAGTTTTGTTTTAAAGTTGGTGATTTCAAAAGATTCAAAGATGAAAACAAATATGATAGATTAGATACCATAATTATGTTGCATGGGCTATATCACTAAGAAAAAGATGAAGAAATGCATACAAGTCAAACAATGGAGATGATATATGAACAAAATGAAGCTGAAGAGAAAAAGGATCCTTTGCCTTCTTTTGAGGAAGTTGGTGTTACAAGGAGGAATAAACATCCATTCAAAAATGAAAGAAATGTTTCTTTTTGGAATAATATTTTTGAAAATTTTGTAGAGGACGGTGGAATTTCTTTATGTTGGAAGTTGGCTTATTCAATGTATAATGCACGAACAAAAGTGTATATTGGCATGTGATGTTGAGAATATACATCAAAAAGATTATAGAAGGGGTATTATCAAAGACTTATTAGCACTCTTGGTTGGTAAAATATATCGTGTTTATAAAACTACATAATAACTAAAAAAAAAATTCATTATTTTAGTTTTATGAAAATTATAACTTAAAAAGTCTATTCTTTTATTTTTTATTTATCATGAAAATGCTTTACCTCTAAATATATCATTTATGGATGTTGAAGAAAATCCTCTACTTATAGATGAAGGATCTAACATATTTAGCAATACACTATCAAGTGGTAAGTTCATATTCACATGGAATATATCAAGACATTGTTTATTGTAAAACAAATTAATGTACTTGATTTGATTTCCAATATGTATTCAAATCCAAACACATCTAAACCAACAGTTCATCATCCAACAAAATTAGCCACTACAATGGTTGCATCACAAATAGGTACTTTCTATATCCTATTCATGTTATAATTTTCTACAATGATATCAAATAATCATTTCAATTTTAAATATTCTTCCAATACATTCATCTATAGAAGAATGTGCTATCAAAAAACCATCACCAATAGATACATTCTTATCCAACCAATGAAGAAAAATATAAAGTTTAACTTATCTTTATTGAACAGAGGAAGCAAAAGTGGAAATGATGAAGGAATTAGAGGCAATTGACCAAGGTTCATTATCTACCCAACTCATGCCATAATTTGCTACAAGAATTACCAAGTACTCAACTCTATTATGATTAGTGTTCCTCATGTAGAAAATGATGACCCATTTGTACATGCATCTATAGAAGATTGTGTTGTCATGGTTTCAACACCAATTGGTACATTCTTAATAAAATGAAATAGACCAACTTAGATTGTTTATTTTTGAAGAGAAAAAAAGGTTTTAATTTCCTTTCTTGAGCAAAAGATGAAAATGTTGAAATGACGCAAGACACTGAATCAAATGTCCAAGGCACAGTTTCTTCAAGTATTATATTAGAACACTACTATTTTCATTCTCAATTTTGTAATATATAGTATATGATAGTTTATGTAACAATGAACGCTTTTTTTGCAATGGAAATATTTTTTTTTTAATGATTTCAGACCTTGAAGATTTCTTTTGTTATGGTTCTACAGAAAAATCCAAATCGGAATTGAGAGTGAAGATAAAGAACTACAACTTCACCCAAAAATATATGAATTTATCCTATTTGTGAAAATTGTCTTTGAGATTGCAATTTGGGATGAAAAGGAGAAGAAATAAGTGGTACACTTAGTTAAGCAAGTGTTTAAAAGAATTTCACTTGCATGGAGTGATGTTTTGTTTTGTCTTGATAAAGATGAATACAAAAAGGATTCGATGGGCCAATTAACCAAGCCACTTGATGTGGTTCAGAAACATAATAATAATAAACATGATGAGACAAATACCATACTTGTTTATAAAAATGTTGCTAGAGAGCCCGAAGAAAATTGTAAAGCATCTACACCTATTGGTTAATAGGTTTTGGGGAGGAAATTTCAATTGTGGTCAATGAAGCCAATAATGGTGTTAATGTTGCAGATATTTAACTTTATATAAATTATTGTATACAATCTTCTTCTAGAAGAAATAGTTTATTTGATCGACCTTATTAATGGATGATTATTTTATAATTATTATTTTTTGTTATGAATTTTGATTTTCATATGTTTGTCACAAACTCTTGATATTGTGAGTATATTTTCAAGCATGTGCATTTTTTATTTTAGTTAAAGAAAATTTTCTATGGCCATTTTCTTACATGTTTTTTTATATAATGACTTCACTCATTTCCATATACTCTTCACTTTTAACT
Source organism: Larix kaempferi (assembly GCA_027924585.1). NCBI lineage: Eukaryota > Viridiplantae > Streptophyta > Pinopsida > Pinales > Pinaceae > Larix > Larix kaempferi. Next base: position 1,464,761 of record BSBM01000755.1, on the reverse strand, counting down.
ATTTTACCTTTAGTGATATTCCATTTGGGTATTTTTAAATTAATATTGCATCAATTTATGAGTGAATAATTTCATAGTTTTTGGCACCCTAGTTAGTAGTGTATCCTTAGATTATGAATGGATTATTTCAATTAGCATGTTGTAACCCCTTGATCAATATGACTAATACGTAAGGGGATATGTGATTTCTTTTCCATATACACTTTGAAATATGAATAATTCCAATGCATGTCTTTTTAAAGGTAATGAATGCATGTCTTTTTAAAGGTAATGAATGCATGGCTTTATTGCTTGCCTTTAAGTCTTTTTAATAGTTTTAATAATAGTATCTTATTACTTGAATTTGAATTTTTTAGGTCCTCCATTTATCATTCATTTCCAAATTCGAAATCATTTAATATAATTGATTTCAATTCAAAAGAAACTCTTAATATTGGGAGTAGAAAGCTTACTTTTTGGAGTACTAGGGTATGTTGGCACAAAACCACAACATTCAAATTATGATTTCAATTATGCTCCTTGTAATTATTATCAACACAAGGTCAATCCTTATTAGAAGCTACAAGGGGAAATTTCGACATTTCTTTATAGTTTAATTACTTGGAAAAAAATAAATTACATTTTTTTCTTCATAAGTTCGATTGGATGAAGGATGTCAAATTTTTTTTTGTTTGGGATATATCAATGTGAAATGAACAAATGCAAGAGAAGTCAGATTGGAGATTTGCTTCCTACCTACAAAAAGAATCTATCTAAACTGTTTGATATTTCTGAGGAAAGGTATGATAAATCAAACATCTTGTTTATAGATGAAGCAATCTATCATAGTCCATATAATGCAGAGGGAAATTGTTTTGAAATTCCTCCAAGTTGAGAAAATGACGGTTCTATAAAAATAGATGGCTTTATATGGTCCAATATTTGTAATTTTCCAAGTCATCATTTAAGAACAAGCATGAAGAGATACCTGAAAATTATTACGAAAACTATTCATGGTTATTAATTCTAAAGTATTAATTAAATGATATCAACTTGGAAAATATTTCATAGTTAATGCATTATTGTTATGTAATACAACATTTTATTTTAATTGATACTTATTATTGGTAAGCCCGCAGGGGTGTAGCTCAACCGATAATTCGCTTGATATGAAGGAAATGTTGTAAATGGAGGTCATGAGTTCAAATCATCCCGGCTTACGTGTGCCCCATGCTTGCATGTTGTGTGGGTGCACCTAGGGGTATAGTGGTTGCAGATGGGATTGGACCCCTGGACCCCATGTCATGCGAGTACCAACCCCATCCTAGTTGTCGATTCCCCTAGTTACAAAAAAAAGATACTTATTATTGGTAATTATATATGCATATGTGAAATATTCAAAGCCGGTTTTTTTTCTTATCTTTTATATGAATGTTGTTCTTGGCAATGCATCACGCAAAAATAATATGAAAATAAAGAGACGAGCATTGGAAGAGTTTTGCTTGGTACAAAGATTTATTGTCTACATCTTGATGTTAAATAATTTCTCAAAAATTGTTTTGAGAGTTGTCAAGTAGGCATATTGAGTTTTAATTCACTGAGGAAGTCTTGCTGCAATTTATCCAATCTATGGGTTTTGAAATGAAATTGACTTGTATTGTCCTATGCACAAGAATACTGAGATGCATTAGTCCTTACCAAAAATACTCATTCACACAAATCAAACTTATTTCTCAACCCTCCATCAAAAATTTGGAACATGCATAGAGATCAATTTGATTGAAAAATTAAGTGTAGTTCTTGTGGATGAATGGAAATTATATTATTGTAAAGGAATACTAGTATAGAGATGTTGATGATAATTATATGTTAGAATATGGACAAAAATAATATTTTTGACATAAATGGGTAAACTGAAGAAATCCTTAACAACCAATATTTACAATGATTTCACAAAAAAGGCCCAAAGTTTGACAAAATCTTCTGAAAATCCTTCAGCCTTTGGGACCATATTGCATACAAAATATTCAAAAAATTCCTATTGCTATAATGCATGATTGTCCTAGTAAACTATTAAAAACATTTAAACATGACTTCTTTATGAAAATAAATGGTCGTTGTGACCTTCATCCATGAACTATTCATTCTGGTCCTAAGCATGGGCTTGAGAACCTAGACCTTAAAATTTCCCCGTAGTAGAATATTGGATAATATCCTCTTCTATTTCTCTTGATCCCATACAAAACCCAACATGAGACTAATTCCTTGGGTGAATACCAATATCGTATTGAAATGCATTTATGCTTCATTGGAAAATTGTTCTATATTTTCCCATGTTCCTTGACTTTGGTTTCAAGCAGATCCTACTTCTTGTCCCATTCCTCCATGTATGGACAATGGACTCCTTCATGCCCCCCATTTAAGAACTCATTTTATTTAGCATTCTCTTAATGTCCCTAATCTCACTAGACTCAAATGAGTAATTCAATCTACATAGGGAAGTAGGGAGAGCGAGCAACGTAAGCTAATCCCTTCCAAACTATACTGGACCACTGATCAAAGGAACAAAACATAAATTTTTCATAGGTTTAGAAAGAAAGGATTAACCATAGAAAACTTACATGTTTCACCCATCCTAAAATTCTTAAGGTTGGTTTTCACACCCTAATCTCTCGCTACAAAATTGAGCACGCCCCATTCCATGGTGTCACAAAAAATCACACATGCATTACCAATTCTAGAGCAGAGTACCATAATACAAGGACTGCACATAAAGAAAGATAAAATGAAGCGATGTTGAGGGCACTCGAGGAAGACAGTTTTCGTTTGCTTGAAATGAACTCAACCAAAACTTAATTTATCCTCATCCAACAAATAAGGGAAATGACAATAAAAGCAGGCTCAATCCTATATAGAATCCTCGATCGAATAAATTGGTTCCTCAGTTATGAATTATTAAATTTGAACCATAGTTTTCAAATCACAATCCACACATTGATTACCTTAACAGGATGCGTCATGAAGGCTAATTGGCGGTACAACATTTGCATTGAAGAGCACTCAAGATTTAGGGAAAATCACAATCCACACTTCAATGATATTAACAAATGGAAACATGAACGCCAATTAGTAGTACAAAGTTTGCAGTCAAGAGAAATCAAGATTTAGGGCACGCGGGGAAAATATTTCATGCTTGCTTGAAATGAAATGACTATATTCATCTTGTTTTATATACTAGCATAGATCCAAATCCTACGCTCTATCAAGCGCCGAGAGGGATCAAATCTCTTGAGGTGCAAACCTCTCCTTGAATAGCTCCTTGAGTGCAATACCTGAGCCACCTAATCCTAAGCTCTAAAGTCTCTAGTTTAAGTCTCATATTTACTTTTTACTTTGTATTATTCTTTTTTGTTTATGGCCAACATAATATTTATTACTTTTTACTTTGTATTATTTTTTTTTGTTTACTTTGTATTATTTTGTTACTCTACAAACTCGACAAACACTCTAAAATCTCATATTTACCTTTTACTTTGTATTAAAAGTAAAAAGTAAAGTCTCTAGTTTAAGTCTCATATTTACTTTTTACTTTGTATTATTCTTTTTTGTTTATGACCGACATAATTTTTATCACCTAATCCTAAGCTCTAAAGTCTCTAGTTTAAGTCTCATATTTACTTTTTACTTTGTATTATTCTTTTTTGTCTATGGCCGAGAGAATATTTATTATTTTTTACTTTGTATTATTATTTTTTGTTTACTTTGTATTATTTTGTTACTCAACAAACTCACACATGTTACAAGATCTCCCTCATACTGGGTTGTAGAGCGTCTCTCGGCGCAATAATTGTCACGAAAGAAACATTTTTAAAACTAAAACTACACAAAGCAATATGTCTATATGTATCCAATATGATTGATCGTTTCACTGCCACCATTAGTTTGTTATTATTAAAACATCTGGTTATTTTTTTATATGTGTCCAATACGATTGATCATTTCTCTGCCACCATTATATTTTTAATTGTAAAAACATATATGGTTGACTAATTTTTCATTCAGGGATCGGTCATTTTATTGCCACCATTACTTTTTGATTGTAAAAACATTTGGTTAACTACTTTTTCATTTGGGAATCGATCATTTCACTACCACCATTAATTTTTTATTGTTAAAAAATATGGTTATTTTTCTATCCATATCCAATAAGATTGATCATTTAATGGCCTCCATTATTTTTTTATTGCTAAAACATCTGGTTAACTGCTTTTTCATTTGGGGATGCTTATAAGGAAATGCCATTGCCCATTACCTGTACATGAATATTAATTGTAGTGATGATATTTGAATAAATGTAGATGAGACTTGAATATTAATTTTCAAGCAGAATAGGTAGAGCGTCAAATTGGACAAAGGGATCTTGGTTCAAAATGGGGATGCCGGTGGCTCCTGTAGGAATTATTAAGTTTGAACCATAGTTGTAAAATCACAATCCACACATCAATGATATTAATAGGTAGCAACATGAAGGCCAAATTTAGATACAACATCCACACTGAAGTGCACTCGGGAATCATGGAAAGTGAGGGAGCCATCACACTCCCTCGTGTGATTGACTCCCTCCTCTACTTTCTACATCCTTCGAATGTTGGTTCTCATATGGAATTTATAGCTATTTTTATTAGAGTAGGTGGTATTTATAAGGTAGAGAACCATGGAAGGTAGAGGAGCTCATCCGATCATCTGGCTTGTGCAGTGAAGTAAGGAAATTAATATTTGGCTTCTCTCATGGGGTAGTCGACGTAATAGGGTTGTGATTCGGTGGGTGCATGGACAAGTAGGGTTTTTTTTAAGAATCATGGTCTCCATTATGTGTATAAATTGTATTTTTTTCTTTGGGTTGAAATCCCCATGTATATTCAATCCCATTCTTTTATGGATAGTCCATCGAATTGGAAATCAGTTGGGGGAGATGCATCCAATTATTCAATCCAAGAGTTGGAAAGGATGATGTTTCAACTGGTATCTTAGATGGACAGTATGAAAGGATCCTTTGATTCTATTAATGGTCAAATGGCACATTAGATTGATGAGAAGGATGTGCTAGAAAGCAGAGTGCAAGTGAAGGGAGAAAAATTTGACAAGCTAATGAGAGACTCGAGCACACACTCCAATATCGTTTGAACACTGGTGCATGAGGCTCAGTCTTGCAAGGCACCTTTCTATGGTTTATAGGTAATGGAATATCCTAAAGTGAACCATCCATCTAGAGGAACCATGAACAATCCTAGAACATAAGAGGATCACTTGGAGGATAGCCACAACAACCACAATTTTTTCTAACGTTTTTCTTATTGTTTTGCTTAATTATTTCTGTGTATGTATGTAGAATGAAATTTTGGGAAGAAATTCCTCAACCTACTATATGGTCCATAGGATCCCCATCCTATTCTGTTAGGATGAACACATTCATTATTTTCACGTTTAAGTATCATAGATATTATGTAGTGTAGATTACAGATATTTTATTTGATCTTGAACAACTAAATTTGTATTATCTATTAAAACTTCACAGCGAGCTATTCTGGGAGGTATGGTTTGAAATGGATGATTAATTAATTTGTCTTCTATTTTGGTATTTTTGGGTGGAAAGTTGGATCTATTGGCTTGAAGGTATCTATTTAGCGAAATTCATGAAATTGATGTTATCACCGCAACGTGGTTTATGGGAGTTCGATGAATGGTTTTACAAAGTGGTTTGTAAACTCCCATAGTGAACATGGGAGTGACACATGTCTTTGGGCGGTATGTGGTTTATGGGAATTGAGGAGACAATTAAATTGTGCACATGTTCAATTCTCGTAATGAACATGTGATGTTGATCTTCTAGTTCTCATAATCATCGAATCATTTAAGAAATGTATCTTCTAAGAACCAATTGCTTTAGTTCTTCCAACTGAATTTTGCCATATATTCCAAGTTGGATAATTGTTAGAAGCAAAATGGCTTACTTTACACCCCCTAATATATCCTTAGTCAACAAAAAAAAATTCAATAATGACAATTCATGAATTTCACTTTAACCCTTGAATTTTAATTAAGAAATTAGCTATGAGATGATTTACACACCATCTCATTTATAATAAAAACAAATCTATCTACAACACTCATAATTTAGACATTTGAGTGATGAAAGTAAGAGCACATGCCTTTTATTAGAGTGTAAGGGATAATGAGAAAGAGAATGTGTCTTCCTCACAATTTAGGGATTTGAGTTATGATGAGAAAGAGCACATGCCCTTTCTCACATATTAGGTATTTGATAGATGAGGAGAAAGAACACATCCCCTTTTTTACAATTTAGTCATTCATGTGATGAGGAGAAAGAAAATTTCCACTTTCTTGCATTTAGAGGCATTTGAGTGATGAATAGAAAGAGAACCAACACTTTATCATAATTTTAAGTATTGGAAACCAATATCTGATGTATTGGAAACCGATATCTCAAGTATTGGAAACCAATATATCAAGTATTGAAAACCAATATATCAAGTATTGGAAATTGATATCTTAGGTATTGGAAATCGATATTCATAATAATTTTATGATGCCTTGGATTGAAATTAGTCTAATTTTAATTAAATGGGGGTTATAATACTATAATTTAGTTGATTTATATCATGCATTTGTTAAAAATCCTTGTTAGATTAGTTAAGGGTTTTAACTATTTTCCTTGCAAGCATTAAATAATTAAGTTTCATCCTCTAATTTGCTAGAGAGAATTTAATACACAAAAGAAACCATTTGATTCTTAGTATTAACTATGAGCACTTCTTGTGTCTCATTTTCATATTCCACTAGTTCATTTCTAGTTTCCATTTGAATTGTTTGTTAAAGTATCATGAAAGTTCCCTTTTTACATGTTTATAAAAGTGTTCATTTTTTGTTACGAAAAAAATCCCTAGTTCTTGAATATTAAGCATTGTAATTATGTTCTTTCATTACACTTTCTATTTCTTGCATTTACTTTTCAAGCAATCTTGTTGTTGTACACACCACTTGTGCACACATCTCACACCTTAAATCAAACAACACTTAGTTCATGATGCCAATTTGAGCCTTAAAATGAACACTTAATCTAGCTATCAAAATCCTCATTTGAGGACTCAAAATAATCTTGTAGTTAGGTTAGTATTCTAGGGACATGTATCTAAATAAATTGTCACAATATTTCACATTTGAAACATAGTTGTTGACTTCTAAGGAATTTAAAATCCTTTCTATCGGGTGTGGTTCAAAACCCATTCAGTAATAGGTGTGCCCTTCTAAGATGATAATTCCAAGTGTGGGGTCGAAAGTGTGATTTGGGATCCTATATCTTTCATGCAAAATATCCCCTCACCATTTTATTTCAAATTGAAGGAAAGGAATCTCGTTGCACATACCCATGAAAAGGTATCATAGTGGCCCACTTTTAGGTATCTACCTAGGTGGCTTTCGTAGGAGGGAGGTCACCTAATACATGTATTTTTTGGTTAACCGGTGTTTCTCCTAACCTCCTTCACTTTAATTGTATTATTCACACCTTTAGTCACTTCATTGGTGGACTTGATATCCCATCGATTGGAGTGTTTGGAAGACCCTTGTTTGAATCTCTCAATCTTGTGGACCTTTCAATACCACTTGTTGAGAAATATTTGGGAGAGTTTTTATTTTTATTTCATGTCATTTTTTAATAGATTTCCTCATGGGCCTAATGTGTCATTTTCCATTTCTACCATGTTTATTTTTCCATTCTTTGTACTTGATTGAATCACCTATTGCACCCACCTTACACTTGATTTGAATTAAGTATATCATAGAATTAATGGTAATTAATTTGAACCCTGTCATTAGCCTATCTTAGATATTTTGTTGGGTTAGATACTATATAAACCATAGTAAATATTACACCTCCCATACCTCTTAGACGTTATTGAAAACTTTGAGGTTTGCATCCCACCCTTGGGATACCTAATCGTGTTCTTAGTTCTCCACATTTTTTTAGAATAGAATGGCATCCACCTTCCTTGCCACCAAGTTTTCCACTAGGATAATAAGTTTAGTCTCTTCTCATCCTAGATCACCTCATTCACCTAAATCCATTACCCCATTAGTATGTCCAATGAGAAAAATGTTTGGATCTAATCAAAGCAATCCTCCCAACCCTAATGACAATAACAATACAACTGCAAATATTAATGTGCATGCGAACACAACCACTATTGCAAATGCACCCTACATTTTGATGTTTCGTCATATGGCTAGTCTAGATCTCCCCAACTTGACTCGGCTAACCAATGACCCCATTTGACATTATGCTTCATGGCCTCCCATTCCCATTAAATTACCTTCATATATCCCAAATTTTGAAGGGAAATTTGGAGAGGAACTAGCCAACCATATCATGTATTTCCATCTACAGTGCTCATCAAATAGCATTTTATATGATCCATTCAATTATGGTTACTCCAATGTACACTCATAGGTTTTGTAGTGAAGTTGTATATTGAACACCTTCAAAAATACACTCAAACTTCATGTCATTAGCATCCAATTTTCTCACATTCTTTCAACTACTCGTCTCATTGGAACCATGGTAAAAACTATGAGTAAAAAGTATGTAATTCATGTTAGCTAGTTATGTCTAACATACCCAAACAATGTCTTCTTGTTCTCTTCAATGATTCGTTTTTAGTAACCTGCATAACTCATAAGTTAACCATTGTAGAACCAAATTATGCATACCTCGTAAGTGGAGCTTCTATGTGATCCATGAGTCTTTGTCTTCATGTCATCATGGTCATATGTTCTTGATCTAGAACTTGATTTGAACCTTTCATGTTAGCGTACAACATCATCCTCATACAATACCACAGTGCATTAGTACAATCATAAGTGTCATAACCCTAATAAATGAATGTCTTATATCATTCACATGCATTCATACTTTTACTAGGGTGATAAGACAAGTCTAAAATTAATCAATATTGTACTAACCTCAATAATATGAAGACAAACATATCATAACCTTAATCATGAATATATTTCAAAAAACATACCTATATCTCCTCAAGTCATACCTGTCAAGATTGCTTGTAGAATTCTTATGTAAGGCCTTAGCCTCATCTCCCTCTGGAACTGGAACTTCTTCACTTATGCAGGTGTCCAATTCATTCTCTTCTAGGATTAACCCAATCCACTTTGATTTGCTTGAAACAGGATCTAGAGCTGGATTAGGGTTTGTTAGAGAAACCCTACAAATTCAAATTTTGAATTTCAAACTCCTGAATGGATGGAAATATGTGCCTTGCTGAGCTGATCAAGCTGGTATACTTCAATTTTGAAAACTGCAAAATTTGACCCCTCAAAATTGCCTTTGAAATTTTTGGATCTTCTAGACAGGATCCCGAACTAGGGTTTGATAAAGCTCGGTCTTCTGCCCATCCAAAAGGTTTGATCTTGTGTTCTAAACTTCAATTTTTCTAAGGAGCTTCCAACCGTGGTCACAAATTTCAAAAATTCCAACTTTTGCAGAAGCCCTAATTTTCCACCTTTCCGATCAAAATCCCGAACTAGGGTTTGATCAAGCCTGACCTTCTTCCCAACCAAAAAATTCGATCTTGGTCTCTAAATTTCGATTTTGATGAGGATCATTCATCTGTGGTCTCCGATTCCAAAAATACCAACTTTCTCTGAATCCCTAAATTCCCACAGCAGTGATAATCCAAGAATGAAGGTGCTCAGAATCCAATTATGTTTTGACAGAAATATGCACCTTATTGTTTCTGGTGCATCTCTGAAATTACGAATCCAAAGGGTCTAAAACTTCGGCTTGTGGTATCCTGACCTGTCTTCTTTCCAACCCCATAGGTCTGACCTCAATTGGATTCTCTAAGAGAGATTTATGCCAAGTGTCGCAACGTGACCTGTTTATGGGATCAAACAGGAGAGCGAACTTGTACGGCGTGCCACGTGTCACTGGTTCAATTTCGGCCTCTGAAAAGAGGACCTGTGAAATTACAGTCCGTGCCCTCCTGTTTTTTTTTATGAAATTTCATTTGGAGCTTCCTAGCCCAAGTTGTGATCTTTTTTCCTAGGTCACCTGTTTATGACTAAGATCTGGAAGAGGCAAAAACCCTAGATTGTACTGATCATAAAATAGAAAGTACAACGAACTAGATGTTGTTCTTCCGAAACAAGGTACATGGGGATGTTGTCTGCGACTTGTAGAAGTTTCAAAAACTGAATCTTCTCCAAAATGGATTTATAGTGAAAGTTCCCCGATGACTGGTTTTTTCTATATCAAGCCCTAGCTTCCAATTTGTCACAAGTGCAACAAGTCTCATAAATGCCATATCATGCTTTCCTTCAGGCTATCTCTAATATCATGTTAGTTTTTCATCATTTCATTCAATAGATCTAGGATCTTAACTGAAAGAACATGTACAACAAATCAAGCATAAGAGACAAGAGACAAGAGACACAAAACATTTCACCAGCGAAAACCAAGAAGGTGAAAAACCCCGCAACTTCCTCAGAGATAGAATAAGCATTAATACAAGGATCACCATGATAAAACCCAAGAGATAGATATCTTCAGTAGCATTCTCCTCCTCCACTTGTGCGCATTCCTCCTCTTCTCTCACTAATGCAAAGTGAGTGAATAATAGAATGTGTAAAATGAGAGAGACACACTCTCTATTTATACACTAACTTGACTTGCCTTTAAACTCTAACTAGGTCGGCCCCAACTTAACCACTTAACATAATACTAACTAGGTCGACCCCACTAGGGTGGTCTAATAACCCTTTAACCCACAAGACTCATACAGGTCCGACCCCATCAAGTATAAGTTACGACACTTACAATATAACTTGCGACACTTGCAAGTACAACTGACGACACTTCCAATCGGAGGAATAATACATCTCCGTTGGGGATACAATAAAGTACAATACAATATACAAGTGAATATATTTCAAAGTTACAAATACATCAATAGTTGCTTCATTCGATTTCTTTCCATGTGAAGATTATCCTACAAAATGCGAAGAATCTGATCGCGGTTTCGAAGAACCGTGTCAACTGCCTGAACTAGTGAACTGTTGGGGCTATATGGAAGAAGAACCGGCAGTTCCTGACCATAGACTGCTTCATATGGAGTCATTTTAGAGGCAGTGTGGTAAGAGGTATTGTACCACCATTCAGCGAGAGGGAGCCACTTTTTCCACTGATGTTGTTGTTCGGAGGTGAAGCAATGAAGATAAGTTTCCAAACATTTATTGATCATTTTAGTCTGACCATCTGTTTGTGGGTGATACCCTGAACTCATCTTCAGTTTGGTGCTAGTGTGGTGAAATATTTCTATCCAAAAATGAATAGTGAAAGTTGCATCGCGATCCGAGACAATGGAAGAAGGGATTCCATGAAGACAAAAGATCTGGTCCAGGAAAATTTGTGCGACTGAGGAGGTTGTATAGGGATGGTTGAGGGCACAAAAATGACTATATTTGGAGAGGCGATCAACCACAACCAAAATCACTGTCTTCCCTCCATATTTAGGGAGCCCTTCAATGAAATCCATAGAAATATCTATCCAAATCCGTGTAGGGATGGGAAAGGGTGCGAGCAATCCTGGAAGGAGTGTCATTTCACCCTTATTGCACTGGCAAGTATCACATTCATCCACCATCTGTTGAATTGTCCTTTTCATTCCTTTCCAAAAGAAGTTACGTCGTGCCCACTGATACGTTTTGAGGAACCTAGAGTTCCCTGTCGATGGAGAAGCATGGAGTTCATAGAAGACATCCTGTTGAATATCTATGCTCTGGGGAAGCACCAGATGGCCCTCATATCTTAGGGAAGCACCATCCCAAGAATAATGCGGTACAGCAGAAGGGTTGTTGGCGAAGAGCTCGATGATTTGAGATAATGAAGAGTCATTTACATGGCCCCGTTGAACAAATTGAAACCAATTTGGAACAGGCATAGAAATAACTGAAAGAAAAATGTGGTCATCAAATGTGTGAGAAAGAGCATCTGCCACAAGATTGTCCTTACCCTTCTTGTAAGTGATTTCATAGTCATAACCTATGAGTTTGCTAGACCTTTTTTGTTGTGTTGGGGAGGATACCCGTTGTTCCAGGAAATATTTCAGACTCTGGTGATCAGTCTTGATGCAGAAATGATTCCCTAATAGGTATGGTCGCCACTTCTGTACTGCATGTAAAATAGCCATCATTTCCTTCTCATATGTAGAGGCAACTAAATTCTTACCGAAAAGGGATTTGCTGGTGAACACAATGGGATTTTCATCTTGAAGGAGAACAGCACCAATTCCATTGCCGCAAGCATCACTCTCAATAGTGAAGTGCTTGGAAAAATCAAGCATAGCTAGAACAGGTGTAGTACACATAGCTTCTTTCAATTTTTCAAATGCACACTCAATAGCATGTGTCCATGTAAAAGCATCCTTTTTCAATAGATAGGTTAATGGAGCTTAAATCTTCCCATAATCCTTAACAAACTTGCAGTAGTAGCCAGTCAATCCCAAAAAACTACGAAGGCTCTTGGGTGCCAAAGGATGAGGCTAATTTTTCATGGCATCTATTTTGGCAAGATCCACGCAAACCCCTTGTGCTGAAATAATGTGCCCGAGATACTCTACTTCCTCCTGTCCAAAAACACATTCAGATTTTTTTGCGTGGAGATGATGATCAGAGAAAAGTTGCATTACAAGATCAAGATGTTGGAGATGCTCAGCCCATGTTTTTACTATAGATGAGGATATCATCAAAGAAGACTAGAATGAATTTTTGCAAGTAGGGACAGAATATTTTATTCATCAATGCTTGAAATCTAGAAGGAGCATTAATGAGGCCAAAGGCATGACCAAAAACTCATAGTGGCCATCATGTGTGCGGAAAGCTGTTTTAGGGATATCATCCTCATGAACCCGAATTTGATGATACCCAGAACGAAGATCCAACTTGGAGAAAAATTGAGCACCATGAAGCTCATCAACAACAGGAATTGGAAAATTATCCTTGATTGTGAGGTGATTAAGTGCTCGGAAGTCAATGCAGAGGCGCCATGACCCATATTTTTTTCGGACAATAAGAACTGGTGAAGAAAAGGAACTAGTACTAGGGCGAATAATACCTTGCTTCAGTAAGTCCCGAATGAGCATCTCAATCTCTATTTTTTGGTGAAATGGGTAGCAATAGGACCAAATGTTGAGAGGAACGCTTCTAGGAAGGAGCTGAATACAATGGTCCTCTGGTATTGAAGGTGGGAATCCCACTGGTTCAGCAAATACACATGTATATCTATCCAGCATTTGTTGTATATCCAAAGGAGTAGTGGACCGCTGATGGTTGCATCTGAATGGAATGGATTTAAGGGATGACACCATGTAAATTCTTCTTAAGTATATTTTCCATGCGATGTTAACTGATGATGCTAAGAGACCCTAGTTGTAAGCCTATCAATGTGTGTTTTTTCCCATTGATTGAAAACTGCATCCAAAGTTCAAAAAAATCCCATAAGATGGGGCCAAGTGTGTGTATCCATTGAGCACCCAAAACCCCATCACATCCGCATAAGGCCAAGGCAAACATGTCAGAGTGCAAGTTATAATATCCCATAGAGATACGCACATTGTGACACTTCCCCTTGCAAGGTAAGGTGACCCCGTTGAAAATCATGACTTCAAAGTTGGAGCAGGGATGGACAAAACAATCAGCCTGTTTGGCGATCCAAGGGTCAATGAAGTTATGAGTGCTACCATAATAAATGAGTATTGTAAGAGGGAGCTTCTTGAAGTAACCCCTGACCCGCATTGTTTGGGGGTGGTGACTCCGGCTAAAGCATGGAGAGATATCTCTGGGTGGTCGTCCTGAGACAGAGGGTCAACAGGAGGTTGTTGAATGTTGACCTGATCATCTATTGTATCTCGATCTTCTTCACCAATTTCAGAGGCAGGTGGAGAATCCACATCCAAGAGTTAGAGCTTTTGCTCAACACATCTATGTCCCCAAGTGAATTTATCATCACAACTATAACAAATCCCTTTTTCTCTACATGCATGCATCTCTGCTTCAGAAAAATGCTTGATAGAAGTTGGTAGAGGAGTTAGCGTGATGGGGGGTCGTTGGGAACCCACATTTTTTAAGGGAACAAAAGTGGGTTTGGAGTGTTGTTGGGACACGATCTTTTCCTCTACCAAATTAGCCAACCCCAAGGCTTCCATCATTGTGTTGGGACATAACATTTTGACCTCATATCGGATTGCATCCTTTAGACCACTGATAAAACAACTCCTGGAGAATTCATCAGGAAATCCTTCCGTGTGATTGGCTAGTTTCTCAAATTTTGTCTGATACTCTCTCACAGTGCCAATTTGGCGAAGTTTAGTGAGTGCTCCTGTGAAATCATCAAAAGCACTAGGACCAAATCGTTGCAAAATGAGTTGGCAAAAATCTATCAATTTTGGCTCTTCATGAGCCTTGATGTACCAACGGTACCATTGAAGGGATTCCTGTTCCAAATGAAAGGATGCAAGTGGAACTTTGTTGACATTAAAAGTATTATGCAGACTGAAATATTATTCTGCTCATTATATCCATCCAGTCGGATCATTACCATTAAAGCGAGGAAAATCAAGCTTCATCCCACAAAAAATTGCTGGAAGAAGAGAACCCAGTGTCTGCAGAAGACTTGAACTGTCGTTTATTGTTCATGGCTGAATACTCAAGATGGAGGCCGAGAAATTTTTCATCCAGATCTTGGAGTTTGGTTTTGAGGGCTGCAAGTTCTTCCTCCATGGTTTTTGCTCCTATGCGGGTGACAACCATAACCAGGACTTTTTTTTTTGAATGGGTAGAAAACAAAAACAGAAACTGTTTGAGTAAAGAAAAATTTGGATTTGGGAAAAAATATGATGGGTAATTGGGGTTTGAGTAGGTTTTGGACACTTTCGAATGGACAGGGAAGCATAAAATTAGGATTTCAGAAGCGGGGTGAAAGAATGGGAAAAAAATTTCAAAGAGGGACAAAGAAGAAGAAATATGAAATGAACACTGTGGCAAAATTTGAAGACGATTGGGTGAAAATCGAAGAAGTTATAGAAAACCCTAAAAATAGACAAATGTGGGATTTATGGCTTTGGGAAGTGGAATTTGGGAAAGGGTCCTCGGCAATGAAATATGCAGAATGAGATTGCAGGGGTGTTAGTGAATTTTCAAGGGAAACGGAGTTAAAACAAAGAATATATGGCGAAAAAACAGAATTTTATACTTTTTTTTCCCGGAATGGACCTGCAACGGCACGGAATTGATCGGCAACAGTTCTGGATAGATGTAATCTGTGATTTATCATCTAGCAATAGATATGGACCCCAGGTATGTGCGGCTTCCTAAAGGTTCAGGGGATTCACTCGGCCACCAATGTTGTCTAACGGCTTGCGTATTGGGGCAGTACCCCTCATTCCACGGCTCAGGTAAAACTGATAACCGCTTTGCCACAAACGACAACTCTCGGTTTACCTCACGGGTGGGAACTAGTCAATAAGGTAGGGGTCATTGCCCTTTTCGTTGGTAGATCCTCTCAATGGGCCAGCTACTTCAGGGTTCTAGTGGTACTCCTCACAATGAGTTTTAGGGCTTATGCCCAAGTACTTCCCACAGTTAAGCGGATAGGGATTATTCCTGGATTCGAACCTGCAATTGATAGGAACAAATATAGATGCGAAAAAAAATTTGGCAGAAATTCCACCCAACAAACCCAAGAAAGTGCTATGATACCAGATGTGAGGAACCTGCAACAATTAATTGATGAAATGAACAATATATCAGAACACAAAATATTTTTATTGATCACAGGCCACTTCGAGGGGACAACCTCCTTTGAGAAAGCTCAATACAAATAACTCGTGGATGCCTTCATTGGCCTCAACACAAACTTATATACTAAGTCTATGCAGCAATACTATGGATCAATACCATGGAACATATAATACTACGGGACGACTTACAAAGCATATGCGTCTAATACTATGGATCAATACCATGGAAAATATAATACTATGGGCTAATACAAACTATGGATCAATACCATGGAACATATCATACTATGGGACGACTTACAAAGCATATGCGTCCAACAACAATATACTAACAAAGTAAAGAGAAGGGTTGACACGAGTTCGTAACACATCTTTAGTGAGGTTACACTCTTCACTAGGTTTATCAAGCTAATTATGAATCCTCTTCTACTCCTGGTTTCTTACACCCAAGTTCAAGCCAAAACAATGGATACACACCACTCAAACCATAGCATTCTCTCCCCACACACACAACAAGCATAGATGTTGGGCATGGAAAAACGTTTTTAATTGTGGAATGTACAAAACAAGATGCCCATGGGTTTCCCAAATCGTGGCACCCAAAAACGAGTTGTGAGAGGGGAAAATTGACCACATGGAAGAAAACGATTTCTCCCACATGTATATGAGCATTCAAATGGCCAAAAATGGCCTCTATGGACCCCCAAATCAAATTATCTTCCTCACAATCGTTCTACAACCCCAAAAACATGTTTCCCAGCTGGAAAATGGAGGAATACTCAGCAACAACGTGGAGGAAAACACCCAACAAGCAATATGGATGTGAGAGAGAAAAAACCCCTTGCATGAATAATGGCTTGTGAAGCAAATTCGTGGGTGTTTTCTTGCCAAGGAAGCCAAACACGATTTTCCAAAATGGTGGCTTGCCCATACACAAAATTTGGATAGCCATACCTCTCCATTTCCAAAATAATAACTACCTCAACCACCTCTTGGAAGAATTAAATGATTGGGTGCATAAGTCAAAATGGGTAGTTAATGGTTTATGGGTTGTCTCATTGACACTTGCCTTGACACTATTGGATTCAAGGGTTTGAATATTTCCCTCCCTATTCCTTATAAAAATCATGCCCCCATACTCTTGATGCATTACATAGTTAGTTGTGGGTATTTTATTAGAATACATATTTACATTATATTTTTAATTTCCATCATGCCATGCTAGCACACGACCCACATGCATCAATATTTTTAATAGTCGATACATAAACGATAAATCGATGGTGGGGCCTTGGCTTTGAGCTCCTCACCATGATTTTATACTAATATTACATCATTTACATGATTTAATTTAATACATTACAAGGGTTAAACTGGGGGTATTACACCATTATCCATTCTCTAAAAATCACCAAGAAACCAGGGATGCTCATAAAGTTAGACATGTCTAAATATTTTGATAGATTAAATTGGAATTATATCACCAAGATCCTTCAAGATTTTGGGTTCTATCATAATTGGATAGACTAGATATTATCCCTTATTTCCTCTACCTTCTTCTGCTTTCTTGTGAATGGATCCCCCTCTTCCCCCTTCATCCCCTCTCAAGGCAAGGAGACACCCTTTCTCTTCATCCTAATGGTGAAAGGGTTGGGAAGATTCATTCAAGCAGAGGTCAGAGCTAATCATTTGAAAGGTATCCAGCTTCATCAAAACTCCCCCACCTTCTCCCCCCGACAATTTGTTGATGATACCCTTCTCATGGGTCATCCATCCTACCGAGAAGCCATTGTTCTAAAGAACATCCTCGATCGTTTTATGGAAGCCTCAGGCACGACCATCAATCAAGAAAAATCACAAATGTTTTTGTTCAACATCCTCCCTCTGGTTCAATGTTGCATAACCCATCTCCTCCACTTCCAAAAATTCTCCCTTCCTTCTAAATATCTTGGATCCCTCCTCATGGAAAAACCCCTACATCAATCCAATTGGGTGGCTTGGGAAGATCTATTGTCTCGTCTTGAAAACAAACTCTCTAGCTGGACCTTTCACTCTCTCAATATTGCAGGTATATTGATTTTGATCAAATTTTTCCTCCAATCCCTACCCCTCCACCTTCTCTCTATTCTAGTGGCCCCCAAAATCGTTCTAAAAAAAATCAGGAACCTCCAAAGAAACTTCCTTTGGGGAAGTGATCAACATCAAAGAAATGGGCCTTAGTAAGGTGTGAAGATGTTTGCAAGCCCAAACTCTTAAGAGGATTGGGACTCCAATACCTGGAGACAACCAATGGAGTTATGGGCTCCAAACTCTAGTGGAATTAGATCACACACAATCAAGAACCATGGGGACAATTTTGGTAGGCCAAATATACTCCTAGAATAGACCAACAAGATCTAATCATATTCAATGAACAAACTGTAGGATCCATCATCTTGAATCTAGCCTAGTCCAATCATAATCTCATTCAGGATCACAATTTCTGGGAAATAAGGAATGGAGCCTCAACTTTATTTTAGGATCCTCTTGGTAACAAGCTCCAAAGCTTGAACAACATTTCCTAGACCGTCATTTTTTGGAAGCACTAGGTACCCAAAACTTCTACCAGGTTCGTCACTTTTGGGACAATGACTACAATGGAGAGGAATGGTGACACTGGCTACCTTTGGAGAGATGGAGGATCCAACCCGCTCAAAACTATGCTCCATTCATAAGCTCCAAACTCCATAATAGAAGAATAAAAAACAATCACAACAAGGATTGGCTCTGCTGGGTCCACAAGCCTCTGGGCAGTTATACCATCAAAGAAGGATATGCTATTGCAGCTAGCCACATCGACCTCCCAGAGGAACCCATATGGTTTCACATATGGACCATGAATCTCTAACCCAAAGTATACATGTTCCTATGGATCCTTGTTCACAATAGAACCCTCACCTAGGACAACCTTATCAAAAGAGGCTTCCAAAGTCCCTCTTGCTACTATCTCTGTAACAATCACCTGAAAGACAAAGAACATCTCTCCAATTCCTACACCTTCACCTCAAATTTATGGGATAAGGATGCCACTCTCTTTCATACCTCAGACAGAGATGGCTCGAGCATTAAAAATACTCTTACCAATTGGAGAAAGATCCCCTTTTCCATCCCATTTCTCAACCACATTTGGCATTTATTTCTAACGTGGAAAGAGTGAAACCGAAGGATTTTTAGAGATGAAACTCATCCCATGGGTTTTTTTTGGTAGAGGCTCGAATATAACATTTAGGAAAATCTCTGGGTTCAACACTGGATAGATTAATATAAACAACTTAAGAATAAAGAAGCGAGCATCTTCAAGGCTTGGGATTTGAAAATTCAGTAATATGTCTCCTTCTCTACCCCTACTGGAAATATAATCATCGTCCCCTCCTCCTAGAGTTTCCCTCCTGAGGGCTTCATCAAAATCAACTTCGATGGAGCTTCCAAGGACAACCCAGGGAAATCAAGATATGGAGGATTATTCAGAGACAACACCTAAACCATAAATTGTGTTTATGCAGGCTATTTGGGCATCAACATCAACAATGCGACAGAACTTGCAGTGCTGCTTCAAGGTTTGAACATTGCAATAAGACATGGCTATAACCAACTAATCATTGAAGGAGATTTGAAAATTCTTATCCAGATGATGGTCAAGATTCAAAATGGCACTCCGATTAGAAAATTGATAAACAACTAGAGACTTGAAGACAATACTCTGGCCTTGTCCACCACCATTACCAAAATCCAATTTCTCATCCCTATCCATTTTATATAACGACCAACAAAGTAGTAGACTGGATGGGCAATTTGGGTGTCTCCCTTAGAATCAAAACCTTAGATGACACAATGTCCAATCTAGGAAGGGGAATCCTTTATGGAGTAATGTCAAAGGCTATCCATGTCAGACACAAATGACACATTGCATTTCCCAAGTAGGTTGAGCAACGAAACCACGGAGCCCACCCAGCTTATCCCAGCTCATCTTGTGGACACCTTGAGGAGGGTCCCAATTCAAATGCTATTAATGTTCCATCATCCTGATCTGCAAGGAACTTTGTTGTGGTACCTGAGGATATTAGATGACAGAGTGGAGAAGGGGAGGAAGTACGAATGCATGAAGGAGATCAATTTCACCCGCACAAATATGGGCAAGTTAATGATGGAAGAGATCTAGTGCATTAACCCCAGGTGTAGATTAAAAATCACTATCATTCTCATTGTAGTTCAGAAAGAAACCAACATTGGAGACCATTAAAAGATAAATAGCAGAGTCAAACTCATGGTGCTCGGTAAGGGAAAGAGGCGAGTCATAGATGAGCCTCAGAATCCCACCACCCACCAACTCAGAGTGGTTGTAGCTGCAAATTACTACAAGAATTCCATCCCTCTTTCCCAAAAAATCAAAACTGAGAGTATGGAGAGAAAAATTAGGCAGGATACAATCATTTTCCAAGAGGTTGACAAATTTCAAGCTCTGGTAGACTGAATTATATACCCAGGGACTCGCACGTATGACAGGATCTCTATAACCACTCACTCATAACCTTATGGACAAAAAAAGTACTGCTTGGTCGTAACCTAGCTTACCAGAGGAAGGAAATGGAGATTCTGGAGAAGGAATTGAATATGCTCTCAGAGTTGAATTCTAACACCATCATTCTGAACTCTAATTTAAACCAACTTGTTTGCCAGGTGGGTGTCGAATTCAGTCCTTGTACTCCTACTCCTTTAGTCAACCCTAGTGATGTTGAGCATGAAAATGAGGATATGAATAGTGAAGAACATGATTTGGTGTAGAAAAATGCAGTCTTCCAAACAAAGGCAAGCTCCAATATGATGGAAGATTAGGTACAAAATCGACCATGAGATACTAAGAATAGTGTCATGCTTTATGAACGTTTGGTGGTCCTTCATTGGGTGGCTAAATTTCTGATGAGTTGGCTCCTTATGGAGGAAAACACAGTAATCATCAACCTCAACACAAGCTTGTTGCTCTAACTAACCAGAGGAGAATGAAAAAGATTATGGATGGAAAAATGTACATCATAGGGAAGCACTTGGACCTCAAGTTGGCTCAAAACTCTACCCTAGTTGGGAGTTCCCGTGACACTCCTCTCAGCATCGACAATGATTCAAATCAACCTACCATGTAACGGGATCTCTTTCTACACGCTTACCAAGAGTTTTTGTTATATTTCCATTAGTGCCCATTTTGTAAAATCTAAAGTAAATACTCTAGATTCAAATATTATAGACTCGATCGTAGGCAAGAAATATTTTATAGGATTACAATCAAATCCTCTTAGTGGCAACAGTTTTAAGACTATAACAGATATAAACATCTCTCAGACTTTTTTCTACAGCCTGATCTCTCCTAGAGGCACATTCCAGTCTATTTTTGTATTCCAGTTGTAAATCTTGAATTTTATGGTTAATAGAAGGTTCCCACTCTTACTTACAAAAGAACACCTTAAGATTATCAACCAAAAAAATCCCCCATTCTTTTCTCTCATAAACATAATTATTAAAGTAAATAAAATTGATAATCATATTGGCCATTTCTTATGCATTACAAAAGGCTAAAGTCAATAGGACCCTATTTAACAACTAAGAAGAAACAAATCCATCACCTCCATTGGACCATAAGTTTGTTATTTAATTCTAAAAAATAAAGTTAAAAGGTAGTTTACCTGCAATGCTTTCCTTGGAAGGTGACCCAATGTATACTTATTAGATTATTTTGTGAACTTTAGTTCTATGTGGAAATGAAAGGTGGGTTTTCACATCAGGATGAGCCACATCCATTTTCATATCAACCTAACCCCCAATTTGTTCTAGACAACATTGGCCATACAATGAATGGAATTCTGAAGTTTTATTATTGATTGGTATCTGGTTTCCCCAATGCAATGATCAAAGAATAAATCATTGGGTTTGATTTGATGTATGTTCGATGGATTCATGGAATATGAATGAAACACAAATGGTCAATTAAGCAATTGGAACAAAAGGAGATTGTGTAAAAGAAGGTATCTCATTTTATTTTTTTGTCCATTCCCTCTCTTTGGTTTTGAATTTGTATCTACCCCAATCAATTAAAACTGAGCTGAATAAGCATTTGGTCTCTGCAAAGAAGGTGAGGAAAGGAAAAAAAAAAGTCCTGTTGGAAAAGCGACCAACCTTGTTCTTGTTCATTATTTCACACCCTAATATTTTATTTTAGACAGATCCCGCAATATATAAAATGCGGCAGCACTCGATCGATTCCACTCACTATTCATTTGTTCCCCACTGGAAGAGGGGTGAAACATATGAGGCTTGTGAATAAATGTATTGACCCAATAATCTGTGAGTGCTTGGCCTTTATGTTGATTCAACAATGCTGATCCTTTCACATCATAGAGTCTCCTTTGGTTCAAATTCCCACAACCATGGCTCCTCTTGGGAGCCCATGTTGGTTGCGGAGCTTGATCTTCCTTATCCATAGGTCATGTTTCAGCCATGTCTAGATCCCATCCCATGAAGGGGGGTTTGGGGGGGATTCCCCCCCAAAAAAAAAAAAATAGTCGCCATGGGGGGTCCAGGGTGGGTGGGGGTTCGAGGGAAGCACCCCCGTAGCAAAAATTTTGAAAAAAAAATGCCTTGTAAAATGCTGTAATTTCATAGTCATGACGTGGTCAATAATGGGTGACTTATGGGCCCATGGTATTGGGTGTCCCATAGTATTTTCCCATGGTAGTCCCTCTTTAAAAGGAAGGCATTGTAATACGACTGTGTATTGTAGCATTGTAAAGATCTCTATGATTGTGTGAGAGATACTGTGAGAGAGTGAAGAGGAAGTTGCAGCAGATGTGTTGTAGGTTGTATCCCTTCATTTGTTTGATGGTATAATAATAAGGACTAGCCATTTATGTGTGGATGTAGCCCATTTTGGGTGAACCACATTATATTGGTGTCTCTCTTGTAATGTGTTTTATGTGATTTATATTTGAATCTTGTTTATTGTTATTTTTCTACGGTCATGTTTTTCTAACAATTCGTATCAGAGCCAAAGGTCTATTTGGTAGATAAAATCGTAGGAAAGAAGGGTTCTTGGTTCGAGTGGGAGCAATGGCGAAAGGAGGAAAGTTTAAGGTCAAGAAATTTAACGACCAAAACTACCAGTTATGGAAGATCAAAATGGAGAACTATATGTACGAGAAGGATCTATTCCTACCGTTGGGAGGAAAAGCAAAACAGTCGGTGACTATGAAGGACAAAGAATGGGAGGTTCTTGACATAAAGGCACTGGGAACAATAAGGATGTGCCTATCTTCGTCGGTGGCTTTCAATATTTCAAAAAAAAAGACAACGGAGGGTCTGATGAGCGAATTGGGTAAGTTGTATGAAAAAACCTCGGCCTCCAACAAGGTATTTCTAATGAAGCATTTATTTAATATGAAGATGTCAGAAGGTGGATTTGTTGTTGATCATTTAAATGAATTTAATATGATTACAAATCAACTAAGTTCTGTAAAAGTAAACTTTGATGATGAGGTTAGGGCTCTTCTAATCTTGTGCTCGTTGCCAGAAAGTTGGAATGGCTTGGTCATGGCTATAAGTAACTCTGTCTCTAGTTCAAACACTTTGAAATTTGATGATGTTGTTGGTGTTATTCTTAGCGAGAAAATGTGAAGGAAAAGCACAGGTGAGACATCAGGTAATGCATTAACCATGGAGAGCATGGGAATACAAAGGGAGAGAGGAAAGATCCCAGGTAATCGCAGCAAGTCCAAGAAGAGCATATCCAAGTCCAAATTGGGAAAGATAGAGTGCTAGAACTATGGAAAGAAAGGACATCTAAAGAAAGACTGCAGATCTCTAAAGACTAAAGGAGATGAACAACATGAGACTAGTCAGGAAGCAAATGTAGCAGGTGATGTGTTACAAGATGCTTTGATTCTTGCATTAGATAATACTAGTGATTACTGGGTAGTATATTCAGGTGCTTCATGTCATGCTACACCCCATAGAAAATTCTTTCATGACTATGTTTCGAGCGATTTTGGACATGTTTTATTGGGTGATGATGAACCATGTAAAATTGTTGGAATGGGTAAGGTACGGATAAAGTTAAAGAATGGTGAATGGCTGCTGAAATATGTAAGGCATATTCCTGCTATGAAATAAATCTGATCTCAACAGGGAGGTTAGGAGATGGTGGTTATTTATCTACGTTTGGAGAAACATGGTGGAAGATCACTAAAGGATCAATGGTGATAGTAAAAGGAGACAGGATAGGTACATTGTATTTATGTCCTCATAATATTGACTGTTCTATCTCTTTAGATTCCATGGGAACAGATACATCATTGTGGCATCATAGGCTTGGCCACATGAGTGAGAAGGGGATGCAGATTCTCTACTCAAGGAAGTTGCTGCCAAATCTGAAGCAGGTAAGTTTGGAATTCTGTGAGAACTGTGTTTATGGAAAACAGAAGAGAGTCATATTTCTCAGGTTTGGGAAACCTAAGAAGAGTGAAAAGTTAGAGCTTGTGCATATAGATGTATGGGGACTGGATCAGGTACAATATCTTGTTGGCTCTCATTATTATGTTACTTTTATTGATGATGCAACTATAAAAACTTGGGTTTATTGCATTAGACATAAATCTGATGTGTTTTCTACTTTTAAGAAATGGAAAGCTTTGGTTGAGAATGAGACAGGAAAAAGGTTGAAGTGTCTCAAATCTGATAATGGAGGTGAGTACTGCAGCAAGGAGTTTTATAGTTACTGTTTGTACCATGGGATTCATAGAGAGAAGAAAGTCCTAGGAACACCACAAGAAAATGGTGTGTCAGAAAGAATGAACAGAACAATCATGGAGTGTGCAAAGTGTATGAGATTGCATGGAGGGTTTCCCTTACAGTTTTGGGAAGATGTTGTAGATAATGTTGTTTACTTAATAAACAGAGGGCCTTCAAGCACTTTGGATGGTGGTATTACATAGGAGGCATGGATGGGTAAAAAGGTAAACTACTCATTTATGAGAACTTTTGGTTGTGAAGCATTTGTCCATATTGATAAATAAAATATAACAAAGCTTGAGGCTATATCCAAGCAATGTACCTTTATTGGATACGAGGTTGATGATTTTGGTTATCGCTTATGGGATTATGAAAATAACAAAATAATTAGGAGTGGAGATGTGGTATTCACTGAAAAGGTCATATATAAAGATCAGTTGTAGTGAAAGAAGCAAGAACAGGAAAACACATAGTACATAGTGCTTGGTGAAATCAAAGAAAATGAAGTTCCAAAGGTGCTGAAAAATTAAGAACAGCAGCAGGTACCTCAAACTCCTGCAAGTTTTAGAAGATCAGCCAGGTTAAGTAGACCCCCTGAACGATTCTTTCCTTCACTGTATTATTTATTGATAACAGATTTTGGTGAACCAAAATGTTATGAAGAAGCAATGCAAGTGGAAACTAAAAAGAAGTGGGAGAAAGGCATGAATGAGGAGATGGATTCATTGGTAAGAAACTAGCCTTGGGATCTGGTTCAGTTGCATGCTGGTAAAAGAGCATTGCAGAATAAATGGGTTTACAGGTTGAAGGAAGAAGATGGAGGAAACAAGTGGTACAAGGCCAGACTTGTTGTAAAGGGGTTTGCACAGAAGAAATGTATATATTTTGATGAAATATTTTCTCATGTTGTTAAAATGACTTCAATTAGAACTATTTTAAGTCTATTAGCGGTAGAAGATTTGCATTTTGAACAGTTAGATGTAAAAACAACCTTTCTCCATGGGGATTGGGAGGAAGGGATTTATATGTAGCAGCCACAGGGATATGACGTCAAAGGGAAGGAGAATTTGGTTTGCAGGTTGAAGAAGAGCTTGTATGGCGTTAAGCAAGCTCCAAGGCAATGGTATTTAAAATTTTACATGTTTATGAAAGAACAAGGTTATAGTAGATGTCATTCTGACCAATGTGTGTATTTCAAGAGTTAGATAATGGAAGATATATTATCTTATTATTGTATGTGGATAACATGCTTATTGCAAGGTCTAACATGCAGGATATAAATGTGTTCAAAAGGAAGTTAGCTAATTCATTTGCGATGAAGGATTTGGGTGTTGCAAAGCAAATCCTTGGTATGAGAATAACAAGAGATGGGAAAAATCGCAAATTGACATTGTCTCAGGATGAGTACATACAAAAGGTGTTCGAGAGGTTTAGAATGCAGAATGCAAAACCAGTTAGTACACCTTTGGCCAGCCATTTCAAACTAAGTAAGGAGATGTGTACCAAGACACAGGAAGAGATAGATTACATGTCCAGGGTCCCCTATTCATCAATAGTTTGTAGCTTGATGTATGCCATGGTGTGCACAAGACCAAATATTGCACATGCAGTGGGATTTGAGAGTAGGCATATGAACAATCCAAGAAAGGGACATTGGGAGGTTCAAACATTGTTCTACAGGGATATGTTGATGCAGATATGGCAGGTGATAATGATAGCAAGAGGAGCACCACAGGGTATGTCTTTATTGTAGGTGGAACAACAGTAAGTTAGATTTCTAACTAAAAAAGGTTGTTGCACTTTCAACAAAGGAAGCAGAGTATGTTGCTGCTACAGAGGTTACTAAAGAGATTATTTGGTTACATAGGTTCATGGAGGACTTGGGTAAGAATCAAGAGAATAGCAGGTTGTACAATGAGATCTAAACTGCCATTCATCTTGCAAAGAACTCGGCCTTCCATTTTAAGACTAAACATATACATCTCAAGTACCATTTTATACAATCTATTCTGGAAGATGAACTATTGAAGCTGGAAAAGATACACACTAGCCAGAATCCTATAGACATCTTGACAAAGGTAGTAACCTGAGAGAAACTGAGTTCCTGTTCAGTTTCAATTAGCCTTCAAGCATGAAGGTGAAGATGAGAAATTTTACAGATCCAAGGTTCATAGCATAGTCTAGCAAGTGCAGCAGCGGTGGAGTTGTTGTGATCAATCTCAAAGTGGGAGATTTTTGGTTGTGGAGCTTGATATTCCTTATTCATAGATCATTTTTTAGCTGTGTCTAGACCCCAACCCATGACTAGGGGTTTTGGGGGGATTCCCCCCCCCCCCAAATAGTCGCGATGTACCCCCCCGGCAGGGGTTCGGGGGAAACGCCCCCGTAGCGAAAATTTCAAAGAAAATTCCTTGTAAAATGTTGCAATTTCATAGTCATGACTTGGTCAATAATGGGTGATTTATGGGCCCATGGTATTGGGTGTCCCATAGTATTTTCCCATGGTAATCCCTCTTTAAAAGGAAGGCATTGTAATACGGTTGTGTATTGTAGCATTGTAAAGATCTCTATGATTGTGTGAGAGAGACTATGAGAGAGTGAAGAGGAAGTTGCAACGGATGTGTTGTAGGTTGTATCCCTTCATTTGTTGGATGGTATAATAATAAGGAATGGCAATTTTTGTGTGGACGTATCCCACCTTGGGTGAACCAAGTTATGTTGGTGTCTCTCTTGTAATGTGTTTTATGTCATTTATATTTGCATCTTGTCTATTGTTATTGCTCTGCGATCCTATTTTTCTAACAACCCATATAATCTCAGATACCTTGAAGAATAAGAAATGCTCATGATATCCCTCGATACTATAGTATAAATCTAGTGTATACCTAGGCCATAAACCCCATAAAGCATTAGTAATGGATGAACCCTAAGTGATAGAAGTTAGGTAATTCGTCCTCCCTAAGCAGGTAGCTATATTTACGGTACTGGCCAAGAGGTTAGAGTGAAAGTTTCCCCATGAGAATAAATAGTAATACCCATATATAATAGAAGGCTATCTATCCCATTCAAGTAGCTCTAATCCAAATAAAGTAACCTAGTGGGAATTTATTTATCTAATGTAGTTGTTCGCTTCATTTTTTTGAGTATGAGAAGAGGATAAGGCTAGTCAATAGAAATTGGTCTAGTTTTGGGCTCATTTTTCTATATTCTATGGTTATAAGTAAATGGAGGCTTGGTTTATATTCGGTGTTGCTACTGTGATCAATTAGATTGGGATTAGGTTTTTACACAGGCTAGTTCCCAATAGAATCCTTCCAATACCTTGATTATATTATTTTTATTTGTGTGTTACCTTCAAATAATCAAGCTCTGTAGGACACATGTTACTTCAGTAAAAAATTAAATAAGATTCCATTTGTATGGAAAAATGCCACCCAATCTCTCACAACCCCAACCATCAAATCCCAAGAAAGAAAATCTCATTACTAATAGCAGATTGGGTCATTGCGGATGTGATGTCGGTGTAGGAACAACCAATGTGGATGCTAGAATAGATTTCCACTACAACATAAGGTATAGAAGGTACTACAAATTTGTACATGCACATGTAGCTTATATAGGTGTTGTTTTGTTTAATTTTAGATAATTATGCATTATTTTTGTGGAAGAATCATAGCTAGAGTATTGGCCTCAACCTCACACCAATGATGCTAATGTAAGCAACATATTATTTTATTCTAATTAAATTATTATTTTTACTTAGTTTTGGAGAAAAACTATTTTAAATTGAACATCTCTTTACAACAAATAAATACTAACCCTTACAAATAAATATGTTGTTATGTTAAGCATAAATTTAGCAAAACCCTAACTACAGTCTGCTTCTAAATATTTATCAAGCACTAGAAAAGCTTGAAATAGATTTATTTTGTTAACCGTAAAAAGATTATTTGAATTTTAATATTATGTTTGCAAGAAATAAATGCTCTGCGGGAAGATCCATGTAGATCTTTTTTTTCAAATTTATTTTAACAATAAACAAAATACGTTATTATCTACATTTGCAGTATATAGTAAAATCAACATTATGAGATTGGTTTCTATTGTCTTCTTTAATGTCACAAACCCCTCACATAAAGATACAAAATTCTCGCAATATTTAAAAGTTGCATAGAGAGTTACATGGCTAACCCACTCATGTTTGGAAAATTAGCAAAATAGGATAATGAAAAATTTAACAAATTGTAACCATTTTTGGCATCATAAATGAAACAATGGAATTACAAAACAAGAACACAAGAAAGGAAGACATATTTATCATATGTTGTCAATGCAACCGATTACCTAGCTTCCATACTTTCACCCCAATTTATCATGCCTATTGGCTTTAGAGGACTATTAGTAAACAATATAGCAGAAGAGCTACTCTTGGAGAATATTAAATATCTTTCCTCCACCATTTATATTTTTTTGGACCTAGGACTGGTAGCTCCATTGGATTTGGTAGTTTTGTTTCAAGGGAAGATACCACTTATAATTCACTATCTTCACTTCCTACCGATACACACAAGCGCAATATGATGGAGAGATGTTTCAACAATCATTTATTGAATCAATTAAGGGATAATCCCAAAGTCAATGAGGTTTCCTATCACCCCCAATTTTCTCCTATCTATGCTTCTATTCTAGAATTGCTAGTTTATAATTATGTTAATTTAGCAATTGTGCTCGGATGAACTGATCCTAAACTTGCTTAGTTGTTACAAGAAAATTTTCTTTGTTGCAATTGCAATAATTTCTAAATTATGATTGTATTTGAAAGAGGATAATACATTTTGGAGAGCATATTTCTACTTTCCTAACCAATGTGACTATGTCTGCTCAACTAATGCATTTTAACTTGGCAGCAATACTTTAAATAATTGAAGAATGCTTTTGGATTGAATTCATTGTACTAGTGATCGGTTCATTGTTCACATGAATGGCCTTGATAATCAAATACATGGTTATGAAACCATTTCTACAACAATTGCATGTCGTTGCTACCTTTAGAAGGCAGTTAAAATGAAGTTGCCACCAATAGAATGATTTTTATAATTAACCTTTAAGTGTTTTAGTCCATTCATTGTTATAAAAGGCGGATTTATGTTCATTACCTGTATTTGATCTAATTAACTCTAACTAGCAATTGATATTTTTGGATGGTACTCTAGGTTTGATGTCACATAGGATGGCTTGATTGCAAACGTGAGGCTCAATTGTGGTGACATGAGAAAGGCATTGAATATTTTGCAGGTTCCAATTCCATCATGCCTTTAGCTTCCAAGCAGATCTTTAATTTTTAAATTTGTGCTTGAGCTGAAATGGAAACTTGAGTACTTACATGCTTGCCAGTATAAATGGAATTAGTGTATAATTTTGAAATGTTCGTATGGACAACTAGTTCTGTGGGAAATCATTTGTACCATAAATTATAAATAAAGTGAGTTTACAACATTTATTATCATTCTTTGTAATAAAAATTCCTTATGCCAAACCCAAATTATGTTCCAAAGTCATTTAAGAGTGTTAATATTTTGATTGGCCTTAGAGTAATGTTTTCCCTATAGTCGACCGAAGAGTAGAGATAAGAACTGCTTTATGATTTTAGATCTTTCAACATTTCAAAGTTATTTTTATTCAAATTGGGATGTTGGCCTATATCTTATATGTCTAAGGTCAAGTTAACATATTGTACTTTATCATTTTCTTTGGATTTCAAGTATATTCTCTTTAGACTTTTTCACTCCATTATAATTATGTGAATCACTTTACTATTTTGATTCTTTGTTGATGTACTTGTTGGTCTTGTCAAGCATTGTAAATTCTTTATTTCAACTTGTTACCCCTCATATCGTATGAGGCCCTACACTTGTGATTTTTGTCACAAGTGCTTGTTGGCAGGTTGATGTAGTTGTTGGATCTCTTGGGTGCTTGATGATAGATTTATGGTTCATGTTGTTCTAATGGCCTAGTTGGTGAATGGTTGATGTATACTTGTGGTATATCGGTGCTAGTATCTATTGGATATGATCTGATCTCCATGATGTTTTAATATATTGTGATCTCCTCTTGATGATATTTCCTTGCTTAAAGTATGTTTTGCTTAACAATTATCTAATGCTTTGTGCATTCATGGAGTGGGAATCCATCAACTTAGGGTATATACTTGCGACAATGTTATACTTACATCTAGTGTTGGATGTCTAGTGGTTTTTGAGTTGATAGAATATATTTTCATTCTAATTTCTCTAATATACACCAAATTATGTTCTAAGACCAAGAGGAGGAAAATTTTCTAATGTTGAGCATGAGAAGTAAGCTTGACTATTGTCATCAATTGCAATTTTTATTTTTTATTTTTGTCCCATTCGTCACAATTGTGACAATACACTACGTCGAAAATAGTACATTTCCTCGTCGGAATTATGATGTATAAATAGAACAAAAAAAATGTCACCATGACATGGGGAAGTAATGTGTCATTGCAAAAGTAACGATGTTTTTAATGAAAAATTATTATAATGCTTTTTCGATGCAAAAATACTGACGCTTTGATTGTTTATATTTCATCGATGTTGCAACAATAAAATGTCAGAAACAACATCAAAATTTGAACCCAAATGTAGTAGTGTAATTATTATATCAATTAAATTTGAATTCTTAGTTTTACCATAATGTGGTAGAGATCAACTAGTAAATAATTCCTAAAACTTGCATATATAGTGCACAACATCTTGCATGCATAAAAACCACAAATTTAATAGTTAAATGTACTTGTGATATGAATATTATGTTAAATATTAATAGGGTATTTAGAAATAATGTCAACTGTTGATCCTTCTGATTCCCATCTAATAACTTTTAATTTAGATAGGGAAGAACCTCATCTTCCTTATTCAATAGCACTTCAAGTTCCTATCGCCATAAAGAACTTGATTATACATCAATGTATCATTAACACAGGGAGCTCTAAATTTGTTATGTTGATACATATATGGAAGAAACTAGGATCCCATGAATTAATCTCATCCCTCATGACTTTACATGTGTTTGATCATCGTCCTTCACAACCACAATGCCTCCTACAAAATGGTCCCATATAACTTGTGGGAAAAAAAAATTTGGTTGATATTTAATTTGTATATGTACAACTATACTAAAACATCATGCTTGGTTGTAGTTATATATATTCTATAAAAGTGATAACTTCTACCATTTTTCTTCTCATGATGTTCCCTCACAATGCTAATATTGGCACACTTAATTAGCTCACTTACCATGATCCCAAGTATACCACCAACCTATAGAATGTTTTACCTATTGTCAAATACAGCTTATTCATTCTCTTGTTCATTGAAGTGAGCCCAAGAATGTTCTAGAACGCCTCATTAATTGGAACTTTCTACGGGCCTCCCCCTCTATCCCTTAAGAGTGAAGTTTAGACAGTGCACAATCACATTCGAAGCCTATTCTTTTCAATCAAAGAATAAATTTAATTCTACACTAATAGTAGGACATCCATGAGAAAGAGTGTATATTCATGAAGTACCATTCCTCTTTCCTTCCCCAAAAATTCTAGGAACCCCTGTGATGGATACCCTTAACTATATAGGGCTTACTTTAGGACCCCTAGTTTGGTATCTTGCACTTCCGAACCCGCCTCCTACCCCGCAAATGGTGTTAATACCTATCCAACCCATTGGTATTTCCAATGTACCACCTTCCATAGTTAACTAGGAAGCCACCCCTTCCACCCTACCTTACTAAAATAGGAAGAAGGTTGGGGAAAAGGGTAAGAAAATTGGGGATGTTCCTCCCCTAGATATGGCCATCAGCATTTTCTCCATTGCACCAAAGAGGGATATAATGCCTTGTTCCATGTGTGATGTCCTTGGTCATGCAACCCATCAGTGTTTGAAACTTTCACTCTTGCACAAACATATCCATGTCCAAGAGGAGAGTAGTGGTTTGACCCTTATTATAGTCCAGATTAATCTCATCAAAGTTATTAAGCATCATAATAAGGATTTGCATACCAACCACCATTATGCATTATGTGGCATATATGGCCATTATTCCCATCATTTCTCTAACCTCTAGGATTTTTGTGCAACCTTGGCTGACCTCCGCCTATGATCTGTAGAATCACAAGTCATAGGCATTGAACATATCATTCCATCTGACCAACCAAATGAAGAAATTGTATCTATTTAATATGTTTCTTCCTCATGTTAACCATCCTCTTCTACACCATCCTCATCCCCACCATGCATCATGATTATGAGCATTCTTGATATCTCAAACCCTATTTTTCATAGCAATGAAGAAATTATTGGAGCTCTAACCAACCACGACTACTCTTGGGACAATATGCACCATTGTACATACTTCCTCCCTTGGGATTCTACTACATCCACCACGTCTTTGTAATATTTATCCATCAAATTAAAAGATGTTATAAACCCAAATATTAATTTAGATATTACACACAAGAGATATTAGCAACATAAAACAACATGAAATATATCTAATAAGCTACTATTTATTATTATGGAAATGTGATTCTTTTGGTGGGATGAATCAACCCTATTCAGTTGCCTCTACGAGGGGGATTCCTTCTAAATATATAATCTCAACATACAAAAATATTCTCCACTTCACATAAGGAGGAATACACCCTTATTTATAGAATAATCATACAATACTAACCTCCTAAGCTTATAACCACCTAGTGGACCCTCTTTAATGAGGCCCCATTACAGTTATTTACTAACTTAGTGGGCATTATTTAATAAAAACAATATAGTGGACCTAGTCCACTTTTACATTAAATGGCCTCCACTTTTACTCCAATGGGACCTCTGGTCCCTCCATTACACCATAGGGAGGGTCATAACACTCCACCCCACTTAGGAAAGCATCTTCCATGACACTTTGTGTGAAACTGTACAACCATAATCCAAGGTACCATGGGCGAATGTTAATTGTCATGCTAAAGTAGGAACCAGGTTCCCATGTATTAGTTTGAGCCACCATGTTGATTTCATGCAACAAAATTTAACTTACTAAGCTTGGGTCCCATGTATGAGTGCTAATGGCCACTATGAAGTGGTTGAAGGGACTCATCCAAACACTTGGGGTGAATGTCCATGTAATATAATTGGCACCCATCTTTGAAACTAAAGCTCCATGAACTATCGAGTGTTGTGCCTTATACACCCAGTGTTGGAACCCATGGTTCGTTGGTAACCTCACCTTGTTGGAAGAAGGGAGTCAACCACCAACTAAAGTGTGTCCACTTTGGGTCCTCAAATATAGATTCTATGGACATTTATAATTGATGTGGTCCCATTGTTGTTAGTTTGGGATGCTACCCAAACCTATTTATAAATGATCCTCCTAGCATTGGTCTATCATGGTATCATGGAGATCAGTGTGCTATTTGGAGGTTGCTCACTATGCCCAAGTGAAAATGGTGTTTATTGACACCATCGCTCTTTTGGAATCTATGTTTATCACTTCTACAGTTTATCTACCTAATGAATCATGGTATAAGATATAGTTTGTTTGTGATTAAGGGTTTTACAAAGTGACTAAGTTCCATTAGAAGCTAGTGCTTTGATGGGATGCTTTTTTGGGGGTCGAGAATAATGGTGAATCACTTAATTCTACCATCGTACCCTAATTTTGGCGTGAGGTGAATTCTTTGGGGGTGCTCACTTCTCTAAGTGAACCAACTTCCATGGCCATAAAAATGCAATTGTTGGGTGGATTATTGTTCCTTAAATAATGGTGAACCGTGGTGTGTCCTAGATATGCTATCTATAAATGTCTTGACTGTTATTTTGTTGGAATTATGATGCCATGGATTGTTTGGTGGAGCACTGTTATTTGACTTGGTGTGTTATTGGTTACCCTAGTTATGATGCTCGACTTATGAGGTATGTCAAATTGTGGTCGACTTGTATTAGTCAAAAGAGTATCGAATGGTGATAGTTTGTTTGACTAGAGATGACATCGTACATGTTCGACTGACTACCTCGAAGCGTGACCAACTGGAGGTCAATGCATTGGTATAGCCTATGTTTCCCTAGAAAAATATTTTGGCCAACATCTAGAGCCATCAACTGGAGGGTTTGATCAATGTTGAATAGACTCGATGGTTGACTTGCATATCAAAGCTATTGAATTGATGAATTTGTAAATGCCATCGACTAAGCATCGAATCGCGTTTGTATGTTTGACTAAAACTTGGCGTGTCCATCGACTGGTTTCCTTTAGGTGATCAATCATTGAGCTATCGACTATTATGGAATTTGGTAGATTAATCTTACATTGATGATGGGAAAGATATTATAGGAGATTCGTGAGAAGGTCGTTTCCTTGAAAGAATATTCTAACCGGATTCATAAGTAAGTCATCACCTTTCAATCTATTGTTTCCCTATTGAAGATAGAGAATGAAGGACTAAAACATCAATTGAATAATGTTCATTCCCTAATAGAGAATGAAGTTTCCATGTTGCCATGTTTCAGACTACTCTAGATGAGAAATCTAGGAAGGTTGTTTCCCTGGAGAATGCCATGGAAACCTTTTTTCGAAACCTTGCATAAGAATTTGAGGACAAGAAAGACCTTGTTGATGATCTGGCAGATGAAGTAAAATTTATTTCTCATATTGACAAAGATGGCTTGAAGGATAAAATTTCTCAACTGGAAGAAATTAATACCGTGCTAGCTAGTGAGGTTGCCCACATATAGGCCTCCTTTGATGAAATTCGTAAAGAATTCTCTCCTTTTAAAGTAGACAACACCCACTTGTTTAATGAATATCAAGTTTTAAAGGAAGATTATGATGCCTTATTGTTACAGCTGGTGGAGAAAGATGAGATTATTAAGGACTTGTAGGAGTGCAAGCAAAGTCTTGAATTGCAGATCAACTGACTACATGAAGTTGCGAAGAAGTATGTTGATGTTGTTGAGCTTCCAGGCCCACCTGTTACTTATTCTACCTTTGATAATCTTTCTTGTATCCCATTTGTTTGTAAACTAGATGACACTAAGAAAGATGTTGATGATATTTTTATTTCATCTCATGAGTTGTTGACTATTAATGTTATTTCTCCTAATTTTGAGAAACACATTATAGTATAGAGTCCCAACTGTTGAACAATATGGAATATACTAGAGGACTTGGGAATAATGGAAATGGTATTATTTCTCCTATTATCCCTGAAATGAAGTCACCAAGAATAGGTCTTGGATATGATGTCGCTACACCTAGTTTTGTTGACACCATAAGAGTGTTATTTGTTGCTGGAGGTGCTCAAAATGAGTTGTTGGAATAGAAACCTACTGTTTATAGTGTTCAACATATTGATGAATTGACTGTTCCCAGTGACACTAGTCTTGCTACAATTTGATTAGTTTTCCAAAAGATATGATCTCTTCATGGTCTGTGCGGTTGTCTCCCAAAACCTTGAAAAATGTTTGCAAATTTCAAACTATGATATCTCCTTTTCCAATACTCATATTTGAGTGATTTTTTTAATAACCCATTTTTATAAGAGAAATCCATATATACAATTAATTTTTAGATATTATTCTAGAAAAGACTCATAAATGCATCTAAGTCTCGCGACCCTCGTTTTCTCTTTTGAAAAAACTGCTAAAAAGAGAAAAAAAATCAATGGTGGCCCCAAGTGGCTCTGATACTAATTATTATAAACCCAAATATTAATTTAGATATTGTACATAATAGATATAAAAAATATAAAACAACATGAGATATATTCAATAAGCTTCTCTTTATTATTATGGAAATGTGGTTAATTTGGTGGGATGATTCAACCTTGTTCACTTCCTCTCAAGGGGGCTTCCTCCTAATGAGCTAAGATAAATATATAATAATATTCTCCATCCCACATAAGGAGCAATCGATCCTTACTTATAGAATCCCCATACAATACTAACCACCTAACGCACCCTCTTTAATGAGGTCCCATTACATTTATTTACTAACTTAGTGGGCCTTATTTAATAATAACAATATAGTGGACCTAGTTAACTTTACATTGAATGGCATCCACTTCTACTCTAATGGGCACTCTGAACCCCCCATTACTCCCTATGGAGGATCATAACAAAATACTTTATTTCCATAGGAGATGTTGATTAGTTAAAAACCCGATTTCTAAACTAGATTCCTTTAAGGAGGGGAATATATCCAACATATCACCGATTATTTAAGTGAATATTTTGGTTAAGCCCGGAGCCACCAAAAACATTTTACTTGGAGCAACATGTGCCTTTGAATAGGTTACAGCCAATATATCTCTCTTCCAATAATTTTGTGATGCCTTTGCTTGGTCTTACACTGAATGTAGGGACTTAACCTAGCCATTGTGGAATTCAAATTGACACATCGCCTAAAATAGATCCTATGTGCCAAAAGAAATGGCCTATTCACCCTTCCAAATCTCCAACTATCAAAGTTGAAATAAAAAAACTTTAGAATGGGAGATTGATATATTTGATTATTTATACCAAATGGGTATCCAATCCAATTCTTGTCAACAAGAGGCAAGGCTCCATTTGAGTCATTATTGATTTTAGTGATCTCAATAGAACATGTCCCAAGGACAAATACCCAATCCCCTTTACCAATTAGATCATAGATACTTGTGTGGGGCATGAATTCCTCTCCTTTATGGATGGATTTTTGGGTTATAATAAAATCTAAATTCATCCTTGGGACTAGTACAAGACTACCTTCACCACACCTTGGAGAACCCTTTCCTATCCAGACATACCTTTCAGAATAAAAAATGATGGAGCCATTTTCATGTGCACCATGTCATGTTCATTGTCTCTTCTAATGATCCTTTGTATGGAAACATCTTTGTTTGTTTACACACTCAAAAATTTAGTAATCATCTCTCTCAAAGATCCTTGCTACCTTCTTATCAATGAAGCTCTAAATCAGTGAGGTGTTGACACTATCCTTCATTTATGCCTAACTTTTGAATAGTTCGAGGGGGTATTAGATAACCATCATAGTGGGGCATGTGGAGGCCATCTCTCTAGTATGGTCGCTGCCCTAAAAATCCTATGTGATGATTAATTTTGTCCCACCTTATTTTCTAACTCTATCAATGTAGTGAAGTATTCTCGAAACTTCCAAATATTTTTTCCCAAAGGAAAGGGTACCCCCTACCCCAT
The DNA here is from genome assembly GCA_027924585.1 of Larix kaempferi. Lineage (NCBI taxonomy): Eukaryota > Viridiplantae > Streptophyta > Pinopsida > Pinales > Pinaceae > Larix > Larix kaempferi. The sequence goes on along the minus strand of BSBM01000755.1, from coordinate 1,426,822 downwards.
TGTACCATGTCATCTTAGTTGGTCCATTCTATAAATGGTCCATTGACTTCATGTATTGTAAGCCAATATCGATCAGTGCGAATAAATAAATTATTGTTTCTATCAACTATTTCATTAAATGGGACCAGGCCATGCCAACTTATAATAAAATTACCTCCACAACAACACATTTTTTCTTCAACCAAAGTATCGTTCGATTTGGTGTTTCAAAAAAATGGTCTATAATCATGGCACTCACTTTGAATATGTCCTTTGGAAATAAATTGCCTACCATTTGAATTTTGAGCATCAGTTTTCATCCTCAAATTACTCACAAGGGAATGGCCATGAGTTGAGGTTGTCAATAAAGTCTTAAAACCATGCTCTAGGGATGGTTGATAAGCACAAATCATATTGGAATCTCATGTTTTTTCTCACATTATTGGCCTCTCATACATCAATTAAAACTATCATTGTGATTCAAATAGGGTCGGAGGCTAAACCCCCTACAGGTGTTGATCACAAAAACAACATTGGCCCCGTGTACAAGGGAGAGGACTCTATTGGTCCTAATTTATTATGCACATAGTGGATACACCACATAAATCAAACACAAAATACTCAATCTTAAAACAGGCTTGACAAAAGAAATCACAAATTTTATAATTTACATCAATATTCCTCAATGGTATTTTATTCAACTTGAATTAGAAGGGGGGATTCTCGTACCCTTCTTCTTACCTTGAATCCTATCTAGTATGTTGGTCTAAGTATTATCTAGGCCTTACAACTCTTTACATGTTTTGTTGCTCTCTTTTCTTTCTGCTTTGTCTTCTCGGCCTACAGTTAGCTTCTTCCTCTATTCTCACACCTATCATAGGATTCTCTTCTTCATCTACTTTCTCCATTATTGTCTTCTTATTCTCTCCCTTCTATCTTCTCTATATCCTCTATGTATTTTCTATTCCTCTTCTCAGTGTCTTCTCTTTTTTCGATCTCCTCTGTCTTAGTCTCGAGACTTCTTTTTTTCTTCTGGAAACTTCTTCTGTTTATGGAACCTTCCTTCTCCCTTTGGAGGATTCTTTTTATATTTCTCTCTTCCTATAGAATCTTCTATTCTTCTTCTTATCTAGGATACTCTTTCATTCATGCCTTCTCCCTATGGCTCATTAAATTCGTGTTCTTTAGTGAAGTAAATGCCTCCCTAGTGTGATTTGTAAAAAGACCAAGATCAAACGTATGGATGATGTCCTTTGAGATCTTCATTAAATTTTTGTATGGTATACATTCACTCACCATTAATCCATATCGACCATCAGATGCCCTCTACTATTGATACATTTCTTCCTTCGGAATTCTCAGCTTATCCGGAACCTTTGTTCCTCTGGGAAGTGAACCATCGGCTTCAACCCATTGGAATCGAACTTTGCTACTTCATCGAGATTCCTCACATGCACCATTCCCTTATTTTCATGATCCATCGATTTCGATCTATTGCCTTTTCCATCCATCGAAACCCTTGCTTTGTGCTTTCTTTGAACTATCATATATGATCCATCAATCCCATCCATGCTCTTCCATGGTCGCTCCCTGATATCCAACCTTTGATGAGTTCTCTTCCGATATACATTGATTCTGATCCATCTGAACTATTCACAAGCACGTTTAGGAGTGCTTCTGGATACTCTATCTCTAATATGATACTCTGCCTCCAATGAGGCCTTCCCACTCCTTCATTTCTGAATCCATCGGGGATCCTTACTCCATTGGATTTTTTATCACTCACATTTTGCAGCATTATTAAATTCTCCACCTCCAATGAGGTCCTTCCAATACATCAGTCCCAGTGCTGCATCAGACTTTCTTGATCCATTAGACTTTCAACTATCAGAAATCCTTGCATATTCTCTCAATGGATTGTCTCCGATGAGGCAACTCCAATACTATACTCTCAATCATTTCATTGGATGAATGAGACTGCATCCAATATTCCAATAAATGATTGAGATTACATCCCCGAAAATCCTATGCTACGTCTTTGGACAGTTGTGATTGCACCCAAACACCGATGGATGGCTGTGATTACACCCAAAAAATCTTGCTCCATGCCCGCGATGGCACCCGAGACTCATGTGCCAAGTAATCTCCTAGATGCTCTTGCATCAAACTCTCTGGGTAACTGAGAAGCATGTCCTCGTGCTGAGGCCTTCCATTGTCTTGCAAACTTTCATCATTCAACTTTCTCCTGCGTTGATGCCATATCTTGTACCAACTGCGGGGTGGCCTCTTCACCCTTACTCTAGCATTCTTTTCTTTCTTCACATATTTAATTGTGTCCCTTTCGTCTTCCATGGTCGCTTGCTTTCCTTGAGCCTTCACTATGGTTGTAGTAGCTTCATCACCCTTCTCTACATCATCCTCTCTGAACATGTCAATGTTGTTCATTGCACATGCACACTTATAAACATATACATGGTTAGTAAAACTAGGGACCTCTATAGGTTCCTCTTCTATCTCATCTCCACCTTCTTTCTTAGCAACACATATGGTTGTCTTCTCATCATCCATTCAGCTTTATGTAGTAACATGGGCTTCTTTCCCATGTTCTCTTCTCACCTCAACTTCCTTTGGGGATTTTCCACCCACTTCTCCATTCTTCGCAATCACACACTCTATCCTGGGCATAATCCCAGTTGCTTGCACATCAGCTGCAAGTCCCTTTCCATCATCTTGCAGACTCACTAATGCAATCCTCAATTTTTCTTCACCTTCAGAATTCTTCATCTCAACATGATTACCTTGATTTATGATAATTTATTCATCCAAATATTCTTCATCTATTTCTACAAGTCTTATGATGACTTGCTTCTCTTCATATTCTTCGTTCGGATCCATTGCACTATGTCTCTTTTCCATAATCCATAGAATTTTCTCCATATCCTATGCTACCTTAACTCCATGCTCTATGGAATTTACACAACTTCCTTCTATACCTATATGAAACTATTGAACCAATTCACTGGCTAAAGCATTGACCCCTACAAGGCTTTCTAACATATTTTCCTCTCCTCTGCCTCCTTCAACCTTTTTACTTTTGTCATATTTACTGTTTTCTAACAATTCAATTGTTGTTTCCCTTTCTACTACTCCCAGGGAAGAACTATCCTCACTCCTTCATCAAATTATTCTTCAAGCCTCGGCCTATAGATCCATTCCTCAATGGAATTTAATTAATGCCCCCACTCATTCCATCCTTCTTTTCTTGTTTTGTTCTTCCCGCATCCTCCATGAGTTTTCTATCTTTCCTTCTTAACTTAGAGTGGTCAGAACTAAGAAATTTCTTAATCATCTTTAATTCTTCATCCATAAATATAAATTTAACTTCTAATTCTCCAATTGATTTACTTACCTCTATGTGATGACAAGACTCCGATTACTTTCCTTTGTAGCATCATCTTCAAAATTCTCTTTGTCCAAACTCAACTCTAATAGATATTTCGAGTCCTGCTTCTCATCTTCCTTTATGTGCATCCTCCTTGCATGGAAGTTGATCTCCTACAATGTTTATCTATCTTCCACATCATCTTTGACTTCTTCCGTAGTGATTGCACCATTCTCTTCCTCTACACGTGTAGCATTATCAATAATGGTTTTTGCTTCAATTTTACATGGCTTATCTCTTGGAAGGTACCCATGGGATTCTTGCCACGTCTTCAACTCAATGAAATCATCACAATTAACATAAGGGATTTAAATCTTCCCTCTTCATTTATTCATTTGATCCAACCTCTCTTGTCTGGATATCTACGTCTTCTTCCTTCTCGTGGAATATCTCTTCAGCTTTCTACTCCTGCCACTCTTGGGATTTCTTAACTTTCTCCCCTTTCATAGTTCTTACCAGTTCAACAGTTTCATCTACATTTTTGCCTTCAGCTCTACAGTTTGATTCATCTTCACATTCATCTAGTGTTCTCCAAAGGACATCTTTTAGCACTTCTCCCTCTTATGGGTAACATACTATCACCCTTACTCTTCATAATCTCCATTACATTCATCTTCTCCATAATCCTCCTCACATCCATATTCACTATATTGATCCTCTTCAATTTCGTCATATCCTCTATAGTATGTTTCAAAGCGGTCCATAAACCAATTGCACATAGCAAGACCAAGCATAGTGAGGTTCATGCACACCACCTCGAGCATTTGGTATATGAAGGCGAAATATCCTTTGAGTATTGCCCAACTTCTAATAAGCTCATTGATATCTCCATGAAACTAATGGAAAACGCCAAGGTTTCCAAAGTCCAATCTATAATTAAGCTTCAAGAAGATTCCATTGACAATGGATGCATTGTTAGTACTATCTTACAAGTCCATTCAAATTATATTAAGGGGGGATCTTAAAATATATATAAAGCCAAGATATCGACTCATTGAATTAACAACTTATAATAATTTTATAATTGTTTATTTATTACATAAAGCCATATACAGTGTCCATATCTAATGCTATTATTATTTTTTTCCAAAGAAAAAAATCACACTTTGTATTCATGTAGAACACAAAACATATTCTTCAGGTGCCATTGCACACAATACATAGAAGTCTAAGTACAAACTTGGGTACTTGTGATAAAATAATGATCACTAACTAGTGCTTGTAAACTTTTCAAAAATAAAAAATATATTCCCCAAAGGAAGGTGAATTGACATTTATAGTCATCCAGAAATCAACATATAAAATGCATCAAAAACAACCTAAGTTCTAAAACTGAATAACAAGACATAACAATAAAGAAAAATTACAACAACTGCATGGACTCATTGATGATTCCATTATCATGTTCTTCTAACCAAATTAACCTTGGTTCCTGAAGCAAGCCTTGTTTTCGTAGAATGTTAGCATCAGAGTTAAACATCCTATAAATATGTGTGTGTGTCACCTTGAAAATACTAGGATTTTTCTTGAGTCGAATGGCTAGTGGTTGAAGTGCCACACTGTGGATTTGTTAAGAATGTTGCATCGACTTGACGAACAAAGATGAGTCACCAAATACTTGGAGATGTTGGATGTCTTTATCGATAGAAATCATTGGGAACAAATTGAGAGCCATAATTTCTAAAAATTTGTTGGTTCTGAGCTCAAGCCCTACCTTGAATATGAAGTAATGGTTGTTCGAGATGCATAATAGACCAGCTAGTCGACAAATAATTTCATCCCCTTGACATGCTCCATAACCCCCCCCCCAAATAAGTGGACTTATTGTTTCGGGGAGGGGGGGGAGATTTTTTAAGAAGTTGTAATAAGCCTACAGTCTGAGCCGAGACCCAAAAAGTGGGAATCTATTTCTCTTAAAAAATCAAATAATTTATAGCAACACAAATTCCCCACATCATAAGGAATGGAAGGATACTTATATCTTTAAGATCCTTCCTTTGGAACTAGGTTGAAAGACAATCTTCAAAACTAATTCCATTCCATATTTTAAGTGAGCCTACGTTTTGTGTAAGTCTCTCTAGACTTTAAGAGTGAAAAGGTGGAAACGTACAGGTGAGTGAGTGTATCCCCATTGCATTTACATAGAACATAAAAACTAGGACCCCGAGATTGTCTTTTCTGCAAGGTATCACGGGTCATGTATTTATTGTTCAAAAACAACCACATATGTATGATTGTTTCTTGGGAGATTCTAACGCCCCTTTCCATAAATTCGACCAATAGAGGTGGACATTAACTAATTTGGCGCCTCTAAATTTTGCCCCAAAGCCATAATACAAATTTCAACAAATAAAATGTGTGCAAAACGTAAATAAACATACACATCGGAAATAAACTCAATCCACACACACAAAGCATGCATTTATCAACATAATTTTCACAAGCATCAAATAAAAACATTTTGGATTCAAATACATGAGAATACTTATCTTTATCCAACGCAAATCCAAGCAACTGGCTGTGTAAGAGCGATTTTCCACCCAACTATAGGCACTCTGTCCAGCATATACTATTTATGCTTAGAGGCCATCCCTGAGTTGGGTTATGAGGCCACCGGGGCAGAGGATACACCTACAAGCATCTTTCTCTCAACCCACAACCTATTCTGCTCTTTGCGCTTAGCCAAATGCTCATATAGATCTCTACGGATCTCACTCAGCTTTCACAGCCTTGCCTTCCACAATACCTGCCCCACACAACACCCTTTTGAGCTCAGCCATCCCTTACACCGGTCCATGATTCTCTTGGGAAATCCATCTTGTTAGGTGCTTCCAGTTTGTGCATAGAAGAAGTCCAATATGATATGTGTTGTTGGAGAACTACATGTAGCATCGATTCATGGCTTTTCAAGCATCTATGAGCAACAAAACTTAATGGGTAAGGGTTCTTAGCTCACCCAATCTCTCTTCTCACCTACAACCATCAATTTAACCTTCCAAACCTATAGAACTGTCTCCAAATTTGAATTTTTGGGTTAAAAACAGTCTGGTAAGTTCATGAACAACAATCCAGAGCTCTACATAGTGTAGATTTGCATGAAAGAATGAAAGAACGGGGGTTGACTCCAAGGGATGTGAGATAATGGTGAAAATACAACTGACATAGCTTCTAACAGTAGAAGAAAGGACTCCTAAAAGCTGCAAACTAACTTCTGTCATGACAGAACTGCACAAAAGTGCAGTTATCCCCATGCTTCAATAATTGCATGAGGTGACTTTTCCCACCAACCTCACACATGCATTCAATGATTGGAAAATATTCAAAAAGGAGATAATTGGCTTATTCAAATCACATGACATATTTTGGGTGAGTTCTAAGGTTGACACTTGGAAACAAGGATTTATTTTCCCATATACACCCTTTCCTCTTCCCCTCTGGTGGAATCATAGCCCCTTTGGTGCTCTTTACACAACCATTCTTGGACCATTTTATTATTTATGCACATACTATTTACATATATTTTAAATTAGCATGACAATCCAACCACATAGTCCAAATAAAAATATATACATCATACATGCCTAGCCATTCACTAGTCGGGCCTTGTCCTTGAGCTCCGCGCTAGCATATTTACATCATTTACATAATTTTGGTTAAATACTTTCCAAGTCAAAACTAGGGGTATTAAAATCCTCTCCCCCTTGGAATAACATCGTCCTCGGTGTTTGCTCAAAATCAGAACAAAAATGGATATGCCTCTTTCATGGCATCCTCCAGCTCCCACGTAGTCTCATCGGGACCGAAGTGCTTCCATTGCACCTTTACTCATTCGATGGCTTGGTTCCAGAGCAATGTCACCTTCCTGTCTAGGATGCAGAGTGGCTTGGTTTGGAACTCTCCCTTGGGTTCCACCTGGATCACATCCCAATCAATCACATCGTTAGTATCATGTACATATTTCTTAAGCAAAGAAACATGAAAAATAATTATGAGCTCTAGCGTTAGTAGGCAATGTAATTCTATATGTTACTGGCCCTATCCTCTCAAGCACTTCAAGTGGCCCACAATATATTGGTGATAGATTGGCACAACTTCCAAGCTTCAAGGAACTCTTCCTTGACCTCACTCTCAGGTAAACATGATCCCCAACATGAAACTCCCTATGCGCTCTATTCTTATTTGCATAGCTTTTCTGTCTATCTTGGGTTGCCTTTAAATTTTGCCTAATATTTGCAACCTCTTGTTCCATTTCCTTAAGCAATTCTGACCCAAGTACAATTATGTTCACTGGATTATCCCAAGTAATTGGTGTTCTGTACCTCCTTCTATACAAAGCTTCAAATGGACTTATGCCCAATGATGCTTGCTGCCCATTGTTATATGCAAATTCTGCCAGGTGTAGATAATATTCCCACTTTGATGTTTTGTCCGTTACATACATGTCTAGCATGTCTCTGTTGGGCACCATTTTGACCTCTTTTTGTCATCCAAATATCCTCCATTTTCCTCCATTAAACCCTCATACCAATCTATAAAGCTTGTAGTTCATCACAGACTTTGTTTAAAAAGGTATTAATGTCATCGCTTGTTAACAAATTGAATTTTGAAGTTTTTAGAGCATTTAAACTAGGTTTTTAAAAAATTACAGGATGTTCTAACTTCCCGCAATATCTCCAAAGTTGAGCACTTGCAGGACAGCTAGGAATTAACTGGAAGATGGAGGAAAGATCCTCAATGTCCAAGGATGGATGAATTTCCAACGAACAGATGATGTGGCTCTTACAGATGGCAAGTCAAAGTCGGTCAAATGACCACCTGTGCTACCACTCAGCACAAAAGCAGCGCAGTTTGGATTCTGTTGAGTTTCACGATTCTGCATGAGGATCTCGATGGCTATGTTCATTAATTAGTTTGCAATATTATAGCATTTCCAGTTTTCTTTTGAATTTGTATAAATATTCCACAAAACATTGGATTGATGATCACGATTTGGGAAAGAACGCATACTGCTTCTGAACTGCGTGGTTTTGCTATGTAATCGATTTTATGGTGAATACAATTAGACTTTCAGTCCTGTAAATTTTCGACTGTGTGTGGAACAAGGCACTGGAGGGCCCCCATTGTTGAGTTCTCACACCATTACGTTGCTAGTGTCTGCAATTTATCTGTTTGCAACGATTTAATTGATGCATGCGATTTAGATCGAACCATTGGTATGTGTTAATTCTGTAGTAGCTAGCATATCGTTGTAGAATGAATTTAGTTAGTTTTCAATTGATTTTATTATTGCTCTGTTTTCATTTAAATAGTTCAAGCCATGATTTCGTTAATGCTATGTACCACTTCATTTTCTACGAGCTCTGCCTTATACTTTGTTAAATGTTAAAAGGAATGGTTCTGACTGTGATCTTGACATGTCATATATTGCTGCTCACCTGAAGAGGAAGTGTTTTGAACAACTATCAATTACGAACAATGTCCTGTAAGGGAATTTAATGATTAATTATTCATGCACTAGTGGATTGTTAGGGTTAGAATCCTTGTTAAATTGCTTTCATTATACCAGTTCTTTCATTGTTAAATTGCTTTCCTAAATAGATTGATGTGCATTTAAAGAACAGATGAAGCTATCCCTGTAAAAGGATTTTTGTATCTTTAAAGTTGCAGTACTTCTCATTAGACAGTAGGTTCAATTCACAGAAAATTAGGTTAACTGAACAAGTCTAGCTCTAGGTCCTAAAACTTGGATATGCCTCTAAGCTTACAGACCCGGATTGATATATAAATTTAAGGTTCGATCTGCATTAGTAGATTGAAGCCCAACAGTCTCCAAGTACCTGATTTACTCTTTTTGTTTACCCATCTATTTGTGGATGGTAGGTAGTACTAAAGTTCAGCTGTGTACCCAAGTCTGCAAAAGAATTTTCCAAAAGTTAGAGGTGAACTTGGTATCCATGTCTGAAATTATTGCCTTAAACAATCCATGTAACCTGAAAATTCCTTCATAAAAATATTTGCAATGCCATCAGTTTTATACGTGGATTTAACTGGTATAAAGTGTGTTTGTCTTAGATAATTTATCCACCACAACCATGACGGAAGCATGTTGCCTCACTATCATTGGCAACCCTGTAATAAAATCCATGGACATAAATTCCCATTTTCATTCTGGAATTGGAAAAGTCTGCAATAAACCTGTTGGGTGTTGATGCTCAACCTTCACTTGCTGGAATTTCATGCACTTATAAATATATTCAACAATATCATTTTTCATTCCTGGCCAAAAATATTACTTCCTCGCTGTAGCAATTGTTTTATGGTATCCCGGGTGACCGGAATATGGCATTTCATGGATTTCATCCATAACAATTCTTCTCAAATCTACCACATTTGGAATATAAATGAGAATTCCACCATTCTCCAAAATGATATCCTTCATACCTCTTTTCCAAATTATGCTATTGTAATTTGTCTTTTATTTGCACATACAATTCATCTTCAACAATACAGTTAACAATATGTTGCCTTAAATCTGATTGGCATTTACTAATGGCTACCACATGCATTTCATGTATTTTTCTACTAAGTGCATCAGCCACCTTATTTTCCTTACCTTTTATGTGTTTGATCTCAAAATCAAATTCACATAAAAATTCCAACCATATAGCTTCCCTAGCATTTAATGTTGGTTGCTCAAACAAATATTTTAGACCACAGTGGTCTGTCCTCAGCTCGAATTTTCTGCCCATTAAATAATGCCCCCACATTTTCAAAGTGTGCACTATAGTTGTGAGTTCTAAATAATGGGTAGCATAGTTCTTCTCATGCTCTTTCAACTTCCTTGACTCGTATCATACCACATGGTTATCTTTCATATAATAACTCCTCCAAGTCCTTGTTTACACGCATATGTACACACCACACAATATTTTTCCAGGTCTGTAATTTTTAGAATTGGAGCACTTGTGAGAAGCTTCTTCAAAAGCAGGAAGCTTTCTTCACATTTTGGTGTCCAATCAAACTTTATCCCCTTATTTTGCAAAGAAGTAATTCGATGTGAAACCTTGGAGAATCCTCCAATGAACCTCTTATAGTAACCAACAAGACCCATAAAATATCTCACATCTGTCACATTTCTTGGAGTTGTCCAATTCATGATGGCTTCAATCTTCTCGAGGTCCACCGATATTCCTTCTTCTGAAATAATGTGATCCAAATAATGAATTTTCTTCTTGTAGAAATCACATTTGCTTAGCTTTGCATACAACTTATGCTCCCTTAGCAATTACAAAGACATTCTCAAATGATCTTCATGCTCTTCTCCATTCTTAGAGTAAATTAGAATGTCATCTAGAAATACAAGAACAAACTTGTCCAAATACTTGTTGAAAACATTATTCATCAGGCACATGAATGTAGTTGGTGCATTGGTGAGACCAAATGGGACCACCACAAATTCATTGTGCCCATACCTTGATCTAAAGGTTTCCTTGTGAATGTCTTCTTCCGTGATTCTCACTTGATGGTAACCAAACCTCAAGTCAATTTTCGAAAATACAATTGCCCCTCTAATTTGATCAAAAAGATCATCAATTCGAGGCAAGGGGTACTTGTTCTTCATTGTAACTTTGTTAAGCTTCCTGTAATCGATACATAACCTGAGTGTTCCATCTTTCTTTTTCACAAAAAGTATAGGTTCTCCCCATGGAGACACACTTGGAAAAATGTACTTCTTTTCCAGTAATTCTTGCAATTCCATTTTAAGCTCTAATAATTCTGGTTTACTCATCCTTTAAGGTGTCTTAGAAACTAGTGTATCTATTGGAACAAGATCAGTTGTAAAATCAATGTCCCTCTTTCGAGGAAGTCCTGGCACTTCATCGAGAAACACATACTTAGCACATGATAGTCCTCCAACTTGGGAATTTCATTTTCTATTTTCTCCAAAACATGGGTTGCATACAATTGGAAACCTTTCCTACAGAATTTATCCAACTACACGGCCGAAATTTTCTTAACAGAAACTACCTTTGGAATTCCCTTTACAACCCTTGGGTTTCCTTCTTCATCAATGCATTCAAAATTCTTACTGTAGCAATCAAGTTTAAATCTATGGGCGTCCAACCAGTCCATTCCAATGAGAATATCATACGAACCAAGTGGGAAAATGTTCAGATTTTAAAAATTGGATAGTCCACCCATTTCCAACGGACATTACTCCACAATTTCACTAACTTTCCTTTTGGTTCAAGTGGCTAGTTGGACTAACCATGAATTACTATGCTTTGATTTCTTAAAAGCACAAATCTCAACAATTCTAGGAGTGATATAAATGTGAGTAGATCCAGGGTCAATCAAAATAGAAATAGATTCCTTAGCAATCTTACCTTAAAATTCAACCACTATTGATTGATGGTCTGCTTGGTGGTACTCTAGTGCTGCATAGATTCTAGGGACAATCCTTGCCACTTGACCCACAGTTTCATCTCCTTGGATGTTGTGAACTTGCTTTGCACTCCCATCCCAATGTGGATAGCTCCTAAGCATATGGTCCTCTCCACATCCCCAACATTGAAGTGGATCTCTTAGCTTGTCTCCCATCATCCTAGCTAGCTTAGTCACACCCTGTGGTGGCAACCTTAGCTGATTTCTGATATGAGGAGGCTCGAACCCCTTCTTCCTTTCGTCAAACTTCTCATTTTTCTTATTCTTCCATGCCTTATGGAATTCTGGTTTGCTTTTGTTTTAATCATATTAACAATACTTGCCCTTTCTTATGGCCTCATGTAGAATTAGAGGTTCATCAAACTCAATCCCGTATTTATAGGACTAGGACAATCCACTTAAAAACCCCTGAATTTTGACTTTGTCATCCTTGATATACTTGACGTACCTCAGCATCTCCAAAAATTTGTTTGCATATTATTCCATAGTCATTTGTCCCAATTTCAACTCATGGAACTCTTTGATTTTTTTCCATCATAGTACCTATAAGAGAGGTACTTTTCCTTGAAGTACTTCTTGAACTACTTCCACACGATCTTTCTTTCATTGATCCTCTCTGCTTGCCTAAGATGATCCCACCATCCATATAGTTTCTCTTCCATTCAGATTGAATATGGCCACCCTTTCCTTCATATTTCCTGAGTAGACTTGGACATGGAAATACTTCCTCATCCCAAGAAGCCTCAACTTCTTAACTAGATTTTACCTCACCATCAAATATAGGAGGTTTGGCCTTCTTAAATTCTCCATGCAAGCTGTTATTGGAATACCTCCCCCTCTTATTTTTATGAGATGAAGAGCTTGAACCTTCAATGGATTCTTTAGAGTTGGATGACTCACTAGAAGAGATTTCTAGAGTATATGTCCTATCTCTATAAATCCTTCTTGAGCTATGGGACCTCTTGTGGGAATGCCTCCTTGAGATAGTCCCACTCTTTTCCTGATTTTATGAATTCTTCCCACGGTTAATATTCCTTTGAATGTCTATCAAACTTTGAAGCATAGCTGCATTCAACTTATTTTGTTCTTCTTCATCTCTAATCAACCTCGTTGTCTGCTCCGTAACTCTGTAGTTCTACCATTAGGCTCCTCATGGTTTTTGCAATGTTTGGGGGAGTTGCTAGGTTTCTTCTACCAATGGATTATGTCTCTGCATTCTCAACCTGTATATTCTCTCCCATTGCATCTTCCTCAACTTCACAAGGATCATGTGCATCATCCTGATGATGACCTTCTTGGCCCAAGCAAGACCAAATATTTTCCCACTACACTAGACTGAATGTCGACCCTTAACAGTCACTAATATGATTTTGAATATGCAAGTGTGTTTATAAACACATTTGTTAGCTGCATTATATTCTCAGAAAAATTATAAAATTATTTTCATGCATTTTGGGAACAATCCATATCGATAATTTTTGTCAAATCATAGAAACATCTGAATCAACTCCCTCAAACTCTAACTGTTCACCCCCGCAGTTGAAATCGAGAACCAACTTTGTAGATTAAAAAAAATGGGGGTCAAGGGAGCTTTCCCCCTTGCGGCTGTGGGGCGGGTCGAGGGAAACGCCTTTTTTTTTGTAAATCTTTCCATTTCGTGCAATCTGATGCATAAGATCAATTGCGTTTTTCGATCTCAAGAACCCGGAACTCGGTTGCGAAAACCATACTCTTTTTGTGATCTACACCCTTCAGATGCAACCTACATTACCTTAACATTTTTCAATCATAAGTGGTTTCAGGCTCCAGCAAGAGTGGTTCCTTGAAACTGCTTTTACAAGCCTGAATGCATGAGAGGGTGACACTTCGCAAGGTGGTTTTCCTTTCAGGTGCATGGAAATTAGTTATCTGTTATGTAGGTTTGCGGACCTGAAACAATCCCGGTTGTCGATCAAATATACACGAACCTCCCAGACAAACATGACCACCGCGGGTCCCATCACCCCTAACACCTCCGCACATAATGGCTGGACCCCACGTCACATCACTTCCTGTTAGGCTAAAAGTGGTTTTAGGCTTCGGGGAAAGTGGTTTCCCGAAATAAGCTTTCGTGAGCTTGGGTGCATGAGAGGGGGACATGTCATAGGGTGGTTTACCACTTTAGGATCATGATAATCAGTTATCCTTCATGCACCTTCATGATCTTGAAGCGTTGTCAGCCGTTGATTTTGATCTCCACTCGCCTTCACTGTCCATCCCTCGTGATCACTTGTGCATGTGGATTTGATTTGTCTGGTTTGAATCACACATTCTTCCCACACGAATCCTCCAGGTCGGATTTCTTTCCCATGTGACTCCTCCACACTACCTGCCCATGTGGCATGGGTGGGGTCCACATAAAAAGTTTCAATTTTCATTTTTTCAAAATTTTGAAATTGCATAGAATTTTAATTCAGCAATAACGAGGATTAATTATAAATTATTTCCATCCCCTTGTTTGTCACTTATTAGAAACAAATTTCTACAGCACCGTTTCTGATTTTTGCCTATAAATATGGATTTCTGACCCATACAGCTCTGATATTGCAACCGGAAGCTTTGATACCACTCTGTAACGTCCCCTTCCATCAATCCAACCAATAGAAGGGGATATTAACTAATTTGGGGCCCCTAAATTTTTCCCTAGAGTCCATAATACAAATTTCAACACATAAAATGTGTGCAGAATGTAAATAAACATACACATCAAAATAAACTCGATCCACACACACAGAGCATGCATTTATCAACATAATTATCACGGGCATCAAATAAAAACGTTTTGAATTCAAGTACATGAGAATACTTATCTTTATCCAATGCATATCCAAGCAATTGGCTATGTAAGAGCGATTTTCCACCCAACCATAGGCACTTTGTCCAACATATACTCTTTTTGCTGAGAGGCCACCCCCAAGCTAGGCTATGAGGCCACCAGGGCGAAGGAAACACCTACAAGCTTCTTTCTCTTATCCCACAATCTATTCTACTCTTTGTGCTTAGCCAAATGCTCATACAGATCTCTAGAGGGATCTCACTCATCTCTCACAACCTTGCCTTCCACAATACTTGCCCCACACCACACCCTTTTGAGCTTAGGCATCCCCTTCACTGATCCACGATTCTCTTGAGTGATCCATCTTGTTAGGTGCTTCCAATGTGTTGCATAGAAGAAGTCCAGTTTGATATGTGCTCTTGGAGAACCACTTGTAGCCTCAATTTGTGGCTTCTCAAGCATGTATGTGCATCAGAGCTCAATGGGTAAGGGTTTCTAGCTTGCCCAACCTCTTTGCACACCTACAACCATCACTTTTCCTTTCCAAATCTACAGCACTGTCTCCAAATTAAAATTTATGGGTTAAAAATAGTCTGGTAAGTTCATAAACAACAATACAGATCTCTTCCTAGTGTAGATATGCATGAAAGAATGAGAGATTAAAGGTTGAATCCAAGGGATATGAGATAATGATGAAAAGACAACTGACATAGTGTTACACCTAAATCTCATCATCATGAGACCCATGTCAACTTAGTGCCTTAATCCCTGAAGTCTCCCTAATCAAGAAGCAAGTTAGAGCAAGTTGTTGACCTTTGTCCACAATTTCTAGTTGGGCCGATGCAGGTTGTCTTCTAGGAAGGAGCTCCCAACTAGGTCAGGCGCAGACTGTATTCATGTAGACTACGTCGGTGGCTTAGGTTGCCTTTTTGCAGCCTGTGCTTTCCCTCTCAGGTGCAGGTTTCCCTCGTGCAGCTTGCGTCGGGGTTGGTTAAATTGGATAAAGGTGGCTTTCGAGCAAATTATAGAAAGTGGATGAGGTGGATCTCTATCCCTAACATATAGGTGAGTTGTCCTACGGTTCCCTAACCTCAAGGGAGGATCCCTTAGTCCTCTCCCCATGAGCCTCAACCTACTCTATCCACTTGGTCTTATAAATACAAAGCTCCTCTCCATTCCAAAGGGAGGAAGTCTATAGCACTTACATGCTGGTGGAATTAACCTAGGTGATCCCTATCCATCTCTTGGGAGGCATACATTTCCTTTAGAGTCATTGGCTTGGTTTGTAGGAGGAAGATTGCAACGTTGAGTCTTGGGTTGTAATCCTCACTCTACTGTGTATTTCTCACTCTTTTTACAGTAGTATAATCTTTTTCCATAAATGTCTTTGTATTGATGATGTTTATAGTTCACTTCCTTAACTGTTTATTTGGATCAATTAGTGTTTAGATGTACTTTTACTGCTTGTTTTGTCTCTATGTGCTTTGACAAGTATTGCAGCTACAGATCTAATGACCACAGAGCTTGGAGCAATAACGAGGAGAAAGATCTACGAATCTGAAGGTAAGGCATCTAATTACCTTGATCTCTAATTCGATCTAGGAAAGTAATTTTATGTTATGTTCTCATTTTTTCTAGATCCACTTGGACTAGGGAGATCATGCTCACCTCCACTCGAGTAGATTGTCCAATAACAAATCTGGCGACCATACTGGGGACAATTCAATCCCAAAAACGTACTCCACGGGATACCTTATCCCATAAACCCATACACTCCATGGGGACATTATAACGTTGCACCAATTGGACCCCCACAAACTTTTCCTCATGTCCCACCATCCCCACCCCCATTTGTCCCACCTTATAGAGGAGGCCCATCCCATTCCGACGGAGGAGGCCCACCCCATTCCGGCGGTGGAGGCCCACCCCATTCCGACAATGGAGGCCCACCTTACTGCGGCGGCGGAGGCAGAGGACCACCACCTTCTAGTAGCGGCGGACCCCCACCTTATGGAGGAGGCCCACCTTGTTCTGGAGGCGGTAGTCCACCCTATTTCGGCGGTGGAGGCAGAGACCCACCCTATTTCTGTGGCGGAGGCAGCGAACCCCCTTATTCCGGTGGCGAAGGAGGCCTCCCACATTCTGGTGGAGTCCCACCTTATTACAGTGGTGTAGGACCCCCACCTTCTGATGGAAGACCACCCTATTATGGCGGTGGACCTACATACGATCCACCACCCAACCCAAGAGGCCCACCCCCTTATGGCCAATTCCCGATGGGAACACCTTACAATCAGTCAATCCAAGGTCCTACTGGTCCAACCAATACTATCAGTAACCACAACCGAACCAACAACTGCCATTTTTGCTACTTTGGACCTACCTGACCTATCTCGTCTGACCAATGATCCCATCTTACACGGTTATAATTGGCCTCCCATTCCAGTCAAGCTACCCTATCATATTCCCAAATTTAATGGAAAACCCAGTGAAGACCCAAAAAACCATGTGATGACATACCATCTATGGTGTTCATCCAATTCCTTCATGGACGACTCGATCTGTCTAAGGTTGTTTCAAAGGACCCTCACCGGCCCAGCTGCCAAGTGGTATATTGAATTGCCACCACACTCATTTCCCGATTTCTGCTCTCTTGCTATGTCCTTCCTGACTCATTTCCAGTTACCCATATGCTACGAAACTGGTATGGACCTATTGAGTTCGCTCTGCCAAACCACCGCAACTCATATATCTGACCATATCCATGAGTGGTGAAGGAGACGACGTCTCATTAAGGCTCCCATTCCAAATCAACTCTTAGCTGACTGGTTCACGAATTCTCTTTTTCCCATCGTAGCTCGAGACGTGGGAATGGGAGGGGCCGTCACCGAGGAACAGGATATCGCTCGTGCCAACTACTCATACCTTATCTATGCTCAATCCGGCATGCTATATGACATTGTTCCAGATGCACCCCGCCCTACATACGATCCTGCAAAACCACCCAAGGGACCTCAGGCCGATGACATTATCGGTTCCATTAACTCCCAGCCTTCTACTCAAACTGATCGATCATCGAACCACCATGGTTCTTCCCCACCCTCACCACAGGCTGTAAACACCACCACCAAGTCACCGTCTCCTGCTCCCATTGAGGAGGTGAATTCTGTTCAATCAGCTTCACCTCAGACTCTTCGGTGGCAAGAAGAAAAACAAAGGTAAACCTAAGAAATCTTCCAACCAGCAGGAGCACAAGAACCCCCCCTGAAGACACGAAACAAAAACGGAGGCTAAAGTATCCTTATTTACTGTGTGGTAGTGACCATTTCTCCAAAGAATGTCCCCAGTGAGACGAAGTGTAGAAGTCCCTTAAGGGAAACTCCACACCTGCAGTTCTCAATGATCCCTTCCCCACCCAAAATCAACAAATGATTGCTCAACCCTCTTCTTCTCAAGGAGCGACATCATCCACCACGCATGTTCTCATGATGCATAGTGAGATGGTTAACCTGAACACAATATCGTGTTCATACGACTCAATCCCTCCAAAGGAACCCGTTGGAAGAAGTAATACTGAAAAAGCTTCCACCTCTATTCCATATATTACCGTGCCACAGGCTCCTCTCACCATTGAGAAGCCTTCTTTAGAGTCAGTGTTGTGTCCGCCTAAGAGCATGATTCAAAAGGCCGTTTTCTATCCCAATGCTCGGGCAGCTTAGAACTACAACATTGTAGAGGACTTGGCGCAAGCTCTTTGTGCCATGTCGATGCTGGTGGTCTTGCAGAATTGTCCCAACCAACGCAAGACTCTTCTCCCTGCCATTGGCACGGTAGAATTGGATTCCTCGAATACAATCATGTTTAGCCTTGAGTACTTTAAACTGAGGCTTTCCCACCAGCTGGATTTCCAAATTGCCACGAAGGTTGCTGGGAAGACAATCCATCATATTGTACTAGACGAAGGTGCTTCTACCTCGGTCATGTCGTTATCTTGTTGGAGAGCCATTGGTTCTCCTTAGTTAAACCGTTCTCTTACTACCATGAAAGCATTCCACGATCGTGGCTTTCAACCCGATGGAATATTACCAGGCTTAGCAGTAGAGTTGGGGGGTAAGGCTATAACCATTAACGTGGAAGTGGTCGCAACCCCTTTGGATTATAATTTCTTACTTGGTCGTAACTGGTTTTACGCCATGACTACGGCCGCATCATCTGTCTTCTGCATTATGAAATTCCCCCATCAAGGTCGAATTGTCACTATCGACCAGTTGGACTTTTGCACACCGGATGCCGCTACTCATCCTGGAAATAATGTCCCCTTGCTAAGACAATATTCGTAGCTATATGAGTGCGTGGGGGTCGGCCTCATAAAAGATTCATCTCTTATGGTTGTCTTTCCAACCTCAGATCCCCCTAACCATGTTGCCAAGGTGAACATGATCTCCTCCATGATTCCATCTTTTTCCAACTCTATCGATCAATGGCTTATACCCGATGAGGCCACCATGCATTTGATTGGAAACACCATGCCTCTCTCACCAACTGAAGCTACTTATGAGGCTATCCAGTCAGCCCCTGAGGACCACTTGGCCATGGCCTCTACATCTTGTTCTCTATAGCGGATGTCATCCTTACCAAATCCTCTACTTTGGAATTTTCATTCCGACGAGTCCGTTATGGAGATTATGAGCACAAATGACCCCCCATGGGAAGACCTTCACCATCGATCGTCTTTTCTACCCCCATTAGATTCCGTGGAGAACAACATCACAACCATTTTCACACCAGATGTCTATCCTGGCCCCCAGTCACCGATCCTCACTTGCCATACAGTCATTGAGGGAAACTTGTCAAACATCGAGCCTACCATTCCGAGTGACATCTTGGTTACCCCTGGTGTCGTGGAACATATTCGCTTAGGAAAACTGTTCTCCCAAAGAGATCACTACATACACTGCCTTATTCAAACAATTACGCGACGTGTTCACTTGGACCTACGAGGAGATGCCCGAGATAGACCCTGCCATTGTTTCGCATGATATTAAAACCTATCCCAACGCTAAACCAGTCCGCCAAAAGTTACGACCAGTGCACCCTCGAAAAACTGCGACAATTAAAGCTGAGATTGAAAAGCTCTTGAAGGTCAGCTTTATCTACCCTATTCCTTTAACATAATGGGTCTCCAATGTTGTCCTTGTGGCTAAGAAGCAGGGCATCATCCGAGTCTGTGTCTATTATAGGGATCTGAACAAGGCTTGTTCTAAGGATAACTACCCTACTCCCTTCATCAATCAAATCATTGACAATTACATCGGAAGTGTCATCTTCTCATTCAAGGATGGCTTTTCCGGTAAAAACAAAATTGAGATCCAACCCGCCGACCGACATAAGACTGCTTTCATCTGCCCTTGGGGTACATTTGCTTATCGTAAACTCCCTGTTGGTCTTAAAAATGCTGGTGCTACATTCCAGCGGGCCATGTCGTATGCTTTTCATGATGTGAAGGACTTTGTGGAGCCCTATCTTGACGATCTCCTTGCCCATTCGCAGCATGGCAAGTTCCACATCGACCATTTGATGGTTGTATTCCTCAGATGCAGGCGGTATAACATCCTTCTGAATCCTCACAAGTGTATTTTCTGCATCGAGTCAGGACCCCTCCTTGGTTTCATCATTTCAAAATATGGGATCCGCATTGATCCCTTGAAGGTGGAATCCATTGTCGCTCTCCCATCTCCTACTGACATTATGGAACTACAAAGTTTGCAAGGGAAGGCAACTTACCTACGGTGTTTTGTATGTAATTTCACTTAGAAGACACAAGGCTATATGCATTTACTGAAGAAGGACGTCCCTTTCAAATGGGACAACCAAGCGCGACAATCCTTAGACAGTTTGAAACATGCCATTACCCATGCCCTTGTGCTCCAACTGCCGAATTACCATAAGGATTATATCCTTTATCTTGCCGCTTCTGCCACCACGATCTCCATGGTCTTGGTCCAAGAGGACAACAACACCTAGGAACATGTGATCTATTACCTCAGTATAGGTCTTATTGACTCCGAAAATCGTTACTCACATGTCGAGAAACTCGCTCTCGCGGCAGTCATTGCCATCCAAAAGTTTCATCATTATATATTACTCCGCACCACTACTGTTATTGCTGACTCAAACCCCATGTACCACGTTCTGACACGTCAAGTGCTCGGGGGCAAGTATTCATGCTGGATCGTGATACTTTAGGAATTCGATCTCCTCTTCGAGAAGGCCAAGTCAAAGAAATCTTTGGTGTTTGCGGAGCTCATTTGTGATCTTCCCCGTGTTGATTCAGGATCTGAAACCAATAATTCTCTTCCAGATGAGTTGTTGTTTCTCATCAGCACGTCAGACCCATGGTATGGAGATATCACTTTATATCTTCAAACACAACGATTCAACCCCCAACTGTCTCGTGACGACCATTGTCGTATACGCCACCACACCAAACATTACTTTATCATCATCGATACCTTGTATCGTCGTGGCATTGATTCCATTCTTCGACGTTGTCTAACACATGAGGAGGTTGAACACGTATTGAATGATTGTCACGCTAGGGCTTGTGGCGGTCATCTTTCTAGGATGGCTACATCCCATAAAATACTATGCGCAGGATACTATTGGCCTTCGATCTTCAAGGACTGTATCGAAGCCGTTAAGAAGTGCCCTCCATGCAAGCACTTTCAATCGAAAAAGCACTCCCATCCATCCCCTTTGCTAAATGGGGCATAGATTTCATGCACTGTAAGCCTACTTCGGCTGGGGGGCATGGTTACGTCATAGTAGCCGTGGATTATTTTACTAAATGGGCTGAGGCTATGCCTACGTACATTGAGGACAGAAAAACCACTGCACTCTTCATGTTTAATCATGTCATTGCACGTTTCAAAGTTCCACAAGCCATAGTTACCGATCATGGATCTCACTTCCAAAACCATATGGTGGAGGAATTGAGCACCAGACTAGGTTTTCTCCATGAAAACTCAACCCCTTACCACCCACATTCCAATGGACAAGTAGAGGCCATTAATAAGGTCTTGAAAAGCATGATTCAATGCATGGTGGGTACACACAAATCAAACTGGCATAACAAGCTCTTTTTTGCACTATGGGCATACCGGACCTCCGTCAAGACTGCCACCGGATTCACACCATTCCAATTAGTTTATGGATTGGAGGCAGTCCTACCAATAGAGTGTGAGATTCCATCTCTCAAACTCGCAGTTGAGCTTCTCCTGAACACCACTGCTGAGGAAGAACGCTTCCTTCACCTAGAAAAACTCGACAAGACCCGCTGCAATGCTGCTCTTGCCAATGAGGCACATAAGAAATGTATCAAAGCTCAGTATGATAGGTCGTTTAAACCTCGTATCTTCAACTATGGTGATTTGGTCCTCACATATGACCAAAGGTAGGATAAGCTGGGGTAGGCAAGTTTGAGTCCTTGTGGCATGGACCATACATTGTAAAACGTGTTCTGGAGAAGGGAGCATATGAGCTAGAGGATTACGATGGAATATCTCTGGGAGAGCCTCGCAATGGGATCTACCTGAAGAGGTACTATGCTTGATTTTTTTCATGCATAAGTATCTTGTATATACTATACATGGCGTGTGTTTTGTGTGGTGTGATGCTTTGTTTTAGTGTGCTAGGATCTTGTTTCTCTACTTATATCGTGTTTATGTCTGCATGTGCAGATGGCAACCTACTATGGATTCGCAGATGGTTCCAACCGACATACTCGTAACCTTGCTTCGACAGCCTGGGTACTTTATTCCCCTACAGGCGAGCTTATCAGCTCAGGAGGAAATTGTCTAGGATACGCAACCAATAACGCTACAGAATATCATGCGGTGATTGGAACCCTAACCGACGCTCTTTACTTGGGTATGAGCCACATTGTTATCCATCTTGATTCACAACTAGTGGTTTCTCATCTTAACCGGATTTACGCTATCCGTGACCCCGCTCTGCTCCGTCTTTTCCAACGAGTTTGTCTCCTGGAGAGGTCCTTTGAATCTGTTCAATACCTGCACTTTCCATGAGACATGAACACTCTTGTCGATGCTATGTCCAATTTCATTCTAGATTGGTACATTGCTCACACATAAGATATCCATAAGATACAAAAAACATACATAACATGTAAATCATCCATTGTATAAGCAAGACATGTAGACAAGATCCCATCAATCACCAATAGAACACAATGTGTATAAAAGCCGCCAATAATGTTTGTATATATAAAATCGGTGCAAAAATGGTAGTGCTGATACAAAATATGAAGCATGCAAGCTTTCAGTTAGAGTCCTCTCTAAAATATCTGAAGCTCATAGGCTTTCAGTATGTACAGATAAGACATGAGCCTAGTCCCTAGGACGCTCATGATAACAGACCAGGACCCTCGCCACTTTCCAGAGCAATGTGCCAAAACACAAAGATACCCCGACGTAAGCCTCTGGTAGCGATGGGGTAGGTCATGGACACTGGATCCGGGATATCCAGTGTTAGCCTGCGGAGGTTATTCTTGACCTCCTCCATCTCATCTCGGGCCCATCTCCGAAACCGTCCGTCTTCGCGTAAGAGGAGAGACTCCAACCGGTCAGACTGGACCCACATTTGCATGAAACATGTGAAAGCCACCAACACTACTCCAAAAAAAATCATAAATGCATAAAATGAAAAAACACAAGCAGGAGTTGTTCATACCAATATCGCCCCACTGCGCTCCCTCGGGAAGCACCAGCTCAGGGTCCCCTCTGAATTCCGTCCCATCGTATGAGTATTCCTCCACCATGAGGAGTTGTCCCCTCAGCCATGTGAAGAAACCTGTACTAAAGCTAATAATAGGATCCCGCCACCATGGCGAGCCATCACCTCATACCACCTGGTCATATGACGATCTCGAGCATCTTGATCCTCAAGATCTACCTGCGGGCGTAAGTGCGGCACCCGCTCCAGCATGAATGATATCACCATTGAACTGTAACCAAATTTCTTCAGCACCCCGCACCGACATTTGGTCAGCTGATCCCATAGACCAGTGAGGATCCCCTCACACCAGTTGAATACTGTAGGAGCCATACACTCCTCAGCGTACATCATCTATGATTTGCTCGCCAGATGAGCAGATTGACTATCGGCCACCCTCACGATAGTAAAGAGCACAGTACGGAGAGCTCGATCTCGAACGTCCTTGATGGGAATCTTCCCACCAGCCGTCTGAGTACTTGGAATGCACCACTGGTCAATCATGTCCTCCACAGTGCGATCACCCTCTCGTGATCCATTCAAGGACACAAGGTTTCCCCGTCGGGACAACCCTGTCAGAAAGTAGATGTCCTCAACATCTATACTCAAAGTGTGCTCACCAATCTGAAAGTGTTGTTGTACCGGGTCCCAGCATTGGACCAAATATGACAACAACGGTACTTGGGCCCTCATGCCCGCCACTCGGAAGTACCTGAGCAAGCCACAATTCCTCAATGCGACTATACATTGGGGATCATTTTCTGCTTGAGCGTCGTCAAGCTCGTGCTCACGTTCTCGCCACTTGAGGACGATTTTGGTCGCTGTAATCCTATCCAAAAGGCCATTTAAACACCTTTAGAATCTTTTCAACCCATCTAAAATGCTTTCTTGTGGTTAGATTTTGCACATGCTTGGTGGACTTGCACCGGTGCAACTTGTCTTTACAGACAGGGCGCCATCGACGCAAGACCTCAGCTCGGTATTTGCGCCGGCACTATCACGGTGCAGTTCCCGAAAGGGGAGACTACACCGGCCGTCGAGCGCAATATCTCCCTCCAACCATGTCCAAAACCCAACAAAAATTAAGAAAAGCAAAAAAGTAAACCGCTAAAAAGTTAAATAGTTGAGTTTAGGGTTACCTGTTGCTGACGGCACTCGAAATGGTCAATCACAACTCCCAGAATCGGTAAAGGAAAAATGGCTCCAAACGACACTTATCACCTCTCCAATTTGGTAAAAAACAAATAGTAATTGTTTTTACTATTTACCCCTTTTCATATAAAAAAGAGCATATTCCTTTTTTAATTTATTCCATTATGGGTTATTTTACTATAGTTGGAATTATTTATACTCGGTTAATCATTTTGACCTAGTTTCGAAGCTTGCAGGTGAAGTTAAGTACATCATTAATATTGTTTTTCGCGATTGTGGTCATTTCACGCATGTTATCAGGTATGAACAACTCGTTGAGCGTCTTTATGTCATTATTTCACTCGTTAAATTCAATTATTAATGACATCGAGCTAACTCTTTGTTCTTTCTCGTGCTCGTAAAACGATGAGAATAAGTCATCGAGTTATAGTTTATCACTTTTTTGGGATCGTTAAACTCCCACGAAAAAGGAACCACTCGTAGTCTTTCTTTAAGCTCTTTTCAGGCTCTCGAAATACGAAAAGATTGCCAAGCGAACTTGATGCATTCACGCTTGTAAAAGTATTTGAATGATCATCTTTCTGGTGATAGTTTACCCCTTTTTTGGACCAGGAGGCACTATTTACGGAAAATGATGTGATGCACCTACAACAATTAATTAATAAGAATATGCGAAATAGCAGAAATGACAGAACTCAGAATCACTTTTATATTGATCACAGGCCACTTCGAGGGGGCAACCTCCTATGAGCAAGCTCAATACAAATAACTTCACCGTGCCTTCATAGGTCTCAACACACACTTATATACTAAGTCTAGGCGCCAATACTATGGGTCAAAACCATGGGCCACTACAAACTATGGATCAACAATACTACGGGCGACTTACAAAGCATATGCACCAACAACAATAACACAAACTATTGATCAACAAATACTATAGGACGACTTACAAAGCATATGCGTCCAACAACAATATACTAACAAAGTAAAGACATGGGTTCCTAACATCCCCTCCCCCTTAAAAAAAGCTTTGTCCTCAAAGCTTTAGATGTGGAAATTGTTGTTGAATCTGAAGGAGTGGTTCCCATGTAGCATCCTCTGGTTGCATGTCGTGCCACTGAATTAAGACCTCTGTGATAGAGCGAGAGCGAAGTTGACGAGTGCACCGATTGAGGATGGCCTCTCGCTCCAAAAGGATGGATCCTTCATTATCCAGTTCGGGTAAAATCGTTTGTCCACTGATGTTGGTGCCAAGAACTTTCTTCAGACAAGGAACATGAAAGACTGGATGAATGTGGGAAGAAGGAGGAAGTTCCAATTTATAAGCAATGAACCCAATCTTCTGAAGAATCCGATATGTCCCATAGAACTTTGGAGCGAGCTTATGACGCCCTTTGAGTTTCAGGGAGGATTGCTTGTACGGCTGGAGATGAAGAAAAACCATATCGTCGACTTGAAAAGTGTGCTCAGAACGGTTCTGATCAGCTTGTTGCTTCATGCGATTTCTTGCCATGTGAAGATTGTCCCGCAAAATGCGAAGAATCTGATCGAGGTTTCGAAGGACCGTGTCAACTTCTTGAACTGGTGAACTGGCGGGGGTGTATGGAAGAAGAACTGGAGGTGCCTGACCATAGACTGCTTCATATGGGGTCATTTTAGAGGCAGTTTGGTAAGAGGTATTGTACCACCATTCAGCGAGAGGGAGCCACTTTGCCCATTGATGTTGTTGTTCAGAGGTGAAGCAAAGAAGATAAGTTTCCAAGCATTTATTGATAATTTCAGTCTGACCATCTGTTTGTGGGTGATACCCTGAACTCATCTTCAGTTTGGTGCCAGTGTGGCGAAATAGTTCTGTCCAAAAATGACTGGTGAAAGTCGCATCACGATCCGAGACAATGGAAGAAGGGATGCCATGAAGACGAAAGATCTGGTCCAGGAAAATTTGAGCGACTGAGGAGGCTATATAGGGATGGCTGAGAGCACAAAAATGGCTATATTTGGAGAGGCGATCAACCACAACGAGAATCACTGTCTTCCCACTAGATTTAGGGAGCCCTTTAATGAAATCCATAGAAATATCTGTCCAAATCCGTGTAGGTATGGGCAAGGGTTCGAGCAATCCTGGAAGGAGTGTTGTTTCACCCTTATTGCGCTGGCAGGTATCACATTCGGCCACCATCTGTTGAATTGTCCTTTTCATGTCCTACCAAAAGAAGTTACGCCGTGCCCATTCATATGTTTTGAGGAACCCAGAGTGCCCTGCCGATGGAGAAGCATGGAGTTCATAGAAGACAGCCTGTTGAAGATCTGTGCTCTGGGGAAGCACCAGACGATCCTTGTATCTCAGAGAAGCACCATCCCAAGAGTAATGTGGTACAACAGAAGGGTTGTTGGTCAAGTGTTGGATGATTTGAGATAAGGAAGAGTCATTGACATAACCCTATTGAACAGATTGCAACTAATTTGAAACAGGCATAGAAATAGCTGAAAGAGAACCTTGGGCATCAAATGTGCGAGAAAGAGCATCTGCCATAATATTGTCTTTACCCTTCTTGTAAGTGATCTCATAGTCATAAACCATGAGTTTGCTAACCCATTTCTGTTGTGCCAGGGAGGAGACAAGATGTTCCAAGAAATATTTCAGACTCTGGTGATCAGTCTTGATGCAGAAATGATTCCCTAATAGGTATGGGCGCCACTTCTGTACTGCATGCAAAATAGCCATCATTTCCTTCTCATAGGTAGATGCAGCTAAATTCTTACCTGAAAGGGCTTTGCTGGTGAACGCAATGGGGTGTTCATCTTGAAGGAGAATAGCACCAAGTCCATTGTCGCAAGCATCACTCTCAATAGTGAAGGGCTTGGAAAAATCGGGCATAGCTAGAACAGGTGTAGTACACATAGCTTGTTTTAGTTTGTCAAATGCACACTGAGCAGCATGTGTCCATGTAAAAGCATCCTTTTTCAATAGAGTAGTTAATGGAGCTGCAATCTTCCCATAATCCTTGACAAACTTGCAGTAGTAGCCAGTCAACCCCAAAAAACCACGAAGGCTCTTGAGTGTCTGAGGATGCGGCCAATTGTTCATGGCATCGATTTTGGCAGGATCCACGCGAACCCCTTGTGCTGAGATAATGTGCCCGAGATACTCAACTTCCTTCTGTCCAAAAACACATTTAGACTGCTTGGCATGGAGATGATGGTCAGAGAAAAGTTGCATGACAAGATCTAGATGCTGGAGATGTTCATCTCATGTTTTACTGTAGATGAGGATATCATCAAAGAATACCAGAATGAATTTCCACAAGTAGGGTCAAAATATTTTATTCATTAAGGTCTGGAATGTGGAAGGAGCATTAGTGAGGCCAAAGGGCATGACCCAAAACTCATAATGGCCATCATGTGTGCGGAAAGCTGTTTTAGGGATATCATCCTCATGAACCCGAATTTGATGATACCCAGAACAAAGATCCAACTTGGAGAAAAAGTAAGCCCCACGAAGCTCATCAAGAAGCTCATCAACAACAGGAATTGGAAACTCATCCTTGATGGTGAGGTGATTAAGTGCTCGGAAGTCAATGCAGAGGCGCCATGACCCATCTTTTTTGCGGACAAGAATAACTAGAGAAGAAAAGGAACTAGTGCTTGGGCGAATAATACCTTGCTTCAATAAGTCCCGAATGAGCATTTCAATCTTCGTTTTTTGTTGAAATGGGTAGCGATAGGGCCTGATGTTGGGAGGAACGCTGCAAGGAAGGAGCTGAATACGATGGTCTTCTGGCCTGGAAGGTGGCAATCCCACTGGTTCAGCAAAGACACCTATATATCGATCCAGAATTTGTTGTAGATCCAAAGGAGTAGTGGAGATCGCTGATGGTTGCATCTGAATGGAATGGAGATGAGCGATGACACCATGTGAATTCTTCTTGAGGAGTTTTTCCATGCGATGTGAACTGATGATGCTGAGAGAACCTAGTTGTAATCCTGTCAATGTGTGTTTTTGTCCATTGAGGGAAAACTGCATCCAAAGTTCAGCAAAATCCCATAAGATAGGGCCAAGTGTGCGTAGCCATTGAGCGCCCAAAACCACATCACATCCGCCTAAGGTCAAGGCAAACATGTCAGAGCGCAAGGTATAATCTCCCATAGAGATACACACATTTCGACACTTCCCTTTGCAAGGTAAGGTGCCTCCATTGGCAACCATGACTTCAAAGTTGGAGTAAGGATGGATAAAACAATCAGCTTGTTTGGCGATCCGAGGGTCAATGAAATTATGAGTGCTACCATAATCAATGAGTATTGTAAGAGGAAGCTTCTTGAAGTAACCCCTGACCCGCATTGTTTGGGGGGTGGTGATTCCAGCTAAAGCATGGAGAGATATCTCTGGATGGTCATCCTGAGACGGAGGGTCAATAGGCGGTTCCTGAATGTTGACCGGAGCATCCAGTGTTTCTGGATCTTCGTCACCAATTTCAGAGGCAGGCGGAGAATCCACATCCAAGAGATAGAGCTTTTGTTGAACACATCTATGTCCCCGAGTGAATTTCTCATCACAATTATAGCAAAGCCCCTTTTCTCGGTGTGCTTGCATCTCTGTTTCAGACAAATGCTTGATAGGAGTTGGTCGAGGAGCCTGCGGTATAGGTGGTCGTTGAGAACCCATATTTCAAAAGGGAACAAAAGTGGGCTTGGAGCGTTGTTGGGCTGCAATCTTGTCTTTTGTCAACTTAGCCAACCCTAGGGCTTCCATCATTGTGTTGGGACAAAACATTTTGACCTCAGAGCGGATGGCATCCTTTAGACCACTGATAAAACAACTCCGGTAAAAGTCATTAGACAATCCTTCGGTGTGGTTGGCTAGTTTCTCAAATTCAGTTTGATACTCTCTCACAGTGCCAATTTGGCGAAGTTTAGTGAGGGCTCCTGTGAAGTCATCAAAAGCACTAGGACCAAATCGTTGCAAAAGGAGCTGGCAAAAGTCTGGCCATTTTGGCTCTTCATGAGCCTTGATGTACCAACGGTACCATTGAAGAGCTTCCTGTTCCAAATGAAAGGTTGCTAGCGGAACTTTATTGACATCAAAAGTATTATGCAGACTGAAATACCGTTCTACACGATAGATCCATCCAGTTGGATCGGTACCATTGAAGCGAGGAAAATCAAGCTTCGGACCACGGAAATTGCTGGAAGAAGAGAACCCATTGTCTGATGAAGACTCGGATTGCTGTTTGTTGTTCATAGCTGAATGTTCAAGATGGAGGCCAAGAAAATTTTCATCCAGATCCTGGAGTTTGGCTTGGATGGCTGCAAGTGCGTCTTCCATGGTTTTTGCTCCTGCACGGGTGACAACCATAACCAAGAGTTTTTTTTCTTTTTTGGTTGACTGGGTAGGAAAACAAAAACAGAAACTGCTTTAGTAAAGGAAAATCTGGACTTGGGAAAAAATCTGAAGGGTAATTGGGGTTTGACTAGGTTTTGGACACTGTCGAATAGACAGGGAAGCAAAAATGAGGATTTTAGAAGCGGGGTGAAAGAATGGGAAAATTTGGCAGAGGGGAACAAAGAAGCAGAATTCAGATAGGAACTCTGTGGTAAAATTTGAAGGTGATTGGGTGAAATTTGAAGAAGTTATGGCAAACCCAAAAAATAGACAAATGTGGGATTTCTGGCTTTGGGAAGGGGAATTGGGGATAGGGTCCTCATGAATGAAATATGCAGAATGGGATGACAGGGGTTCCCCAAAAATTTCAAGGGAAACAGAGTGAAAATAAGGGAGATATGGAGAAAAAACTGTTTTTTTTTTTCCAGACTGGAGCGGCTACGGCTCGGAAGGGATCTGGAACAGATAAATCTGTAACGGCCCAGAAGTGAGCGGAAATAGAGGGATCTGAAACGGCGCCGAATGGATTTGAAAACGGCTGGATCTGGAATGGCTTGCAGAATGGATCTGAATGGTTGGATCTGAAACGCCGCAGCAGTGATCGACAACAGTTCAGCTGAAAATATATATGGACCCCAGGTATGTGTGGCTTCCTAATAGTTCAGGGGTTTCACTCGACCATCAATGATGTCTGACGGCTTGCATATTGGGGCAGTACCATTCACTCCACGGCTCAGGTAAAATTGATAACCGCTTGGCCACAAACGACAGCTCTTGGTTTACCTCATGGGTGGGAACTAGTCAATCAGGTAGGGGTCGTTGCCCTTTTCGCTGGCAGGTCCTCTCAATGGGCCAGCTACTTCGAGGTTCCTGTGGTACTCCTCACAATGAGTTTTAGGGCTTATGCCCAAGTACTTCCCACAGTTAAGCGGATAGGGATTATTCCCAAATCCGAACCTGCAACAGATGCGAAAAAAAATTTGGCAGAAATTTCACCCAGCGAGCCCAAGAAAGTGCTCTGATACCATATGTGATGCACCTGCAACAATTAATTAAGAAGAATATGCGAAATAGCAGAAATGACAGAACTCATAATCACTTTTATATTGATCACAGGCCACTTCGAGGGGGCAACCTCCTATGAGCAAGCTCAATACAAATAACTTCACCGTGCCTTCATAGGTCTCAACACACACTTATATACTAAGTCTAGGCGCCAATACTATGGGTCAAAACCATGGGCCACTACAAACTATGGATCAACAATACTATGGGCGACTTACAAAGCATATGCGCCAACAACAATAACACAAACTATTGATCAACAAATACTACGGGACGACTTACAAAGCATATGCGTCCAACAACAATATACTAACAAAGTAAAGACATGGGTTCCTAACAAATGAATACTCCAACCAATCATGACTGGAAGAGTCCTCTCTCGCGTTGTTTTACCCTTTTCCAGGTGAAGAGGCTAACTTTACGAAAAAGGACCTTTGGAGTCTTCTTTAGTTCTTTTCAGACTCTCTAAACATGAAATGACGTTGAGTTTACCTTCTCTGGACTCGTTAAAATTTAACATTGAAGGGCCCGTCATGGGATGAACCCCTCCTATCCTAGGTTCGTAAAACATTTATGATTGGACTCGTCCATGATATGAGTTATACTGAGCATCTGTTTACCCTCCTCAATCTCATTAAAAAACAAGAGAGGCACTCATCAGTCATGATGGGGAAAAAGGAAAGATTTTGTGTTACACTATAATTTACGGCAGTACATAGTTACTCTTGAACATGACACTCATTGGCATTCACATTTAGTACTTGGGTAATCCGTTTGTCTTCGAGTCCTACCAATTTCATGAGTCTTGTCACTCCTTTGGGTCATCCAAAGAATGTTTCCATCATCAGTTGCATTGGGGGTCAGTGTCATTCTCGTCATGTCAATACTACCAAGTCGTGCCATGTCCATGTTCAAGAGATGTTCATTACTTGTCATCTGCAATCAATACACCTTCCATCATGTTGGTCTACCCTGAGTTAGTATTACATGTTACTCTACCGTCCGATCTACTCCAAACAACTGTTATTGAGTTTTGTGTCGATGATGGGGGATTCATCATGGCCCTTCTTTGACGGATTCATCCTTGTCGACCTGAACACATCATCCATAGATTGAATTTAGAAACCAATCGAGTACCTTGGGCCTGCATGCCTTAATGGCAGGTTACCTCGCTTTCAACATGAGTTTACATTATTGACTCTTGATTGGAAGATTTCGTCGAGTGTTCGACCTCAACTCATTGATTCACGCTCAGTGATATGTACTATGATACCTTGGGGATCATCAACATTAATGGTGATTTCCCTGGCACTTGTTAACAGTATACATCAATGACTGGTAATCAAGTGGTTTCTATCATTTTCGACTCCAAAACATTGTAATCACATGGATAGATTCGTGTCATTGCGGGTTCAGCTTGAAGACCCTGGGGAAATCAGATCTTACCCAGGTTGCGATGGATATTGTTTGAGTCATATCACACGGATCCACTTTGTATTGGTCGTGGATGTGTTATCATCTCATCATGGATCTACGATTGTGTCTAGTAGCCATGATTGTGTTCAGTCGATCCTTACTTCCATGGATCTGCATTGTATTGGTCGGAAGCCATGTTGAGAGTCATATGAGACTAGTATCTCAGAGTTAGTTGTACTGCAACAACGTCTTCTAGCTAGCAAGTCATTGCCATCCATCTTTCAAAGCATTTCACTTGTCTTATTCTCCCAACTTCATGCTTTGGGGGGAATTATGTTACACCTAAATCTCGTCATCATGAGACCCATGTCAACTCAGTGCCTTAATCCCTGAAGTCTCCCTGATCAAGAAGTCAGTTAGAGCAAGTTGTTGACCTTTGTCCACAATTTCTAGTTGGTTTGGCGTAGGTTGTCTTCTAGCACGGAGCGCCCAACTAGGTTAGGCACAAACTGTCTTCATGTAGACTGCGCTGGTGGCTCAGGTTGCCTTTGTGCAGCCTACGCTATCCCTCCCAGGCACAGTTTTCCCTCATGCAGCTTGCGTCGGGGTTGGTTAAATTGGATAAAGGTGGCTTTCAAGCGAATTCTAGAAAGTGGATGAGGCGGATCTCTATCCCTAACCTCTAGGTGAGCCATCCTACGGTTCCCTAACCTCAAGGGATGATCCCTTAGTCCTCTCCCCATGATCCTCAACCTACTCTATCCACTTGGTCTTATAAATACAAAGCTCCTTTCCATTCCAAAGGGAGGAAGTCTATAGCACTTACATGCTGGTGGAATTAACCTAGGTGATCCATATCCATCTCTTGGGAGGCATACCTTTCCTTTGGAGGCATTGGCTTGGTTTGTTGGAGGAAGATTGCAGCGTTAAGGCTTGGGTTGTAATCATCACTCTACTGTGTATTTCTCACTCTTTTTACAGTAATATAATCTCTTTCCATAAATGTCTTTGTATTGATGATGTTTATAGTTCACTTCCTTAACTGTTTACTTGGATCAATTAGTGTTTAGATGTACTTTTACTGCTTGTTTTGTCTCTATGTGCTTTGACAAGTCTTGCAGCTACAGATTTGATGACCACGGAGCTTGGAGCAATAACGAGGAGAAAGATCTACGAAACTAATGTTAAGGCATCTAATTACCTTGATCTCTAATTCGATTTAGGAAAGTAGTTTTATGTTATGTTCTCATTTGTTCTAGATCCACTTGGACTAGGGAGATCATGCTCATGTCCGCTTGAGTAGATTGTCCAATAACACATAGCTTATGACAGTAGAAGAAATTAATCCTAACATTTGCGAACTAACTTCTGCCATGACAGAAATGTCAAAAAAGTGTAGTCAGCCCCATGCTTCAATAACTACATTAGGTGACTTTTCCCACCAACCTCATACATGCATTCAATGATTGGAGAATAATAAAAGAAGAGACAATTGGCTTATTCAAAGCACATGACCGAATTTGGGTGATTTTTAAGGTTGACACTTGGCAACACAGATTTAGTCTCCCACATACTCGCTTTCCTCTTCCCCGCTAGTGGAATCATAGCCCCTTTGGTGCTTTTTACACAACCATTCTTGGACCATTTTATTATTTATGTACATAATATTTACATATATTCTAAATCATCATGACAAACCAATCACATAGTCCAAATAAAAATATATACATCATACATGCCTAGCCATTCATTAGTTGGGCCTTGGCCTTAAGCTCCGCAGTAGGAATCCGCACTAGCATATTGACATCATTTACATAATTTTGGTTAAATACATTTTAAGTCAAAACTAGGGGTATTACAGAGATTTGACTTTCTAGATCTTAGACAACCACCACTTGGGATCCCTCCACTCTTGAGAATTCATAGTTAAGTATCCAAGTTGAGTAGTGTATCAACCTCTTGTTTTATTTTTGGACCAACTTAATTCATCCCTAGTATTCATGATTTTGATATAGCCTCTCTTTAATGTCTCCGGATAGTTATCCCATCATACAACATAGCCCCCCTCCATGCCCAACATGCTAGAGTTCTTCCACCTTTGATGCCAAATGTTAATAGTTCCCTTGTTTGTTACTTGGTTGCATGTGAAATAACCCAAGTCATGTAGTTGTTGGAAGGAAAATGTCCGAGCCACAACCTAGAATGGAATAAACTTCAGTACGGATAATTTTTCCACTGCTTACCTTTGATGCAAGAAATTTACCAATGATTGAGAAAGCCAGGACAAGTGCTTCTCATTAATTAGAGACATTCCTTATTGATTTCATGTCAACTCTTGTCCAGCTTAGAAGAGTACCAAAAGTTATGTTCTTTTGAACTATAATTCGTTTTCACAAGCTCTCCTTACAAATAAGGTTCCAAAGGCTTCTAGCTGCCAATGCATTTCCAAAAGATGAATGTGTTTAAGACCTCATCCACCCTCTCCTTGAGGTTGTACCAAAGTTTGTCCTTTCATAAGGTAGAGTCATGCCTGTTTTGACTTGCTTTTCCATAAGAAACTGAAGCATAACTTTATAATTTATCCAAGAACCCTTTAGGAATATGTGCAAGTAAATGCCAGTAAACCGAAATAGCTTCCAAGACTGACTTCACCAGTATCCGTCTCCCTCCTCATGAAATCCAGCAATGACACCAAAGATTTATTCTTTTTTCAATCTTGCCCAATAATTAGTGCCAGTCCTGTTTTACATAACCATTAGGTTTTATAATAAAACCTATATATTTTAAACTTTATTCCAAGTTTAGGTAGGAAAAGGGAATAAATTCTTCATCAATTGTTGTGTTTCTTTGTTTATTTTGTTGCAACGGGTGGTGGACTCATGAAGGTTAATTTCCATCCCCATTGTTTTGCTATATATAATAAGTATT
The DNA here is from genome assembly GCA_027924585.1 of Larix kaempferi. Taxonomy (NCBI): domain Eukaryota; kingdom Viridiplantae; phylum Streptophyta; class Pinopsida; order Pinales; family Pinaceae; genus Larix; species Larix kaempferi. Next base: position 1,391,401 of record BSBM01000755.1, on the reverse strand, counting down.
TCTTTAAATTTTATGCCATTTGCCTTGGAATTGTTTGTAAAGAGAAGTATGCTGTCTATGAAAAGTAAACCAATTAGGAATTCAACTCGTTTGATTTTGACCCCTTTTAAGCAACTTGATCTTTTAACCTCTTGAATTGATCTACCAAGACCATCGACAACTAGTAGGCATAAATAAGGGGATAAGGGATAGCCTCAACAACGTCCCTTAGTAGTCATAAAGAAAGGTGATTCTGCTCTATTGATTAAGGCAACAAAGGAAACATAAGACAAGCAATCCACAATCCAATTTATCACATACAAGTTGAAACCTATACGAATTAGAAGTAATCTCAAATAGAGCCAACAAGTTCTATCAACAATGTTAGAGAGATTAAGTTTCAAAATCATCACTGGCAATTTATTAAATTTTATTGTGTGCAAACCTTCCTAAGCTATGCCAATTGCCTTGTGTATTTCTACCCCCTATAAAAAAAACCAAACTGATATGAGGAAATAAAACCAAAAATAACATTTCTTAGTCTTAGTACCAATACCTTGGATATGATTTTGTATACACAATTACACAAGAAAATCAATCTGAATTCATAAAAAACCTTGATTTATCAACCTTGGAGATAAGTATGATGAAAGTGGAATTGAAGGAGCCCAATACTTTGCTAATCCTCCTAACTTCTACTACTCTTAATAGACCAACTCCCAACAACTCAAAGAAGCCAAACAAGAATTCAATATACCTCTTCATAAAGACCGATGTTGTCTTCCCCCACTTACCCATCTTGGAAAATAAGAAGTTAGTTCGCAAGAATTCAATATACCTCTTCATAAAGACCGATGTTGTCTTCCCCCACTTACCCATCTTGGAAAATAAGAAGTTAGTTCGCATGTGCTGTGGTTCTTTGTTATCTTATTGGTAAATAGAAAGTTAGTTCACATGTGCTATGGTTCTTTGTTATCTTATTGGTAAATAGAAAGTTAGTCTAATAATTTTAGCAATGTTAACATCTATTGGTTTTCTTGGTACAAAATGTCTAACACCCGTCTCCTAGGCCTTTGATTTTTTTTTGATTTATAAGCCTTCTTCGTTTGATATACCTTTATTAATATGACCTTGATATTGTCAATTACATCATCAAATTGACGCCGTCTCCATATATTCCGTGTGTCTCTCATAGTGGGTTCATGTGGAGTTATTAGCTTGAACGAACCCTCTCATTATATTCCAACAATTATTTACATAAAGTTTTAAAAGTTCATATTTCATTTGAAAAAATTCAAATCCTATCCGTTGGTTGCTAGAAAGCGAAGGCACCAAATACATACAAAAAGTACGGAATAAATATATGAAAGACCACATTACCAATTACCTACCAAATTCCGCATTTTCTAGCTGCAATTCCTCCGCATTAAATACGAAATCAATTTGGCTTCTTTAATGCTTCATCAAATTCAAAATTACAAAAAGCGGCAAAAACCCGATGGGGAAAACAGCCGAAAAAACAACAAAGCAGACTTCTCAGGGTAGGGAAAATCACAACTCGTTGTCCGCCTTCATTTCAATGCAAGACCGAAAGTTTTGTCTGCATTCCTTCCTCCTCACCGCAGTTCTTCGTTCGGAAGACTCAATTTCAAGTCCTGCCAGCTTCGGTTAAACCTCTGCATTGCTCTCAACTCTACAGACTGGTACTCTTATTCTGCAACCCAATATGGTTTTTGGTTTGGCATTTTAACTTCTTTTTCAGGATTTTCTCTCATGGGTTTACTTGCAATTTGTTTAATTGGGACTGTTTTTGGTGGTATTGACGTTCGGAGCATTATTAGATTGAAAATCCGCGGATTCTTGTTGTAGGATATGCAAGTTTACGAGATACTGCGTGTTTTTTTTCCTTTTCTTTTGGGAGTCTATACCCATTTGGTTATCAGGGTCCTGGAAGTCTTTTCCGTATTCGTTGATTTTATTTGTATGTTTTTGTTAACACTTCCTTAAAGTTGTTTTAGAATCAGAGCTTATGACCTCTGTACGTTAAGATTACCAGGATATGGAAGGAGTGTATGTGTGTCAAACATTGTTATTTTCTGTGACTATATCGAATTGAAGATTGTTTTTCTGCATTGGGTGATTTTATTTGTTAACACTACCTTGTGTAATTTCATTGGTGTTAGAATCAGAGGTCATATCAGATTACCAGGGTCTGGAATTGAAGATTGTTATTTTCTGTGGCTATGTCGAATTGAAGATTGTTTTTCTACATTGGGTGATTCTATTAGGTAACACTACCTTGTGTGATTTTATTGGTGTTAGAATCGGTCTGGAATGTGTAGGAGAGAGAGAGAGAGAGAGAGAGAGAGAGAGAGAGAGAGAGAGAGAGAGAGAGAGATTATTTTCTGCTTTAGATCAGTTTCAAAAACTGAAGATTATGTATTGGGTGATTTTATTTATATGTCTTTTAATAATAATTCCCTAAGTGGGTTTAGAGTCAGAGCTTATGACCTCTGTACACTCAGACTGCCAGGGTTTGGAAGGTGCGTTCGAGAGAGAGAGAAACTCTGGATTACATCGTTTTCTGCTTTTACATTGTTCTTTTCAGTGGCTATCAGTTTCAAGAACTAAAGATTCTAGCCTATCAAGTTAACAGTTCCTTTTTCTTGTTTGTTTTGGGTGGTCCGAGCTGCATGTTTTTTAATGATCAGATACTTTCTGAATGATGTTGGAGAGGATCTATTCCAGACTTGATTGTCATGCAGCGGAGCTATGTTTTAAAAGCAGATTCCGTATTGCATCTGTTAGCATGGCTGAGGCTATTTCAAGGCCTCGGTGATTAAGTGTCTGAAAATAACATACAGCAAGTTCTATTTCGGTGCCTTTTGCCAATTTGCTTACTGGAATGATAGCTTAAAGTCTTTTGAGTTTAGACAAGTTGTCAATAGGAAACCCAGTAAAATGTTGAAAATAAGGATTTTTTGAATGGTAATGAAATTTAGATAAAAGAAAAGAAAATTAGTGAAAAACATTTTTTTTAAATACCATTGTCCATGTTCTGTATCTGAGGGGATGATACCGGGTTGCAATTTTTATTCATCATAAAATACACCTGAACACATCAGGCTTTGACAATCTAAACTGCATCTGGGGAAGAGTCTCAAGCTAGTTAAATCAAAATGATACCTGCTTGGCACAACGGGTTTATCCCGTAAATGCATAGGAGTGGTGTAGATGGTCGTTGTTATATTTCGTAGGAGATAATGTGCATTTGAAATGCATCTTAGGGTTGTCCCCTACGAATGTCTCTAGATACAAGTTTAGATGCATGGCAACTAGTTCTGTTGAGCATGAGATCATGTAAGCAACTAAGCATATAAGTTAGTGAAATAATTTTTGAATTTTTTATATTTTGCAATGTCTTGTTTTGTCTGTATTCTTGAGAGTTTTTTTCGGCTTTCTCCACTATTTCTTCAGAATAGTATAGTATCCAGGATTTCTCACAAGGTCTGTTGCATCTTAATTAAAATGAACACTTGTTTTTGTGTGTTTTGGCCTTGTTGATATCTTATTGTCTCAATTACTTCATCATATTACTTGATTCAATTTCACTTTTGGTCATTAGCTGAAACCCCATTCCCTTTCCCCATGGTTATTCATGTCAGTGTCACAGGAATCAGAGTTAAACTTGCTGAAGCCTGAGTTTGACTTGGATCAGGCCAGAAAAAGAGTTTTTCTTGCTCAGCCTGTGTAAAATTTGGGTCAACTGAGTTTGACTTGGTTAATGTGAGTTTGACTTATGATCAATCAGGAGTCAAACTTTGCTTGTCAAATTCTTCCTGAGTTCTTCCCAATCTGAGTCTCTGTATTTGTGTAGTTCTTCATATTTAATATTTATGTTTTTGTACTTGCTGAGTTTTTCCCAATCCAAGTCAAACTCTTGGCTTGTCTGCTTGATTAGTATTTCCCTATTCTGAGTCTGGTAACCTTGATTAATGTCCACTTTGGTTGTGATTAGACATGCTTAAGGGGCCATGATTTGCTAAACTAACCTAAATGTTGTGAAGGGGCACCCATTTCTAATCAATGGTAAATTCTCAACAAATGTTTGGAATCTTGGTAGAAATTAGGTGTGATTACTTATTACTTCATCATATTACTTGATTCAAATGTGTTTGTGTGTTTTGGCCTTGTTGATATCTTATTGTCTCAATTACTTTGTGTTACCGGATCCGCTAGGGAGGGTCCCAGGATCTGTGGATCCGAGGTTCCGAACCGGATACGGATCCGGATCTGCCAAAAATACACCACAGGACGGTTTAGAAAAAATGGGATACGGATCCTGTCAATCAGAGACGGATCCACGACAAATGGCCGCACTTGAAACGAATCCGCGACTTAAAAAACCCCACCGACGTAGATTTCAAGCATAATTTTGTTAACTTTTAAATTTGTTGAGGTTCGGGTTAGGGTTTGATCATTGAGTTTGAAATTTGCGGGTTCTTGGTCTAGTTTTCGTCTTGACGGCAGCATGTGTAGTATGGCTTTAGTGTCGAAGAATTTCTATAAATGAATCTGCGGGTAGGTTGTGAAGGCGACTAATCCTTTGTGTGCTTTTTCTTCGCTTTGACGACGTGTATTCCGGTGAGGATTGCATGGGCCACGACTACGACTGTGTCGGCTGTTTGTTTGTGCGGACGGGTCTCTGATGCTTTATTCCGGCCGAGTTATTCAATACAATGTTTAATTTTTTTAATAACTATTGAATGGGGTTTAATTAATATATCTGTAAAGTTATAATATAGCATATAAATGAAATGAGTAGGTTATCATAGTGCATAATAAATATTAAATGGTTTTTTAATTATCATATATTAACTATTAAATAAGTTATATAACGTATTTTATTAAATTTTAAATGTTTCAACTTATCTATAGTAAATAATAATTTTTTTTAATATATAAATGTATTAAATGCTATTTATTATTTATAGAATATAAAAATAGATCGGATGGTTCAATTTTATAAAATATTTAAAATTTGAAAATATGTATATTGGCGAACTTAATGTCGAACCTCATTCGAACTTCATTAAAAAAATTCGAACCCGAATCGAACTTAAAGGTCACCGAACCCGAACCTTGTGACCTACATTTATCCTGTCAGCCTGTCACCTTTGTGTTTTATGATGTCAGCCATTTATTGCTTTCATTGGTGGGTATGCATTGATGTTTATTAATTAAGCCATCACCCGTTTAATGCGATGCTCCAAGTGTAGCAGTCCCACAAAGAGTCAAAACCCAACTTCAACTTTAATGATGTGATTCATAAAGGCTTTGACTATGAACTTTGAATATGATTTTTAAAATTTTAAAAAATATTATTATATTTTTTTGTACTTGGTGTATCTTGGCCGTATCCGGATCCTGGCTTTTCAAAAATCTGGCAGATCTGTATCCGTATCCTGGTAACCTAGCAATTACTTAATCATATTACTTGATTCAGTTTCAGTTTTGGTCATTAGCTGAAACCCCATTCCATTTCCCCATGGTTATTCATGTCAGTGTCACAGGAATCAGAGTTAAACTTGCTGAAGTGCGAGTTTGACTTGGATCAGGCCAGAAAAAGAGTTTTTCTTGCTCAGCCTGTATGAAATTTGGGTCAACTGAGTTTGACTTGGTTAATGTGAGTTTGACTTATGATCAATCAGGAGTCAAACTTTGCTTGTCAAATTCTTCCTGAGTTCTTCCCAATCCGAGTCTCTGTATTTGTGTAGTTCTTCATATTTAATATTTATGTTTTTGTACTTGCTGAGTTTTTCCCAATCCAAGTCAAACTCTTGGCTTGTCTGCTTGCTTAGTATTTCCCTATTCTGAGTCTGGTAACCTTGATTAATGTCCACTTTGGTTGTGATTAAACATGCTTAAGGGGCCGTGATTTGCTGAACTAACCTAAATGTTGTGAAGGGGTACCCATTTCTAATCAATGGTAAATTCTCAACAAATGTTTGGAATCCTGGTAGAAATTAGGTGTGATTATATAAGGACATGATGGGAGACTAGATTTAGACTTAATATGCCCAAACCTTGTAATAAAGGCTGGCATAGCAATCTAGTTGGCCAACAGTATGAGTCTACTGTGTTTAGTCCAGTAGTTAAAGGGTGACAACTGCCATGTGTTGTTAAATTCTATTGGAATCACCACACATGCACATCAGACATGGTCCCTGATACTGCATATGGCTATGCTAATAGCAGGAAATTTGATTCTCATAATCTTTCATGTCTTCAACTCATACCTAATGAACTCTTTGAGATAGGTTACGGCAGTGTCAGATGGAGTTAATCTGACTCTTACACCATTGAAAAGTTACAGAGTATGAAGATCAATGTTGGAATATCGTTATGGGCAATATATCACTAAGAGTCTGGAAAGAGACTTATTGGAAATATTGGCGAAAATATCTGCAAGCATAAAGTTGGACCTGAAAAACTTTGAAAAAATTCAAAAAATTGTCAACCTGAAAAACTCAGAAATATCAGGAGAAATCCAAGATATTTGCATCAGTGATAAAGATAGCACACAAAGAAACATGATTATTAGCATTCTGTCCTCACATTCTCATGCCTATGATGTTTCTCAGTCAAATAATTGAGATTTATTCTTTTTATTATTCACACATTTGCACATCATCTTGAAATGCTATTCTATAGTGCCAGTTTTCATAAGTGAACTTGCCTATGGTCTTATTCAAGATTTTATAACAGAAGTTGCTAACTGGAAATATTTTCAGCAGACACATTTAAAGTATGTAATGCTGTTCCCACAATCACACGTGAAGGCTTAATTAGTTAAGCCTGCCCTGAAAGGAGATTGTCTTAAAGGTCTAATGAGACTCGGAAATTACAAGCAGCAATAATCTCCTCCTCAAAGGAATGAAAGCCACTGATATATCAACAAATGGGAATGAAAGTGGGGTTAAGTGTAGAATGGCTAAACCCTCAACCATGCAGTAAGGTATAGTCCTGGAGATGAAGACTGGGAGAGGAGAGGAGATCAACTGATGTTGCAATGCAGAGAGAAAGTCACTGTGAACTTGTGAAGCTGTCAATACCAAGCCCGCTATTGCCATTAGAAGTGTGGCCTAGACTAAGAGGAACCAGCTAGGCTAAGGAAAGTGGTCAGAAGCTCTGTACAACTCTCCTGACATCCATGGTCCACAAAATCCTAAAATAAGAGAAATATTTAGTGACGCACTTGTGTCCATGAGAATTATGTTGGGCACAGAATGAAGCAACAACCCCTATATGCCAAGTACTTGATGTTTTAACTAGTTTGATGAGCTGATGTGGGGCAGCTTGAGTAAGGGGGTACTATCTGACCAATCTGCTACTGTCCATGCTGATATATTCAATATTTGCATGATGCTCGACTCACCCACTGGCCAAGATGGGTCAAAAGAAGCATTTGATCAAATTTGTGGTTCTGAAGGAGCAACACATGGCTTACTGTCTAAAAGGCAACTGACTCTTTCAGAGCTGGGTATACTATTTACATGACTCCACAAATTAAACTATTCTTTAGCATAACACTACAGCTCCAATGGGTACAATGTGTAAACTTGTACAAGTGGAATCCTGAAACATCAGTGGCATATTACTGTACACTCTGTCATACTTGACTATGGTTGTACCATCTTTCAATATCTCAGTGAGCTTGCTAATTTCAAACACCCAACCTTTGCAGTGAGTTAAAGTGTGAAATTGTGGATAGTTCCCAAATTTTCTATAGTCATGATAGTGTGCATGAGGATTGATTCTTTCAAAATATAGTATGCATGAGGATAGACAAGCAAATGCAGTCTTAGTTGTTTGGGCTTTTAGATGTACCATATTTGCAATTCATATGTCCCACCAATGAGTTTGCTATATTTCTATGTGAAGGATTCTATGTAATTCAATCGTTAGTTAAGTTGGTTAAAGCTTGCTGCCTGAACTACTTTTCAAGTACTTGGAGACATGGTTTCAGGTTGATGTAATTTTCCTTGGAATTACCCAACCTTATGCATATTGAAGTTGCTAATACTCATAGATACCCTAAGATTGAATAATATGATATAATGGTCAAAGAATAAGATTGTCTTTAGGTCTTTTTGCAATGCCTGACAAATTAAAGCAAATATAAGAGAGAATTAATTCCATTTGCACATGAATCTATTATGATTTCTGTTAAGCTTAAAGTCAGGTAATTTTGATAAAAAAGCAAACAATTTGACTATATCTCAAGGTAGGTTATGATCTGGTTTACAAAAAAATGTCTCTCATAATACAGTTGAGAAACTATTTTAATTTTAATCTGTTTGGCAGAACAGGCTAGAGTGAATGGCCCTTGTTCTCTGATTGATTGGGAAATAAACCATGATAACAACATATAGTTTGATTGATCTAGCACCTCTACTTCAGTATGCCTTTTGTGAGTTTGGAAATGAAGTCAATATAACTTACGTAGAGATATTATTTTCTGCACCTCTGTGAAACTGGTTGAATTTATTTGTGTCTTGCATGACAGTCATGCTATGTGACAAACCAAGGTTTAGTTTGTTTTCAATATCTACATGGGATTTTTCTGACTTTGTGTTTCAAACCTGTGAGCTAGATCATTGATAGAAAGGATGGGTAGAAGGCTTGGGACCCGAGCTACAGTCAAAGCTGAAGAAACAGCGAGTCAGACACTGCAAAATTCCTCCAGAGAGAAAGAAAATGCTACTGCATGCAGTGGTAACAATCAGAGTATGGTGCAGCGTCGTATATTAAGGTCCCATTATCATGCCCTCAAGACTTCGATTGCTGGTAAGGTTTGTCTTGCAGTGGTAATCTTAAGCAAAAGATTCTTATGATGACTTTTCATTGAGGTTTATTGCATATATGAACTGAAAGATAAATGTACTGACAAAACCTCATCTAATGCAGAGGAGAGAGAAAATATTTTGAAAGCAGAATCTGGTAAATTTGAGTCTATCATTAGCAAAGTTGAAAGCTTGCACAATCTTGGTAAAATTTCTCTATTTTTCATATAGCTTACCTGATTTTGTAACTCATTTTTTATATTCATTCCAACAAAATTGATCCTTTCCCTGTCAACATATGTGCTTAAATTTGGTTGGGCTTTTGCTTTTGTGAATTACCTGACACTAGTTTCTCAGGTTTTTGTGATTAGTGCAGTAACCAAAATCTCGTGTCTTTAGTTTCACATTTTGTTCTCATTCTTTCCTTGTTCTAAAGAGGCCTTTTGTTTTCAGTGCAGAGACCTCGTGAGCAAGTTGCAGATGCTGAGACACTCTTTGATCTAACATCAACACTCCTTGCTACTGTCAAGAGATCACAGAACAGTGATGGTGCAACTCCAGTTGATTTTATTAGTGCTATCCTAAGAAACTACATCGACAATGGAAGCAGGTCTTTGGAGGGAAATGATGATCAAACCCAAATATCATGGAGAAATCTTGGGATTTTAGCTGCTTCTGTTTTCCATGATGCAGCAGGAACTTGCACTATGTAAGTGCTAATGAGAAATGTCTTAGATATGTGCTATTTTGCAGTCTCAATGTTTTATTGGTTAACTTACATCTTTTGTACAGGCTTGGACCAATGGATAGTGAACCCAAGCAAAAGAAAGTTACTGTACAGAGGAAGCGGACTAAGCCTACAGAAAGCACTCGACCTGAAGCTGTAGGCTATTACAGATACTTGCATTTTTCTAATAAAATGTGTAATTAAGTGGTTTGGTGTTATACTGACTGTTAAAGTGTTCACCCATATAGGCTGGGGATGCAGTTTTTTTCCCATTGCATTGTATTAATCAGTCCCCATGATCTAAGTAACGATCCTTTGTGGTTTTCAGGTGAAAGAGTCCTCAGAAGATGATAAATCAGAAACAGACAAGAATATGGCAAGCATGTTTAACATTTTACGAAAGCAGAAGCAAGCCAAATTGGAGAATTTGGTTCTAAATAGAATATCATTTTCACAGACAGTAGAAAACATTTTTGCATTATCATTTCTAGTAAAGGATGGTAGAGTTGAAATAAATGTCGATGAAAATGGCAACCATTTTGTTGGTGATTTTCCCTGCCCAGTTCCCTGCTAATGCAATTCTTTTTCATCATTGTTATTTGGTTCTTCTATATATTATATATAGGCCACCTGATAAATTTCTCCTCTTGTTATTAGTCCCCAAAAATGCTCCCACAGCTACAGAAATGGCATCTGGAGAAGCTTCTTACAGTCAGTTTGTTTTCCGGTTTGATTTTAAAGACTGGAAGGTAAGCTAGGGTCACATTTTCTTCTAACATGTCTGTTCTGTGCTTCTTCCCAAGAAATGTTCTTAGCAACTGTTTTGGGTATTTTGGTTACAGTTGATGATGGAAGCTGTTGAAAGTGGTGAGGAGTTGATGCCTCACAGAACCAGTCCACTTATGATTCCTTGTTCTGAGAAGGCTGCAGAGACTCCTATTAGAAAGATTTCAAGAAACAGGGGCAGAGTGGTACCTGCAGCACTTGAGGTGCAGGAGGATGAATGTGGAAGTGATGATAATGGTGGAGGTATTCAAAGACCGGCACTGAAGAAGCGAAATAAGCGCCTCCTTTGAATTGTGCTGCCTTTTTGGGTGCTTTTTGTTGGAAACTATCTCTGTTTCTGTCAGTGCACTGCGATTCATACAGGAAAATAATCTTTAATTTAAGCATCTGGTATATCAACAATGCTATCTTGTTCTCATAATTATTGGAGTTACCGCTATGTTAAGTGGCAGAGCCAGCCTCCGGTCATGTAGTACACTGTTTTAACCATGATTCCAAGGCCTGGGCAGATGATTTGCGGCCTCATGTATAAGGAACCTCTTATTATGAGATGGCAAGTCTGACCTGGTAAACCATGAGTGCTCTCATTGTGACAGTATGCTGTAATTTTATATATGAAAAGTATTTTGACATAGCCACCAAGCTGTAAAGTGTTGAAGATTGTGTTTGGTTTTCAATCTTCTAAGCAAACCTTATGCAGCACAGTATGCATAGGTTAAGGCCTCTAAACTGCCTTATAAAGTAAAGTATGCATGATTCAAATTTATACATGGTTTAGTTTGTTGGCTTGTATATTTTACTAATTGAAAAAGCAATGCTTGAGATTCCTGTGTTTAAAGTAAATTAAGTAAAAAATCTGCATTTCTGATTTAAGATGGGAAAGCTACTCCATGCTTATCAGGTCTGCTGTGGCTGTTTATGAACTTTTGATCATGGTTTAGCCATTTACTATTGAGGTCATAGCAATTCTGTTGACCTGGGGCACTCTCCATTCACCATCTAATGATAACATTGTATCATATCTATGTTACTAGAAGAGAGGCTCTGACACCTGTTTCTTCACTGAAATCAGGTTCTGAAAATATAAAATATATAATTCTCATTGGCAAAATTGGTAGTACTAATTTCTCAGTTGGACTCTTGATGTGTCTAGAATCTATACTGTCGTGGAATTGATTTATGCTACCCAAGCCCAATATGTGTAAGCTGTGAAAATTTTATTTCTGTATTTGATCTATGGGATTTTTTTAACAAGCAGGAGGTAGGAGCTGTGGTATTTTCGAATTAAAATCCAGTAAATCCCTACCTTGATTTTCCTCAAGAGGAATAAAAGCACAAGGGAAGGAGTACCGGGTCTGTCAGCAAATCTGTAGTGCCCACTTAATCATTTGGGATTCAAAAATAATTTGACTAGACTGGCTTGAAAAATTACTTAGAGAAGAGTAGATACCACGTTAAGAATGCCATGCCAAAGTGCGATTATCTTTGGTACCTTGCATGATAAATGGAATTTAGCTCATCTATAACCATTCTAGAAAATGTCTCACAAGGATTAAAAACAACCTTGAACCTAAAACATCTATGTTGATGTGGGCATAACGGAAATGTGTTTTATTCCAAAGGATTGAAGTATTTAGAATTGAAATTGTCTTTAGAAGAAGCATGATATCTTCTTTTGGTGCTCAAAGTTGGATGTGAAAGATGTAGAAGCGAGTTTTATTGAAATGAATAAGTGCGTACTTGCCCTGCAAAACAAGGGAACTGTAATGCTGTGACCTTCATGTTATCCCAGATTTAATCCTCAGGTACTAGCTTCTATAATCAAATTTTGTTGTGGTTTCTCTTTTATTTTATTATCAAAATTAGGGCATATCTATGGTAGCAATAATGGGAAGTGATTCCCTTTGAAACAATGTTATTAGATCTTAATTCATGCAGTTTATGCCTTACTAGAACAGGTATTATCCAATGTGTAATGATGAGGTCATCATGTTTGTGTTATAATGTCATCATGGCTTTGTTAATGTGCTGTGTTTTTCTTTTCTTTAGATGGCATGGTTTAGGAATAATAAGCCAATACGAGGAAGTAGAATATTGCACAGGCACTAATATTGGAATCTGCCAAATAATTGACATGATATGATACTAATATTTGACATAATATCATCTTAAATATGGTTAAAGCTATTCCTTGATTTTCTTGTTGATATTTGTCTTGGGATCTTGTAGAGCTATATGGCCTTTACACATAGGATAGGTTTTCATGGCACCAATTGTTTAAATCCATAAGAATTATACCATGCAAGTGATGGGCTTTCATGGCTCTGATTGTATACATCCATAAGACTTATGCCATGTAGGTGTGCATGGATCATTTCTTCCAAGCATAAGGGGAGCTTCTAAGAATGAAATATGGTAGTGGATAGACACACAGGGAAGTTAACAATTTTGAAGAAGTGGTCTTTGTCGTCATTGATATATCATTATACTTGAGTTTAAATGTTCTATTATGTTAAATCACTTAGGAAAGTTGGCCCTTTTTTGTACAACTCTGTTTTGTTTAGTTCAACATCACACCCAACCCTAACTTCATGTTAGGGTTAGGGTTCTTGCATTTTGGGTTTTTGACTCAGAGTTTGACATTATTATAAAATGTAGTTTCAGCCTCTTATGCGTATTTTGTGAATGAGGGTAGTAGATATCTCTTTTAAAAAATGGCTACCACCATTTTGGCTATGTATATTTTTCACTATATATTAATGTTTTTAATATAAATATAGTTTTCTCTATATATTTGTGTTTCTTTTCCATGTCAATTCTATATTTATTTTGTTTTCAACATAATCTTGATAAGTGGTATTAGAGTAATTTGTTCTCCATTGTTTTTGTACATGCTCTCCACAAGGTTAGGGTATAGGAAGTTGGGCTTTGAGCTAATTGAGCCTAGTGAACATCTTCTTTGTTGACCCAAGCAACGTCACACGGTGGATGAAAATAATGATGATGTGATATCCCTTGTTCTTAACCCCTAGTATTGTAACTAATTATAATTGGTGTAAATGTACTTATGTAATAGTTCATGGCATGGAGCTCAAGACCAAGGCCCCACCAATGAATGTTGTGACACTTAATGATATTTTGACTATGAAACAGATACATGCACTGGCAAGGCCCGGTGACGCTTTGATCATGATGCAAGTTGTAAATCCCAACTAATAAAAAAATAGATCTAGGGGTTGAATGTGCAAGGCAACAAAATGAGTGGCGATGGTATCCAATAGGGGGAGAGGTTAGAGGTTGGTGAAGCCTTGAGAAGTCTACTAAAGATGATTGGGTGTCATCATGGTACCTTTGAGGGCAAAATTGTTATTGCTTGCCTATTGACTTAAAGCCCATAGGTATGAGTATGAACTTTGGTTAGCCTTTGGATGTTGTGAGACAATGCATCATTTGTGTGAGAGACGAATAAATTATTATTTGCTTATAAGCTAGACCAACTATTAATATTTTTTTTGGTAAGCTGCATTCATCTATTAATCAGTAGAAATAAAAAATACAGAGATTAACTGTCTGTGGCGGTCTAAGTGAGTGGAGGCACCAGCGCAGGTACTCAAAAAGATCAAAATGGCTATGCCTATAGTTACAAAACACCTACTTTGAATAGGGAAAGCAAGTAATTTATGAAGATGTGCATTGTTTGTAATAGCCTATAGTAATCCGACTAAAATATAACATACTATGAAGCAAATTGTATTAGAAAAACTGGAATTCACAAAGAGTATCTGGAACCTCCTTAGCCCGTCGTGTTTGTTGCGTTTTCATTAGGGTGAACCTCCTCTAGGATAGGGCAGCCAAAGTCATCCTCCTTCGTCGGTTCTTGAGCCGACAACTTGACGGGCTGGGGCTCAGTCTTTCGCCAAGGGGGAACAATTTCCTTTGTATCATCACGAACACGCTTTGTTAACATCGGACCAGTGGTGGAGGGAATAGGAAAAGAATCCAAAGTGAGTTCCTTGGCCCTCTGCTCTGTGGTTGTCGGTGCAAGCTCATGACCCCCCGCAGCTTCAAAATTCTCCCCATGGACTCCCTCTGCTACCATAATGTTACCTCCAACATAACTGTTTGGAGCACATGTTTGCCAACCAAAGGTGGTTTCCAGATGCCCCAGCATGCCCTCCATTTGAACCAAGTTTGCCCTCAGAGTCTGTGTCGTTTCCTTGGCCTTGGACCAGTTGGCCACCATGTCTTCCATCAAAACACCCAACATGCTCTTGGCGAGCTAGTAATGGTTGATACGACCCTCATTCCTACCAGAGGAGAGATGGTTGACAATTAGGCGAGCTTCCCAATTATCGATGAGAAGCCGAATGGGAATGGAGACCCCTTCCCCATAGCCATCCTTTGCTGCCCAGTTTGTCCTGGTAGTATTTCGGCTGACCCTCTTCTCGGCTTTCCCCGTTGCTTAGACATGGGGGAGCACCAGGAGGCAGTCACTATTGCAGAGAACCAGGGGTTGGTTACAAAAGCCAAGTTCGTGGGTGGAAATACAATATCGAGCAACGCGGAATACCGAATGAGGGTCGAAAATGCCCACATGGTCGTCTTTAACCATTGCCTGGCCAAGAGCATTAGCACCACACGAATGAGACCTAGAGATGGTACCCAGGAGCCGAAACCAACTCGACTGACGCGACATGTTCATCTACTGGAATGAATGCACCGGGGCTTGATCCCCACGACGCCTTAAATGTTCCTCCAAACTCTGCCACAAGTTGGGCCCGTAGGCCTTTGTGCCATGAGCTCGCCACACACCCTCTCTGCCATGACACCCGCATCCGGGTGACCAACTATTAATATTATTTACACTAAAGTTGATGATTATTAATTACGAGATTCCTAGGGTTTTGCTAGGATTTTGATGGAAGCTAATTTCCATTCCCAAAGAGTGATATATATATATATATATATATTATAATGCAAATTTATTATTGGAGAATAAAAGTGTTGCGTTTTTATTATTATAATATAAATTATATATATAAGTTATATTCTGGAGAATAAAAGTGGATGTAAATTGTATATATATAAACAAAATATATACATATGTTAAAAGGGAGCGTTCCATATGTTAAAAGTTCAATTACAAAACTATATATTACAACGCACACTATAATACAATGGATTACAACAGATAGCTTTGTATATTATATGCATAAGGTAGACTATATTAATTCATAAATTACAAATGATAATGGTTCGTTATACTAGGTTGGTTTCCTTTTGGATATTTGTCCATTTGGTGACAATTTTTGAGAAAGGAATGGACTCCATGTTATTGCGTGGGCATATCATTTTGTTAGGGGGATATCTTGGTTAGGGATTCTTTAGAGGGTAGTTCGTTCTTCTTTTGACTAGGGAGGAGAGTCGGCCATCAACTCCATCTGAATTTGTATGTTTTGTTGCTAAGAATGGTTACAAACCCTTGATAATTGATGCTCATTATATTGTTGTGCTGATGAATGCAAATATTTTTAGGTATGTATTAGGGTTTTAGTACTTGGAAAGAGAATGGCCTCAAAAGAAAAAGTAGTTTGAAGAGAAAGCGTCGGCCAAAGAGTTGAACCCTATCCCATTAGATTGACTTCGAGAACAGAGATTTTGTGTGGAGGAGAGAAGACGGAGCCAAGCTCTATTGCTTAGCTATTAAGAGCACAACTCTATCCATATTATTTTTTGCAAGGGGGCTCACTCCAACATTGAATGGAGAAGGCGAAGAAGGCGATCCACTCTATCAAGTTGAAGGTAATGATCACTCCACTAAGTCGTGACTCCACTTGTTGTGAGAAAAATTGCCACAAGGGTGGACAACCTTCCCACAGTGAGATAATCCTTGAGGTTGTTGCAAAGACCCGATGTTATGATTGAGAATTAAAAGAAACAAATCGCAAATGGTTAGGCAAGCTCTTTGATTAGTAACCAAAATTAAAAGAAAAAGAAAAACAAAACTGAAATAAAAAGATGGGTGAGAGATAAATCAAACAAGCTTGAAAAAGAGTATGCCGAACCAAATTTTTATTGCCCAATGGTCTAGCTAAATACAAGAGTAACACCTAGGAGGTGCAAGCTTCAAGGGAAGCCAACAATCTCCCTTAGGGAGGTCCTTTTTGTCCACACAATTGCAAGATAGCTATGAGAGAACAATGGAGAAATTCTTGCCTCTTAGGGGAAGAGGGTAAGGGAGCTTTGTGTATGCCAAGACGAGGTAGGAATGAGATTGAAAGATGAGCTCTCAATGTGATTCAAACAACATAACTTTGCTTTGATTTTCTTCTTCTAGAATGCATGCCCATGGATTCCTTTTATAGGCAAAAGGGTGGCCAAGAAACATCTAGATCCAAAGGTGAACTTTCTCCTCCTTTGAATTGGTTCCCAAGTACATCAGAGGGGCTATTCAATGGCCCCAACCATGTGAGAGGCCCCAATTCGAATTTTGGAGCCAAGAGAGCCGTTCTGAGCCTTGAATGCGCCGCAAAAAGTATGTGGTCATGATGTTTTTGTAGTAGTGTGACTTTCGAAGGAAAATCCATGCATAGTGTGGGCATCCAGCTACATATCTTGTGCGAGATTGAAGCACGAGATGACAATTATATAGCCTGCACGAGTAGTGCGATTTTTGAAGGAAAAGTACTGTGAGTAGCCCAAAAGTCACGACTTTGGTACTCCGAGGCTCAGCTTCTCTTTTGGATCTGATGAAGATGTATTTGGTGAGCTGCATTTTATATGTTGATGACGCCTTTTTGCATGATTAGCCTAAATGTTGCATGTATGCGAGGAATCTCACCTTTTCACTTCTGAGGTCCCTTCCCCATCCCAAATATTGTTGGAAAGTGACTGGGAGAGATATGTTGGAGATGAGTTTGCAACATTTAGGACAAAACCTGCTTAGGCGGCTTTTGTTGATGCCCGTTAAGTCGAAATTCTACCCTGATGCCTCCTGATGTATGAGGTTCAGAGGGTACTGTAGGGAAAATAATGCATCATTGTTTCTTTTCTCTCCATGTTCTCACAAGTTCTCAAGCATTAGTGGGTGAAAAAAACCTGCCTATGGGGAAAGGTTGTTGGTGATGACTGTCGAAGCTGTAAAGAATATATGGTGTTTTATACAAATGAGACAGGCATACCTATGGTCGTGAAAATCTACCAGAATAGATTACAAAGAAGAGGGGACCAAGGGGTGGACTCTTACTATTGCTGCAGCAAGGATGAAGGTGGCTTCGATCCTTGTATGAGTGAATAGATCTTGGAAGTGATGTGACTAGTGTTGAAGAAGCGGAATTGTTGATGTTCATGAATATCCCACGGGGGACTTGTTGGCGTCGAGCATAGGGAAGACCACTAAGTTAAGGAACATTGATGACTTTCCTTACTTAGCTCGAGGTGATCCTTTATATTGATAGGAAGGGACCCCAAGGTACAACTGCAACTACTACAACTCTCAAAATATGATGAATTGATTTCGATGAGAGTTGAAGCAAATGATAAGACGATAGTCTTATCTCCAAGGTCATTTTGTAACCAACTGGGACATTGACAGACCTGACACAAGATTGGTTGATAACCGCGGGGCTCATGAATTCCCTTGATTGATGTAAGCAGGGGTGGGCAATCGACGACAATTTTCTTCAAATGGTGATGCAGGGTGTGATAGAGGGAAATATACTGCAGATGAAGGGCTTTATAGGAGACACAATACTGATGAGGTAAGGTGAATGACAAAACTGATAATGTTGAGGTTAGGCGGACTCAAAATACATCAATTAAGGGAAACCAAGGGATGTTTCCAAAAGAATATTGTGATGAGATTCACATGGTTTTGTGTGGATTGAGGAACCATTTGTACAACATGAATGATTGGGGTGGTTCCCATGGTTTTGAGTGAGTCTGGGAACCAATTTGTATGGGTAGGATTCCCACAGTTTTGAGTGGATTAGGGAAGCATTTTTTATGATGAAGTGGTAGTTGTTGTAGACGAGAAGACAGGTGCCCCATGAATCAGTGCCATGAAAAATGTTCTTGCGGGGATAACTGAGTGGGAGTGATGTCTTCAAAAAGAGGGGGACCAATTGGTGTCTTCTCGATGGTGGATGATACAAAGGGGAACGCAGATGGTATATTGCTCATGGAGGGGATGAGCGGTTATATGTGAACCATGATCGTAGCACGTGCCGAGGAATCTCAGAGGCATTGGTAGCAGAATGCAAGATAATGATATATGGTTTCTTTTTTGACCAATGAGATTGGGTTATCATATTCCTTGAACTTGTGGGGGGTTTGACATCGTGGGTGTTGATGTAGGGATTTCTATGGGTTGAAATTTAAAAAAAAAGAAAAAAAGAAATAATGTAGGAATTCCGAGAGTCATAACTCTTGACTCATTTATCTGTTTGGGCTCAAATTTAACAGGAAGTCGTGTCTTGAAGAGTTCATTGCAATAACCAATCAAATCCTTTTGATCAGAACTTTTTCGACACTTTCCGGGGCCAAATTCCTTCATATAATGCCTCGAATTGGGGTTTTAGTGTTTTTGTAGGATTTTTTAAATTTATAATTATCAATTATCTCTTAGTTTATGCATCTAATCAGAAAAGTGAGTTGACAACTAGTGTCGCTCTAGTTAGCTTTTAGTTTTTGGTCAATTTTAGAGTCATGCGAGAATTTTCTAAAATTAACAATTTTTGAAAATCTCATATAGTAGTTATAAGGGGTTGAACTTTCATTGTAATAGTTAGGATGGAGAAGGAATAAAAGATAGATATTTTTCCACTCTCATGTGATTGCATGGTTTTTAGATCTCGTGAATAAATCAAAGTTTATTGGCTACATCATCTGGTATCAGAGCAAGAAGATGGTTGGGAGAGGAAGAGGAGGAGCAGATCTTGCTCAGATGTGTAGAGATATGCAAAACCTCCAAAGGTAAATAACACATCTTACAAACGTGCTGGTTAGTTAGAGAATAATACGAAGAGAAGTGTCTGATGAGGAAACATACCAAGGAGATGCAAATCACCATATAGAACATGAAGAAGAACAATTAGGGAGCATGGCAGTTGAAGAAAGGATGCTCATGGCTCTAGAAGGGAGAAATGATGGGATCAAAATGGAAGTTTCGGAATATGCAGGGAGTCTTAAACCATAGGAGTTATTAGATTGGATGAACACCGTGGATTTTTTTTTTGAACGGAAGCATATGACAGAGGAAAATAATGTGAAATTTGCATGCACTAAGTTGAAGGGTCACACCATGATTTGGTGGGATCATGTGCAGAAGGACAAAACAAAAAAAGGAAAAGACAAAATTAAGACTTGGAATAAGATGGAGAAAAAATTGTGAGAATTTTGTTTTCCTTTGGACTATGCACAAACCCTTTTTCGTAGATTTCAAAACTTGAAGCAAAACCTGTCCACCGTGGAGGAACTCAAACACGAGTTTTATCAGTTTTCCATTTGTTTGCATCACCAGGAAACCGATGAGAAATTGGCTGCAAGGTATGTGAATTTTTTGAAATTTTCTATTCAAGATGAATTGAGAATGCATAGGGTTCGCAGTGTGGAAGAGGAATACCAATTAGCCTTAAAGGATGAGGAAAACAAAATCGACAATTTTCTCAAAGGAATAGAGGAGCAAGGAGGGGTACATCGTCTTCCTCATGGGGTGGTTTTAACTACGACAGGGGCGAATCATCCCAAGGAGATAAGAAAGCATAAGATACTTGACAAGATAACCTGAATCAACTACGAGGAAGAGGATTTCAAAGGATTAAAGGTTATGGTGGTGGCAGAGGAAGACCGTATATGTGTTTTAAGTGTGGTGTGGAGGGTCATCGAGCATTTGAGTGCTCAAGTTATAACATGCAAGAGTCGAAGCAAGGACAACAACCTAGTTTAAACTTGGTCCAAGCCGAGAATGAAGAAGGAGTTGAATTTGAAGTTCCGCCTGATATGGGGACAATCTCATGATTCTGAGGTCAATGGTGATTCCCAAAAAAGAGCAAAGGCAACGTAGTGGCAATGAAGATTCGTGGCTTCAGACAAATATTTTTCGAACCGGGTGCACTTCCGAGGGAAAGGTATGCCAAATTATTGTTGATAGTGCAATTTGTGAGAATATGGTTTCCAAAGAGATGGTAGATAAGTTGAAATTAAGCTATGAAACACATCCCCATCTTTACCGAATTGCATGGTTCAAAAAAGGGTTTGGAGTTACCATTAATAAAAAATGTTTGATCAAGTTTTCCATTGGTAAGATTATAAAGTTGAAGTATGGTGTGATGTCATTCCAATGGATGCATGTCATATGTTATTGGGGAGGCCTTGGCAATATGAAAAAAAGGTCATGCATGATGGAGGAAAGACTACCTACACCCTTTGGAAGGATGGATCAAAAGTTGTCTTATTACGCCTTAAGGATGAAGGGAAAGCTGAGAATATGTTGTCAGAAAGAGAGCTTGTTAAAAAAATGAAGGAAACATGATCCTGCTATGCATTAATAGTGCAAAAAGGAGCCGAGGAAGACATACCAATACCTACTGAAGTGGCCAAGGTATTAGAAGAATATGTTGAGGTTATCCCTAAGAAACTACCTGATGGTATTCCACCAAAGAGGGAAATTCAACATCACATTGGTATAATCCCAGTATCATCTCTGCCTAATCAGGCAGCCTATAGGATGAGTCCTACAGAACATGAAGACCTCAACGGACAAGTAACAAATCTTATAAAGAAAGGTGTGGTAAGAGAAAGCATGAGTCCCTATGCTGTACTAGCATTGTTGACTCCAAAAAAAGATAATATGCGGATGATGTGCACATATAGCAGAGCAATCACTAAAATTACCATCAAATATCAGTTTCTTATACCACGCTTGGACGACATGATGGATGTGCTAGCCGGAGCTAAGTATTATAGTAAAATTGATTTGCAAAGTGGATACCACCAGATTTGGATTCGAGAAGGGGATGGATGGAAAATTGCCTTCAAGATCAGGGATGGACTATATGAATGGATGGTGATGCCATTCGGGCTGTCCAATGCACCTAGTACCTTCATGCGGTTGATGAATACTGTGCTTCAACCTTATATTGGTAAGTTTGTTGTCATTTATTTTGATGACATTCTAATGTTTAGTAACAACAAATAAGATCCATTGAATAATTTACATATTATATTGGATGCGTTGAGAAAACATCATCTTTATGCAAAGCTGAAGAAATGTAGGTTCCTGCACGAAAGTTTGGTATTTCGGTGTTTTGTCATCTCAACAAAAGGAGTCAAGATGGATTCAGATAACGTCAGAGCAATTTTGGAGTGGCCTATTTCTAGGAGCATAACAGAGGTAAGAAGTTTTCATGGACTGGCCACCTTTTATCGAAAATTTATTCGAAATTTTAGCAGTGTTGTAGCACCCATAATATATTTCACCAAAGGCACGACATTCAAGTGGACCAATGAAGTTGAGGAAAGTTTTAAGTTTCTAAAGAAGAAGGTAATTGAGGCACCTATATTAGCCTTACCATATTTTGATAAAGTGTTTTGAGGTAGATTGAGATGCCTCACATGTAGGCATTGGAGCTGTACTTAGCCAAGCAGGTAGACCAATTGCATTTTTTAGCAAAAAGTTGAATGACGTAAGAAATAAGTACTCCACATATGATGTCGAATTTTATGCAATTGTGCAAGCATTGCAAAGTTGGAGGCATTATTTAGTGCCAAAAGAGTTTGTGTTATTTAACGATCACATTGCATTAAAATATGTAAACACCCAAAATAAATTGAATAGTAGACATGCAAAATGGGTCTCTGTAATGTACCCAAACCCCCTATTAGGCACACTAACTCAAATCTATAGCTTGGACACATGGATGGTGGGGTTGACACACTGACAAGGCCGCAAATAAGGTGGCATCAAGGCCAATACTTCGACAACTGCACTTTTGAGAGTACATCACGCTCGGGTAGAATCCTTTGGCTAGGCAAAAGGCTTTAAGGCAATAGCCCTGGGAATTCTGTGGAAACTCCGCTGCTTTTAGTGCAGTATGGAAGTAATATAACCTTAGGTAATCTAAATGGACTACCCCCAACCCGATATGGACTTAATATGACTTGAAAATAAGAATCTAATAGTAAAAAATTCAACTAGGTGCAAAAGGGAGAGACTTGGACTAATGATAGAGAAAACTTCCAGATGAATTCGAATGGCCTCTGGAGCTTCCTAATTTCTGTTATGGAGGTATGGATGGGATGTAATACATTATAATTTACTAACAGGACCTTCAGATAAGAGATTAGTAATGCATTATACAATTAGAATCATCCAAACAATAAACAAGGCAATTTTAATACATCATAATTTACTAACAGGACCTTCAGATCAGAGATTAGTAATGCATTAGAAAATTAGAATCATCCAAACAATAAACAAGGCAATTTTTTCTTGCTAGGCGCAAGCAGTGAAACAATGAATTAAAAACATCATCAAATTCTCATGAATTCCTTAACAAAACTGATAGATGAAATATATTATATGTCCTTGAATAGAAGCAAGCTTAAATCAGAGTTTTAGAGCAACAAATGATAGTCTATTGAATCCAAACTTACAGAGAGTCCTTAATCCTTGAGATTTTACAACATGGAAGAAAAAATATTGTATTTGAGAATGAAAGGAAGGAATTTCACCACTGGATAAGAGCCATGGGTAGGAAATGACCACATTACTTCTCATTAAAGGCACAATAACAAACTACTACAACTCACAGGGGGCACAGTTGCTCAGATTTCCCTCTTCTATGGTCAAATCACATCACAATCACAAACTTTGCTGCAACTATCTCTTCACATTCTCTTGGGATTTGAACACTTCATGCTATGGATCAGATCAGACCTACAATTTAGACTCTAATGGTTGCATTAACACTGTGTAGATGAATGGATCAAGGTTTGCAAAGGGGCACATCACCCAATGCTGGCTAGGGGCGCATCACCTAGGCCTCTGAGATGTAGAGCTCTCAAGACAAATTATCAAAGTGACAAAAGATGTGCACTAGGGCGATCCTCCTTTTATAAGATGACTTGGTCTCAAGATACTTTAATTTGGTCCATCCACCTCAACCCATGCACCCTCATTGACTAATTTTGAACTGCAGCTTTTACTTTTGTTTTTCCTTGCTTTGTTGCGTTTCTTCTTTGGTCTGCTTTTATGCTTTTGGAAACATCTTTCTTTTCCTAGATTTTCTCTCCTTTCTTGCTTTTATGAACTTTCCTGGTGCTTTATGCTTTTTTGAGTTTTCCTACTTTTATGTTGTCTTCCATCTTTTCAGTAGATTTATTGATTTTCTCTACTTTTCTCCTAGTTTCCATTGTGGATGACAACTCCTAGGGTCCACAAGAAATATTATGTTCCCTCCTCGGCCACCTAATCATATCCACTCATCACAAAATAAAATAAAATAAAATATTTACATTTTTATGCATTACACACTTCCTAAAGTTTCAAATTTAATTGTGATTATACAATTAATGTCTTCAAATTAACCCCTACACTTTATTGATTTTTTGCCAAAACCTATAGGGGTTGATAAGGTAGTAGGATGAACATGGATCCCTCAGGGATGGGACATGATAGTACTCCCCGCCCAAAATTGCTTGTCCTCAAGCAATTGTAGTCCTGGATGTTGCAACACTTGCTCACCCTCCCATGTTGTGTCTTCACTAGGCAAGTCTTTCCACAAGAAAATATATTATTTGATGGTTCTGTTTCTCAACCTTCTTTCTCTTGTTTGCAGAATCCTTTCTGGTACCAAGATCAATTGTCCTTCATCATCCATAGGTGGAAGCTTTGTTGATACTGTCACTTGTTTCCCAACTGTCTTCTTAAGACAAGAAGCATAAAATGCATTGTGTACTTTGCTTCCTTCTGGAAAGTCCAACACATAAGCAACTTCTCCTATCTTCCGTAGAACCTTGTAAGGACCATAGAACTTTGGTTTTAACTTTTCATCCCATTTTCCTTTCAATGAAGATTGTTTGTATGGATGCAACCTCAAGTGCACCAAGTCATTAACTTGAAAATTTCGCTCTGTCCTATTTTTATCTGTGTACATTTTCTATTGATTTTGAGCTGTCTACAAGTTGTCCTTGAGTACTCTCAAAATGTATTGAATTGCTTTGAGCCAATACTTTTCCTTTTGGGTCCTACAGTCTCCAAAGATCATATCTACAAATGTGGGAGCATCATACCCATACAAAGCCTTGAAAGTGTCATGCCGATGGATATGTGGAAAGTTGTGTTGTAGCAGAATTCTCCCATGTGCAACCATGTAATCTAGCCTTTTTGCTGCCCTATGACATAGTTTATGAGGTATCCTTCCAGCCATTGATTCACCCTTTCAATTTTTCCATCAGTTTGGGGGTGATAGCTAGTGCTCATGTCCAAGCTTGTCCCAACTAGCTTGAACAATTCTTGCCAAAATGCACTTGTGAATTTGCTGTCCCTATCACTTATGATGGTTTTGGGAAAACCATGGCACTTGAATACTTCTTGAAAAAAGAGATCAAAAACTTGGCTTGTTGCAATAGTGGTTGTAACAGCAAAAAAATGTGCAAATTTTGTTAGCCTACCAACCACCACAAAAATACAATCTTTACCTTGAACCTTTGGCAAGCCGGTGATGAAATCCATGGAGATGCTCTCCCATTTCTGCTCTGGAATGGGTAGAGTTTGTAAGAGTCCAACAGGATGTATATGCTCCACCTTGTTCTGCTAGCATGCAATGCACTTCTTCACATGCTTCATCACATCATTTTTGAGGCCCTTCCATGAGAACCTCTCCCCCACCCTTCTGTATTTCTTCAAGAATCCGGGGTGTCCAACTAAAGGTGTATCATGAGCAGTTACTTCTAAAATTTTATTTTTCAAGTTTGATTCTGACACCAAGAATATGCGGTCCTTATAGTATATGACATCACATAGAACCTTATATGCATCATCTTGTACCAAACCATCTAGAAGCTCACATGCAAACTTATTCCTAGAGTACTCTACTACTAACTGAACCTTCCAATTAGCAAGAAATTCCATTGAAGAAAGGGTTGGTTTCCTAGAAAGTGCATCTGCCACTACATTCATTTTACCTTTCTTGTACTCTATGTCAAAATCATAGGCTTGAATTTTACTCACCCATTTTTGCTGCCTATCATTGAGCTCCTTTTGTGTCAGGAAATGCCTCAGACTGTTGTGATCAGTCTTGACAAAAAATTTGCTCCCCACCAAGTACTGCCGGAATTTGGCCAATGCATGCATAATGGACATCATTTATTTATCATAAATTGTGTAGTTCCTTTCATGTGGTTGCAACTTTCCGCTCTCAAAATCAATGTGGTGCTTAGTTTGCATCATAACTACTCCAATGCCTTCACCAGAGGCATCACACTCAAGCACAAATGGCTAAGTGAAATCAGGAAAAGAAAGGAACGGGAAGCTACTCTTCACTTCCTTCATTTTGTTGAAAACCTTCTCAGCTTCCTCAAACCAACAAAAAGCCTCCTTCTTTGTTAGGTCAGTCAAGGGTGTTGTCAATTGAGAGAATTGCTTGACAAATTTTCTATAGTAGGTGCAGATCCCAATTAACCCTCTCAATTCAGTCACATTCTTGGGACTTGGCCAATCAATAATAGTTTGGATATTCTCCACGTGGAACTTTACCCCATATTCTCCAATCAAATGGCCAAGGCACAACAACTCCTTCATTCGTAACTCACATTTGGACAACTTTGCATACAATGATTGTTTTGCCAAAATTGTTAGTACTGCTTCCAAATGTTGCAAGTGTTCATTCCAAGTCTTGCTATAAATCAGAATGTCATCAAAAAATACTAACACATACTTATGGAGCTTCTTACTGAATACTATGTTCATGCGAGATTGGAATGTAGCTGGAGCATTAGTCAAGCCAAAGGGCATGACTAAAAACTCAAAATGTCCATAGTGAAAACGAAAAGCTGTCTTTTGTATGTCTTCCTCTCTCATTCTGATTTGATGGTAACCAGAATGAAGGTCTATCTTAGAAAAGAATTTGGCCCCATGTAACTCATCCCTTAGCTCATCAATTCTTGGAATTGGGTAATGGTTCTTAACGGTCCTCTTGTTTAGTACCTTTTAATCTATGCACATCCTCAATGTTCCATCTTTCTTCTTCACTAAAACTACTGAAGATTCAAAAGGAATCGAACTTGGTTTGATGAGTCCTAATTCAAAAAGTTCCTTAATATCTCTCTCAATTTCATCCTTAAAATTCTTGGGGTTCTTATGGGGCCGGTTCATGATGGCTTGTGTCCCCACCTCTAATTCAATCACATGCTTTACTCCTCTATTTGGTGTCCTACCATGTGGAAGGTCTCCAAAAACCTTCTCATGCTTTTGAAGCAATCTCTTGATGTACTCAGGGTGTTGTGACACATTAATGGTGGTGGCTTGAGTGGTGATGAGGCATTCAACATCCCACTCAACGTCTCTATGCCTCAAAATTGACCTCATACTATGTGAGGACACCACTTGATCTGGATAAATGTTGATGCCTTGCAAAACAATCTGCTTCCCATCAGAATCTTGAAAGCGTATTTGAGGCATATTATAATTCATGGAATGCTCCCCAATGGAGTACAACCATTGCACTCCCAACACCAATTTAGTGTCAACCGCATTCATAACATAAAAACTGTCTATCAAGGTCTAATATCCTATGGTCACTTGCAGCTTCAGAATCCATCTAGTACAGTCCATGGAGTTATTACTTGGAATGATGAATGTCAAACCTTCAAAGGTGTTAATATGTATATTTATCCTCCCCACCAAGGATGCATCAATGAAATTATGGGTATCACCTCCATCAACCAAAATTGAAACCTTCTGTCATTGAACCACTCCCTTGAATATGAGAATGTGGAAGCAAGGCACTCCTGCCAAGTCTGCAATCTTTCCACTTGCTGGTGGTGGTTGTTCTTCATATACAGTCTCATATTCACCAACAAATTCAGCTGGATACTCCTCATCTTCCTCCTCAGCTTCGCTCTCTAAGAATACCTCAATGTAATGTGCCTTTCCTTTGGCCTGGAACCCATGGTTCCTGGTAGGTGAAACATAACTTTCTCCTCCTCAATTCATCTCGATATTTGGAATTATACTCCTTGAAAAATCCATCCAAATTTCTCAAGGGAGGTATTTGACTCTTGAACTTGGTAGGTACAATAGCATTAGGAGGAAAACATGTTATTGGGATGGCATCCTGTAGATCTCTAGTTCTGCTCATTGCATCCTGTAGACTAGATCGTCTATAGGCTTTGACCAACCCCTTCAATGGTTATGCTAATCCTTCTATGAATAAAAGGATCAAGCGAGCTTCTAATATATCAATGACCATTATAGCTAGCTTATGGAAATCCGAAATATAGGTCTCAGGAGTTCCTAACTGTCTCAGATGCGCTATCTCCCTGAAGGATATCGTGGGATCCTTCCGATCAAATCTCTCAACCAATATTCTAGTAAAATATTAATAGGTTGACACTTGGTCATGCCCCAATGTCTTCATGCCATGGAACCACCAATCATTGGCCTCTCCATCAATATGAAGGGTGGCCATTTTGATGGCATCCCTTTCGGCCTATTGTTCAATTGAAAATATGTATCCAATTTTTGGATCCATGCACTTGCAATACACTTGGATGAACCATCAAAGTATGGGAGGGATATCTTACCAATTACATTCTTTAGCTCAAAATTTTGTGCAGGAATCCTGTTGCCCCCTCTTGGATGGATCTTGTCTTGGGATTCACAGAAATCCCTAGAAGGGAAAATCTCTTCTGCAATCTTCACTCAAAGTATGATACTCTGCATAGCGATCCTCCCATGTAGCAATGGATTCGCTATACACTTTTGGTTCCTGTTGATTCTATTTAGTGAATTTGGGCATGGTAAGTCTTGGATGACTCTTGATATCACTCTTGAATTCATGGGGCTGATTATGCCAAGTCCTGTTTTTGAAAATACAGTCTCCCCAAATATCTTCTTCCGCTCATGTTGAAAGCCACTACTGCTCCCTTCTCCATCTTTGTTTACCAATTGCTTGGCAAGGAATTCTTGAGTCTCTTGACCCGGCTTATTGATGTTCTGAGATATGTATTGCATGCCTTTTAGCATGCTCTGAACATAGTATCTGAAATCTTCTCTTTCATCCATGTTAGACATGTCTTTATCTCCTTGAAGCTTTCCTTCAACGGAGTTAGCCTCCTCTTCAACAAGAGGTTCTTCTGGATATTTCCCTTTAGGAGATGGTTTTCTCTTAGGACTCATCAAGGATGATCAAGATTAGGTTCAAAGGACCATGCTATGATACCGCTGTAATGTACTCAAACCCCCTATTAGGCACACTAACTCAAATTTACAGCTTGGACACACGGATGGTGGGGTTGACACAATGACAAGGCTGCAAATAAGGTGGCATCAAGGCCAATACTTCAATAGTTTCACTTTCGGGAGTACGTCACACCCGGGTAGACTTCTTTGGCTAGGCCAAAGACTTCAAGGCAATAGCCCCAGGAATTTTGTGGAAAATCCGTTGCTTCTGGTGTGGTATGGAAGATATCTAGACTTAGGCAATCTAAATGGACTTCCCCCAACCTGATATGGACTTAATATGGATTTTTTTTTGACAAGAACGGGTAAGAGATTTTATATATAAAAAGAGAGATAAAACAGAGCTACATAGTGTTGGAGCAGGTTTGCTCCTCGACAGAGAGGAGCTGACCAATCTCTACATTCATCTTAGACTGGACTATAACTATCTTGACAAGTTCTAGCCTATGACAACTATATAATTGAACCAACTGCCCTAGAAGCTTTAAACAGAAACAGTACATTGAGGAACCGTCTTCAGGCTGTCAGCCAAGTATTATGCTGCTTGATACAAGTCCCCAAAATTTGGCTACAAAGATTTTTATCATAACAAAAATAAAAGAGTTCCAAGCCATCCTGAACAAAACCAAAGAAGAAGTCCCAAAAACCCGAGGAATCACCAAGTCTGCAAGCTAAAACTGACGACGAAACTCAGGTTCATGTTCCTTTCCTCCCACTGTGCTGCCATGGTCTTTCTGCATCTCCTGCTTCAGGTTTCTAAGCTCAGCTCGCATCCCGTCTATCTTTCCCTCCACGATCCTAGCTCTGTAGTGAACCACCCTGATTTGGGCATCCAAATTGACCGAGCAGGGACATCCATTGTCCAGGACTTCAATGAGGCTGTCCACCTCCTCGTTGAGCTTGTTGTTGTTCTCATGAACCTCCTTATTTGTTGCCTGTGCCAAAGTAAACATATGCTGCAGTGCCTTCTTGAATTCATAATTTTCGCCTCTCAGCAAACGAACTTGAGATTCCAGTTCTGCCAAATGTTCCTTGACGTCCTTGGGAATGCTACCAGAATCCTGCTTTGAACCAGAACAACCACCGGCTACCAATACAGGGAAATAATTCGAGTTGTATTCCCGAGCAAAATGACAACTTTCATCCTACATATTGTGCTGTAATGGAGCCATGCCACCCTGAATCCCGTGCAACGTGGAGAATTTCTTTCTAAAATATGGAATCGCTGAGCCTCCTGTGCGAGGGATGGTCTTTCTGCAGAGGAGGCAGTTGGATGTTGATCCAGGGTCGGCCATTTTCACGGGCTCTATAGGAAGATAAGAATGCTGTCGCCCTTCACACCACGCTGCATTTAAACACCACTCCCTTCGAATTCCTGCTGCAGTTATTGCATGCATGCCGACGATGTGGAGTCCATGTGCCTCCAGCGTGCGGCCATCCCCCTTCCCAAGGCGCAAATTTGGGTCTAGAACTTTAAAATAGATTTCTACAATGAGAAGGAAAGAATGGTTCACACAATGGGTGAACGTGGGGGGAGTATTTACATAACTCCAACCCAAATGTGAATTCTTCTCATTAAATTTAGGCATAAGGGGTCTTTGTGGATGATAGGACAGGGAAAAATTAGGGGATCCAAACCTTGTCATTCACCTTATGATTGTTAACCAAAACTCCGCGATCAATCTTGACACCACTATTCGCCAATTTATCCACCTCCTGATTGTTGGATCTCAATATGTGGAGAAAAATTATGGTTTTGAACTCGTTGACTAAACACTTTAAAAGACGGTGGATTTTAGAAGCAGGAATCTTACGATTTTTGATCAGATTCCTTGCATCTCTTATAACCAACATTGAGTCTCCGAAACATTTAATTCTGTGAGGCCTTCATCCCTTGAAATCTACAAACCTTTGATTAGAGATAACCATTCTGCACTATTATTTGTTCTTCTGCCAATTCCCCAAGCATAGTCTTTCATATTATTTCCTTCAGAGTCGAAGAAGACTCCACCTGCACCTGCCAACCTTGGGTTACCTTTCGAGGCGCCATCAAAGAACAGAGCATTGCGCCCAATGTTGCTCTTCAAGCTCTGGAAATCTTCATCATTCTTCCCGATGTGCCAATTCTGGGTTATTAGTCTCCCATATGGAGGGGACAAGAAGAGGGAGGGATTTGGAACTAAGAAATCAGAGACCCATATTTTTTCTTCTGCGGTCAGGATTTCCTTGTAGATATTCTTCATGCCTTTCACATTTAATGCTTCCACCCATAGGGCCTTGTCTGAGGCGAGGACTCTTCCCGGGGTGGATCAGTTTTCTTCAAAAATTTCCTTGTTCCTGGCTGCCCAGATCTTACAGCATATAAAATTTGTGAAAGCTTCCCATGCTCTTTTGAAGTTAGGTTTGTTATAAAGGGATCCAATGTAGTAGTCCTTCCAGTAGGAAAATAGGTCGTTCCAGTTTGTTGGCAAAGTCACCTCAAAATTTAAGTCAATATACGCTCTGTGCCAAAATTCCTGAGCAAATTTGAATTCAAGGAACAAGTGGTCAATCGTTTCGACAGAGGCTTTACAGAGAATGCATCTCGCAGGCCCTTCTATCCCTCTTTTTTTGAGATTCCGCGCAGTGAGAATTTTTCAGTGAGCAAGTATCCAAGTGAAAGAGTTTATTTTAGGAAGACGATATTTGCCCCACACTTTAATCCATTTTTTGTCCTTACTTCTACTGGAAATGTCCATCAACCGATAACCTTCCTTGACTGAATATGATCCCGACTGTCAAGCACTCTATATGCAGATAAATTGTTACCAAACACACAGAGCATATGAAATTTATTGTCAACCCGAGAAAGTCTTTTTATTTCAAAGGATAAGTGCACAATATATGCTTAAACACCAAACCATTAGAAGTAAATACTTTTATCTTCTATCATCCATGTTCGTCCCAAGAATCTATGCAATCCCAATTGCCTTCTAACTGCTATACTACAATTCTTCTCTATTATGCATCAATAAGAAATGGTATCAGATCTAATCAACAATTGTAGAAAAGAAATCTCATTCGTATTCTAGAGCAATCACTTGTCTGATTTAATCAATCTAGGAATCATAAAGCATAAACTGAACATTAATCTAGAATTTCAATTGCAAAAGATTGAAGCAACTGTTCTAGGAAACAGAATTGCAGAATGGAAGTCAATCAACACATAACAGGAAAGCTAAATTGTAAGAGCTCCTGGGATCACGTCTCAGCTGTAAGATGAACACGACAGTGTGAACAGAAATTGAAATGCATAAAGCAAACCTTACTTAGTCGACTGTTATTCTACACCATTCACCAATCTCACAGAAATGTAATCTTTTACTAAAAAATCCACACAATAAATATTGCTGCTGCGTACAAAGGAAAGAACAAAGCATCACACAACAAGAAAGATAAAATCCTATTTTAACTCAGCAATCTCTGTGGAAGACGGGCCCAGTCTTCACACAGAGACGCTGGTTGAACAACACACTCTTTAGCTCAGAAGTAACCCCTTATATTAACAGAAGAATGAGTACACAGTTTTGCTCGGCTTCTAATACAAAATGAATTAATTGTTTGCTGTTCAACCCCTGAGTCGAGGCAACTCCCCCTATTTATACATACAAATCGTAACATCTAATCCCATAATTGGGCAGCCATGAAGATCTCTGATCTTCAGGCGCCCTAAATAATCTAGCTGTTACAATGCGTGGCAGAACAGAAACATCCAAATATGAGAGAGTTATTAATTGACCCAAGAGTGGCGGTCCTTCCAGCTCACAGCTAGACTCGAGCAGCAACATACTTAAGATAGCAAATTTTGTTACAGCTGCCCTGTCACGACTGTGCCTTGATTGATGATTCGAGCCCCAAGGAACCTTCTACAAGGAACGAACATCCCTTTCTTTATGACTTGTTCAGCCCCGATCTTCCTGCAATACATTTGTCTCAACTACCTTCATAAATCGCAACATGTTAGCACAATTTGAGAGATGCACAGCTTCAATTATCACAATCATAAGCATTAATAAAATAAAACAATGATCATCCATACCTTGGTAATTTGGGGGATAAGGTAAGGACAATAGGTTTGATTGCCATGATAAATGGTGTAGGACATGGGCAGGAAAGATGAATAATGATGACTAAAAAGGGCCAATTCTGGGCTCAACATCTCCCCCCAACTACCCTGTTGCATGTCCTCATGCAACAACCTGCATCTGAATCGTGTACTGAGCTCTATCCAAGGAGAGAGGAAGAAGTGTAGGAAACTCAGGCACCTTATCTGTGTTTTGAAAGGCCTCTGTGGGTAACCCAGTATCTTCCAACCTCACTGTTTCCCTTCCACTGCTACTTGCTGATATCTGGGAATGCACTTGGTGTAGTGGGAATCTTCCTGCAGTCTCATTATGCTGTGCCTGGGGGAGTTGAAAGGAAATCCTCAATCTGAATCCAACTCAATGACATCTCTAGGAGGTGGAAGCACTGGTTCTTGTGGGACAGTGTCTTCCAGCGCATCTAATTTTAACAGGAGAGTTGCTGGTTCTTGTGTAACAGCAACATCCTTTAAACCTTCTTCAGCAGCTACCTTTATTGATTTTGGAGACACTGGTTCTTGTGTAGCAGCGTCTTCTTTGTCCTTCTGCTGCTGAGATAGGATATCCTTCTCATCGTGCAACCCTTCCTCCAAGATTTCGGTGTCACCTGAGCATGGTGTCTGTACCTGTTCATCTTCACTCCACTGTATATCGGGAATGATATCCACTCCAGGGTTATCTTCTAACTGCAATTCAGGAGTTCCTGCTGCAGCTTCCAAGGATGTTGGTTCTTGTGTAGCAACATCCTGGCTTACCTCTTCATCCTTCTTTTGCTGCAACTCTTCTCCTATGAGTTCTGTGTCATGGGAGTCCTCTGGGGTTACAACCCATAGTTCATCATTAAACTCCAGAATCTCCTCTGTCCCAGGTTCTTCCCCCATCTGTTTGGCAGATTGGACAAGTATATTCAGGTTTGCTGGTTCTTGTGTTGCAGCTTCCTGTTCCAATTTATCACTGTCCTGCCTTTGTATCTCTTCTTCTAAAATTTCTGTGTCCTGGGAGCATTCTGGGGTTTCATCATATTCCTTTATAAGCTCCAGCGCATCCTTCATTCCAAGTTCTTCTCCCATCTGCTCTATAATCTCTGTATCGTGGAAACATTCTGGGATTACCATACATTCCTTATTAATCTCTAGAGCGTCCTCCATCCCATGTTCTTCTTCTACCTGTTCCATAATTTTTGCATCATGGGAAGTGGCAGCTGCAGCAAGGATGTTTAAAAGTGCTGGTTCTTGTGTGGAAGCACCTTCTTTTTCCACTGCTTTCCCTACTGTGGCCACAGGCTGTTGTGCTGAATAAGTGCTAAGTAGAATTTTATGGCCTGCTTCCTCAAAGATTTCTCCACAGGTGGGGCAGAGTATTCGCTCATCCTTTTCTCCAGCTCCAGCAGAAACTGATTCCTCCACTTGGTCTGCAGCCTCTATTAGTGTGTACATTTTTCTTTCACCCGGCTTTCTGCAGGTTTCCTTCCAAGTTTCCAGCTCCCTTCTAAGTGCTTGGAGGTCCTCTTTCAGCATTGCATTCTCATACAAAAGTCCTTCAATTCCAGGTTCTTCCTCCACTGGCCTTTGTGGAGCATCCATCGGTCTTGGTGTAAGGATTGGGGGCTCAACCTGTGTCTCTGAGGTTCCCCATCTTTTCCTAGCTGCCTCTGCTGCTGTGATTGACCGAGTTCGTTTCCTTCTGATTGGTGCTATTAGATCAAATTCATTGATGGCTCTCTTCCTTTTCTGTGGCATTTTCTTTTGTGATTTTTCTTTTTGTGGTGTTACCTCCTGTGGAGATGGAATATAGGGGGGAAAAACTGAGGTCAAAGGAATATTTCCCTGCCCCTCATGCTGTTCTTCTTCAATCACAGCTCCTCCTCCTACCCACTCAGGTGAAGACTCAATTGTTACCAATTCAATGTCCTCTTCCATTTCCCTAGCTCCGTCATCTTCAGGTTCCATTGTCGCAGCATTTGATGCTGCTCCAATTTCACCTTCTGCTATCGGAGCTGTCCTGTTATCTAGGTTTTCCACGAAGGTTTCATCTACATTGTCACCTAATGGCTCTGTTTGTGCTTCCCCTTGCTCTCCTTCAAATGCAGTGTCATCCCCCACTGGTTCTGCTTGTGCTGGGGATTCATCTACCCCGAATGGCTCTGACTGTGCCCCTGGTTGTTATTCCTCTGTGGTTTTACCCACCCCGGATGGTCCTGCCTGTGCCCCCGATTGCTGTTATTCTCCCATTTCATCCCTCCCCCCAACTTCACTGGAGGAACTCCGGTCCTCGTGTTGTGGTGGAACCTGTAATTGTTGTAATGGGATGACCCTCAAGGGAACAGATTGCTGTGGTCGGGTTATAAATTGTTCCCAAGTTATATTATGTTGGGCAAGGGTTCTTACAATAATTAACTTGATAAGGCCATGGTGGGTGAGAGAGGACAGTGGGTGCTTCGCATACTGAACAAATGTTGCCATATGACGCAAGTCGTGCAATAAATAAAATGGAATGTTCAACAAAATGCCATGGCGGAGATGAGAAAGCAAAGGAAGTTCAGAGTTATACACAGTTTGGTATCTACCTTCGCAGGTAATGTATTTCTTGAGGAAGACAGCAACCTGGTCCCATGGCCGCGGCAGTGAGTTCAGTGCAATCCCTCTCCTGGATGCTTCAACTTGCTCCCCTGGAAGTAAAAATTGTTCTCGTGCAACCGTTGCAGGGACTCGACGGTTAAACCAAGGTTTTCCCACCATCGGGATGGTTGTAACCTCGGATATAATGACCTCGGAGACGTCTATACACAGTCCCCACACCGTGGAGTGATTTTTGGTAAGATTCAAGGCAAATTGCAGGGCTACGTCCCGATCGAATCCGTCCAATCGCTCAAAGAATTCGACCCAGCCAGCAGCTTGAAAGATGGAAAGAACTTGAGGATTCCGTCTGAGTTCCCGGGTATTGAAAGGTTCATGGCGAACTGGAATCCCCATGGTCCTGGCTGCAAACTGAAACTGTTATTCCACAGATTACAGGATCCCAGAATGGAAGTTGCAGCACAGAGGATGCACAAATCGCTGAGCGGAGACGTTGAGAGAATGACCAAATTTGGAAAGTTGAGCACAGAACAGTGTTTGAAATTTTCATGCCGAATTGGGGAAGGTGGCAGTTATTAGCGTTTACGTCGTACGAGGGAAAGGTTTAATCAGGTATAATGGTGGTACGAGTGAAGGTACGACCAATATCATTTAAATGATATCAATGCTTAATCACGTGATAAATGAATGCCATACCTCATAAAACTATGCGTCGGAAGGCTGCGGAAAATGGTGGAGCATGCAGTTGATGACGTCACGGAGCTGAATTCGTGCACAGTCGGATGTGTGATCATGATGACTCGGATAAGGCAATAAGTTCTTCCGCCGGTGAAACACAAACCGTCGCTTCCTCGGGGTCGGAATGATGAATTCGCCGACACGACTGAGGTGAATCAGCACCATGATTAGCATGTTTGAAACAATTCTTCTGTTAACACGGGAGTTACCACTGCAAGTTGCCAAAAAAATGATAGCACAGCCGACGAAAAAGATGTTGCAGTCGTAAAAAAAAAATATGTTGCAGCCACCGGGAAAGAAGTTGCGGCCACCGAAAAAGAATTCACGGCAGCCGAAAAAAGAATTTAAAAGTTTTACGGTGGCGGGAAAGATTACAGCTGGCGGGAAAAGTTGTTGCAGCACTGTGACATGATGTTGCAGCCGCTGGATTGAAGTCGCGGCTGCCGGGGATGATTTACAGCTGACGGGAGAAAGGATTTTAAGGTCGACGGAAAACAATAACGGCGAAATGTTGCAGCCGCCGATGTTGTAGCCGCTGGATTGACGACAGACGGAAAAAGGGAGATTACGGCTGCTGGAAATGAGGTGGCAGTCACTGGGAAATGAGATGGCAGCCACGGGGAAATGAGGTGGCAGCTGCGGAAAAAAATGTTGCAGCTGCGGAAAATGGTTACGGCTGCGGGGAAATGATGTGGAAGTGGCTGGTAAATGAGGTGGCAGTCGCTGGAAGATGAGGTGGCAGCCACGGGGAATGGGGTTGCAGCTGCCGATGTTGCAGCCGCCGATGTTGCAGCTGCCAGAAAAGATTGACGGCAAGCGGGAAAAAGGATTTTGCGGCTGCTGGGGAAAAGGATAATGTGGTTGCCGAAAAAAGATATACAGCTGCCGGAAAATATGTTGTAGCTGCCGGAAAATATGTCACAGCTGCTGGATTTTTTTTTTTTTTTTTTTAGCAAGGACGGCACAGGGAGATTTTCGTCTAACGGGCCCAAACTGGTCGTTCTCCTGGCGCTTCCCTGAAAATTTTTGAAAAACGACAGCAAACAAAAAGATCAAATGCAAAGAGGAAAAAAAACAACAGCTATACGCTACAGCAGGAAATTATTTATGTACAACAAATACGATTTTCAGTTTAAGGTTTGGCAAAGGCAGAGAAAAGTTCCTGCTCTGGTGCCAATTGATAGTCTGGATCGGCAGCAATTTGTGAAATGAATGCATCTTTCAAAATGGGCTTACGATACAGTCGCAGTCTATGGCCGTTAGCAAGTAATGGTATACGGTTTTCATCAATGGTCACCAGGCGAACAGTGCCGTTGTCAAATACCCTGTCGACCAAATATGGACCCAGCAATCTTGTGCGTAATTTTCCTTTAAAATCCTTCTTGAATCTGGAGTCGTATAATAGTGCCCAGTCTCCTTCACGG
Organism: Larix kaempferi; assembly: GCA_027924585.1. Taxonomy (NCBI): domain Eukaryota; kingdom Viridiplantae; phylum Streptophyta; class Pinopsida; order Pinales; family Pinaceae; genus Larix; species Larix kaempferi. The sequence continues at coordinate 1,353,741 of BSBM01000755.1, read as the reverse complement.
AAGATTTTCTTTTTGATGAATCGGTCATGCCAGTTAGATCTCTGTTGCTGAAGCAGCACAGTCTGGTCTACTGCAGCTAATCGTTTCTCATCCAGTTCATTTAATTGATTCAATCTTCTCTTCTGGGCTTCTGTTACATCCAGATTCATTTTGGTGGCTGTTTTCAGGGTCTTGATCTCAAATTCAATTGGAAAGATGACACTCTTTCCATACACCAGATCATAGGGAGAAAACCCTGTGGTGTTGCACCAAGTTGTGCGATATGCCCACAGTGCTTCTGGAAGCCTGTTAGCCCAATCCCTTCGATGGCTTTTAACTGTTTTAGTAAGGATTGCTTCAATAACTTTATTAGTACTTTCCACCTGACCATTGGACTGGGGATGATAAGGTGAAGCTATCCTATGCAGCACATGATGCTTCCGGAGCAAGGATTCAAATTGGTGTGAGATGAATTGCGGTCCCCCATCAGTAACTACTTCCTTTGGTACCCCAAAGCGGGTAAAAATTTCACTGTATAGAAAATCAATCACCGCCTGGTCATTAGCCTTAGCCAAAGCTACAGCTTCTACCCACTTGGTCATGTAATCTGTACACACCAGAATGTAAACCTTCTGTCTGGAAGGAGGGTTGATAGGGTCAACAAAGTCCAATGCCCATCTATCAAACGGTTCTAGTACCACTTGGGGCTGTAAAGGCATCTGATCGGTCTTATTAGGTTGGCCCATCCTTTGGCAGCTGTCACAGGACTGAATATATCTTTTAGCATCCCTGAACAGTGTCGGCCAATAATAGCCCATCCGCAGCACCTTATGCCCTGTTCTTTTGTCTGCAAAGTGTCCTCCGCAAGGTTCATCATGACAGGCCTTCAGTATATGAAAGATCTCATCTTCTCTTACACATCTTCTAATCTCAAGATCGGGTCCTGTGTAAAAGAGATGGCCCTTGAGCCAACAATACCTGGAACTTTGCTGAATAATTTTTCTTTTCTCTCGTTTAGACATATGTGGCAGAAGCTTTCCTGCAACCAAATAATTAGCAACGTCTGCATACCAGGATGAATGAGCTGAGAGCGCGAATAAATGTTCATCCGGGAAAGCATCCTCAACAGGCGAACTGTCATCACTGTTAGTAAATCGTGATAAAAAATCAGCAACAACATTTTCTTTTCCAGGTTTATCTATAATAGTAATATCAAATTCCTGTAATAATAAAATCCACCTGGTTACTCTGGCATTAGTGACATGTTTATTCATGAAATACTTAATGGTAGAGTGGTCAGTGTGCACAAATGTAGGATACCCAGTAATGTAATGCCGAAAATTATTAATAGAATAAACAATAGCAAGGAATTCTTTTTCAGTAACAGTATAATTTAGTTCAGCAGGGGCTAAGTTTTTACTAACATAATAGATAGCATAAGGTACTTGACCATCCTGCTGTCCTAGTACTGCTCCAATGGCAGTATCAGAAGCATCTGAAGAAATGTGGAAAGGTATGGTCCAATTAGGTCCCCTTAGAATAGGGGCTGTGGACAGCTTCTCTTTAAGCTTATCAAATGCTGTCTGGCATGCTGTACTCCACACAAACTGTGCGTCCTTCATTAACAATGAAAACAAAGGAGAAGCAAGTTTGGAGAAGTTTTCTATAAATCTCCTGTAATATCCAGCATGTCCCAGAAAACTTCGCACCTCTTTCTGAGTTGAAGGAGTTGGTATATTTTTTATCACCTTAATTTTTGAAGGATCCACTTGAATACCATCGGTAGAGATGAAATGTCCTAATACCACCCCCTCACTCATCATCATATGTCATTTTTCAGTGCTTAATGAGAGGCGATCCTGTTCACAGCGAATTAAAACTTTCTTTAAATTTTCCAGTGCTTCCTCAAAATCCTTGCCATAGGGAGTAAAATCATCCATAAAGACTTCCATACTATCATTAACCAATTCAGAAAATATGCCAATTACAGCTCTTTGGAATGTTGCAGGTGCATTGCACAAGCCAAAGGGAAGCACCCTGTAGGCAAACGTTCCCCAGGGGCAAGTGAAGGTGGTCTTATCCTGATCCTCTGGAGCAATCTGAATTTGATTGTACCCACTGAACCCATCCAAGAAGGAGAAGAACTTCTTCCCTGATAGGGTATCACGTACCTGGTCAATAAAGGGCAGAGGAAAATGATCCTTTTGTGTAGCTTTGTTCAGCTCCCTATAATCAACACAGAGTCTCCATTTACCATTTTTCTTGGGCACAATTACAAGTGGGGAAACCCACTCACTATCTGAAATAGGATAGATAAATCCTGCTTCCAAAAGTTTCTGGATTTCCTCCTTCACTATATCCCTTAGATTGGGGTTCATGCATCGTTGGGGTTGACATACAGGCCGGGAGTCGTTTTTAATATAAATATGATGAGTGCACAGATTGGAAGGGATACCCTTCATGTCTGTATACTCCCAGGAGAATGCCCCCTTACGTTCCTTCAAGAGATTGGTTAGGCGCATCTGTTCTTCTGAGGAGAGACCAGGGTTGATGTTCAAAGTTCTTCCAGGCTCTACCTCAATAGGAATGCTTCTTGAGTTTTTCAAAACTGGGATTATGTTTGTGTCATTGACTAGTGCTTCCTCCGTAAGCTGTTCTTGTTCTTCTTTATCAAGGGTACTGTTCAGGAGTTGATAAAATTCTTTATCTACTGAAGCAGGTTCGCTAATGAAATTACTAATGGCATCGTCTTCTGTTTCGTTTTTGAAGGTTAGTGCCTTCCCTATTGTTAATAATGGCTGAACATCGTCCTCCTCTTCCTGTTCTATCCAAAGGGAAGTTTCAGTTTCTAGACTCGGCCGTGCTGGAGGATACAGGGTGAGGTTTTTGGTTTCCATACCATCAGATATAGTCATAGACCCCGATCGACAGCTGATGCAAGCATCAGCTGTAGCCAACCAAGGCCTCCCCAAGATCAATGGGTGTCCCCCCAGCTGTGATTTTGGTTGTAATACCAGAAAGTCGGTAGGGTATTCCCATGAGTCTACTGAGATGACAAGGTCGTCCAAAATTCCTTCGGGTCTGATGGTGGATCTGTCTGCCAATTCTAGAATGGTAGGGGTTGGTCTAATATTGGTGAATCCGAGCTTCTTTACAGTCTCAATTGTTATAACATTGATCGCTGCTCCTAAATCTACTAGTACGTTAGGTATCTGCGTCTGTCCTATGTGTACAGTGACAGTAGGATTGCCAGGGTCGTCATACTTGGTCATATGGGTTTTTCCTGTCATTAAAGCAGATAAATTCCCTATGACATGAACAGTGGGAGGATCTCTGGGCTTCCTTCCCGGTCTTTTAGTGCACAGGTCCCGAACAGTTCTAGCATAAATAGGTATGTCTTGAAGAGCTTGCAAAAGGGGGATCTTAACATAAAGATTCTTCAACTCTCCTAGGAGATTGAACTGAGGTTGCCCCCCTATTTTTGGCAGCATTAGTCTCTCAGGGTATGGTGGTTTCCTTACCAGCTGGGTAGGCTGCGTATTATCTGATTTATCTTTTAATGTTTCAGCCGTCCCATCTGAGGGATGCTCAGCACCTTCAGTGATAGGAACCGGATCAAATGGATGCTGGGAACTCTCTTCTTTGTCATGCACAGAAGGTGGAGTATCTTCTGAAATTACACGTTCTATTATCTTCCCAGACCGTAGGCGAATATCATTACAAGGTACAGGGGAGAGAGAGTAGGCCGGCATATTGAGAGCTTCCAATTGATGGACTGTTTTATTATTTGGGTTAGGGTTAGGTTGGGCAGGTAGCTGAGGCCGTATTGGTATATTAGGAACAAGATTATTCTGCAGCTGCAGCTGCGACTGCTGAGGTGGGTATTGAGGATATTGATGAAATTGAGGATATGGGGGAGAATATGGTAACTGTTGAGGTGGAGGTGGTTGAGGAAACTGGTTCCCAGGATGGAAGTTCCTCCATCCAGGAGACCATGACGTAGGTTGATGTGGTGGCTGTGTCCAAGGACTCCATGAGTTATAACTTTGCATCGCAGGTTGAGGAGAATTCCACTGAGCATAATTTGAAGGGAATTGTGTATTCACATTTTGCATATTATTATTCCAATTATTCAAATTTTTCAAAAATGGAAATGAATCGGGAGACATACCTTGATTTTGAGGCTGCCAGGGTTTCTTCTGTGCCATGAAATAGGCTGATTCCACTTCTGGAGTTGATGCATGCAGAACAACCTTCACTTGGGGAAGTGTGGGACATTCTTTCATATCATGGTTCAGCTCGCACAGCTGACATACTTGTATTTTGTCAAGAGGGCATTCTTTCAGTGGATGAGTCTTTCTACATCGGGGACAGAACACACCTAGTGTGAGATCCTCCACTGCCTGTCTTTGCTTGGCCTTCAAGACATCAATCTCCGAAGAGATAGAGCTCATCATTTCTGTTTTAAAATTTTCAAGAAGATTGCCTATCTCTGCACGTGTAGCTCCCCCATTGGATGACTTCTGAGTTCTGTCGAAGACATCACGTTCCAGCTTATCTCGTTTGTCCCGCTTGTTATGCCTAGAAGATCCCCTGGAGTATCTCTTACATAATTCCACAATTGTATCAAAAGGTTCTTTAGAGATATCTCCCTTTCCCAGCAAATTTAACATGTCTAAACAATCATCCCTGATCCCTCGAAGCAGGATTATCTTGAGCACATCTAGTCCCATGTTCGTCTGCCCAGCTCTCTGCACATTGTACATCAGCCTCTCTACAAAATCCTCCAAACTTTCATCCTCCTTCTGTACCATCTTGAATAACTCCTCTCTTTTGTCCCTGGTGTTGCAATATTCTTGATATTTTTCCAGGAACACTTGCTTCATCTTATTCCAATTAGCAACAGTTCCTCCCCCAAGGCTCATGAACCATCGTAATGCATTGTCCTTCAGGGTGGCAGGAAAAAGCTTCAGCTTTTGGGCATCTGTGACATAATCATAGCTGCGACAGAGGATATCGAATTCAAAAAGGAATTCATCTGTATCTTCTGCCGCCCTGCCATGGAAGCGAGGCAACACCGATGGTGAGATTTTTTTCATAGGAGCTGTCCCTTCTAGCTGCCGTATTGGGAATTGTAATGTAGCCATAGTTTCTTCTGGCAGGGAATCATTTTCATGATGGTATTGTACCACTGCTTCTTCCTCTTCGTTCTCATGTCTGTTATTCATCTTTTCTTCTGTATCCTCTTCTTCGTTCGTTCCTGCATTCCTTACCTCAGTTGTAACAGCTGCGTATTTTTCAATTGTAACAGCTGAATCAGCTGTTCCTTCTTTAGCAGGGGTATATGCAGGAATCACGGCTGCTCCTGTATCTTCCACTGTGGATCCTGATGCTGGCGCTCCAGGATCAGCAGGGCCTCTTCTGATAGGAGTCTCCTGTTGACGAGCTTTGACAGCTGAATCAGTTCTGTCAACAAGGTCGTCGATGAATGTTCTTCTACCCAACGATGGACCTCGACCACGACCCGAACCACCTGCACTGTTAGTAATTTGTGGGGTTTTGGGGGTTGGGAGGTGATCGCGTTTTACCCTCCTCGTATTCATGCGAAGCAGATCATTTCAAAAACAAACAAAAGACTGTCTAAAAGCGATTATCAGATGCAACTAATGACTAGTGTTTAATTTTTATCCTTCCCCGGTAACGGCGCCAAAATGTCAAGCACTCTATATGCAGATAAATTGTTACCAAACACACAGAGCATATGAAATTTATTGTCAACCGGAGAAAGTCTTTTTATTTCAAAGGATAAGTGCACAATATATGCTTAAACACCAAACCATTAGAAGTAAATACTTTTATCTTCTATCATCCATGTTCATCCCAAGAATCTATGCAATCCCAATTGCCTTCTAACTGCTATACTACAATTCTTCTCTATTATGCATCAATAAGAAATGGTATCAAATCTAATCAACAATTGCAGAAAAGAAATCTCATTCGTATTCTAGAGCAATCAATTGTCTGATCTAATCAATCTAGGAATCATAAAGCATAAACTGAACATTAATCTAGAATTTCAATTGCAAAAGATTGAAGCAACTGTTCTAGGAAACTGAATTGCAGAATGGAAGTCAATCAACACATAACAGGAAAGCTAAATTGTAAGAGCTCCTGGGATCACGTCTCAGCTGTAAGATGAACACGGCAGTGTGAACAGAAATTGAAATGCATAAAGCAAACCTTACTCAGTCGACTGTTATTCTACACCATTCACCAATCTCACAGAAATGTAATCTTTTACTGAAAAATCCACACAATAAATATTGCTGCTGCGTACAAAGGAAAGAACAAAGCATCACACAACAAGAAAGATAAAATCCTATTTTAACTCAGCAATCTCTGTGGAAGACGGGCCCAGTCTTCACACAGAGACGCTGGTTGAACAACACACTCTTTAGCTCAGAAGTAACCCCTTATATTAACAGAAGAATGAGTACACAGTTTTGCTCGGCTGCTAATACAAAATGAATTAATTGTTTGCTGTTCAACCCCTGAGTCGAGGCAACTCCCCCTATTTATACATATAAATCGTAACATCTAATCCCATAATTGGGCAGCCATGAAGATCTCTGATCTTCAGGCGCCCTAAATAATCTAGCTGTTACAATGCGTGGCAGAACAGAAACATCCAAATATGAGAGAGTTATTAATTGACCCAAGAGTGGCGGTCCTTCCAGCTCACAGCTAGACTCGAGCAGCAACATACTTAAGATAGCAAATTTTGTTACAGCTGCCCTGTCACGACTGTGCCTTGATTGATGATTCGATCCCCAAGGAACCTTCTACAAGGAACGAACATCCCTTTCTTTATGACTTGTTCAGCCCCGATCTTCCTGCAATCCATTTGTCTCAACTACCTTCATAAATCGCAACATGTTAGCACAATTTGAGAGATGCACAGCTTCAATTATCACAATCATAAGCATTAATAAAATAAAACAATGATCAGCCATACCTTGATAATTTGGGGGATAAGGTAAGGACAATAGGTTTGATTGCCATGATAAATGGTGTAGGACAGGGGCAGGAAAGATGAATAATGATGACTAAAAAGGGCCAATTCTGGGCTCAACACCGACTTGCTCCAGCCTCTTCTGTCATTCATATGCCGATGGAATGGAGTTGCTCCATGAAGAAGATCAAGGAAGGCACTATAGTTTGCGCGAAGGTGATCCGAGATCTCCAAGTAAGCCCATCCTACCCATCTTCCTGTTTCGTAGCACTCAGAGAGGTCGAACAACGTGTAGATGTTGGCTTGTTCCATCCAAGCCTTTAAATCGGCAAAATTCTGGAGAAAATTAGTAGGAGATCTCGAATCTAGTCCTAAACTGTCAAGCCAAAGGTTGATCTTCTTTCCACTACCCGGGATCCAATAAATATGCTTTTGTATGATAAACGCCGCCTTCTTACATAGGTTCCAGATAGGAGTGCCTTTTTTGGTTTGATCAATATTCTCCACAAACCTTTTTCTGCCCCCATTCATATATTTATTTCTTAGGTTCTCTTTCCACCAAGATTTTTTCCTTGATACAATTCTACAGAGAATTTTAGCACCTAAGGAAAGGTTCATAATCGATGGGTCTTTTATCCCAGCTCCTCCATAGATTTTAGGTCTACAGACTTTATCCCAATTCATCAAGTGAAACTTCTTTGTACCATTATATTTCCCTCCTTGCCACATAAATCTTCTGATTTCTTTCGTAACATTCTGAATTACGCTCTTGGGGGCTAAAGAAATCGAGCTGACATAGATTGGATAGGCAGAGAGAACCGATTTTATCAAGACCAACTTGCCGGCTAGGTTTATCCACCTGGTACCCCATGAGGAAATTTTAGTTTTAATATTATCTATCAAATTCTTCCAATCCGCAAATTTTTTATTCCATTTGAATATTGGGATTCCCAAATATATGAAAGAGTTCCAAGAGGGGCAGCCGTCGAAGCCGAGAATCCGAGCTATTCTAGCTAAAGTTCCTGTAGAACAATTCCAGCTATAGATTTTGGATTTTATCGAGTTGACTTTTCCGTCTGAGGCTTTGAGAAAGGTGTCCCCATGGCACCTTTGAATCTCTCAGCAATGATTGGAGAAGCTCCTCCAAGCAAAATGGTGTCATCTGCTAATTGGGATTGGTTGAAAGCTTTGACACCTCTCGCGATCCTCGGGCCTTTAAGCTCACCCAACCCTTGCAAGAGTTGAAGCTTCCAGATCAATGATTCTGCCACCAAAATATAGAGAAAGGGGGACATGGGACATCCTTGACGTAAACCTCTGGTGGCTTGGAAGAAGTTTGTGGGCCTGCCATTTACAAGAGGGGCTATCCAAGGTCTGCTTATGCAAGCTTTCACCCATCTGATGAATCTTTTGGAGAAGCCAAATTTGCTCATTACTTCAAACAAAAAGAAGTGGTTAACTCTATCGAATGCATTTCCCATATCCAATTTTATTGCCATTCCATGTTGTTTTCTTTCCATGCTAGAGTGTATATCCTCCTAAACGATGATGATATTGTCTATAATTTGTCTCCCTACAATGAATCCACCTTGTGAATCTGATATGAGCCTTCCCATTAGGTTTTTCATTCTAGTGGCAATGATTTTCGATAAAATCTTATAGGAAGTGTTGCATAGTGAGATAGGCCGAAATCTATCAATCGAATTTGGGTTGCTCTCTTTCGGAATTAGCGCCAAAAAGGAGGAATTGTTGGCTCCACTGATTTTATCTTTCTTTCTGGTCCAATTCAACATTCTCTTTAAGTCTTCTTTTATAATATCCCAAGTAGCTCTGCAAAAATTTATGGTAAAACCATCTAGCCCGTGGGCTTTGTCCAGGTGGAGGGACCAGATTGCATCTCTAATTTCAAATTCGAGAATTGGTTTGTCAAGCTCACGGTTATCTATTTCAGAGATGAGTAAGGGAATACCTGAAAGCAGATCAACTGGTTCTACCAGGTTAGCCTCGTCATTATCTGTGTACAACTCTCGAAAATGATCCAAAGCATGCGTCTTTAGCTCCTCCTACCCAACGACTCGATTCCCATTGATGCCTTTCAGTTCTTTGATAGTGTTGTGACTGAGTCGAGCTTTTGTTTGCTTGTGGAAGTATTTTGTATTACTGTCCCCTCCTTTTAGCCACGTCTGTCTAGAATTTATTCTCCATTCCTCTTCCTCACGCCTGACAGCATTTAGAACCCTTAAATTCAGATCCTTTTCAATGTTTAGAGTGGAGACAGTAATCTCATCGTTCTCCATACTGTGGTGTAGGGAGGCTAGCTCGGATTTTAGCTTACACTTGAGCGATATTGGATTTTTATACTTCACTTTAACCCAAACTTTAAGAGCAACACGTACAACTTAGAGTTTACATTCCCAAATGTAACTAGGAGATCCATAGAAGCTGCAGCTCCACACATTTTGAATTAATTCCAAGAGATTCCCATCATGAAGCCATAATGGGTTAAAGAGAAACAGAATGGGCCCAAGTTTGTCTGGGGCGGTGAGAGTCAGGAAAATAGGTTTTTGATCTGAAGCAGTAGAGGGGAGGGCGTAAGCAGCAGGAAGGAGGTCTTTCAGGAGGAAGGAGGAACTTACCAGGAATCTATCTAGTCTTGCTTCTATATGTCCAATACCAGCTCTTCTATTACTCCAGGTGAATTTTCCTTTTTTCATTTCTATGTCCAACATATCCAGATCAAGGATTAAATCCTCCAACCTTTCCCCGTAAGGATCCCTGACCCTCAAGCCACCATGTTTTTCCTACTGATTTTTGGTAGTATTGAAATCCCCCACAATAATTACATATTTACCTTGAAGTTCATCTTTTAATTTTGATAGATCCTCCCAAAAATATCTTTGTCCCCGTAATGTGTCGGGCCATAAACATTACAGATATAAGTTGAGTTCTTACTGTTTTTTCATGCATTTCAAGGAGAAGCCAATGATGGCTTCCTTTAAAAGATTTTATCAGGATATTGCTAGAGATAAATGTAGCAATGACCCCAGATGCTCCATTAGAGCTTTGGGATTTTTCGCGTCAGTCCTTCCAGAATAGGCGTGAAAGCGCCAAATCCTCCATGTCTTGCATTTTTGTCTCCTGGATTAGTAACAAGTCTGGTTTTTCTGATCTTGTCATTTATCTTAATGCTTCTACTTTGCTAGATCCCCCTAGACCCCTACAATTCCAGGAGACAATTTTCATCATTTCTTAGTAGTTTGAGACCTTGCTCGAGGTCTGCCATCCAGTTTTCTTCCTCCGAGATTTTTGGTGTTTTGAAGAAGTTTTGTTTCTTCTATACTTTTTTGTCTTCCCAATTCTAACTCCCTTTCTGCTTCCTGCTCCCGATGATATATTTGAGATTTCCTCCCTCTTGTGTTTGGAATCAAAACAACATCATGTGGATCCAGTGACTCCTGGGACGACGATTGTTCAGGGGAAAAGAGTTGCGGCACAACTTTGCTTTGTTTTACCTTATCCGCCCAAGATCCTCCAGGGGTTGTAGTTTCCTCTATAACAACATCTGTCATTTCCTTTCGAGGGGAAGGAATAGGAGGATCAGTGGAAATGTGTGTTGCTTCCGCCTCGGGTTCTGTCTCTATGTTGACCTGGGATGGTATTTCCCCTTCCTCCAATGGAAGGGTTTGAAATTGATTACTGGTTGTAGCTTCTAACCCTTCTTGCACCTTCTCTTTGTTTTTTCCATTTGAGGTCCATTTGCAGAAGGAGTTGACTGCATAGCTTTCCTCCCCCTCTTTGTTTGCTTCCATCCTTCCTCAGGGTTTTTCTCATGGGTTTCTTGTACTGTTTTCGGACAATTTTTAATGAAGTGACCATACTCGTGACATTTCTTACACTTAAAGGGTAGCTTCTCGTAGTCAAGTTTTTGCATGTGCTCCCATCCGTCCATTTTCAAATTCACAACCTCTGGAAAACCTTTTTCCAAGTTGAATTCCACACAAATTTGTCCCCAGGAGAACAACGGCCCTTTGGGCTCTGCTTTGTTAATGTAAGTGCCAAGGGCATTTCCGATTGCCTGTAGGGTTTCATCATTCCAACAATGAAGTGGAATATGGGGGAGGCGAACCCATACTAGGACTGCTGAGGGTACATCTCTTTCCGGATCAAAAGATAATCTCCAACGGTTTAAGTAGATGCCACGAGAACCCAAGAAATATGGTCTGCTTCTAAAAATAAGGTCTCTGTCTACTTTATGTTCAAACAAGAATGTAAAGAAACCCTTACCACAAAAACAGTGCTGCAAACCCCCAGTGATCAAGGGCATCCAATTTTTTCTTATCCAGGCATCCAAGGTTTTTGGAGAGGGACAGATCCCTGTGAATTTCCCTATTAAACCTCTTTCACTCAGGGCTAAGGATTTCAATATTGAAACTGCAGACGTGATCTGGATTTGAGGAGCGACCGTTCTTTTTACAAAGGCCTCGCTGGAGATTGTGGAGGAAGACGACGGCGAAGGATTTGATGCTACCATAGCACGGAAGGCGTCATCAAGGCGGTGCCGACGATCCTCTAGGTTCGGATCCAAGGGAGGATCCATCGAGGCGCTCTCGAAGGAGCCGAGGGGATCCCAAGATCCTGTGGGCAGGCCGCCACAAGACAACACCGAAATATCCCTATCAGGATCACGCGATGGAGAGAACCCTAGCAGGAAATTAACTCCATAAACATAATTTAGATATGGACTTAATATGACTTGACAATAAGCCTATCTAACAATAAAAAAATCAACTAGGTAAAAAAGGGAGAGACTTGGACTAGTGATAGAGAAAACTTCCAGATGAATTCGAAAGGCCTCTGGAGCACCCTAATTTATGTTATGGAGGTATGGATGGGATGTAATACATCATAACTGACTAACACGACCTTCAGATAAGAGATTAGTAATGCATTAGACAATTAAAATCATCCAAACAATAAACTATGCAATTTTTTCTTACTAGGGCGCAAGCAGTGAAACAATGAATTATAAACAACATCAAATGCTCACGAATTCCTAAAAAAAAAAATAGATGAAATAAATTATATGTCCTTGAAAAAAAAAGATTAAATCAGAGTTTTGGAGCAAAAAATGATAGTCTATTGAAGCCAAACTTACAGAGAGTCCTTAATCCTTAAGATTTTACAACACAAGCAAAAATATTGTATTTGAAGGACTTTCACCACTGGATCAGAGCCATGGGAAGGAAATAATCATATTATGGCTCATTGAAGGCACATGAACAACTACTAAAACTCATAGGGGACCCAATTGCTCAGATTTCCCTCTTCTCTGGTCAAATCCATCACAATCATAAACTCTGTTGCAACTATCTCTTCATATTATCTTGGGATTCAGGAACTTCATGCTATGGATCAGATCAAACCTTCAATTCAGACTCTAATGGTTGCATTAACACTGTGTAGATGAATGGATCAAGGTTTGCAAAGGGGCACATCACCCAATGCTGGCTAGGGGCGCATCACCCAGGCCTCTAAGATGCAGAGCTCTCAAGACAGATTATCAAAGTGACAAAAGATGTGCATTGGGGCGCTCCTCCTTCTTTTATAAGATGACTTGGTCTCAAGATACATTGAATGTGGTCCATCCACCTCAACCCATGCACCCTCATTGACTAATTTTGAAACTGCATCTTTTACGTTTGTTTTTCCTTGCTTTGTTGCCTTTCTGATTTGGTATGCTTTTATGCTTTTGGAAACATCTTGCTTTTCCTGGATTTTCCATTGCTTTGCCTACTTTTCTGCTTCTTTATGCTTTTATGAACTTTCCTGCTTTTCTGAGTTTTCCTGCTTTTATGCCGCCTTCCATCTTTTAGTGGATTTATTGATTTTCTCTGCTTTTCTCCTAGTTTCCATTGTGGATGACAACTCTTAAGGTACACAAGAACTCTTATGCGCCCTCCTTGGCCACCAAATCATATCCACTCATCACAAACTTAAATAAAATAAAATATTTACATTTTTATGCATTACACACTTCCTAAAATTTCAAAATTTATTAAACTATACAATTAAAGTCTTCAAAATTAACCCCTACACTTTATTGAATTTTTGCCAAAACCTCTAGGGGTTGATAAGGTTGTAGGCTGACCATGGCTCCCTCAGGGAGGGGACATGACAGTCTCTTGCTTACAAGGCCACACCTTTGCTGAAGCACAAATCAAGAAGGTAGAATAATGTTGCAGATGCTTTGAGTCGGCTCGCTGTTCTTTTGGCAGCCATGGAAAATCAAGTAAATGTGTTTGCTGCATTGAAGGATATTTATGTGTCTGATAACGGTTTTTGGGAGATTGTAGAATAGTTGAAGAATCTAGTCGCCAATGTGGATCTTAATCAGGGCGAATATTTTATGCAAGATGGCTACCTCTTCAAAGGAAAACAACTATGCATTCCAATTGGTTCCATGAAAGAAAATATTATCAGAGAACTTCACAGTAGTGGCTTGGAAGGAAATTTTGGAAAGGATAAGACGCTGGCCTTAATCGAATATAAGTATTACTTGTTGAAGATGAAAAAGGATATAACCAGGTATGTCGCACGGTGTAGGATTTGTAAAATGGCTAAAGGATATTCACAGAATACAGGGTTGTACATGCCACTACCAATACCCACAGAACCATGGACAGATTTGAACATGGACTTTGTGTTGGGGATCCCAAACACACATCGAGGTAATGATTCTATTTTGTGATTTTTGACAGGCTCTCTAAAATGGCTCATTTCATTGCTTGAAAGAAAACTAGTGATGCATGAAAGGTGGCATAATTGTTTTTTTTTTCCACAAATTGTTAGATTGCATGGTGTTCCAAAAACTACTACCTTTGATAGAGATACTCGGTTCTCAGGTCATTTTTGAGGAATTTATGGAAGAAAATGGGGACTAAATTATAGTTCAGCAATTCCTATCACCACCAAACAAATGGGCAAACCGAGGTATTAAATTGGAGTTTGGGAAACATGTTACGGAGCATTGTTGGAGAGAATCCCAAATAGTGGGATTTGGATTTACCTCAAGCCTATTTTTCCTATAATAGCTCAGTGAATAGATTTACAGGTAAATCACCATTTCAGGTTGTTTACGATAGAAATCCTATGGGTGTCCTAGATTTGGTGCAGCTACCACTTGGGGATAGAATCAATGATGATGGGTAAGCATTTGCAGAACACATTCAACAGTTGTAGCAACAAGTGAGATAAAAGCTACAGGCTAGTAACGAGCATAACAAAATTATAAAATATGATCACCAACAATATTAGGTATTCAATGAAGGTGATTTTGTGATGGTTTATTTACGAAAAGAGTAGTTTCCTAGAGGAATCTACCCCAAATTGAATTATAAGAAAATTGGTCCTTGCAAGGTTCTTAAGAAAATTAATGACAATGCTTATAAGGTCGATTTACCAATTGATCTTGATATTTCCCTCGTGTTTAACGTTTATGATTTATATTTATTTCATGAGGATGAATTGGGTGATGATAGTGAGGTGGATATGGATTGGCAACAGGCCATTCCGAGCAAGAAAAAGGAAAATATTGCACATATTTTAGATAAGAAGACCCTTCACACTCGGCAAGGTCAACATAATCGATATCTAGTCTAGTGGGAAGGCTTAGCATTAATAGAGAGTATATGGATTACATAGGGGGATTTGATGAATCTAGATCCCATTAAGTGGCAATAGTTTGAAGGTAGTAACTTGAAGGAGTTGTGTTTTTTTCAACTAGAGGAGAATGATGCAGGGATTTCCGTGGGTTGAAATTAAAAAGAAAAAAAAGAAATAATGCAGGGATTTTCGAGGGTCATAAATTTTGACTTGTTTATCCATTTGGGATCAAATTTAACAGAAATTTGTTTCTAAAAGAGTTCACTGTAGTGACAAATGAGATCCTTCTGATCGAACCTTTTTTTAACACTTTTTCGGGGCCAAATTCCTTCATATAATGCCTCAAATTGGGGTTTTAGTGTTTTTGCGGGATTTTTTAAATTTGTATTTATCAGTTATACCTTAGTTTATGCACCTAATCAGAAAGGTGACTTGAAAACTAGTGTCTCTCTAGTTAACTTTTAGTTATTGGTCAGTTTTAGAGTCATGTGAAATTTTTCTAAAATTAGCAATTTTCAAAAGTCTCAGATAGTAGTTATACGGGGTTGTTTCATTGTAATAGTTAGGATGGAGAAGGAATAAAATATAGTTATGTTTCCACTCTCATGTGCTTGCATGGTTTTTAGATATCATGAATAGATCAAATTTTATTGGCTACATCAGGTTCCAAAATATGAGGAGGGTTGTAATGGTGAGC
Source organism: Larix kaempferi (assembly GCA_027924585.1). Classification (NCBI taxonomy): domain Eukaryota; kingdom Viridiplantae; phylum Streptophyta; class Pinopsida; order Pinales; family Pinaceae; genus Larix; species Larix kaempferi. The sequence goes on along the minus strand of BSBM01000755.1, from coordinate 1,338,391 downwards.
ACACCCATGGGGGACAATGCTATTCCTCATTATTGACATTGATGACACATTGTAATCACATAATAGGATCCTATGGTTATCAGCGGAAGTACTATTTAAATGCAACATATTAAGAAGGGGTAGATCCTAGGTTGTGGATGATATACATTTGGTTGGATTCCTTGCACCATTATGGGAAAATGATGATGCGCTTTCTTGTGACTGATCTTGCACACATGGAGCACATACCCAAGTGTAATATATATTATGAAAATAATATTGACAATTCCTAAATTGACAAGATACAAGCGCACCTGTGGGATCTTGTTGTGTTGGGATTGTGGTGGATTCCAGGAATGGGTACCTAATTAGGGTAGCTATACCGGAAGCATACTTTAATTATCAACCAGGGAGCGTACAAACTTAAGAGAAGCTAAGCACTATATGTGCACTATAGGGTGATCTTTGTCGTTCTGAATGTTCAATGTACCCTAAAGAATACTCTAAGGGAAATGGAAGTATTGTTCTAAAAACTAAGAAGCAAGAAATATGAAAGTATGTAAATCCATGAATTGAAAATGCTGAAAACTGAGAGATTTATTCTAGGAATTGAATGCTGAAAGACTGGTAAAATCTATTCTAGGAATTGAATGCTGAAAACTGGTAAAATCTATTCTAGGAATTGAATGCTGAAAACTAGTAAATCTAATCTAGGAATTTCAATGCTGGAAAACAATCAAATTCTGTCTACCAACTCAAATATTGAAAGGGATTAAACCCTGTTCTATTCAAATCAAATGCTGAAATATTTAACCTCTATGTGATCAAACTTAAATAAGGAAAGTATGCGTGAAATCATAGATCTAAATCGTTATCTAGAAATGGTATAAAAATGATGTAACTTAGATATAAAATATGCCTGCGCGGTTGTCACACACAGGACTATGGACAGTGCATTACAGAACTACGGAAATAGTGTTATCGAACTACAGAAGAAAATCGTTTGTACTGAAATCACAATCTGATGTCTAAACAAATACCAAAGTACTTTCACACATCATGATGATTGAAACAATTAATAAAATGCATGAGAAATACCTGTAATGAAACACGAGACTCCTAATCTACGTATTGAGGGGGCCCTCTCCAACACGTATTTCGGGAGGAAAAGAGACTTATAAACTCAAGGAATTAATATAACAATGGTATTCCATTATCAAATCACAACTTCATGTTTTAGGAAAACTTAAAACAAAACTGTCTCAAATACAAAATATGTTGAAGATTGTTTTTTGAAAATGTCTACAGATCGCCTGCTATTCAAGAGGTCCCTATTTAACCTTATCTCTAACCTAGCTCTACATTGTAATCAATGATCCTGTTTAACATGAGTCCTTCCTTTAAATTAGGATAAAATGGATCGCTGAGTCACTCGTGATATTCAGTCTTGAGCTTGGTTACTTATTACTCTATCAGGTCACCTGCGCCCTGCTCACACATGCTTAAATTCATAGGATTAGCACATAAAACGCTTAAAGCATAAGAAAAGATAATCGCTAAACTACTTCATTAATAATCGAACAAATGAATTCTCCCCTACAAAAATAGGTGTTTTTCTTAGTCTTTCCTGCTTGTGTGTGGCATAAAGGGGGTCTATGGAGTACCTATATCCTGTTCTCATCATCTCTCCTGGACTTGAAGATGTCACCCATCCTTGGGTGACACATCCTGTTCCATGACAACCTCCCTGATATCCCAGGTGACAACTCGAGGAGTTCATGCCTGTCTATAATAACCTTGAGTCTGATCTTCTTTAGACCATTCTCTCCTTTCCTCCTCTTCATCGATCTACCCCTTAATAGTTAGAGGGAGAAAGAAAGGAGGGCTCAATTTCATACCTATCCACCTGAGCTGGTTCTTTATTAAAGACTCTCTATAAAAATTTTCTCTGGTGAGTGCATTTTCCAGCCTAAGGGGGGAGTGAGGCTCCCTCTTTTTCAAATCATGTGAGATTCCTGTCCACCTCTCACTGATGGCTTCCTGAACTTCTCCATAGGTGCATTGAGTGGTGACGTCAAAATGTGAAACTGCTTCCTGCTGCTTCTCAAGAAGTATGGGAATTAGATCTTCATCTGAGGTGATGGCAAGGTGATCCTGAGTTACTTTCTCAGGATGAGTTGCCTCAGCTCTGATCCACAGTGGGTTCTGCCATTCTTCTGTGAGGTAGAGATGAGCATCTTGGGCTATTTCTATATCATGGTTCATCCAAGAGCATAGTGCTCTTAATTGGAAATCACCCGTGTAGGGATTCGACGACCAATTGGTTGAGTTTGGTACCACAAAATTATGCAGGAAAAATTCGCATAATTGATCTTTTTCTAATTCGGTGCAAACAAGAGAGGTGTCTACGAAATCCTTTGGAGTGGTTAATTCCAAAGGTAGGCCTTGCTTCAGCCTCTGTAACTAGAACTTTCCCCATTTCTCTTTCAGGTAAACAGTGTAGACCCTGGATGGTGGTCTGAGCCCCAATATATCTTCATAAATTTTGGCAGTGGTGGTTAAGGTATCTTCCAGCTATAGGATTTTCTGATCTCTTTGAGCCAACTCCTCTTGGGCTTCGCCCAATTTTTCTTTTAGTGCTGAATTTTGCTGCTCCACCATCTTCAGTTCCCCTGCATGCTGCATTTTTAATATTTGGGTTTTTTCGTGTATAAATGGTGGGGATGCTGGTGAAACTGGCTGGCTCCTGTGGAGCCTTACTTCAATTTTTAAGGCAGCCATCTCTTCTCTGACTTTTTCCAGCTCGGCCAATGCCTCAGTCAGTTGGTCATTGATTCCATTGTTTACATTTTCATTTGCGAGGTTCCAATAGAAGGTATCTTCTTCTACAGGCGTAGAAGGGTCATCCTGCTCTGCCCCGAAATATTTAGAGTCAGATAGGTTATGTATTACAGGGCTGGCCTCTTTTTCTTCCTTCTTTGTATGCTTGGATTTGTTCTGCTGTTCCAACCTTCTGCTATGTCGTTTTGACCCTTGTTTGCTAGAAGAAACCCCCGAGGTTTTCGGGCGAGAGGCATCCTTGGAATGCTTTATTCTGATCAGAGTGTCAGCCATGACCTCGTTATCGCTGTCCAGGTCAATTTTACGTTTGGCTCCCGATGCCGAGGTGGATTTTTCTTTTGATCCAGAGGCCAGGGGTATGAATGGATTAGGCGTGCCTTTCATCCTTTGAACATCTTCAGCTGAGACCAGAACAGATTCCTCCCACGAAATCTCTAGAATTTGCACCTTCAATTCTTCACAAATAATTAACTTGATCAGTCCATGGTGAGCCAATGCATCATCCTTCCCTTGCACTACCTTCTTGCTCATTTCCCAGAGAGACCGCATAAGGTAGAAGGGAATGCTGATATTATTGTTTGATCTAATATGGCCCCTATGCCTTAAGAGCTCCAAAATTATGAAATGGAAGGTTGGGATGTAACTGAGCCTTCCTGTGAATGTTATATACTTCAGGACAATGGAAGCTACCTTGTCCCAGGGCGTAGGAATGGTGTCTCTTTTAACCCCATTCTTGTCTTCCTCATAGCGTCCCCCCTGCCCAAAGAAAGCTGCTTTCGCCCTCTGGTTAGATTCTCTATCATCTTTTCCCCAATGTATCCCCATGGGAAATTCTGTATACTTTGCAATTGCTTCTTCATTGAGCCCGATGTGCAGTCCCCTCACCCAACTGAAATATTGTTCTTCCTTTATGTGCTTCAGGTTCTGGGTAAATTCTAAGGCTACTGCTGTATTGGATCCTCTTAGGCCCATAATAAATGGCATCCATCCTGTTGTGTGGAGGATGGCCAACACTTGCGGGTTTTCATAGATAGGTGTGTGGTATTCTGGCTCGCTCTTCTTGAATCCCTTTGTCATTTCTGAGTTTTCTAAATAATCATCAACTACAAATCTTTTAGTGGTGGACGACTTACCCATATGTTTAGGATCGATCGCCGGCTTGTGGGAAGCTCGCTGAATGAGTGACGAGTCCAACTTCCAGTATTCTTCCTTTTTGACAAACTTGTATTTCTAAATTGGGTCTTCTTACATATCCCGCTGTCTTATTTTTCTATTTTTATGCACTCATCCTCATTATTGTGCATCATGTTTGTTGTCTTATGCATTCCTTTACATTATTGCACATTGCATTCCTTTACATCATTGCACATTTCGTTGATGGTTTGATCATTCGAGGATATGGCGGCTATGGAGGTCGTTATTCTCCTGACATGGCTAACGTAGGTCATCATGACCCAGAAAAACCATGAACTGTGCCGCCGAACTGACTAAAAAGCTGTCCTCAGCTTGAAAAATAGTCGTTTTTGTGGGGGGGACTGATTTGATTTGAAAATAAAACAAAGAGTTCAGTGATTACATGTTATGCTAGCGTACCTTATTGGATGATGTGGGATTGTTTGCATGGGCACGGGATTCCGTAGTAGATTTTGCCTGTGTCTGCAGTTATTTTTGTCATGTCAGTAGTTATGCTTTTTATGATTTCCTTCTGCTGGATCGCTTTCTTTTTGTCATTTGCTTTCTTGAGTTTCTATGCTAGCTTGCTTGATTTGACCTTGATTTTGTTGAATATCACTTTTCAATGATTTTCTGGCTCGCTTGATTTTACTTCTAATTTTCTGAATATTGCTTGTTGGTTCTTCTGCTGGCTTGCTTGATTGGATTTCTGTCTTGCTGAAATTTGCTTGCTGGCTCGCTTGATTCTTTTGTCAACCATTGATCGGAATCCAATCCCTATCTCGATCTTCCAGAAGTGCGGTCCCTACCAAACTTTGCGAATTAAAAACTTTGTTTTTCCCGTGCTTGTTGTATCCACGAAACGAACAACCACATAGATTCACTTCTTCAATAGATCTTCACTGTTGACGTATGTGGAGTCTACCAATATTTCACTGATTTGAGAAGTTTATTTATTCTTGCATGTTTAATCCGTGCAAGAGCTATTGACCGCAGCTTTGTTTTCATGTATTGATTTGATTGTTGATTTGTCTGCAGTGTTAACAACATTTCGCCTATATCGAAAACCATTTAGACCAATTAGCTTTCCTGTGCGAGATTGTTTTGCAACCGTAGATATCCATTGGTATAGATCTACTCCCTTCATTTTTGTCTTCACATAATCTAGAGCGGATTTCATAATTTCTTCATCATTTTTTTTAATTAATTAATTAATTTTTTCTTATATATTTTTTCATGATAATTTTTTTGATTTTTTTCTCTTTTTTTTTTTAGCAATAATCAGTGATTATCTACGTTCTCTATCAGAATTAGATTTTTCTGATAGAGTGTTTGTGTGAACTCCTCTCTTGACTGTGGTTTCTTATATAGCTTGAGTCTATGTCCATTCACCAAAATGGGGAATTCTGTTTCATCAATTGTTGTAATTCTGACGGCTCCATTGTCATAGATTGTGTCAATGATATAGGGTCCGAGCCATCTGGTGGTGAGTTTGTGTTGAAAAATTTGAAGCCTGGAGTCATATAGTAGTTCCCAGTCACCTTCTTTGAATTTCTTTTGTCTTATGATTCTGCACTTCTCTTGGTAGCTGTAATGTTGTGGAAATTTACCAGATACTAAGTAGTTTGCTATGTCAGCAAACCATGGGATTTTTGTTGAGATTGCAAAGAGGTGCTCATCAGGGAAGTTATCATTTACCAATTCACTGTCCTGTCCATGGGTCAGTCTAGAAAGAAAATCTGCTACCACATTATGTTTTCCTGGCTTATCTAGGATTGTTATGTCAAATTCTTGCAAGAGGAGTAGCCATCTAATAATTATAGCACTTGTATTAGGTTTATTCATAAGGTAACTGATTGCTGAGTGGTTGGTGTGGAAAAAGACTTGGTATCCAATGATATAGTGCCTGAATTTGTTTATTGCATGTATGACAGCCAAAAACTACTTTTCTGTGACTGTATAATTGAGTTCATCTCCTGCCAAGTTTTTGCTAATATAATATATGGCATATGGTTTCTTTCTTCTTCTTGCCCAAGGACTGATCCAATGGCCTTATCTGAAGCATCAGAATGTATGTGGAATGGTAGTGTCCAATTGGGTCCTTGGAGTACTAGGGCTGTGATTGTATTCTCTTTGAGGTTGTCAAATGCTGACATACAATGCTTGGTCCATATTAATTCTGTATCTTTTGTTAGAAGAGCAAACATAGGTGCAACAATTTTGCTATAACTCTCTATAAATATTTTGTAGTAGCCTGTTTTCCCAAGGAAACTTCGCACATCTCTTTGTTTGACAGGTGGTGGAAGTGTCCTAATGACCGTGACTTTTGCTTGATCAACTTCAATGCCTCTTTGTGAGATATGGTGTCCCAACACTATGCCCTCTTGCATCAACATCCTGCATTTGTCATTGCTTAGACATAAGCTCATTTCGATGCATTTTTTTAATACTAATTCAAGATGCTGTAATGATTGGTGAAAGTTTTGGCCATAAGGTGTGAAGTCATCCATGTAGACTTCCATATGATCATTGATAAAATCAGAGAATATGCTCAAAATGGCCCTTTGAAATGTTGCTGGGGCATTACAGAGTCCAAAGGGTAGCACTTTGTATGCATAAGTGCCCCATGGGCATGTAAATGTGGTTTTATCCTGATCAGCTGGGTGGATTAGGATCTGGTTGTATCAACTGAATCCATCTAAAAATGAGAAGAATTTATTTCCATCCAGTGTGTCCAATACTTGGTCGATGAATGGTAGAGGAAGTGGTCTCTTTTAGTTGCCTTGTTGAGTTCTCTGTAATCCACACAGATCCTCCACTTCCCTCCTTTCTTAGGGACTATTACCAATGGTGAGACCCATTCACTATCTGAGATTGGGTAGATGAACCCTGCATCCAATAACTTCTGTAATTCCAATTTGACTATATTCTTTAATGCTGGGTTCATCCTCCTTTGAGGTTGTCTGATGGGTACAATGCCTTCTTTGATATATATGTAATGCTTGCAAATGTCTGGGTGGATACCCTTCATGTCGGTGTATGTCCATGCAAAATCCCTTTTTTTTTTTTTTTTTTTTTTTTTTTTTTTTTTTTTTTTTTTTTTTTTTTTTTTTTTTTTTTTTTTTTTTTTTTTTTTTTTTTTTTTTTTTTTTTTTTTTTTTTTTTTTTTTTTTTTTTTTTTTTTTTTTTTTTTTTTCTGAGAGTACCTTCATTAATTGATGCTCTTGTTATGGCTCCAAATTGGAGTTAATATTAACTATCTTTCCAGGCATGATCTCGACTGTTTTGATATGTGGTGACTGTTGTTCAAGTGAGAGCACTTTTGCCCACATTCTGTCAGAGTTGTGGGGTGAATATTTATCTTCATGTTGCTGATCTATTTCAAAAGAATCTACAAGATATCATGATTAGAAGATGCATTTTGAATAAATATATCTAAATGACTGTCTTCATCAGTAGCCTTTAGAGATAGGGTAGCTTCGATGGTAAGAACAGGATGTATGTTTTGGTCGTTTATATCAGTATTGTCATCTATCCAATTCTGATTGTTTGTAGATTTTATTGCTGGAGGATAAATTGTGATCTTCTTTCTAGCCTGGCCACTGGTGATTGTCATGTTGCCAGATCTACATCCTATATAGGCATCTGCCATTGCTAGCCATGACCTCCCTAGGATTATTGGGTATCCACTGAGTTTACTCTTCACCTCTATAACTATGAAATCGGCTGGATACTCCTAGGATTCTATGTTGATAATGATATCCTCAAGCATTCCTTCAAGTTTTACAGTTTTACAAGCCCATGGTATTGGGTATCCTATGGTATTTTCCCATGGTAATCCATATTAAAAAGGAAGGCATTGTAATATGGCTGTGTGTTGAGGCATTGTATTGTAAATATCTTTATGATTGTGTAAGAGAGATTGTGAGAGAGTGAAGAATAAGTTGCAATAGATGTGCTACAGGTTGTATCCCTTCATTTGTTGAATGGTATAATAAAATGACCTAAAATTTCTCCATGGACGTAGCCCATATTGGGCGAACCATGTATATTGGTTTCTCTCTTGTATTTTGTTTATGTGTTTTATTTCTGCATCGTATTTTATGCTATTGTTCTGCGATCCCGTTTTTCTAACACTGTTCGTGAAGGTTCGTCTTCCTCCAATGCAAATGATGATAATGATGACATGTTGATAACATCACCTTGATTCCCAATCTCAGTGGTTGGGAGGAGGACATCCAAAATGAGTATCCTGGTTGGATATTGCCTTAGGGGAGGGGGATGATCTTTAAGCCTCATCTATTCGAGACAGACATCCCGCTCGGCTCACAGGATGGGGAACTAAAATGAATAATGTGTTAATTTTACACATGATCTACATGGATGGGTAGCCCATGCGCAGTTTATCTCATGCACTGGAATTAGATGTTGGGTGGGATCGTTAGTTATGATAGTGCTAGTTCAACTTGGGATCATATGGGTATGGTTCTCACATGACAAACACCTATGGGGTTGGACTACTGATGATGACGCCAGTGGTGCTGTTACATCTGATGGTGATGCTAGTGGCACTAATGTCTCTAGTGGAGAAGCCATGTATGTTATGACCTATCGTGGTGGTGCCCCCTCTGTTGGTACTGATGTAGTAACAACATTGATAGAGGCTGCTTCAGGAGGTGGTTTTACGACCGCAAAATGTGTAAGTAGAATGGTCTCCAATGCGTCGTAAAATTGAGGGAGATCGGGATAGTGATGGGTATAATGTACAAACTAAGAACATGTTGTGCACGCATTGTTAGTGCAAAAATAATTGGTCTTTGTCTTTAGTATTGGGACTAGATAATGTGGTTAGTGTACCCCCTACTGAAGTTTTTGGGGCATGGGTTACACTAACTGGGGTGTGGATAAAACTCCTGAGCTCAGGTAAGGTATGCCACATGTTAGTCCCATGTCCTGGTTTCCCGCATAGAGCACATGATGGAGTGTTTCTAGGAGCAGGAGTAGTACTTGGAAATACTCGAGTTGTTTTATGCCCCATGTATTAGGCTTAGTGAATGTCAATGATGGTTGAATCACCGATGTTTGTGCTAGTGCTGGAGGTCCTGGTGGTGGTTTTGTGGTAAAGGGGAGTATGAACTCATAATGGGATAATGGCTTAGAATCCATATCAGGATATTGTGGTGTAAGATACCACACATGTATTCCCAAAGTGAACTGCTGTAGTGTAAGTTGTGCCATTATTGGCATTCGTTGTACTCCTGTGGGGGGGTACAAGAAAGGAATCTGAAATACCGGCGACACCGATGGGTTCAATGTCTTGTCAATGCCGAAGCTATTGGGAGGTACCAATGCTGAAGTGGAAGGGGATTGAGACTTGTATTCAGTGGTGAAGACCATCTATAGACACGGGGATATCAAGTCGAGGAATTGAGTATGCCCCCACATGAGACCATATATAGACACAGGGATCTCGAGTGGAGGAACTGAGTATGCCCCCAACAAATCAGAATATTTGTAAATTCTTGGGCCAATATCAACATACTAGGGGGTGAGGTTGTTACACCAAAATCTCGTCATCATGAGATATGTGTCCTCTGTATGCCCCGATCCCTAAAGTGCTTGGGCTAAAAAATCAAAAGAAAGGTTGTTGTTCATCCCTTTAACCTTATGTGGTCACCCTGACGCGCCCTGCTTTCTGGAAAGGTGCGTCAAGTTCAAGGTGATGCGCTCTGCACTTTAGCAGAGTGCGTCAGTGACGCAATGTGCTCTTGTACAAGGTGCATTGATCTCCCATTGGCGCATGTTTCCCTTGTGCAAGGTGCACCGTTGTTGGTTAAAATGGATAAAGAGAAGCTTCAAGTGACTTATCGAATCTTGGATCGCGAGGAGACCCATCCCTACTTATCTGGAAAGGTGGAATTCGATCCCCTTGTCTAGTGGGATGATCCCTTAAGCATCTCTCCTAAATCCTCAACCTATATTATCCCTTTAGCCCTATATATATGAACCCCCTCTCCATTGTTAAGGGAGGAAGGATATAGTACCTACATGCTGGTGGAATTTTGCTAGGAGATCTTGTTCATCCATTAGAGGCTAATCATTTGATCTTGAGGCTAGGATTGTTGGAATAAGGTTATGACCTCAAAGCATCGGTTGTAACACCTCTCTCTTTGTACTTCTATTATTACATTTAATGCAATCAATTTCCATAAAATTTATTGTGTTAATAATGTTTAGGATTGACCTCTTTGAATATTGATCTAGATTGATTCACAATCATGTTCTTTTATCACTTGTCTGTTTCCACATGTTGTTGACTGGTTTTACAACTAAAGAATATGAAGATCAAGACTTGGATCAACAAGGAGAAAATATCTTCATCTATAAGGTAAGCTATCTCTCATTTATCTTGCATTTCAATCAATCTAGGAAAGTTGTTTGTATTATGTACTTGTTTTGTTCTAGATCTGAACCATTCAGACTAGGGAGATCAGTTTGAGTCCGCTCTTACATATTGTCCGTAAACAAAATTGGAGACTCCACTGGGGAGAGTAATATTTAGTTTTGATTTCATTGCATTTTTGGTTTCTTTGATTTCTTTCCAAATTATCCTCTAGCCTCTAAGTTGCCTCTTCTTCTTGGATCTGACCATTAGAGAGTGTCTGGTCCATCCATACTCTGTTTAGGATCTTTATTGAGCCTTCTACCTTTTTATTCTTGGAGAGTTTTTTTTATTTTTGTTGCTTAGATCCCTTCCAACGCACTTGGGAAGTTCACCACCTGTGTCACTGTAATTCTGACGCACTTGACCTGTTAGCAGACTGCGTTGCTGACGCTCTCTAACAGTTTACAAACTGCGTCACTGACGCATTTTCCCAGTGTGCAGAGCGCATCGTTGGGTATTCCAACGCTCTGGTGCACCCTTGCAGGACGCGTCGCCCTTCATTATTTGGAACTCAGTGTAAAAATATCCCAAGTTGGTTTTTGGTTTGATTTTTTGAGTCCTGTGAGTTTGTCCTTCACTGCTACAGAACCTCCTAGCCAGAACATACTTCATCCTTATCTTATTTTTTGAAATTCAAGCATTGATATGAGTCCTAGCTAGTCAAGAGGGTGTACCGCTCGTTGTGGGAAATTTCAATCCCCTATGAGCAATCTTAGTCTTGTGACTCCTTATCAGGCCATCTGATATGTTCAATCTGTATTCTAAGCCCTCCAATATTTGATTGTTGTAATTTTGCTCAATTTTGGGTTTTTGTGTGTTTTTGAGATTTTGGGTGATTATTTTTCTTTGGGAGTTTTCGATCAATCAAAGTTTGCAGTAGCATATTCTCTGATTTTATGAATATAGGCTTGGAAAGTGGTATAAATCTCATATTTATTGGGTACATTGACTAGAAAATCAAAGTTGTTCATAATCTTCATTTCAAGCTTGTTTCTTGGAATTGGTGTAGAGGATTTTTATGCTTTGGAATGAGTATTAAAAGATTTTTGAAAAGTTTAAAAGATTATTATTGACTTGTATTTTCTTGTTCCTGAAACGTTATTCAAAGTTATTTCCTTGAGAATTCTAAGTGCTTTTAAACTTTTTCAAAGCATCCCAAAGATAGTGAAAATTCTTGCATTTTTGGTCTTCTTCCTGCTTTTTGATCATTATCTTGGAAAATAGGAGTTATTGCATTCAAAAGGGAAATTCTTCTTTTCATTTTTTCGTAGATTCGCTTGATTTGAAAAGAGAAAAAAGAAAAAACATTTGGATTTGGTGTGTTATTCATTTTTGTTGTATAGTTGAAAAGAGTGCTTTTGAGTATTTTTGGTTGATTTTGAAAGTATTGAGGTACTTGTTCATTTCATTGTCGAAAACCCAAAATTTTTCTCCTTACCATAGCTATTTTTCATCGAACAGAAAAATAGAAGACTTTCATTTTCATATAGGTGAGATTTTTATCTTTTTAAATGCCAAGTCTTCACTCCATTCATTCACCTAATCGCACAACTTAAAATCAAGTGGTATCCTAGGTTAAAATTTACGTAGAAACTTGTGTGTTAGGTTAGAGACGTGTTCCGATGTCTTTAAACGTGACATCTATCATCATCTTCCTGCACTGCATCCCGAGGGATTTTAGTTATTCCACGCACCAGTCGGTATATCGAACGACCTTTCACGTACCTTCGGGTATATAGAAAGGTACTTCATGTACTCGATAGTATATCGGAAGCCTCCCGTCGTGCGGTTGTGCATTAGATAGCACCACTACAGATGATAGCTCCCAAATACCTTGAGTATATAGGGAGACCCCACTAGGATTCCTGTAACCATCCGAGCTAACTATTGACCGTCTTGGTGTGGCAATACACCGAGAACAACACTCGAGGAGCTACTACGCACGTACTTCCAGGTAGTCGGGTTATACGATCAGGGGTACGGTCCTAATCCTCCCTGGTTAGTGCTCTGAAATATTGGGCTGAGTATAACTGTTGGACCCTTTAGTATCTCGCAAGTTTCGATGCCTTGATAATCCTGTGAGGTTACATACTATTGAATCCCATTTATCACACATTTTTCTTGCTGCTTTAGCTTGAGTAGGTCTTGGAGTGTGTTTTTATTTTCTTTAGAAGAATCTTAGGATAAGTTTTGCTTCACCCATCCTGGATGATTAACCTTTAAGAAGATCCTACAGGATTTTAAACATGCCACCTGAATATCCCCTTAACCTGGAGGATATCTTGGGAGCAACTATGGATCAACCTACCACATCTGTGTCACATGAAGAAGGCACTTCTACCTTATAACCAGGAATTAACTATTCACCTCCCGCAAACCCACCTATCACCGATCCTATGGGACATTTGATTGTGGAACAACCTAATTCAAAAGACACATCTTTTCATCATTCGATGGAAGGAAATCCTGGAGCTACGGACTGGATTTTCAGCCGGCCCCTAGATGACCCAATATCAATAGCTTTCGGTCCAACTGCATCATTTTGGGACACTTCTTTGGGACAACATGTTTTTGATTTTGGTTCAGTTCCGACGGTGGAAAATCCACTTCATAGGTTTCCCCCATGGATTCCCAATGACGTATTTCTATCACCTGTTTACGAGACTATTGAACATTTACGAACGTTCGGTAACCAAATTAGACGGCAAAGTTTCCCACCTAGGTCAAATCCGGAAGTACCAACTCTTAAACAACATTCCCCCATACATTCTTTATCTTTTTCTTCACCAGGGATATATACACCTGACTTTACCACTTATGAACTGGGTAAAGCATCGTTCCCGACGAGTGCACCTCAAAGTCAGGAGACCGGTTCAACACCTCATTTAACCCCAACCAATGGAGGGCAACCTTCAACTCCTATCAACTTCATAACTGGAGCATCATTACCACCTCCACCTCAAACTTCGAGTGGAAGTCATCCTCTAGTTACTAGTCAACAATTAATACGAGTCAACCTATTATTAGTGGTCAACATACGTTTACTAGGCACGTTCCTACAAGTGGACAATTTTCAACTAGGGGGCAACCCCTAGTCGGTGGAGCTAATCTAACTGGGGGCGTCATCTAGTTAGGGGACACAACATGAGTGAAGGAAATTCTTCACATATGAACTATAGTATGGTTGTAAGTTCTCTCCCAACCATGGGACAACCTACATGGAAATATCAAATAGGTGGACCATCTACTTGGACCCAACCCCCATGGGGGCATACTTATCCAGGAAATCATAATGCTGCTATAGGACAAAATTATCTGGGAAACCTTTTCCCTGGATTACCCTATCTCAGAAACATGAACACCCCATGGGGGCACCATAATGCTCCACCATATGGACCTCCAGCCGGTAGACAACCCCCACCACCACCACCACCTCCACTTGGAGGACCCCCGTATTCTGGAGGAGGACCACCTTATTACGGAGGAGGACCCCCTTCAGGTCCACCTCCTAAACGAGGATGCCAACCACCATATGGCCAACCCCCTATGGGAGTACCTTACGACCAATCAATCCATGGTCCTACTGGTACACATATGCCTTATCAGTATTACCAGTATCCACAACCGAACTGACAGTTACCATTTCTGGCCAATCTTGATCTACTAGAACTGTCGTGTTTGAATAATGATCCCATTCAATGTGGTATAAATTGGCCAATGATTCCTGTAACATTACCATCAGACATTCCGATGTTTGATGGCAAACCCGGTGAGGACCCTAAGAACCATGTAATGAATTATCATTTTTGGTGTTCTTCTAATTCATTAATGGATGATTCCATCCGTTTGAGGTTATTTCAACGAACCCTTACTGGTACTGCCGCAAAGTGGTACATTAAGTTGCCACCACATTCCTTTGCTGATTTTCGATCTTTATCTATGTCCTTTTTGACTCACTTTCATCTACCGATCCGCTATGAAACTGACATGTATATTTTGACTTCTCTCCATCAAACCACTTCCACTCACATTTTCGATCATATTCATGAATGGGGGAGGAGAAGACATCTCATTAAAGCTCCCATTCTGAATAACCTACTTGCCGATTGGTTCACGAAGTCACTATTACCCGTCATAGCTAAAGACGTGGCTATGGGTGGGGCCGTTAGGGAAGAACAAGACATATCTCGTGCTCAACACTTAGAAAATTTCTATGCCCAATCTGGCACCTTATACAATATTATTTTTAATGCCCCCCTCCCTGCACATGATCCAACGAAACCACCTACAGGACCTCATGCTGATGGCATTATTAGTTCTGTTCATACCCAGCCTGCTACACAATCCGATGTTTCACAGAACCCTCATAGTTCAAATCCATCCACACTACAGGCTGGAAACAAAACCAACCACTCACCCAACCCTGCTTCCACTGAAGAAGTGAATTCAGTTCAATCTGCTTCACCTCAAAAATCCAGTGGAAAAAAGAACAAAGGAAAATATAAAAAGTGTTCTAACTAGCAGGAGCCAAAAAATAATCCCGAAGACAACAATCAAAAGCGGAAGGTTAAATATCCTTGTTTACTGTGTGGTGATGATCACTTCACCAAAGAATTCCCACATTGAGAGGAAGTGCACAAGTTTCTTAAGGGAAACCCCACACCTGTAGTTTTAACTGATCCCTTCCCCACACAACAACAATGAATGGTTGCACAACAACCATCTCCTTCTCAAGGAGAACCGTCCACAACCACTCATGTTCTCATGATGCAGAGCGAAACAATCAACTTGTCCACTCGATCACGTACACATGACTCTACTTCTGAGAAGGACTCTAACATAGGTAATACTGAAAAATCCTCCGCACCTACATCTAGAATTCCTTCCCCTCAAGGTCCTCTTGTCATAGAGAAACCTTTACCAGATTCAGTATTGCGTCCACCCAAGAGCACTATTTGAAAATCCACTCTCAATCCAAATGCTCGGGCTGCTCAAAACTACAATATTATTGAGGACCTGGCCCAAGCCCCTTGTGCTATGTCGACGCTAGAAGTCTTACAAAATTGTTCTAATTAGCGTAAGACCCTGTTATCCGTGATAGGAGCTGTAGATCCTGATTCCTCCAACAACATTATGTTCAAGCTAGATTATTTCAAGCCAAGACTTTCCCATCAACTCACGTTTCAAATTGTTACCAATGTTTCTCGGAAAATCATCCATCGTACTATCTTAGAAAAAGGATCATCTACCTCAGTTATGTTGTTATCCTGCTGGAGAGCCATTGCCTCTCCCAAGTTGAACCGTTCCCCCACCACATTGAAAGCCTTTGATGGACGTGGTTTTCAACCCCACTGGCTATTACAATATTTGGCCGTAGAGTTGGGCAGTAAGGTTGTTTCCATTAACGTGGAAGTCGTCGCTGCCCCATTGGATTATAAACTATTACTTGGTCGAAACTGGTTCAATTCCATGACCATGGTTGTGTTATCTGTCTTCCGCATTGTTCAATTTCCCCACCAAGGGTGAATTGTCACTATCGACTAGTTATATTTATGTACACCTGACACCACCATTCATCCCGCAAACAATGTACCTCTTTTAGGACATTCCACACAAATATATGAGAGTGTGGGGGTAGGAATCCTTAAAGATTCGTCCCTCATGGGAGTCTTTCCAACACTAGACCCCCCTTCCCATGTTGCCACGGTGAACATGATTTTGTCTATGATCCTATCATCTCATCACTCTATTGACCAATGGGTTGTGCCCAATACTGATCATTTGGATTCAATTGGATATGTGATGCCTCTCAGCCCCACGAAAGCTACTTACGAGGCCATCCAATCAACACCTGATCTACCAGATGTCCACTCTTCAGCAGAATCTACCTTTGGTTCTATGCCATTACATCAGACTTCATCCCTACCTGATCCTCTACTCCAGAATTTTCATTCTGACGAGTCAATCATGGAAATTATGAGTGTGGATGAAGCCCCATGGGAAGACCGTCATCATCGATCATCTTTCCTCCCGCCATTGGATTCGGTAGAGAACGCCATTGAAACAATTGTTTCACCGGATGTCTTTCCTTACCCTCAATATCCTATCCTGACATATGATACGGTAACCGAGGGAAACCTGGAAACCATCACTCCTACCTTTCCGATAGACATTTTGGTAAAACTTGGAGTCATGGAACATATTCACATCGGCCAAACTTGTTCTCCGAAATAATTCACCATTTTCACGACCTTGTTTAAAAAATTCCGTGACGTCTTTGCATGGAGCTATGAGGAAATTCCCAGGATTGATCCTGCTATTGTCATGCACGAGATTCAAACATATCCTGACGCAAAACCTGTCCAGGAAAAACTCCGTCCTGTGCACCCTAGAAAAATTGTGGCTATTAAGGCAGAGATAGGAAAGATCTTGAAGGATGGGTTCATTTATCCTATTCCCTTAACATATTGGGTCTCTAATGTCGTCCCCGTTACAAAAAACAGGGCACCATTCGGGTTTGTGTTGATTACAGGGATTTGAATAAGGCTTGTCCCAAGGAGAATTACCCTACCCCGTTTATCGACCAAATCATTGACAACTATGCTGGAAGTGTCATCTTCTCATTCATGGATGGATTTTTCGGCTATAATCAGATTGAGATTCATCCTGCCGACCAACATAAGACTGCTTTCAACTGCCCATGGGGTATGTTCGCATATCGCAAACTCCCTTTTGGCCTTAAAAATGTTGGTGCTACATTCCAGCTGGCTATGTCGTATGCTTTCCACGATGTGAAGGATTTTGTGGAACCTTACCTAGACGATCTTCCTGCTCATTCGAATCGTCACGAATTCCACATCGATCATCTGATGGTTGTATTCCTCAGGTGTCGACGATATAACATCCGTTTAAATCCTCATAAGTGCACTTTTTGTGTCGATTTCAGATGTCTTTTAGGATTCATCATTTCAAAGGATGGGATCCGCATCGATCCCCTCAAGGTGGAAGCCATTGTTTCTCTACCACCGCCCACGGATATTACAAAACTTCAAAGTTTGCAGGGGAATGCAAACTACCTGCGGCATTTCGTGTGTAATTTCGCAGAGCAAAAATAGGGATATATGCGGTTGTTAAAGAAGGACGTTCCATTCATTTGGGATGAATATGCTCAAAAATCCTTTGACAACCTCAAACATGCCATCACTCATGCACTCGTGTTACAACTGCCGAATTACACCAAGGATTATATCCTTTATCTTGCTTCTTCCACTTCCACTATTGCTATGGTTTTGGTATAGGGATATAGTCACGCCCAGGAACATGTGATATACTACCTTAGTAAGGGTATCCTTGACATTGAAACTCGATATTCACATGTCGAGAAGTTAACTCTCGCAGCTGTCATTGCTGTTCAGAAGTTCCGCCACTATATCCTCCTCCACACTACTACCATTATCGCCGACTCTAACCCCATGTACCACGTTCTCACACGTCAACTACTAGAGGGAAAATATTCGCACTGGATTGTGATTCTTCAGGAATTTGATCTCCACTTTGAGAAGGCCAAATCAAAGAAGTCTTTGGTTTTTGAGGAACTTATTTGCGATCTTCCCTGTAATGATCAAGAAACTGAGCCCATGGACTCTCTCCCCGATGAGTCCTTGTTTCTCATCAGCACTTTTGAACCATGGTATGGAGACATCACATTGTATCTCCAAACCCAATGCTTTGGTCCTCAATTATCTCATGATGAACGTCGTCGTGTCCGTCACCATGCAAAATATTACCTCATCATTGGTGATACATTATATCGTCGTGGTATCAATTCCATTCTACGACGTTGCTTAACTCATGAGGAGGTCGAGCATGTTTTGAATGATTTCCACTCAGGGGCATGTGGCCATCATCTTTCTGGGATGGCTACAGCCCATAAAATCCTACACGCTGGATACTATTGGAATTCCATCTTTAAAGATTGTATTGAAGCCATCAAGAAGTGTCCTCCTTTCCATCTTTTTCACTATAAAAAGCGCTCACATCCCGTCCCACTACATCCAGTTATTGCCGTCGGTCCCTGTTCCAAATGGGGCATCGAATTCATGCATTGTAAGCCTACCTTGGCCGGGGGGCATGGTTATGCTATTTTCGCAGTTGATTAATTTACCAAATAGGCCAAGGCTATGCCTACATACGAAGAAGACGACGAAACTACCACACTCTTTATGCTCAACCATATCATTGCGCGATTCAGAGTCCCTCAAGCCATCGTCATCGATCATGGATCACATTTTCAAAACAAGATGGTGGATGTGTTGATGTATTTGTAACTTCAGAAGATATTCTTCTATGTGTTACACTTGTACTTTATTATATTCATGATGGATATATTCCTCCAATCAGAAGTGTCTTCATTTGTATTTGTAAGTGTCGCAACTTATATTTGATGGGTTATTAGACCACCAGTGTGGGGTCGGCCCTGCTTGTGTCATGTGAGTGGGTTATCAGACTTCCTTAGGAAGTTGGCTTAGCTATAATTAAAGGCAGGTCAAGTTGTGTATAAATAGAGAGTGAGTGTGTCTCATTCTATTCATTCACTCACTCATCCAACTCGCATTAGTTGAGAGAGGAGTGCACACAAGTGGAGGAGGAGTAGCTGCTGGAGTCATCTATCTTTTGGGGATTGATCTTTGTGATCTTTGTATTGGGGCTTATTCTATCTCTGTGGAAGTTGCGAGATTTTTCACCTTCTTGGTTTTCCCCGATGAAATGATTTGTGTCCATTGTCTCTTATGATTGTTATGCTGTTCTTGTTATTCTCTTAGTATGATCCTAGATGATGTTTGAATGCACTTATCAAAAAATTAACATGGGTTCAGAGCCGTGCTAAGAAGAAGACACTATGCAGTTGCAGAATCTAGGGCTTCTTAATCTTTGGGTTTCTCTCCTCATATCAGCAAAGGCAGGAGGCTAGGATGACTCTCCTTGGAAGGGCGCATCTTTCTGTCAAGACAGAATTCAATTCTGAGCACTTTCAGTTTTTGGCCCGTCACTACTACGGGAAATTAGGGTTTTGGAGAAAGTTGGAATTTTTGGAAACTGAGACCATGGCTGGATGCCCCTCAAGAAAATTCAAGTTTAGAGACCAAGATCAAACTTTTTGGTTGGGCAGAAGGATGGGCTTCATCAAACCCTAAATCGGATTTTGATCGGAAAGGTGGAAAATTAGGGTTTTTGCAAAAGTTGAAATTTTTGGAATCTGTGACCACGACTAGATGCTCCTCAGAAAAATTGAAGTTTGGAGCAAAATATCGAACTTTTTGGCTGGGTAGAACCCCGGGCATTATCAAACCCTAGTTCGGGATTTTGTCTAGAAGATCCGAAAGTTTCAAAGGCAATTTTGAGAGGTCAAATTTTGCATATTTCAAAATTGAAGTATACTAGCTTGATCAGCTCAGCAAGGTGCATCTTTCCATCCTTTCAGAAGTTTGGAATTAAAAGTTTGAATTTTTAGGGTTTCTCTGACAAACCCTAATCCAGCTCCAAATCTAGTTTTCAGCAAATCAAGTGGTAAGACCTAAATCTTTTATTTCCATTTGAGTTTCTCATTAAGATGTCTCACCACACCAAGCTTGAGGATAAGCTTGAAGGAGCTGATAAATTCCGAGCATGGAAGTATAGGATTGGGTTAATCCTAGAAGAGAATGAATTGGACACCTACATAAGTGATGAGGTTCCAGTTCCAGAGGGAGATGAGGCTAAGGAATTACACAAGAAGAACTTAGTCAAAGCAAAGAGAATCATTGCTGATTCTATAAAAGACCATCTCATACCCCATGTGTCTTCTCTAAAGACACCTAAGGAGATGTTTGACTCATTGAACAAGCTGTTTGAAGGAAAGAATATAAATCAGAAGATGAATCTGTAGAATCAATTGAAAGGGGTAAAATTCCATAATGGAGAGACCATCCAATCCTACTTTACTAAGGTCTCTGAAACCAAAGAACAACTTGAAGCTGTGGATGAAGTAGTGGAGGATGGAGAAATTGTCATGACCACAATGAATGGCCTACCTAGGTCATGGGACTCCTTCATCCAAGGTATTTTTGCAAGAAAGAAGTTGATCTCTTTCAGTAGACTATGGGAGGAATGTTCACAAGAAGAAGCTAGGCTTGTGGCCCGAGAAGAAAAGATGGGAAATGAAGTTCAAGCTCTCACAGCTCACACCAAGAGAAGTAATCCCAAGAGGGAGCCATCTCATCACAAGAAATATTTTCACCACCATCAAAGAGATAAGAAAGATCTGAGATGCTTCACATGTAATGAGAAGGGACACTTTTCCTCAGAATGTCCCAAAAGAAGAAAATACTTCAAGAAGAAGAAGAAGAACAACAACAAGAAGAGATATCATGCTCATGCTGCTGAGGATGATGAACCTCCTAGGAAGAAGACTAAGGTAGAGAGTGAAGACTCTTCAAGTGACGATGAATATGTTCTAATCTCTGATCTCACAGGTACCGTTACACATGGGTGTAATGATTGGCTTATTGATAGTGGGGATTCTAAACATATGACGGGATTCAAAGAATCTCTTATGGACCTATCTGAACGTGAGTCACCTCATAAGGTGAAACTTGGGGATGACTATCAATACCCCATAAAAGGAAGTGGTAAAGCCTACTACAAGTTAGACTCTGGGAAGTCTATACAGATTCAAGATGTTCTATATGTACCTGGACTCAAGAAGAATCTTCTCTCCATATCATCTTTGGATTCAAAAGGAATGAGAGTTGCATTTGTGGATGGCCAAGTACTTATGTGGCCAAAAGGTAAGACCATAGATGAGGCGGTAGTCATTGGAGAGAAAGAGGGAGGATTGTACAAATTAAAGGGACAACCTGAACATGCCATGGTACATGAATCCATGGAGCCAAGTGAACTTTGGCATAGAAGGATTTCTCATGTGCACTATAGGGAACTACCAATTGCAAGCAAAGCAGTAGAAGGTCTTCCTGAAATACAGTCAAAGCATGAAGGTGTGCAAAAAGAAAAGAACACAAAGAAAGCATTTCCAAGCAGTGAAAGCAAGGCATAAGGAATCTTGGAAATTATCGACTCCGATGTATGCAATCTGATGTCATCCAGTTCTCTGGGTGGGTATGTATATTATGTTTCTTTGATGATTTCTCTAGGAAGACTTGGATTTATTTCTTGAAGAACAAAGATGAAGTATTCAGCAAATTCAAGGAATTCAAAGCCTTGATAAGAAGATCAAGACCTTTAGATCCGACAATGGTGGAGAATTCACTTAAGGTAACTTCAAATATAATATGCAGTGATTCAGGGATTAAGAGGGAGTTGACCGCTCCTTACAATCCACAACAGAAAGGAGTAGAAGAAGCTACTTCAGAGTCGGACTCCAGCAGCTCCTGCAAGGAAGCAAATATTGAGAGGGATTCCACCCAACAAACAAACAAAGATAAGTATTTGAATTGTCATTTCTTGTATATCTGATTGTTTAAATAATATTGTTCAATGATATATTTACTTATGTTCCTAGACTTAGGTTGTGTATTATGCATATTAGAATAATTGCATTAATGAATAGTATACTACTAATATGCATGTAATGGGTAAGTGGCCTATGGCACTGTACAACATTCCATTGCTACTTATCTAGAATGAAACCTCTTTGTTGACATGTTGGGAGTAGTGCAAACTCTTAACAATGTTCTGGTAGAGATGGAAGGCATCTAGAAAGTTACGGGATATGGATAAATGTTGTATTGAAGCATTGGCTAAGATAATTGCATGACTGTATGACATATATTCTTATGTGTAAGATTTTTTTATGAAAACTATGAGAAGTTTCTAATCATGCAATTGAATTTGACTTGTAGGAAAGATCGTGTACAATCACCTACAAAAGAAGGACAACAACATTTGTTCCGGCAACGAAGTTTAAGAAAACTATCTATTGAATATATTGAAGAATCTAAAGTTCCCAGGATCCGGGATGCAGTAATGGAAGAATGACATGATCAAGGAATACCAGTCGATCATGAAGAATGATGTTTGGGATGTGGTCCCAAGACCAGAAGGGAAGTCTATTGTGACTTCCAAGTGGATCTATAAGATCAAGCATGTTGCATATGGCAGCATAGAGAAATACAAGGCAAGATTTGTAGCTCGTGGCTTCTCCCAGAAATAGGGGATAGATTATGAAGAGACTTTTTCTCCTGTAGCCAGATACACTTCCATCATAACAGTACTTGCCCTGGCTACAGTGATGAAGTGGAAGATACACCAGATGGATGTCACGACAACTTTCTTGAATGGTGTAGTCGAAGAGGAAGTGTATGTGGAGCAGCCACTCGGTTTTGAGACACATGACAGGGAGTCATATGTGTGCAGATTGAAGAAAGCCTTGTATGGCTTGAAGAAAGCACCCAGGACATGTTATGGGAGGATAGACAACTTCTTGTCCAGTTTGTGCTATACCAAGAGTAAAGTGGATTCCAACCTTTACTACAAGGTTGAGGAAGGCAATCCAGTGATACTCCTTTTGTATGTGGATGACCTATTTTTGACAGGAGAGGATAGATTGATTGCGGACATGAAGAGGAAGCTTGCTGCCGAGTTCGAGATGAAGTACTTAGGCATGATGCATTACTTTCTAGGTATGGAGGTGTGGCAGAGTGCATATGGAATCTTCCTTGGACAAGGGAAGTATGCAGTAGAGATTCTGAAGCGGTTCGGGATGATGGACTGCAAGGCCATGGCCACACCTATGGCATCGAACCTGAAGCTATTGAGTGATGCTTCATCAGAGTCGGTTGATGCCATGATGTATTGTTAGATGATTGGGTCTTTGATGTACCCGACGAACACGAGACCAGATATTTGATTTGCGCTGAACACCTTGATCCAGTTTCTGACAGATCCTAGACATGTTCACTTGATTGTTGTAAAGCATATTTCGAGGTACCCGAAGGGTACAATTGATTATGGGCTCAAGTATGATGCCAATCAAAAGTTTAACCTAGAGGGTTATGTTGATTCAGATTGGGCAGGTAGTGCTGCAGATAGGAAGAGCACTTCGGGGTGCTGCTTCAGTATGGGATCGGGTGTGATCTCTTGGTTTAGCAGGAAGTAATCTTGCGTAGCACTGAGTACAGCCGAATCAGAGTATGTTGCAGCTTGTTCGGCTAGTTGTGAGGAAATATGGATAAGGAAGCTACTGTCTGATTTATTTGATCTCCAGTTGGATGCTACCTGTATCTATTGTGACAACCAGAGTTGTGTGAAGTTGTCAGAGAACCCAGTGTTCCATGATAGGTCGAAGCACATCTAGATCAAATATCACTATATCAGGGATATGGTGCAGAGAGGAGCAGTGAAGCTCCAATATGTTGCGACAGATGAGCAGATTGCAGATGTGTTGACCAAACCACTAGCCAGAGTGAAGTTTGAGTACTTTAGAGAGAGTCTTGGTGTTCTTTAGATAGAAGATACTTCGAGGAAGAAGTGACGGGGCACATTTGCAGGAGCCATTCCAAGCATGGTGGTAGGAGGATCCTTCCCATGGATGTGGATGTAGGCGCTGTGTGATGAGCATCAGAACAATGCTCTAGTTACTGCTATGTATAATGATCAGGATGATCATATGTGATGAGCATCAGGAAGATGCTCCAGATAATATGCACCAGGACGATGCTATGACGATGATCAGGATGATCATGAGATGATGATATGCATCAGGATGATGCTATGACGATGATCAGGATGATCATGTGATGATGATGTGCATCAGGATGATGTACTGTATGATGATGATTAGTATGATCATGAGCATCAGGAGGATGCTCTGTGTGAGGATGATCAAGTGGATCATGAGTATCAGGATGATACTCCGTGGCCGTGGACAGGTTGTGCGATAAGCATGTAATATTGCCCTAGGAGATTTGCAGATACTCTTGCGAGGTTTTTCATATGGCATATAATAGCTCGCTGGGAGATCTGGAAAATGCTCTTTCAAGGTTTTGCTTGGGAGGACATATAATCTTGCCCTGGGATATCTTGCCGGTCGTGCTTAGGCACATAAAGGATCCTGGGATACTCTTTCGAGGTTTTGTCCTGTGGCATATAATATTTCCCTGGGAGATCCGATAGGTTGAGCAGTACGCTCATACTCAGTCCTGGGATGCTCTTTCGAGGTTTTTCCAGACCACATGTAATCAGTCGTAGAGATCTCGCCGGTCGTGCTTAAGGCACATAAATGATATTGGGATGCTCTTTATAGTTCTTTCCGGTCGTGTTATGCACATAAACGTTCCTGGGACACTCTTTTAAGGTTTTGTGGTGGTCACATGTAATAGCTCCCTGGGAGATCTTGCCAGTCGTGCTTAGGCACATAAAGGATCCTGGGATACTCTTTCGAGGTTTTGTTGACGCACGTAATTAGTCCCGAG
This sequence comes from Larix kaempferi, assembly GCA_027924585.1. Taxonomy (NCBI): domain Eukaryota; kingdom Viridiplantae; phylum Streptophyta; class Pinopsida; order Pinales; family Pinaceae; genus Larix; species Larix kaempferi. The sequence continues at coordinate 1,313,485 of BSBM01000755.1, read as the reverse complement.
GATTCCACAGGATGGCCCGCTCGCAGAGATGATGAAGACCTACAGGAGGCTAGGCCTACATCCAGCATGAAAAAGGGTTGGCTCTGTAGAACTTCCTATGACGAGAAGAATTGAGAGATAGCCCAGTGATTGAGATGACGAGTACAACAGGAGTGAGGATGATGCTCCGTGATCCAGTGATGATAATCTAGATCCATAATTGAAGACTTGTGGCAATATGTATTGATGACCTGTATCTAGAGAATACCTTCCTAGTTAAGAGGGAGTGTTGATGTATTTGTAACTTCGGAAGATATTCTTCTATGTATTACACTTGTACTTTATTATATTCATGATGGAGATGTATTATTCCTCCAATCATAAGTGTCGTCATTTGTATTTGTAAGTGTCGCAACTTATATTTGATGGGTTATTAGACCACCAGTGTGGGGTCGACCCTGCTTGTGTCATGTGAGTGGGTTATTAGACTTCCTTAGGAAGTCAGCCCAACTAGAATTAAAGGCAGGTCAAGTTGTGTATAAATAGAGAGTGAGTGTGTCTCATTCTATTCATTCACTCACTCATCCAACTTGCATTAGTTGAGAGAGGAGTGCGTACAAGTGGAGGAGGAGTAGCTGCTAGAGTCACCTATCTTTTGGAGATTGATCTTTGTGATCTTTGTATTAGGGCTTATTCTATCTCTGAGGAAGTTGCGGGGTTTTTCACCTTCTTGGTTTTCCCTGGTGAAATTCTTTGTGTCCATTGTCTCTTATGATTGTTATGTTGTGCTTGTTATTCTCTTAGTATGATCCTAGATAATGTTTGAATGCATTTATTGAAAAATTAACAGGATGAAGTAAGTGCCAGATTGGGTTTTCGGCATGAAAACTCAACTCCCTACTACCATCAATACAATTGAAAAGTAGAGGCCATTAACAAGGTCCTGAAAACCATGATTCAGCGTATGGTGGGAACACACAAGTCCAACTGGCATACTATGATTTTTTCGTCCCTATTGGCATACAGGACTTCCGTTAAAACTTCCACTGGTTTTACACCCTTTCAATTGGTCTACGAACTAGAGGCAATATTACCCTTGGAGTGCGATATTATGTCGCTAAAACTCGCTATCAAAATTTTACCGAACACCACTACCGAGGAAGAACGATTTCTATACTTGGAAAAACTCGATGAAACCCGCCGTGATGCAGATCTAGCCAATGAAGCACACAAGAAACGCATCAAGGCCCAATACGATAAATCAGTAAAACCTCGTATCTTCAACGAGGGTGGCTTGGTCCTTACTTATGACCAAAAACATGATAGTCTAGGGGCAGGAAAACTTGAGTCCATGTGGCATGGTCCATATGTGGTAAAACATGTTTTTGAAAAGGAGGCATATGAACTAGAAGATTACGATGGGATATATTTGGGAGATCCTTGGAATGGGCTCTATCTAAAGCGGTACTATGCCTAAATCATTTACGCATTGGTAATTTTTATATACTGTACATGATGCGTGTTTTGTTTGGTGTGACACTTTATTTTTAGTGTGCTAGGATCTTATCATTGTGCTTATACCATGTTCTGCCTAGATGTGAATATGGAAACATGCTTTGGATTCGCAGACGACGCTAACTGGCACACCCACAATCTCACTTCGGTAGCTTGGGTACTCTATTCCCTTGCTGGCGAGCTGATTAGTTCAGGAGGAACTTGCTTAGGGTTTGCAACCAACAATGACGCCGAGTATCATGTGGTAATTGGACTATTGACCGACACCTATTCCTTGGGTGTGGACCACCTTGTTATCTATCTCGATTCGCAATTAGTGGTCTCCCATATCAACCGTGTCTACATTATCCGCGACCCCGTATTACGCCGTCTATTCCAGGGAGTACGTCTCTTGGAGAGGTCCTTTGAGTCAATTCAATATCTACACATTCTAAGAAACATGAACACAGTTGCTGATTCCCTAGCCAATTTCATATTGGATTGGTACATTGCACATTCATAAATATTATTTTATCAAGAATATGTATAAAAACGACATAACATGTAAACTACTCATAGTGTGTAAGATAACATCCATAAGATCCAAAATAATCATAGGAAACAAAATATATAAGACCGCAAAAATAGTGTTTTGTATATATATATATATATCATCATGTTAGTAAAGTACAAAAAGTGGTATTGGTACAAAATATGAAGCCCATAAGCTTTCAATAGGTCCTGGATACAAAAATCTAAATCCTATGGCTTTTAGTACATATATCATAGAATGAGCTATCCCTGAGGATTCCCGTGTTAGCAGACAATAGCTCGAGCCACTCAATGGAGCAGTCGACCAAAGCGCCTGGAAAATCCAGCTGTATGGCGTTGGTAGCGGCGAGGAAAGTCATCGATAGATACGTCGGGAATATCCAACGTTAATCTCTGGAGGTTATTCTCAAGCTCTTTCAGCTCCTCTGCTGAGCAAACACCATCTCTCGTACCACTCCTCTCCTCTCCATGGGAGAATAACCTACTGGTCAAGATGGGCCAACATTTGCACCAAACATGTGTGAACCATCAGTACTACGCAAAAACATTAAAAAAATGCAAAATGCATAAAACCATAAAGAGTTTCGTTCTTACCCATATCTCCCCATTGCTCCCCCTTTGGAAGATCTGGATCTAGATCTCCTCTGAAGTCGGTACCAGCATAGGCATGGTCCTCAATCATGAGTATTTGTCCCCAGAGCCACCTAAAGAAGGTTGGCCCATAAGTGATGACTGATGATAGGTCCCCCGCCTGAATGGAGGGCCATCACCTCCGACCATTGGACCATGTGAGGATCTCGTGGATCGAGATCATCCAGCTCTACCTGAGGCTGTAGTAGTGGAACTCGCTCAAGGAAGAACAAGACCACGATGGATCCGTAGCCGAACTATTTCAACTCACCCCATCTGCATTTGTTGAGCTGATCCTTTAGATTCACGAGGAGTCCATCGCACAAGTTGAAGACCATCGGTGCCATACACTCGATGGCATACAACATGTGAGCTTTGGTGGCCTAATGAGCAGTTCTGCTGCCCAACACTCTCTCTATAGTAAAGATCATATTCTGCAGGGGTCTATCCCGTATATTCTTGATGGGAATATTTCCTTCAAGCATCTGTGTTCCTGGTGTGTAAAACTGTTCCACCAGACTCTCGATAGACTGATCACTACCCCATGGCCCAGATAGTGAAACTTGGGCTCCCCGTCTGGATAACCCCGTCAGGAAGTAGATATCTTCCACATACAAGGTGAGTATGTGGGCCACAACTCGGAAATGCTGTTGTTCAGGATCCCATAATCTGATCAGGTAGTCTAGCAATTGTACTTGGGCCCTCATGCCCTGTACATGGAAGAATTTTGAGAGCCCACATATTTGTAAAGCATTCATCGAATGTGGATCATTTTCTACTTGGGAATCTTAGATTTCATGCTCTCGTTCCTTCCACTAGACCATTATGTGAGCTAAAACCTGTGTAAACATCAAATAAACATCCATTAGAACCTTTTCATGGCTTTGGGTTGGGTCTTTTTGGCTCCAATTTTTATTTTTGCTTGTGGATCTGCACCGACGCACCTCGCTTTTGTGGATAGTGCACTGATGACGCACTTTCCCATGGGTAAAGCGCGTCAGATCATCCTCGACGCACTTTCCCCATGGGTAAAGTGCGTCAGATCATCCTCGACGCACTTCCCGCAAGGGGAAAGCTCGTCGCCCAGGGCGCACACAATCCCCCTAAAAATGAGCTAAAAAACCCCCAAAAATGACAATTAAACCAAAAATTAATCCATTGAAAAACTAGAGCATAAGGTTGAGGCCTAACTATCACTAATGGGGCGTGAAACGGATGATCGTGGCGTCCGCAATCGACGTTGGAAAAATGGAATTGATGTCCATTTTCTACGTATCTGCAACATCATGTAGGAACTAATTCATAAGGTAAGTTTCCCAATTCTACTGGAGTCCATCCTTAGCCTTTGCAGCTAAGGAGATTGCAGTGGCCGAAACCTTGTGTTAGTGCCAGAATTTGTTCCTAGACTACTAAGAGACAAGCCAACACAATCTTCACAATCTCAAGATAAATATGCAATAGTTTTTTTTTGTGGTTTTAGGTTTAATGATTTGAAAACTTCAATATAAAGAAAGAAAGGAAAAATAAACTTCAATTAAATCATGTAGCATAAAGAACTGAAACCAAGATCTTAATAAGGCATAACCCATCACATTCCAAAGTCACACATTCAGGTTTCTATCTACAATACATAAGCATTCATTGAATCAAAAACATCAAAAAAAGAATGAAATTATGCACTGTATGACCACACTGATCAGAAATAAAAACATAGTCAAGTAATATAAAGATGGCTTATAACATATATATATATGATCTCAGTCTTCAAACTTAGATGATAAAACTTGCAAGCATGTTCAACAGCATTGTATAGTAGCTTCAAACCAAAAACATCTAACCCCTGTTCATTCACATTTACTTCCTTTGAATCATCTTTCAAAGAAGTAGTTTGTAACTACTTTTAGGTCTTTAGGTCTCAAAACAGTTACCTAACCAAGCTTTTTAAACTAGTGTCTTTAATTAAAATCTTAACTACTAGTTATTACATGCTTGATACAAAAATGAAAAAGAAACTAGGCATTAGGTAGCCTTCCTTGTAGCTTCGACCAACATTGCAATCCCTTCCAAAGCATGAGTTCTTTTGTTGTGTTGTGGCTGCTCGGGTTCTAATTCTTTGACCTTGTCTGATAGAAGTTTGTTCTTCTCTTTCTGCTTTTGCACCTGTCTATTTAGATCATCAACTTTAGTCTATGCTTCTCTTTTCCTCTTTAGAGCCTTCCTAGCAACACCAATTAGCTCTTGATAATGATCATTAGCTTCTCCTAAGTCCTCCCTTAAACATTTATTAGACTTTGTGAGCTTATCATTTGTCTCATTAAGGAAAACTATTTATGCTTGCTGTTGTTTTTGAACTTTCCTGAGTCTTTCAATCTCTGAACATATGTTTATTTCTCCATGCAAGGTTGAATCCTGAGATGTGGAAGGTGGAATATCCAGCTTTTTGAAGATCAAATCTTCTTCATCTTTATCCCTTTTTAATCTGTGTGCAATTTCAAGTTCATCTTGCTCCATTCTAAGAATCATTTCTTCTTCTTCGACTTCATTAACCTCTTCCCCTGCTTCTTCTAACTTGATGAAGTCCTGCTGTAGGGTGGTTTGATAAGAATCTGACCCAGTTTCTACCTCTTTATCTTCATCATCAGCTGAGCTTAGAATTATATTGATCTCCTCTGTTTTCTGGTTTGAACTTGAACCTCTTTTCATATTTCCTTTCATGGTTGATCTCGTTCTAAATATCCAGCTTGATTCTTTTAAATGTATAAGAAGATTTGCGTCTGCTTCAAAATCTTTATCTTGAGGAGTTTTATCTTTTGAATTTTTTGCAGAAGCTTGTGCAACTGGAATCTCAACCCTATCTTGTTCTGATATAAATTTATCTAGAATTTGTTCAACAATAGGGTTACTAGTTTGTTTGATTTCTTGAATTTCTTGACACTGTTCTGGTTCTCCTTCAAATGCATTAACCTTATCGCTTCCTGGGCTTTTTGGTTTGTTAATTTCAGATACATTTACCTGCTCGTCGTTTTCAGAAACTTTACATTTATCCTTTGACAGGGGCTTCTCTGAAATTTCCTGTAACAATACTCCTGCCACCTTATTCTTCTTGTTTTCCTTTTTAGGTTTTCTTTTGCTCACGTGCTCATCCCTCTGAGCAATGAAACCAGACCAGTAGATAAAATGTTCCCAGGTTTTCTGCTCTTTCTTTAAAACTGTTTGAATAATAAGTTTTATCAGTCCATGGTGAAATACTGACTGCCTTGAAACCTTGGACTGCATCTTAACCCTGTTTGAGATCTTCTGGATACTCTTATACAGGTAGAATGGCACATTCATCTTAATATGCATTAAAAATATAATATGATATTTAAAGACCATTGAGAACCTTCCTTCGCAAGTGATATTAGCTTGTATAATGCTTGGCATCTGCCTCCATTCGGGTCGAAAATTTGAAATATGAATTCCATTACCCCAATTCAGAGTTTCTTTACCTGGTAGTAGGAAAGGATTTGGGTCAAAGTCGAAAGGAATTTTCTTGAACCATAGCTCTCTTTCCATGGCGATACCTGTAGCCTCGGAAATTAGGGCTTCCGTGAGCTGAAAACCCAGGGTTCTAAATTTGATAACATCTTCATTCAAGTTCTTTGCAAAGAAAATCGAAACCTCCTCATTAAACCCTGTGATTTTTTCAAAAAAATTAAACCATCCGGTGGATCTAAACACGTCTGCACATAACGGAAACTTCTCTGCCCACTGCATATCCATCGGCTCCAACCTGTTGGTGTTACCACTCCTCTTTCCCATTTTAATAACTGCAACTCATGAATTATACCTCTGAATTTAGGAAAATGACAGATGTTTAAGGTTTAAGTGATAACCGCATTCAACGAACAAGTGGCTTCAAATCTACGATCCCCAATTTAACTTGTCGCCTTCAACTTTGATTTTCCCAATGATGAAACATTACAAAACCCACTGCCTTCAGAATTCTTTGACATGTGTGTTAGCACGTCGAATAATCATAGCAAAACTTTCTCCGGTAGTCATAAATTTAGCAAACCATTACCCAACATAATTGATCATGTTTTTCCATGATAGCGGATTCTTGTAGCGCATTAGGGTTTATTTTTCAATTTGCGCTACCAGAATCTTCAAAATAGCATCTTTGATAAATACCCTTGTCATAAAACTTGAAACTTAGTCATAGAATTTATAATAAGACTTGAACAAGCATATCATGAAGGTTAGAGATTGATACTATGTTGATAAGCCATTTGAAAAATTCAAATTAAAGTGAAATAAAATCAATCAGAATTAAATAAAAATAAATTGAAAGCAAAATAACAAACTGATCATAAGAGAAAAAATTGTAAAAACAAAGGGGAATAATTTAAGCATTAACATCTGGCTCCAGCTGCGGAATGAAAGCCTCCTTGTGAGGTTTCAAGAACTCGTAGACCAATGCCTTACTGTCACCTAAACTGCTCCTTATTCTGCAAACTTCCATTGGGCATGGAGTCTTATTTCACACCGGTATATACAATGAGTGTGACACTATTTACCTTCAATAAATATAAAAATGTTTGAGAAACCATCCATTAAATGGAGTGAATAGTTTCTCACCTTCCAAAGTTTGTAGTATGAAAGTATTGTTTTCTAAAATTTTTGAAATCATAAAAGGACCCAACCAAATATTGTCAAACTTACCATGTTGACCTTTCTAATCTCTCCTTGCATCCCATCTGAGAACCATATCCCCAAGAGAAAAAGTATTTTCCTTTACCTTTTTTGTCAAACTCAGCTTTAACTTTTCTTCTATATGCATCAGCTCTTGCTGCTATGGCTTCACGTTCTTGCTGCAATTCAATTAATGAGAAAATCCTCCTTTGGAGATCATTAGGTTCTTCTTGACAATCCTGAAAAAAAATCATTACTGGAGCACCTAGCTGAATAGGGAAGATTGCATCTGTACCATACACTAATTGGAAAGGGGACAGACCTATTGATTTCTTAGTAGTTATTCTATCTTCTCACAATGTATACTTAAGCATTGTATCCCATGACCTCTTATTTTGATTTAACAGTTTTTTAATACTCTGAACAATGTTCTTATTTGATGACTCTGCCAAACCATTTCCCTGAGGATAGTATGGAGTAGAATGTCTCAAATCAATTCCATTCTGCTCACAGAAACCCATCATAGTTTTTGACTTGAAAGCAGGTGCATTATCAGTCAATAACCTATGCGGACAGCCAAACCGACTCAAAATATGTTCCTGTATAAAACTCATGATAACTCCTTCAGTTGCTTTACGTGTTGGAATTTTCTCTACCCATTTAGTGAAAAAATCTGTAGCTGTAAGTATCCACCTATGTTGTCCACTTGATGCAGGATTTATTTCGCCTATAAAATATAATCCCCACTGTTGAAAAGGGGCATTAACAGCAATAGGCTTTAATGGTAAAGAAATGAGCTTTTGTTTTCCAGAAAACTTTTGACACTGAACACATCCTTGTACTTGCTCGTATACATCTGAAAATAAAGAGGGCCAATAAAAACCAGACCTGAGAATTTTATATGTTGTAGATTTCCAAAACTTGTGACCCCCACAAGCACCCTCATGCATTTCTGAAATCACCTCATTCACCTATGATTTCTCTAGACATTTGAGTAAAATTCCACCTGGATCCTTCCAAAACAATTGTTGATTAACCAAGCAATATTTTGTAGCCTTTAATTTCAATGATCTAGATGTCTTTTTGTCAAAATTATCTGGACATTTTAGATGCAATAGAAAATAAACAATATCAGAATACCATTCTGATCCTGCATATTTATCTAAAATATGCTCTTCATTATCCTTCATCTGCAATTCTTCTTGAGTTGGTTTATTTGCCACCAAATGGATATCCAAAGCTTCACAATTTGAATTAGCTAATAGTTTTGCTAAACCCTGACCTTTCACTAACTTTGTAGGTCTGATTTCAACCTCATATTCCATGATTTTTGCAATCCACCTACCTCTTTTACCCTCACTATCTGGCTGAGTTAAAATCTCCTTGATAGCAGCATTAGGTACATAAGAGATTATTTTTGAATGCAAAATGTAAATCCTGAAAAACTTTAAGGCTTTTACAAGTGCATAAGCTTGTTTCTCAAGTGTACTGTACTTCAATTCTGAATCCCTGAGAGTTTTACTGAAGAAAGCTATTGGATGATCTAAATCATTTTCATTCTTTTGTAGGAGAATAGCTGCTATGGTGTCTTAGGATGCAAAATAAAAGGTAAGGAAATCTTTTGAAAAATCAGGGCTTACCAAGACTGGAGCTTCTGTCAAAGCTTGTTTAATTTTCTCGAATGAAGCCTTAGCTTCTGCTGTCCATTTCACTTCTTGATCCTTCCTCAACATGGATGTAATGTGTTTAATAGTTTTAGCAAAGTTCGGGATGAACCACCTTAGAAAATTAATTTTCCCTATGAATGATTGGACATCTTTTTTACTCCTCGAAATAGTAATCTTCAGAATTTCTTTGATTCTTTCTAGGTCTATTCTAATACCATCAGCTGAAAAAAGATGTACCAGAAGCTTACCTTCTTGTACAACAAAATGTGACTTCTTGGGATTCAAAGACAACCCAAATTTCCTACACTTCAGAAATGTTTGCTCAAGATGCTTCAAGTGCTCATCATCAGACTGAGAAAAAATTGTAATATCGTCCAAATAGATCACAAAAAACTTCTCTTTTTCTCCTACAAAGGCTATATCCATAGCTCTTTGAAATGTTGCACCCGCATTCATCAATCCAAATGGCATTTTATCATACATGAATGAACCCCATGGAGTAGTGAAGGCTGTTTTCTCCCTATCATCCGGATGTACAGCTATTTGATTGTACCCTGAGAATCCATCAACCATGGATATTCTCTGAGCAACCACCACTTTTTGTAGAATTTGCTCAATCTTTGGTAAGGGGTAATTGTCCTTCAATGAAGCTCTATTAAGGTTCTAGAAATCCACACATAATCTAATCTCTCCATTCTTCTTTTGAACTGGAACTAAGTTAGCAACCCATGATGAATATCTCAATGGAACAATTATCTTTGCATCTAGTAACTTTTTTAACTCTTTCTCTATAACTGGCAACAGAGCTGGGTTAATTCTCCTCAATTTTTGTCTGAATGGTTTCACATCTGATTTTAAAGGCACTCTATCTTGAATAATACTTGTGTCATAAGTTCTTAAATCTTCATAGCACCAAGCAAAAATATCAACAAACCTCCTCAACAATGCAATATACCTGTTTCTTTGTTCAACTGGAAGAGATTTAGAAATCTTGACCATTCTTGGCTGCTCATCTGTACCAATATTGCAGCTCATGATGTTTTCTTCTAAAGATTGCATTGATGGTTTCAACAAAGTATCATCTTTGGAAAAGATTCTTTCAAGGGGGACCAATCCCTTAGGGATAAAAATACCTTTCAATTCAATGATTTTTTGATCAACAATTATATTTTCTGTGTATGCAGCAGTGTCATCTAGCTCTTCATCTTGATCCTGATCGATTAAAGAATTAGAAAACTCTCCAGCTAATTCCAAGAATTTTTTAATCTCTACATCATCTTCAAAAAATATCCACTGTTTTATATTATCTGGTACTGAGGGTCTATATTTAACTTCAATTGTATATTTCAGCTGAGTATGCTTTGGAATTCTGAAATGAGTGGTTGCCAAGGCCAGTGAATCTGCAGTCTGATTTTGATCTCTGGGTAAAAAAGTAATATTAAATGCTATGAACAAATTCTCAATCATATCCCAAACCTCATTTCGGTAAACCTTCAACAAGTCCTGCTTCACTTGATATTTTCCCTTCACTTGTTGGACAACCAATTCAGAGTCGCCATAAATAGAAAGTTGTTGAATTCCCAAATCCTTCGTAGCCCTTAAGCCAAGTATCAATGCCTCATACTCTGCTGTGTTGTTGGTAGTGACAAATTCCAGTTTATACATCAAGCTAATTATTTCTCCACTAGGGGAAATCAAAACAATGCCAGCTCCTGCTCCCTCCTTACATGAAGAACCATCAAAATACATCTACCACAGGTCATCTTTTTGTTCCACAGTATATTTTATTAATGCTTCTTTTTCTACCTGCAGCACTCCATTTGTACTCTCATCACTAAAATGAAGCATACAAGATCCCAACTCTTCATCTACTGTATATAGGGGATGATTAGTTGGATTCTTATAATCAGTGACTATGAATGCATACTGTAACTCTCTGTATAATATTCTGTTCTCTCCAACAAACACTGGAATAGTTTCATAAGCCAAGTCCATCTGTAATGTACCACCTACTTTATTCTCCCAAGACCTTGAGAGTAGCATGCCAAACTTAGGATATATGTCAGCAACTACTACATCCATTATAACACTCTTCATTGGTAGTTGGAAAGATTAACCACCAGATCCTTTATTACTCCTAGACATTTCACAGCTCTAGAATCAAATGCAAATAAATCATGATATGGTTTAGTGACACTCAAACCAAGGGCATCCATCACTGCCTTAGGCATCAAGTTATGTGAAGCTCTAGAATCTAGAAGGCAGTTGTGAATCATTTGGTCATGGACAGTCAAAGTTATATAAAACGGTGGAGGAAAGGTTGAAACACTCTCAGGATTTTCGGATGAAGCTGACCCAAGAATTATTTTTGGCTGTTCTTCTTGTAAATTCACTGTATCTGAAGGAGAAGAATTGACTGGAACATTCAATAATTTACATGCAGAATCTCTAAAGCAAGGAGTTTTCATTAACTCAGTATATGGTACTGGGACTTTGATTTTACACAATTCATTTTCAAAGTTAAAAGACTGTGAACTTTTGTTGTTTTCTTCAATTTCTGCTGCTTTGGTCTGATCACCACGATCTTGTTTCTTTCCCTGGATTTGATTTGGAAAATGTCTAGCATGTGAATCTATTTTCTTTTTTGGAATCTGAACAACCTGTTTAGGACCTGATCTTAAATTATAAGACTTTTTTGGATCAGTTTGACACATACTGGCTGAAACCTGAGGACGATTATCACTTCCTTCCTGACACTGATATGAATCATAATATTCAGAATTCTGATAGCTACATTCAATTGTAAAACTTTCAGAAGATAGCTCTCCAAAATAGTTTAAATTTTGATTTAAATCATTCTCATACTGCACATCTTCCACATGTTCAACTTCTTCTACAAAATTATTTTGAAAAGGGGATGGGACTCTTTGATCTTCATTTTCTCTCCTCTCCCTCTGAATATCATTGTTTCTCCTTTCCCGAGGTATAAATCTTGGTACAAATGGTCTTCTAAACTGGTTTGGATTTTCATTAGGGTTTCTTTCTCCATCTTGAAAAGGTTTATTAGAACTCTTCTCCAATTCCAATCTATTTACTTTTGCAGTCAAGCTTTTTATAATCTTACTCATCTCCTCCATCTGACTTTCTTCCTTCTTTGATGTATGAGCTATAGGTGTTACTACTTTTTTACCTTTTCGATCATGAACTTGATGGTCTGCCTGCTCTTTAAGTCTGTTTGAGGCCAAAATATTGGACTCCACCTCTAAAGCAGCTTCTTGCATATTCAATAATGTTACAGGTCTCCTCTCTCTTAGGTGTAAGGAAAAATCATGGTCAAATGCATTTGCATATGTCAGTTTAGCCAAAGTCTCTGAAGGTTTAATTTCCAATGGGATCATGCCATACATTTTGTTGAAGCGCTTTGAAAAGTCAGCTATGGTTTCGTCATGTTTTCTCTTTAGAGATGCAAATTCAGTAATATAATATGTGTGATCCTTTGTGTCTCCCCATTGTCTCATGAATACTTCTTGTAATTATTCTATTAAGGTTATTGAGTTTTGTGGTAGCTCCCTGAACCATTTTCTGACATCACCATCTAAACTTTGCACAAACATACGCATCCAAACATCCTTCGCTTCTATATTTTGGTTATCAGCATAGCTAAGGAATGCAGTCCAGTGTTCCTCTGCAGTTGTCTCTCCCAGCCCATTAAACCTAGGTAGATATTTTTGGTAATCCCCTGCTGGAAGAGCATTTAAAGGCTGTGGAAGAACTAAAGGTGCATACCTGGCTGCAATCATTCTATCCATCATATCCAATTGCTGTACAACCATCTTGGAATTAATTTGACTAGTTGAAGACAAAGGGTTATTGGTTTTGACTGAACTAAGCTGAAGGATAGGTGTATTAGTTTTAGAAGGAAGTAATGGAAAAAAAAACTGTTTTGAGTTTCTTAGGAGACAATGGACTTGTAAAAGTCTGAATATAAACCTCTTGCAATTTTGGTTCAGAATACATAAATGGAGACAAAGAATGTAGTTGAGTCAGTGCAAACAAGGCTGGGGAAGACTGAGATCTTCCAAAAGAAGAAGTATGTGTATCTCATTTTGATTTCTTTAAAATATTTTCTGGATCTGACACACCTGGGTGTAATGGTGAAGTAGGCTTCCCCCTAGTCCCAGACCTCCTGGAAGCCACTGTGAAATACTACTTTTGGTGAACTGTAGTCTGAAATAAAAATTATCTGATTCTGTCCACCTCAAAACAAAACAATAAAGATATCCTAGGGAAGATGAAACTTCACTTCCGTCCCCGGCAATGACGCCAAAAGATGTTAGTGCCAGAATTTGTTCCTAGACTACTAAGGGACAAGCCAACACAATCTTCACAATCTCAAGATAAATATGCAATAGTTTTTTTTTTGTGGTTTTAGGTTTAATGATTTGAAAACTTCAATATAAAGAAAGAAAGGAAAAATCAACTTCAATTAAATCATGTAGCATAAAGAACTGAAACCAAGATCTTAATAAGGCATAACCCATAACATTCCAAAGTCACACATTCAGGTTTCTATCTACAATACATAAGCATTCATTGAATCAAAAATATCAAAACAAGAATGAAATTAGGCACTGTATGACCACACTGATCATAAATAAAAACACAGTCAAGTAATATAAAGATGGCTTATAACATATATATATATATATATATATATGATCTCATTCTTCAAACTTACATGATAAAACTTGCAAGCATGTTCAACAGCACTGTAAAGTAGCTTCAAACGAAAAACATCGAACCCCTATTCATTCACATTTACTTCCTTTTAAACATCTTTCAAAGAAGTAGTTTGTAACTACTTTTAGGTCTTTAGGTCTCAAAACAGTTACCTAACCAAGCTTTTTAAACTAGTGTCTTTAATTAAAATCTTAACTACTAGTTATTACATGCTTGATACAAAAATGAAAAAGAAACTAGGCATTAGGTAGCCTTCCTTGTAGCTTCGACCAACATTGAAATCCCTTCCAAAGCATGAGTTCTTTTGTTGTGTTGTGGCTTCTCGGCTTCTAAGTCTTTGACCTTGTCTGATAAAAGTTTGTTCTTCTCTTTTTGCTTTTGCACCTGTCTATTTAGATCATCAACTTTAGTCTCTGCTTCTCTTTTCCTCTTTAGAGACTTCCTAGAAACACCAATTAGCTCTTGATAACGATCATTAGCTTCTTGTAAGTCCTCCCTTAAACATTTACTAGACTTTGTAAGCTTATCATTTGTCTCATTAAGGAAAACTATTTCTGCTTGCTGTTGTTTTTGAACTTTCCTGAGTCTTTCAATCTCTGAACATATGTTTATTTCTCCATGCAAGGTTGAATCCTGAGATGTGGAAGGTGGAATATCCAGCTTTTTGAAGATAAACTCTTCTTCATCTTTATCCCTTTTTAATCTTTGTGCAATTTCAAGTTCATCTTGCTCCATTCTAAGAATCATTTTTTCTTCTTCGACTTCATTAACCTCTTCCCCTGCTTCTTCTAACTTGATGAAGTCTTGTTGTAGGGTGGTTTGATAAGAATCTGACCTAGTTTCTACCTCTTTATCTTCATCATCAACTGAGCTTAGAATTATATTGATCTCCTCTGTTTTCTGGTTTGAACTTGAACCTCTTTTCATATTTCCTTTCATGGTTGATCTCGTTTTAAATCTCCAGCTTGATTATTTTAAATGTATAAGAAGATTTGCGTCTGCTTCAAAATATTTATCTTGAGGAGTTTTATCTTTTGAATTTTGTGCAGAAGCTTGTGCAACTGGAATCTCAACCCTATCTTGTTCTGATATAACTTTATCTTGAATTTGTTCAACAATAGGGTCATTAGTCTGTTTGATTTCTTGAATCTCTTGACCCTGTTCTGGTTCTCCTTCAAATGCATTAACCTTATCGCTTCCTGGGCTTTTTGGTTTGTTAATTTCAGATACATTTACCTGCTCGTCATTTTCAAAACCTTTACATTTATCCTTTGACAGGGGCTTCTCTGAAAATTCCTGTAACAATGCTCCTGCTGCCTTATTCTTCTTGTTTTCCTTTTTAGGTTTTCTTTTGCTCACGTGCTCATCCCTCTGAGCAATGAAACCAGACCAGTAGACAAAATGTTCCCAGGTTTTCTGCTCTTTCTTTAAAACTATTTGACTAATAAGTTTTATCAATCCATGGTGAAATACTAACTACCTTGAAACCTTGGACTGCGTCTTAACCCTATTTGACATCTTCTGGATACTCTTATACAGGTAGAATGGCACATTCATCTTATAATTCATCTTAATATGCATTAAAAATAGAATATGATATTTAAAGACCATTGAGAACCTACCTTCGTAAGTGATATAAGCTTGTATAATGCTTAGCATCTGCCTCCATTTGGGTCGAAAATTTTAAATATGAATTCCATTACCCCAATTCAGAGTTTCTTTACCTGGGAGTAGGAAAGGATTTGGGTCAAAGTCGAAAGGAAGTTTCTTGAACCATAGCTCTCCTTGCATGGCGATACCTGTAGCCTCGGAAATTAGGGCTTTCGTGAGCTGAAAAACCATGGTTTTAAATTTGATAACATCTTCATTCAAGTTCTTTGCAAAGAAAATGGAAACCTCCTCATTAAACCCTGTGATTTTTTCGAAAAAATTAAACCATCCAACGGATCTAAACACGTCTGCACATAACAGAAACTTCTCTGCCCACTGCATATCCATCGACTCCAACCTGTTGGTGTTACCACTCCTCTTTCCCATTTTAATAACTGCAGCTCACGAATTATACCTCTGAATTTAAGAAAATGACAAATATTTAAGGTTTAAGTGATAACCGCATTCAACGAACAGGTGGCTTCAAATCTGCGATCCCCAATTTAACTTGTCACCTTTAACTTTGATTTTCCCAATGATGAAACATTGCAAAACCCACCGCCTTCAGAATTCTTTGACATGTGTGTTAGCACGTCGAATAATCATAGCAAAACTTTCTCCGGTCATCATAAATTTAGCAAACCATTACTTAGCATAATTGATCACGTTTTTCCATGATAGCGGATTCTTGTAGCTCATGAGGGTTTATTTTTCAATTTGCGCTACCAAAATCTTCAACATAGCATCTTTGATAAATACCCTTGTCATAAAACTTGAAACTTAGTCATAGACTTTATAACAAGACTTGAACAAGCATATCATGAAGGTTAGTGATTAATACTATGTTGATAAGCCATTTGAAAAATTCAAATTAAAGTGAAATAAAATCAATCAGAATTAAATAAAAAGAAATTGAAAGCAAAATAAAAAACTGATCATAGGAGAAAAAATTGTAAAAACAAAGGGGAATAATTTAAGCATTATCACCTTGATCGGTCGACATTTCCTTAATACCTTTCCTGTGAGCAGTTGAATCGTGAAACTCGTGGAGAAATCCTGGATTTGATTCGTTTGATATCCACGGGTTCCTTTTACCAAGCCGAATTCGCTCTGCATCCTTCGTGCAATTTCTTTGTCCTTGCTCTTTCCCACAAATTCTGCTGCAGGGTCAGTGCCTATTTTACTTAGGTGTGTAATGATATAGATCAGGTCTATGTTGATATCAATCTTGCGGTCCAACAACAAGTAACCCTGGTGCATACAGGAGGGCAATGTTTGCACAACCAATGTGAGCTCTGGGATTCTATCAAAATGCGGAATTCGCAGTAAATTCAGCAAAATCCCAAGGGCTCCAATGGCGCAATCCAGTCTTGCACATGGATTGTTGTTTGCTTACTAGTTTCATCATCTCGCCTACGCATGTACTGGTCCGGCTGAAATTGTGGGTACTTCGTCTCGTGTAGCAAGTCATGATCTTCAAACTTTCATTCTGGAATCTTGACTAGCAAATTATCCTTTTCGCGCACATGACTCGACATGGGCGGAAGCAGGATCTCGTATTGCGGATTATTCTTGAGTATCACAACTGGTGCATCCTCTTTTCTCGGAGGGATGTACTCAGGTACCAGTAGAATCGACCTCTCAAAAGGTCACTTTGGAATATACCCCTTTGGAATTTCTGCAGCCTTCGGATTCTCTTGCTCAGTATCCTTCCGCTTATCTTTCAATTTCTACTCTAGTGCATTTCGTGGTGAAGCCCTAGAGGTTCCACCTCTCTCCGGGACTATTTTCTTCACTAGAGTCTTCATGATTCCTTCCAAACCAGAATGTTCGAATTCCCTTAATATCTCCTCTAATCTCTCTTGTTCAGACATACACTATTGGATTAATCTTGCTCTTGATTGGTAAACGCTCATAAATTACATGCGGTAAAAATTAAAGTCACAGTAAAGACCGGTAACTATGCAATCCTTACTATTTGTAGGGACAATGACACTAAAGCGTGCCCAAAAACGACTAAATTAGCATTAAATGCTATGTCTTTTGGCCAAATCCTGCTTAGATCTTGGTCCTTTCCTTTCATTGAATGTGTCTTCAACGGACAAATATGCCTTAAAAGCGGAAAAATCTAGTTTCCAAAAGTACTGTATAATGACTACTTTCGATCAAAACTGTAACGACTAGTTTCTCTAGCTTCGCTGACGGTTAGGTGAGTGGTGAGGTTCACTTTGCATTTCCCTTCTTTCTTATTGAAATTCACATCGCCACTCCCTTCTTTTACTTCGCAACTTAGATTTCTATGTGTGCTTCCCCATATGGGCAAGAAGGATCGGCCGCCCATTCGTTTAGTAGATAATTGTGAACACCTATATCGAGAAATTCACTTGTATCCAGAATGGTGAACATAAGAAGGATCGAACGACCCTTCTTGCAGTCTAGAACTATTATGAACAGAATACTGGGCACAAGAAGTGTCAGCCTCCCTTTCATTTATGAGGGAATTGCAAAAAAAATCAACCTACGAAGGCTAGGCCGTCAATTCATGTATATGAAGAATGGTGAACACTGGAAGAATACTGAGCAGAAGAAGGGTTGGACGACCCTTTATTTACGAGAGAAATGTAGACACAACCAAACCCCTTTCACCATCCCTTTCGGCATCACCCTTTAAACAGGTTGAAGTCTCACCCAAAGCGAATATGGGGGGTTACATAATCAAGCTTCTGTAACCATGTTGATGCGCAGATGTGGTTAACCATGTTGATGCGCAGATGTGGTTAACAACCTCGCTTAACGTTCTATTTAACATCTACTAATGGGATATAATAACAGATGACTTCGCACTTCACAGCTATCACAGTATACAAAACTACGCTGAATCTCTACTGTATTCACCAGTTAGCTACGCATTAATCATTCTAAGTGTTTCTTCTTCACATCCAGGAAATTATATTTCAATTACTCAACATGCGATTACCATTCACATACATATGAAATTAAATACATAAATAGACATAAAAACATATACAAAACATGTCATAAACTCATACACATAAACACACAGATCTACGTGGTTCACCCCAGGCAGGAGCTACGTCCACATGAACTGTTCTTTTATTATCTCGGAAGGGAAACAGTACTAGTCTGCACAATCAACTGCAAACTCTTCTCTACAATCAGAGAAGAGTCTACCACCCTTTCTTGCAGTCTAGAACTATGATGAAAATAATACTGGGAAAAAGAAGGGTCGACTGCCCCTTCATTTACGAGAGAAATGTAAAAATATTTAATCTATGAAGGATGGGACAACAATTCCCGACTTCTGACTTCCGTAGTAAATAGTAGGCTTCGAGACATTGGCTAAGTTATAACATAGAAACAATATTTATCCCGACTTCCAACTTCCAACAAGAAGGATCGTCCGCCCCTTCTATGATGATCGCTCCTTCCCGACTTCCAACTTCCAACAAGAAGGATCGTCCGCCCCTTCTATGATGATCGCTCCTTCTATGACCGATTCAATCTCAAATGACTATATAAAATGTGCATTCGATCTCTCATGGATAATGCTAGCAGATTTGTTCTTAATCAATTAATTGATTTTGAAAATGAGTGACCATTCCTTATCCATCGATCATTAACCTGAACATTTGCAAGTATACATCTACTATTAAAACACTAATTGATAATTATAAACATTGTATGCATTCTTATATTAACTACTTAATATTTAATGTTTTGCAGATAAAACATGTTTGCGTTGTTGAGCCTTAGTCAATACCAGGAAATCTCGTTCCTTGATTTGTTAAAAGATCACAACCTTGGTTTATTCAAGCATGGATGGTATGTTAAGATGGATGAACCAGATAATTTGTACGCGGATTTATTTCTATTTTGCTTGGATGAGGAAGGAGATCCAACTCGAGCTGGAATATTGACATCTGTAGATCCCATTTCTGACGGTTTATTGCATGTTCAAGTTGAAGTGGTCGAGAGAGACCGGTGTTTCCTTCTACAGGTTGATCTCATGGTTTGTAATTTTCGACCAGATCTAATGAAAAGTGGTCCCGATTCAGATCTGGTTTCCTGTGCGAAGTAAGGGTGGGTTTTTCCCTCGTATGATGTTTCTAATCGGTCCGGAATTAATATTGCATCATCTTTAAAGAAAGGAATTTTGTATGTATGGAAGAAAATGATCCTTGCTGCAAAAACTTTGTCTGTATTGCATTACATGAATATTGAAAAGAAGTTGACAAATGTACTCCATGAAAAGATTCTTTTCTACCTTAGAAGAACATTTCTCAATCATATTGAAAAAGATGTGACCAAATCTTCCTTCAAAGAACTCAAATCAAGTCCTTCTATATTGATGATGCAGAAAGCGACTAAGAGATTCGAAAGTTCAAAATAACTTCAACAAGAACAAATCAAATACTTTTTGTTCAATGATAAAGTTTGTTCTATTGATGTAACAAGATGTGTTGTTGCCTCTGCATTTGCAATATCGAAAATTTGATGAGGAGGTCGTGGAAAAGATGGTTTTATCTCTTCTCCCAACATTTACAACATTGAGAGATGTTATTCTATTTCCTTTCAATAAGGAGACCACATTGGGATTTCCTCCTATAAATGAAGACGAAATTAATTTTCCTTCAGTAAATTTTTATATATTGGATGGGCAGCATACTATTTCTGCGCAGAAAAAAATCATTGAAACTGATAAATATCAATCGGTCCATTCAAGGTATCAGCATCCAAAAACTCATATTCTACATAAAGATGTTCCTTAGCACATTATCAACAAATTATGCAAACAACAAAATATATCAAACAAGGAATTTGCAGACACTCCATTCATTTCTCAAGTTGTAAAAACAAGGGAGAAATGGATTTCTTGCGGTAGGCCATCTCGCCCGGGAAAGGGAAATGCTTCCAATGATGCTTGGAAGGTATATAATTTTTCTTCTTATCAATCAAAGTCTTTAGATTGCTTTCTGTGTTATGAAATTAGCAAATTAAATATTATATTCAATTTTATATGTTTGCAGTCTTTCCAAGGTGAATGTATGGATAACTTTGTTGTTCAAACAAAGGACAACCTTAAAGACAAGCTAACTCTTGTTTTGACATCGCATCGACTGTGGAGCAAATGGATGTCTGTATTCGAGCTTTACAAAAGTGGTTCCTTGCCATGCTCACCCAAGAGCATCACTTAGGTTGATTTTGTTCAAAATAAAATAAAGAATCATGGATCTAATTTTTTTAGACCATTGCGTGATCTTGATGAAGATGAATTGACTGTTGTGGTAGACAATATGATCAACGGATCGGTTTGGCTGAGCACACCAGTCGATAAAAATGTTTGCATAAAGACTTTATATCAATATTGCAAGCGAATCAAGGACTAGAGGTCAACCAAGCATTCGATCTTTGAATATTTCAAATTTCATGATGTTCAAACTTTTCGATCACGGATTATCATTGACCATAATGTCATTGAAATCTATAAAATTGTACCAAATCATCTCCAACAATTGTGCAATATTTTATGCTCCGAAAAGCAAGCAAAATCTCCGGGTAAAAAGAGAAAGACAGAATCTGAAGAGGTTAATGGTACCAAATTACCAAATGATGTTGGGAAAATATTGAATATATATATCAATAAAGAGGGGATGGGTATCCGTTGACATTGTCAAAATAGTTCAGAGTTTGCTTGTCAATGTTGTTATCCTGTATCTTTGGTCAACACACTAATATCCATTGCATTTTTTGGTGCGACAATCAGTTGTGAATTTGTTGTTGTTGATATGTGTAATTGTGACAGTCCCTGGACAGAAGAAGATATGCTTGTGTTGTTGTACTACTTCGAATAAAATGAAGCGGCATGTACTTGTATTTTTTTAGCTGATATGGAAAACTCTTGTATGATTTCTAATCTTTCACACTTTTCAGCAAGAAATAAAAGAAAAGGTAACACGGAATCCTACCAAGGGATTTTATAGAGATTTCTCCAAGGACTTGTTTATAGGATTCTCTATTATATAGTGTTGGAGAATTGGAAGGGATGAGGATAATTTGTCTACTTTTCAAATGGATATGGATTGGAAGGATGAGGGCCTATCAATGATTGATTTACCTTTTCCCAAGGTTAACAATGATAGTTTGAGAAGCCATGTTTTTGCAAAAGAAAGGACACAAGAATTTTGGGATCACATAGTTTCCAGACTGGTCTCTTCTCGAGGTATAGTTATTTCTTTGTACGCAGGAGGTAGATTTCTTCGTTCATTGATCAGGTCATCAGATAGAATACTTATTTCTATTGTTGAGACAATACAACAAGAGTTGTTTATGAACAATTTCTATCAGGAATTGGGTATAAAGCAAGGTATTTGTATTAGCATTTTCAGATGTCTTGTTTCATTGTATTTTACTTTTCTCAGTCAGTTATGTTCAATAAAATCTTGAAATTCCTATTCTACTACAACATCAAATAAATATAACACTCAGGTATCGTCCAATAAAATTATACTATCTGACGACGACATTGAATGTGATGGAGAATCCACAAAGAACTACCAAACTGGAGAACAAGATGGACAAGAAGGTAATTTTTTTTTTTAAAGATCCTGGTTAAATTAACTAAATTATGAACGGGGATAGTGACCTTGAATACTTGAAAAAAGTTATATAAAATGTATACCTGCAAATTTACAGGTCAAGATGATTGGATTTCTATTCAACATGTGGATCATCCACAACCAGATCTGGCATCGACGATGTCCATGGATATTAGCCAACAAATCACATTGGATAATGATGAACCAGACGAGAGCTTGGATAATAATGAACCAGGTGAGGGCTTGGTGTCAAAAAGCGGTATCTCCTACAATGTTACTCACCACTTGATCCGGATCTTGGGGGCTGAGACCCGGAAGGCTTGAATGCCGAGAGAGGAGTAGATTAAGCATGCAAATCTGTCATAAAATTCACATGAAAACCCTAATATTGCATAAGAATAAGCATGAACAAAAACACATGAAGTGAATGGGAGGTGAGGCTCAAAGAGGAGCCCCACCTCTAAAACTAATTATCAATAACTCACTCAGATCTAAATAATCTCACAATGAACAATAGAAAATAGGAGAGAAATCAAATGAGTAACTTGTTATTATGAGAAGGCTTGCTAGGCCTTTATATAGCATTATTACAATGTGTCTTGAGACCATACCATGGGCCAAAACTATGTGCTACCAAATACCATGGATGAGAGAGGGTGGCCTCTCAATTTAATACTTTTATGGCTTATACATCCGAATTTAGACCATATGCCCCCTAAAATTCGGATCATTCCCCCCCCCTTAGAAAATGATGGTCCCCATCATTTCATGCTAAAAAGAGACCCATAATTACAATGTGCTAGTTACCAATGAAGAGAAGGGTTTTGTGTGGTTGACCCATAACCGTGGGTTTTGCGAGGTTGACCCATAACCATGGGTTTTTCAAGGGTGACCCATAACCATGATGGCAATGACAAGCTTGATTCCAATGAAGAGAAGAGTTTTGTGTGGTTGACTCAAAACCATGGGTTTTTTGTGGTTGACCCATAACCGTGGGTTTTATGTGGTTGACCCATAACCATGGTGGCAATGACAAGCTTGTTTCCACTAAAGAGAAGGGTTTTGTGTGGTTAACCAATAACCGTGGGTTTTGTGTGGTTGACCCACAACCATGATTACAATACATAACTATGGGTTTTGTATGGTTAACCCATAACCATGGGTTTTGTGTGGTTGACCCATAACCGTGATTACATTAAGATTTTTAAAAAATTAAAAATTCATGATCTTTGGTGCAGTTGATGTCTTGCTGCAAATCCATTCATAGCTTCTGATGCATGTACTGAAATTGAATTCTATTGAAGACCCATTTGAGATCTCGAAGAGACCTTTCCATCCATATAACATACTTGCTCTGGGGTGGCCCAGAGATTGAGAAAATGTTTGTTGAAGTTTAAGAGATGCGCGCACATTATTTTGCAGACATATGTTGCTTCAGTTGATGATATCTCTCAAACCAGAAAGCCAAATGGAAAACCACGAAATACCCATTTTAGCTGACGGAAAGAGATTTTGAATGAGCTATGGTAGAGCCTCAAATACATTTTGTGGAGTTTGTATAACTTGTTTAAAAAAGTTGTACGTCCGACCGCATTGTGTACAAATATGTACTACTTCAAACAAACATATTTCACAAACCGAAAAACGAAATGAAATTCCGTGAAATACCCATTTTAGATGACGAAAAGATATTTCCAATGAGCTATGGAAGAGCCTTTGAGACATTCTGTGGAGTCTGTAGCACTTGTTTAAAGTTGTTGTACGTCCGGCCTCATTATGCACAAACACTTGCTATTTCAAACAAGCATATCTCACAAACCGGGAAACGAAAGGAAATTCCGTGAAATACCCATTTGAGCTGACGAAAATACCTTTCTGATGAGATATGGTAGAGCCTCTAAAACGTCCTGTGAATCCCATGGCACCTGTTCAAAGTTTGTTGAATGTGAGAGTGTTGAGTATAGAGATGCCAAGGGTTTGTCGAGAAGCATGGGTTGTTGTAGAGGTTGTGGAACCTCCGTTGAACCCACATAATGCTTCAAAATATTGTCCCGATGGAGAGCGTACCCGCTCTGATACCATTGATCCGGATCTTGGGGGCTGAGACCTGGAAGGCTTGAATGCCGAGAGAGGAGTAGATTAAGCATGCAAATTTGTCATAAAATTCACATGAAAACCCTAATATTGCATAAGAATAAGCATGAACAAAACCACATGAAGTGAATGGGAGGTGAGGCTCAAAGAGGAGCCCCACCTCTAAAACTAATTACCAATAACTCACTCAGATCTAAATAATCTCACAATGAACAATAGAAAATAGGAGAGAAACCAAATGAGTAACTTGTTATTATGAGAAGGCTTGCTAGGCCTTTATATAGCATTATTACAATGTGTCTTGAGACAATACCATGGGCCAAAACTATGTGCTACCAAATACCATGGATGAGAGAGGGTGGCCTCTCAATTTAATACTTTTATGGCTTATACATCCGAATTTAGACCATATGCCCCCTAAAATTCTGATCACCACTCAAATGTTGGCCTGGCATTGAAAGGTAAAAGACAAAGAATATTTTCTACTTAAATTGATAAAACAAATTTATTCCGAAATATATAATGACAAGCAATATTTCTGTGCAGCTCCCGATACAAAAATGTTATTGATATTAGAAATGGAAGGTTTTCTATTTTGCAAGAAAGTCACAGAAAATGACTCCAAAAGAGAAAAAAGTGGAAATAAAAAAAATACTGTTGGAGGGAAAAAAGTAAAAAAGGGAGAAGAAAGTACTGTTGGTGAATTTGAATTTAAACAGAAAGAAACTTCATATGAGTCACGAACATATGCCATACAAATTTTGGGATTATGTCTTTCCAAATTCAATGTTGGGATTTGGTCATCTAAATGTGGGGTCAATGAGGGGAAGTCACGGTTTACAAAATTTTTGAGGGCAGGTAGTGCAGAAAAATCATATGGGGAACAAATTTTATTTTTATGGGTTCGAGAGAGATGCACCTACGATAAAGAAGGAAATACAAAATAAAATATAGAGAGTGTATGGGAGGAGTTCCCAATGAAAACTTCATAAAGTAATACATCAATTATTGTTTTGGAGGGTGATGATGTGAAAGCACATCCATGTGAAAATTGTATTTTGAGTAATCCCTTTATTGCATTGTCCGCTAGGACAGATAGTGAATTGGTACATCGACTCTGGCAGGGTTTTAGTAAAATGCATGAATCAACTGATATCAGAACCTTCAATGCCTTCTTCTAGTTGAGTGACAACCTCTTTCAATAGTGGGAAACACTAGATGTAACCTATGGAGATTTTAAATCATTCAATGTGTTTTCTGTTTTTTCGGTGACGTTGCTATTTTCGCCTGAATCTAACATATTATTAGTTCAGTGTTATGCTTTTATTAAATCATTTGAATCTATGAAATTTTGGGTCATTTTTGTATTAATCTTTGAAATCAAAATCTTCATTTACAGTTGCATGTTTGTGATCATTAACTTCATGAACAAAGTGTTGTTTTTGTGGTTATATATATAGTGACGGTTTTTGTATGCAGTCCGAATATCACAGCAAAAGAAACTATTGGTCCTGGGAGTAGAGGTATTTATCTTTGGAGTTCAAATGTTATCAAACATTGAATATTCTTCCAAACAACCTCATTTTGTCCATAATTGCTATCGTTATTATGCATGGATGTTCAACTTCAATATTATCAGTGTTGCCAGAGAACATTTTGACGTTGCTCTGTGGTTTTCCTCGCTATACAACATGGAAATTAAAAAATTCCTTGGTATATTTGATGGTTGAAGAATTAAGACTTTGTATTTATTTGGGGTCGAGAGCAATGTAAACTTAGTACTATTTATAATTACTCAATGTCTGCATAGTATAATGTTGGTGAAGTACTGCACATATACAAAAAGTCATTCAAGGATGTACTTATCCAATACAGAGATATATATAAAAAAATGGACATGTTGTTTATAGATGAAGGGAAATATCAATCAACAGATAATAGCAAGGAAAACTGCTTGAAAATGCCAACCGTTTGGACATTTTACGGTTCACAAGAGAGAGAAATAACTAAAAAAACAATGTTGTGTTCTCCGTTGAATTATCTAGGGCCTCGTTCAAAAATGGGGCGTTGGTTAAAGACATTCAACTTCAAATGACCATCATATTATACAGACAACAATTCATTTAGTGATTTGTATATTTTTTACAACTTCTACATTTAATTGATGTAAATTTTATTGCACAATTCTCATATTATTTATGGACATCGTATCATGTATCTGGTGATGTGTTTCAAAAATTGTTTAAAAAATTGTAAAACATGAAAGTAATATACTTAGAAACATTGAAACATAATATTTTATTGACTGGGTTGTGTGTGTGTTTTTTTGTTTGCAGATACTAGAAGATTTTTACTAGTAAACCATTGATTATTTTCGATTTCAATGGAGTTTTATTACACGCAGTTTATAAAAAAAAGAAATTTGGATTGCCACGAACAACGGATATTGAATCAACCACAAAGTATTATTTTATACGTCCATAATTTAGGGATTTTTTTGAAAAATTCTTTAGTATATTTGAAGTTGGGGTATGGACATCTACACAACAAAAAAATGTTGACGAGTTTTTTCCAACATTATTACAAAGAATGGGATTGCAAAGGGAACAATTTAGAGTAATTTTAACACAAGAATATTGTTCTTGCATATCCAGAGAGGGTTATCTGGGTGCTGGAAATACTTATGTATTTCTCAAGCCTTTATACAATGTTTGGGACATTTTGATCCATGGTTGGGATGCTACAAATACAGTGATTGTAGATGAATCAAAAGAAAAACATGTTTGTAATGAGGAAGGGAACTGTATTATAACAAAAACGTATACCTGCCAAGATGTCAATGACACATTCTTGTTAGATCAATTTTGGCCTTGCTTGCTACACCTTAATGGCGTGAGTGATGTGAGGCTAATTGTGAATAAAATGAAAGTATTTTTTTAAATAATACACTTGAATATTTGTTTGTACCAGTATGTTCAATTTCATTGTGATTATAATACTTGTAAAGTGTCGAGTTTGGTTTTCAAAAATGCAAAATCAGAGCTTGAAAGTGCCAAAATATCTTTTCAAATTTGCAAATTTAAGTATTGGAAGTGTCAAAAGTAGCCTTCCAAAAGGGAAAAATAAGGTTATAAAAGTGCCATTATCATATTTATCATATCGAAAAAGTGCAAAAACTAATTTCAAAAGTGGCGATATCGAAAGCGTGTAGGCATGCATATGCGACATAGACGATTGAAGTTGTGGCTTGATTTTATTTTGGGTGTTTCTGGTTTGGCTCACTCCTGGATGAGTTTCCAAATGATTGTGGCATCCTCCGTGGTTGTAACAAGTCTTCTCATGGGTATTAGGCTACTCCGGTTTAGGGGTGCCACCCACACATGTTCTTATCTCTTGTACTTAGTTGATTTGTTGTATGCACATGTAGTTGGAAAATTGACTAAGTGTAGAAGTTCAGGAGGTAGGAGTAGGTAATAATGTAGGTTAGGCGTAGTCTGTCGGAGTGCTTCCGAGATGGCCATGCCCTCGGTTAGCTTATGGGAAGTGTTGCACGACTTGATGGAAAGAGAAAAATTGAGAATGCGAGCGTTTCACCACTCTTCTTGCGAAGAGATGGTATCAGAGCACAGAATGCGGACGCTTCACTAATATTCTTGCGAAGAGATGGTATCAGAGCTTAGAATACGGGCTCCTCACCACTGTTCTTGTGAACAGATCAGATTCATTTTGACGCATAGGTTGATGTAGACTGGAGCAATAGCTTGGTGGAAGTTGGACTCTTCACTATTCTTTTGAAAAAGGGATGGTATCATGACGGCGATGGTTACTGCAGTTGTGAATTTTAGTTGGGAGTTCATGGAGGAGTGCCTAGCTAGAAGTGCAGCAACGTCTCGGATGATGGAAGCCGGGATAAAGGAAGTGTTTCTATGGGGATAAATTCAGACTCACATTGAAGAATGCCGAAGTTACTAGGATTTGCGTGGAAGGCTAGAGCTGCTAGTGCATAGATGTGTTGGGCACACGGAGGAGAACCACATAAGAATTCCATTTGGTTACAGGAGGTGCACAACAGTGATGCAACATGAAGAAGACACTGAGACTTGCGAAGTTGCAGGAGTAGCTGCTAAGTCGGTTCGAATGGATCGGGTGTGCCAAACAACGGAAGGAGAAGGCAGGACGAAGAATCCCAAAGCATTGCAAACTTCCAACAAGATGATGGGAATGTTGATTCCAAGAAGAGTTGATGAAGGCTTGTGAAAGTGACGAGTTTGGAAAAGGAGGTGTCGTGCAGACCTATAGGAAATCACACCTTAAATGTGTTGCAGCAGATGACGACGCGGTAGGACGTGGAAGCCTTGAAGATGGGTGCCCAAAAGGGTTCATCCGAAGTATGGCATACTTGGTTGGAGTGTACTGATAACATAAAAATGATGGCATTTTCGTTTCTTTGCGATGTGGACATGCTTGATGATGCACTGGTAAGACGGGATATGGGGAGGCTCCTATACTCAATGCAGGTGTAAGGAAACAGTGACCGCAGGAATCCAAGGAACGCAGACCATCAGGATGCTGGTTTCAAGCGTAGCATACTTGGGTGGGAGTGTGTTGGGTGTGCAGAATGTTGCTAGCAAGACGACAACGTTTCAGCAAAAGTGGTTAAGTTAAGTGACTTCCCAAAAACCTCCATAGGCGCGAGGTGGTGCAGATGGAGGAAGCTCATTGCAGAACCAAACTAGTTGCGATTTTTGCAGAAGAACTCATTGAGGGTTTCTGAAGCAGCGTGCCTTTTAAGCAGCTAGGAGGTGAGTGTGCGACAGAGCAACATGAGTCATTTGAGGATGACTTGTGAGAGTTGTGAGGCAAGAAGCTTTCCACTATGGTGCGGGGCATCATGTCTTGGTAATATGAGCAGCATCGTAACAAGCGACCATGAAGTATCTTGGTTGCGAAGAGGTCTTGCATGGGAAGAATTCTCTGGAGAAAAGTAGAGCTACAACAAATCATTCATCAAAGCCTAATGACGCGAAAAACTTGCGGAAGGAGCTACGGACGGTAGAAGTCAGAAATACTTTTGTCTTTGTTTGAGGCAAGAAGGGTTTCCTTGTCTTCTCAAAGATGTGCGTTCAGGAAGAAAACGTGAGGGAAGGAGATTGGTTGTGGAAGCAAAGTGGTCAATTACCAAAACAAAAGTATGGTTGGAGGTCACAACACTTGGTTGACGGGGAGCCGAGTCAAGTCCCTTAGACATTTTTTAGGTGGAGTGTTAGCTTTACCTTACATTCGACAGAGTTGCAGAGAAGACCGAAGTGCGGAGGAGGTTGTCTAGATGAGTTTGCGGTTCATCTCATGAAGGGGCACAATGGTTGGGAGTCATGACACAACTAGTTCAGTCATGGGGACTAGTATGGACGAAAGCAAGACGAGGTGGCAACATACCGAAGCTAAAGTAGGTGGATGATGCGACGACTAGAACGAGTTGCAGCTTTCCTGAATTCTAATAAGAAGGATCGTCCGCCCCTTCGTTTAGTATATATTTGCGAACACCAATATCCAACAATTCACCTTTATCCAGAATGGTGAACACAAGAAGGATCGACCGACCCTTCTTGCAATCTAGAACTATTATGAAAATAATACTGGGCAGAAGAAGGGTCGTCCACCCCTTCATTTATGAGGGAATTGTACAAATATTCAACCTACGAAGGCTAGGTCGTCAATTCATGTATATCTAGAATGGTGAACACTGGAAAAATACTGAGCACACGAATGGTTTTTCGACCCTTCATTTAAGAGATAGATGTAAAAATATTTAATCTACGAAGGATGGGACGACAATTCCCGACTTCCGAATTCCGCAATAAATGGTAGGGATCGGGACATTGGATAAGTTATAACATATAAACAATATTTATACCGACTTCCGACAAGAGGGATCATCCGCCCCTTCGTTTAGTAGATAATTGTGAACACCAATATCCAACAATTCACCTGTATCCATAATGGTGAACACAAGAAGGATCAACCCACCCTTCTTGCAGTCTAGAACTATTATGAAAATAATACTGGGAAGAAGAAGGGTTGGCCGCCCCTTCATTCATTTATCTAAAAAACAGGGCATTGGTTAAAGACATTCAGCTTCAAATGACCATCATATTATATAGACAACAATTCATTTATTGATTTGTATATTTTTTACAACTTCTACATTTAATTGATGTAAATTTTATTGGACAATTCTCATATTATTTATGGACATAGTATCATGTATCTGGTGATGTGTTTCAAAAATTGCAGAACATGAAAGCAATATACTTAGAAACATTGAAACATAATATTTTATTGACTGTGTTGTGTGTGTGTTTTTTTGTTTGCAGCTACTAGAAGATTTGTTACTAGTAAACCATTAATTATTTTCAATTTCAATAGATTTTTGTTACACGTAGTTCATAAAAAAAAGAAATTCGGATTGCCACGAATACTGTATATCGAATCAAACAAAAAGCATTATTTTATACGTCCAGGCTTTAGTGAATTTTTTGAAAAATGCTTTAGTATATTTGAATTTGGGGTATGGACATCTGCCCAACAAAAAAACGTTGATGAGTTTTTTCCAACATTATTATAAAGAACGAGATTGCAAAGGGAACAATTTAGAGTAATTTTAACACAAGAATATTTTTCTTGCATGGCTAGAGAGGGTTATCAGGGTGATGGAAATCCTTACGTATTTATCAATCCTTTAAACAAAGTTTGGGACATTTTGATCCATGGTTGGGATGCTACAAATATAGTGATTGTAGATGACTCGAAAGAAAAACATTTTTGTAACGAGGAAGGGAACTGTATTATAACAAAAACGTATACCTGCCAATATGTCAATGACACATTCTTGTTAGATCGATTATGGCCTTGCTTGCTGCACCTGAATGGCGTGAGTGATGTGAGGCCAATTGTGAATAAAATGAAAGTGTTTTGTTAAATACTACACTTGAATGTTTGTTTGTACTAGTATGTTCAATTTCACTGTGATTATAATACTCATAAAGTGTCGAGTTTGGTTTTCGAAAAAGGAAAATCAGAGTTTGAAAGTGATAAAATCTATTTTCAAAATTTCAAATTTAAGTATTGGAAGTGTCAAAAGTAGCCTTCCAAAAGGGAAAAATCAGGTTCTAAAGGTGCCATTATCATATTTATCATATCAGAAAAGCGCAAAAACCAATTTAAAAAATGGTGATATCAAAAGAAAAAGTATGCTTTTGGAACCTAGAATTGACACTTTTGGAACAAGATTTGGCACTTTTGGAACCGGTTTTGGCACTTTTGGAACCGGATTTGGCACTTTTGGAACCGGTTTTGGCACTTTTGGAACAGGATTTGGCACTTTTGGAACCGGTTTTGGAACTATTGGAACTTGGATTTGGCACTTTTGGAACCGGATTTGGTACTTTTGGAACCCGATTTTGCTTTATTTTGGGGTTTAGAAAGGATGTTTTTGACCCGTCTTCAAAGTGACTTGGACTAGAATATGTCCAAGTTTAATGAAATTGGCGTTGTAACTAAAAATATGTGAGAAAAATAGTGGCAAATGACTCAAATGTGGTATAAGTCACAAATAGTAGGTTAACATACCATTTAGCCATTTTTCTTGTAAGGGTTCTTTGAAAGAGACGAAGACAAATAGGGTCGTTGAAGACGCTATTGGATGAACACCACAGGTGAAATGAAATTATGTGGTTTGCTAGATCATCTCCTTGATTCCCTTCAAACTTTTGAATATATGAAGGAAGCTTATGGGGCATATCTAGACAAGCCAAATCATGAAGGATGGGATAATTAATCAATTTATCCAGTTCAGGGAGATTCAAACTTGACAGAAAAGGAAGATTTGTGTTGGGTGTTGGTGCCTCCATTGTGTTATTTGTATTGCTCCCTCTAGAAGGTGAGGGTAGTGATAATGGTGGTGTCCTATATTATGAAGAAGGAGAATCTAGGGTAGCCCTTCCTCCTATTGGAGGAGATGACATGGGAGTATTCCCACCAGGGGGTATTGATGGTGTGTTTCTTCTTCTACCTGAGGAAGAAGCAAAGGGGGTTGTATGTTCTCCGAGGGAGAAAAGGGAGATTTAATCAAGGAGCGCCCTCGCCTAGTTGAGCCTAACAACGTTGCCTAGAAATGACCCTGGATAGAGTATCTCCCTCATGAACTACATGGAGTAAATGGGAAAACATATCTATAGAGAGAGAAAGTCCTTGCAGTTTGAGAGACTACCTCAGATTTCTTTGATCTGCTATGGTGATGGTTTATGTGGTCAAGTGAGAGTGATGATAAAAGTTAATAAACACAATTGAATAAATGCAAAAATATGCTAACCACAACATATGCAAAATGATGCAAAGTGAGAGACAAGTGCTTGTGAGTCTTTGTGTGAGTATTTCACAAGTTGTTTTTTTTTAATTACGAGTTAGATGATCTTGTAATAAAAACAAGAAAAAAAAATGTGGATTCCCTATGGGACCTAACGTCCTTTCTTCTCTCAAAGTCACTGGTCCTTCCAATAGACACCCGCCTTTGGTGATGAAATCCTCATGTGTTTGACTAGTGAAGGTATTATAGAGTCAATTATCAAGTTAGAGTTTAGGGATATGTTCCAGAAGGCTTGGAAACGTATTCTGCTCAACAAACAAGATCCAAATCAGGGGTCAATTGCACTCACAATTGCTACGTGGCAATACCTTAGGTTTTGGTTTGTAAGATACATATGTCAAGTGTGGATAAGTGGTTTGGCCTGGACGGTAAAGTGTCCTCTCAAGAAAAAGTTGAGTGAACCTTTATGGCAACAAGATACAACTATACCTCAACTTTCACTTTCTTGGCACTATGAATTTTTATCTGGGTTGTCTTTTTACACTTGCTAATAGCAGGATTTAAATGTACCCTAAAATTCAACAATGCTATGTCTCAAACTAATGAAACTAGATTGGTGGGTATTTTTTGGTTGCCTATCCCAATCAATCCTACCTAGATAAAATATTTTTTTGTGACCTCATGTGGAGGATTTTAGTTGGTTGGATATTTAGAGGTGTTATGTTGATTTTAAGAGGTATAAATTCGATTAAGGAGTGTGTGAGAGGTATTTCAAACTTTCATATCATTCTGATCCATCAACATCACTAAGAGTACGATATGGAGAGCATACAAGATGTGAAAGAGTCTTTAGGTCTCTCAGTGTGTGATTAAGTGTAAACCACACATGTGTTTGAAAAGAAAAATGAAATTGAATCTTTCCACTGATATAAAAGAGCATAAAGTAAAGATACATGGGAATCTACTTCAACTATAAGAAAAATAACAATTGATTCAAGATGATTTAATGAAATAAAAATGTGCAAAGGAGGTATTTCAAACCTATCACCCTTTATTGATTTTCCAAGATCAATAGGAGTGCGAGGAAAAAATCATACTTTGGGTAAATGAGTCTTTAGGTTCTTTGCTTGTGTGAGGAAAGTGAACTAAACTATATTGCATAAAACAAAGAAATAAGTAAGAAGCAAAAGAGTTATAACTAGTGGTAGTCAAATCTAATTGCCTAGATTAAAAATTTCAATGAGATTGCAAGCATTATCATTCATTCACTAGTGAGTACTAAGAGGACCGTTGAAAGCCTCAAAGTATTTTATCCTAGAGATTTCAAGAAGCCACTTCTTTACACCTTCTTTACTACCTATCTTGGGCTAAGTTAGATAATTACTAAAGAAAATTATACCGCATGTGAGTTATATTTCTGGTTCATTAGGTATCCGTTGAAATTGCAGATGATTGTGAAAAAATGAGGTAAAAATAAAATAAATAGACTGTCGCGCAATTTTTTTTCTTACAGTCATGCTAAGTGTGGGTACATTGAAGAAAAACTATGCTAAGCACGAGTATGGTGAAAGAAAAGTGCGCAGTTGTACCGTGCAGGTTACAAGGCAGTTAATCTACGTGAGTAACACGTCTGTTTCTTCGAAAGCAATGCTATGTAGCATGCCTAGGACACTGGGATCCACACTACTAATAAAAATTTGATTCTGGGCAAATGGATTCAGAATTATTACTAATGACAAGTTGGACTTCTTTCTCCTACTCCTGCACAACACCATAAATTAACTATCTAGCAAAAGACAACCAATTCAACATAAAATGAACAAAAATAGAGTGGAATCGCCATAAACAATGTTGAGGGAAAAATGACACAAGGGTGAGCAATCTTCCCTGTTATCCTTGTAACTTGCAGCTAAGGGAACAATGGTAGCTGTGAGTTAGGTATAGCAGTATAACATTTAGGATCAAAATTCCACGAAAAAATACGACGGTAAAGAAAGACCGTCGAAAAAATTCGTCGGTTTACCGATGGACTTTATTGAACCATTGGTATTCACACGCGTTAATGCGATGTATCGACGTTTGTTCATTAACCACCGCAACTCCAACATTTAATTAGTTGTTACGTGTATTTTGACGGAATACCATTGGAGCATCGATGCCTCATGGATAATCGTTAGACTTTTGCAACGTTCACTTTGACTAGTTGATGTTGAAAAATTCAATGTTTACTAAGTTAGCATGTGTCGGAATACCGACGATTTCGATATTTATAAATATAATAAATTTAATAGACGATTCGACAATTTTGCTATAATTGCAACAGTTCGGAAAGGTTATAAGGACCATTTTTCGAACATAAAGCAAATTTATTTTAACTTTCAAGCCATAGTACTCCACTAGTTCATTCTATAAGATAGTCATCACTCTATTTTGGTAGGGAATAATGTTGGATAAAATTGGGACTGAAAAAATGAAAGGAATATTGATAGGTTGTGGGAAGATTTCAAGGAAAGGGGTGACGACAAATTTTCTTTCCCTTGTACTGAATGCGGGGGCTTCAATCTCAGAAGAATTTAAATAAAAATAGCTAAAATATAGTGTACACATCGAAGGGGGGAATGAATACCATCCCTTGGTAAGTTTTATTTATTCATTATATGTCTTTATATTGATCATATTTGACACACTAATTTTGATTGATTGTTCTGAATTATAAATACAATTCCACCTAGGTACTCGACGTCGGAGAATGCACCAGGTACTGTAAGATATAATGTTGCACAATCTAAACAATATGGAGTGTATTGAAGGTCATGAAGTTAATGATCCTACGGAAGAAGACGATAATAATAACATATTTGAAGATGGCGGGACAAATAGATTGACCCAAGACACGTTTTCTCAAACGAATGATGACAACTTTCATGATATTCATGATATAACTCTACTCGACAAGGCAAAACAACCACTTTATGAAGGCTCAAGAGCAAATCTTCTCTCCACTAAATTATTGTTGATGAACTTAAAGGTTTTAAATGGTTTGTCAAACAATTGTATGATACATCTCCTAAGGTATGTTTCATCACATTGTGATAAGTTTATACCTTTTTTTTCTATTTTACAATATTTAGTACATTTAATGTTCTTTACATTAACTAATTATTTTTTATGTTGTATATTGTTAGGGGAATTTCTGTTACCAGATTCAAATATATTTCCCATAAGATACATAGATGTTTTTGTTGTTATGAAAGATATTGGAATGGAGTACAAGCTATTGAGGCATGTACTAATTATAATATTATATATTATGGACAGTATGAGTTGGAAATATAATGCCCGTGATTCCATATCAGTAGGTATCGAACCGATCAACTAACAAAAGAGGTGCCTCGCAAGGATCTTCGTCACATTCCCATAATACCACGTTTGAAGCGATTGTTCAGGTGCGAAAGAATAACACAGTTTATGGATTACAGTGTACGGAACATAAGTGAAGATGGTGTTCTTTGAATTCCTGTAGATGGTTCTACATTTAGGAACATTGAGGGAAAATGGCCAGTTTTCAAAGAAGAACCTCATAATGTTAGGCTTTCATTGGCAGCTGACAGTGTCAATCCATTTGGTGAGGTCAGGTCTATTTAATCAACGTGGCCAATTTTTGTTAACAATAATAGCATTCCTCCTTGGATGTCAATAAAGAGGGAGCACATAATATTGGCAATGATTGTTCCAGGTATTTGTTTACAATTTTTTTTTAACCTAACATTTCATTTCTCTTGTTTGTTGCATAATTTCTTATACTTATTTATTTTCTATTATGTATAAATAGTAGTAATTACGTGTATTTTGAAAAAATTAGGTAAGTACCAAGTTAAATATGTGAATGTATATATCGAGCCTCTTATCAACGAGCTGATTCAATGATGGGCTGGCATCACTATGTATGACGTGTCTAGGCCAATAGGGAAAAATGAATTTAAATTCCATGGAATACTTTTATGGACAATTCATGTTTCCCCGGGGATAACACATTTTTGTGGTATGTGACGTTCCACTAGAGTTTAATAGCATATAATTTTATCAAGATATCGTGCATGTTTTAATTTAAATATTGTTCCCTTGATATATATATCTATATATTAAATTTGTTTTCCCGTAGAAAAAAATCCTTTATTCAATTGAATAAACATTGATTGTCCAAAGGAATTACATACATCAGTATCCCAATATGCCTTTCATGACCTTCTTGGATGATACAAAAATAGTCTTAAAGCATGCTACAAGACATCTTTACAAAACATTGGAGTTTCCTAACAGTCTCGAGTCTGTTCCTTTTACTGATCCTTGTATACTAAAGCTGATTGTTCTCATACAAAATGATAAGCAAGAAAGGGATCCCCATCCCTTTCTTCTTCAATTACTAGTTGACCCGACTCTAACATAAGAGCATTTTTTGAGATGTGATCTGCCTCTGTATTCACCTCTCTGTCTACATGCACAAAGGATAAAAATTCAAAATTCTCCATCAATCTTTGAATTGCAGCGAGCAAATATTGAAGATGAGGCACATTGATCTGAATCTTTTAGTTTTCCCAGCCTATTACCATTTTTGAATATATATATATATAATTGACAATAATCTATCTTTTGCAAGTCTTCAAACAAAGTGTAATTTGCATGTACAATTTGTGGTCCTAAGATGAAATCTCGTCGTTCAAGAAGTTTAGGAAAGGAGGTTTTTGATTATTATAGACACTTCCTCTCTAAGAACCATCGGTATCGAACCACTGAAATCATTTTTCAATGGGAAAGAAGAGACTGGATTAAAACCATGAAGAATGACTCCCCACTTATGGAAGGTGGAATATACTAGAAATCGTTGAGGTATGCAAATTTTCTATGTATCATATATGTTTTATTGCTTGTAAAATTTATTTTTATTGCATTTTGTTTACCGTAATTGACAATTATTGTTGTAATTTATTTTATCTTTCATGGAGGTCGGCAAGACATTAATGGGGTTCCACAAGGAATGAAAAGTTATCCCATACAATTTAGTAGGTTTCCCTACTATGAGAACCTATAAATAGTTCATTTGTTAGATACAATGCATATCGAGAAGAATATAACATAAAAATTATGGAAAATCTTAGATGGTAGGCGTGACAAAGAAAAGATTGCCAAAATTTGTAGTGACATTCAGGAAGTTAATTATGCATTGCAAAGTGTGATTCATTCAAATATCGATGGAGATAAAAATAGACTTCCCTGGTTACTGACATAGTAACAAAGCAATGATGTTAAAGAGGTCATTCGGAAAATTAAGTTTCCCACAAGATTTTCTTCAAACATAAGTAACATCTTAACAAAGAAAGGTGAATATAGTGGGGTAAAAACTCATGATTGGCATACCTTCATTAAGGTAATTATTTGGTTATATTATATATTTATATATTGGTATACTTTCCTTTTGTATTTTTTGTCCTCTTTTGAAACAAATTACTAATGTTTCATTTTTATGGTTACAATATGTCCTACCTCTATCTCTCCCAGACAGCTTTGGAATCAACGTTAAACAAGTTATATATGATCTTGGAAAATACATGAGGTAAGTAGCGATTTATATGCAAAATATGTGTTCAATTTGTTGTCAAACTTAATGACATATGTTTTGTTTGTACTAATGTATATAATGTTTTCGTTGAAACATGTTATTACCTTACATCATTTTTAGATGGTTGTCATCAAAAGAAACTCATAAAGAAGATATAAATTATTGGAGGAGAAGATGCCTCGGCTAATGTGTAAAATGCAAAGGTATCTACCTCCGACATTCTTCAATGCACACGAACACTACCTTATACACCAAGTCGAGGAGATTGAAATGTGCGGACCTGTAAACGCAAGGTCAATGTGGATGGTGGAGAGGCACTTGAAATCATTGAAGGCTTTGGTTAGACAAGGAGCATGTCCTGAAGGCTCTATGGTATATAAATCCATGGTTTATATTACTCAATATCTTCCATTATTATCATCAAATATGCAAGTGGAGTGCATTTGGGATGTGAACTTCATCAACAAATTCCAAGGGGAGCACTTGTTGGGGAAAGGTAGATTGTGTAAAGTGAAATTTAAATAGATGGTGGATATTTATAATACATTTCAC
The DNA here is from genome assembly GCA_027924585.1 of Larix kaempferi. NCBI lineage: Eukaryota > Viridiplantae > Streptophyta > Pinopsida > Pinales > Pinaceae > Larix > Larix kaempferi. The sequence continues at coordinate 1,274,854 of BSBM01000755.1, read as the reverse complement.
TTCAGGTTTTTTGTATATCATACTTATTATTTGTATATTGTACTTTTTGTCTATATTGTACCTTTTTAGCATGATATGTAATATTTGTCGATTTTTTTTTCATACAGGTAGTAGAGAGTGGGATGATCTACATTAATACATCACTAACAATCTTGATTGGATTAACGTATGGATTGAAAGATGTAAACAAGTACATAATGGAAGGATATCATGGGAAGGGTTGTCTACATGGCTTAGAAGAGCTCATCTTGATCAAGTTACTAATCTTACGCAGAGGGAAATTGATTTAGCATATGGTTTGAAAGATAAACATGTAAGATCATTAACTTTTTTTTATCATATTAATGTGTTTGTTTTGTTTCCTTTCTGCATGGGATACTAATTTCCAAGTTGTATTAATACGATTATTAATTGACAATGTATTTTTTACGTGTCTGGCATATTGTAGTTGAAACACCAGAAGGCTATGTGGTGCAATGGTCGTAAATTTCACATTAAAAAGTTGGATGAAAAGAGGAAAACTTCTGATTGTGGGATAAATTCATTGTTCCATGTCATTAATGTTTCCTCTAGGAGTGATAGACATCCAAAAGAATTTGAAAATAGATACTATGGTTATTTGGATGATATAATTGAGTGTGACTTTGGATACTTCAAATTAGTTTTAATTGACGTCAAATGGTACAGGTTACAGATGAATGAACTTGATCCTGAGAGAACTGTTATTGAACATGATAATGGATTTCCTATGGTTAATACAAGGATGGTTGAGCCAGGAATAAATACCTATGTTCTTCCAAGCCAATGTGAACATGTATTTTACTTAGAGGTTCCAGGTAAAGTGGGTTGGTCATTTGTTGTTACATACGATCCAAGAGGAAGGCCTATAAAGTATCATGTAAAGGAAGAAGTACTTGATAATGAATAAGAAGATGATGTAAAGGTACTTGAGCAGGATGTAGCAGATCATGTGATTTCAGACGAAGAACTTGAAGAAGTTGAACCAACTTGAAGAACCTGAAGAACCTGAAGAACCTGAACCAAAGGATGCATTCAAAAGCGACATTGATGGTGATATTGATATGGTTAATCATTTGATCGTTGATTTTGAAGTAGATGATACGTAATATGATGATCATTTGGATGAAGAATATGATTAAGAAACTATCAAAATGTTCAAATATACAAGGTATGTAGTAATTATATTTTTTCCTCATTTTATTATCTTCAAATAATTTAATAATTATATGGGTTAATTATGTGTTGTACTTCAAGTTTATGCAATTTTCTATGTTGTATGTTAAATGTTCTTTATTGTGTCAAATTGGGTTTTGGGGAATTGAGAGTGATGTGAGGGTGGGAGGGCATATGATATTCCACCTTCATGTGGTGGGCCTTGTTCAGTAGAGAATAAATTATTCTTGAAATGAAGAGAATATCATCTTCATCGTCATCATCATGATCTTCATGATCATCTTCAAGACTCAAGGATGGCTCATGTCCTCGCATAATCCTCATCACATGATAACTCCGGTCTCGCTCCAATGGAAACCATTTCCACTTTCATCATACTCACTAGCTGTGCATTGGCGTGCACCTTGACGGTATGGTAGGGTTTCAAGACTCAAGTATGCCTCATGTCATGTTTGTGGTCCTAGGATGAAATCTCGTCGTTCAATAAGTTTAGGAAAGGAGGTGTTTGATGAATATAAGAAATTCCACCCTAAAAAAATCAGGTATCAAACTATCATCATCATCATCATTGTAATCATCATCATCATCATCATCATTTTCATCATCATTGTCCTTATCATGATCATCATCATGATCATCGTAGTCGTTATCATCATCATCATCTCCATCATCATCGTCATCGTCATGATCATAATTGTCATCATCATTGTTGTCAATACTGTCTTCATCATCATCATAACACCAGAAAAAATATCATTCATTTACTTTGAATCCATATATCCCCTAGAGTTCTAACCATATGCTATGATACCAATTTGTAGTGTACCTTCATTCTTAATATCAATATAAAAAGCAGGGTAAATAATTTTTTTAACAATACAAGACCATTTACAAAAGGAAACCATCCTGTTAATTCCTATGGTAGATTTTGGCATCACATGAGTCAAAATAATGTCAAAATTTCAATCTTTAAATGCAAGGTGTACACAATCATTTCTCTAGTTAACAAAATCAAATTCAAGATTACAATTCAATTAGAACTAGTAGTTCACAATTTTCCACCTAATACCTTTTCAATATGGCCGTGACACTTAAGCACATATAGCATAACCAAATTACCATAAGTTTAAGAAAATAATTCACATCTTAACTCTATTTTATAATTCCATCAATCATCTTAACTCATCAATTCCCTAGAATCACGCAGATGGAGATCTTGTTCTCTCCAAATGAGGGAAATGATAGGGTTTAGAGTTAAATTCCTTAATATCATGGATATAAAACATTCTCCTTTTATTATAAGTGCCATTCCATGATCATTAGGGTCATACAAAATGTAATCAAATAATTCTTTAATGTACAAGATTCTTTCCTAATAATTATTTAATTTATAATGCTCTTGCGTCATTATTCACAACATACATGTGGTTACATAAAATGCCATAAGTAATATAGAATAGGCACTGACAACCTTAAGACAAAAAAACATGATGCATTCCATCATATGACAAGGGTAAACACCACACAACAATCCTCAAAATCATTTATAATAGGTACATGTTAGTCTTTTGTGTGTTTTGAATGATCCTAAGATTTAGGATTAGTATTCCAAGTTGCTAGGTTGATGTGTCAGTTGTCGCTAGTTATACACTAGACTAGATCAATTGTTAAACGATTGTAGGCCCAAGGGATGGAAAATAAAATGTGACCGATACATAAGTTATGTATCAGAACATTCCAATTCTAGTACTAACATTGGCAATGGTATTAATTCCATGGCTTATGGGAATTATATTTCTTGTGATTTGTTATCTATGTGACTTATAACCAATTGTAATTTTTTGTACAATGTTCTAAAGTAGGGCACGGGAAACATTCAAATTTATAGGCCCAAGGTCAATGTACATACTTCTAAAATGGGAAGAGGTATATTCTAGGATTTCCCAAAGTTATAACAATTTATGAATCCAAAAGAGGCATAATCCATAATTTCCTTGAAATTGTTGATTTTAGATCTATCTGGCTTGAAAATCTCCTTGATATTATTTCTCATTCACCTATATAGAACCAAAGGTTACCAAAAAAAAACATAGGAGCGAAAAAAAAAACATTTTAATACAAATAGCCATTTAAAAAATTAAATTTTAACACAAATAGCCATTTAAAAAATTACATTTTAACACAAATGACCATTTAAAAAATTACATTTTAACACAAAATTCCCAAACTATATACACATTTGATCCATTGCATTGAACAGCTAGTTGGAACACAAAGGAAAACGCAACAATAACTGGAACCCTAGCTACATTACACATCATTGAAGTCCAAACACAACTGGTGTGTTATCCCTCAGTTGATCGTCAAGACGAGGAGAGAGTTGAGTGCACTATCCCTCAATATTCATTTGTCGAGCATAGTATATAGTTGAGGGTGCATTTCGACAAAACCATGATGCATTTTGAGATCACCGTGAGGAATTTTGAGAAAATCGTGGGGAATTTCAAGTAGCATGCCCCGAGGCATTTCAAGAACACCCTGAGGAATTTCAAGACCATTGTGAGGCATTTTGAGACCACCATGAGGAATTTTGAGACCACCGTGATGCATTTCAATACCAACTTGAGACATTTCGAGCAACATACCCTGCAGCAATTGAATGAGCATACCCTGGGGCATTTCAAGGAGCATACAGCCTTGAGGAATTTCGAGGAGCAAATACCCTAAGTGAGTTCAATATCAGAGTGTTAGGAGCAGAGGATCATAGGATATTGTCGGAGACAAAAAAAGGGGCACAATGTCTTCGGAAATCCCCACCCTTTTTTGTATTCTGAGCACAATGAGGAATTTATGAATTTATGTATATCTTAGCAATGGAACCTATGTATAAATTGCTAGTGCTAGGGCATGTTGAATAAGTGCGAAATTGTTTGCAAATTTGTAACCTTTAATTTTTTTCTAACATTGCACAACCATGAACACAAGCACTTCTTTCTACCGGTCTCTTATTTCCGACAGGTGTTTCACAATGTTCACTGCATAGGAGTTTTGAGACCGCAACATATTCAAATTTGCAAAAAACAAGTTCTATTGATAATTGGTTAGCTTTGTTGTCTATTTCGATATCGCGTGTATCCACCTCAGGTGTCTTGTGCTAATCCCCTCTATGATTTTTTGGAGACCTTTTCCTTTTAGATATATAAGGACAAATGTGTTCCTTGTCAAGATTAGACATTCCTAGGTCTTTAACATCACCGCCACCTCCATATTTGTCCAAGTTATTTTGTTTTCCTCTTGGGGAAGTGGACAAGGTTGTTAGGATATTCCTATACTCCATCCTAGTCCTAGCAACATTTTCATTATTTTCATTTTCAGTCATGCATGCAATTTAAGGGTTTGCATGCATTATTTAGGGTTTGCATGCATCCTAGTCATCAGTCCAGCACCTAGCCCTCAGTTAGCCATTGTGAAATTGCCCACATAAGATCCAAAGAGATGATGTAAACCTCACTATGAAAGAATTTAGGAAGAAGAGAGAAGCAATAGAACATAGATCCAATAGAGGCAGAATAATTACACACATTACATTAATCAGAATAGTAACCGGGTAAATATAAAATGCTGAGTATGAGGATTCGAATTCACTAGGTGTAATTCGAATTATCCTTCATGCACAGATCCATAATCAGTGGAGAGTCATCAGTGCCAAACTAGGAGTCTATCTCATCATCGGTGAAGTCATCAATGCACAAGTAGTGATCAACCGGGAGTCAAACTGAGTCTAACTGAGTGTGGTTGGTGTAACTGGCACATGGAAGCACTGATATAGTGAAGGAGACTCAGTGGGGGGCGCTCATGGAGCTAACTGGAGTCAAAAACAGTCTATCTAGTCACACTGGAGGTCCAAAAGAGTGATAAGGTCAGTTAGGAGTCAGTTAATCCTTAAATCAAGGAAGAACTGAAGATAACTGAACTAAACTGGACTGGTAGGTGAAGAAGGGCGCCCTTATCATGCAATAACTGAAAAGAGGGCGCACTAAGCTCTAGGATAGCTAAGACTGATCCGAGAGAAGCTCCTGGGGCTAGTTTGGCAAGGGCTAGGTGCTGGTGCTGCAAACCCTAATTGCATGCAAACCCTAATTGCATGCAAAACCCTAATTGCATGCAAAACCCTAATTTTGCATGCAGGACTGAAAATGTCAGAAATGTTAGAAGGACTAGGATGGAGTATAGGAATATCCTAACACCCCCCCTTAATCCATCCTGGGCCCTGGTAACTAGAACCAAAGGTCACCCATACAATCAATGAAATAAAAAGAATACTGCCTCAATTTTTCTTTTTCCTTTTTTTTGTTTTTTTGTTTTTATATTTTTGAATAACTCAAGGAGCCATTACTCTAAGCAGAAAAGAAGCAAGCTTTCATCAGTGAAAACTTTGCAAAGAGACTTGGTAAGCTAATCCTCTGTAAAGTGCGAATGCAAGTGCTAGAGAATGTGTTGAATGTAGCAAGTCTTTCAGGAACCTTTTCTGTCACTGGAGCGAATGTATCATGATGATTTTTCCCAAGGAATGGAAGAGTAAACCCCATCATCATGCTGAATCTTTCATGGAGAGGTGGATGGCATAATGCAAGGTTAGCATGCTGCTGAAGTCTAGTAGTTCTGTAAGCAAATACATCATCAACTGTGTTCTTAGTAGTAGCAAGGACTGTGTGAGAACATATTTCTCTTGAATCTGGACTAAGAATAGGTGTTGGTTCTGAATCTTCTTGAACTATGATCTCAACATCAAAATCTTGATCTTCTTCCTCACTAGAATAGGAGTCACTGGAAGAGAAGTCACTGTGATCCTCATCAGAATCTGAAGGGATAGTTGGAGAGAAGGGCATGAAGTGGGAGAACTCATATGCCTTTGAGGCATGATTAGCAATCCCATTCGCTATAACCTTTCCAGTGGAGATTTCTGTAATCTCTACTGTGTCTGGACCAAAAATCACTTGTTTTGGAGATCCTGTATGAGTCATTTGATATACTGATAACAAATTAGCTGTAAGAGAAGGAACAAATAAGACATTTTTGAACTTACCATGCTCCATATGAACTATACCCAAACCTTTGGCAGAAATCTGAGAGTTGTCTCCCATGTGAATGGTAGGCCCATCTTGGAGATCCAAAGAGGAGAAGGATTCTTCTTGTGCCATCATGTGGTTGGAAGCTCCAGAATCTATGAGGAGAGATTTTGTCTTTGAAAAACCAGCCATCAATGCATGACAATCATCAGATCCACTTCCAGAATCAGACATCTTTGCTTCTTTTGGAACAACAATTTGGTTTTGTTCAAGAAGCTTGGTTAGAAGATCAATCTTCTTATGCATGCAGGCATGCTCAGGATGGTTTCCTCTCTTGCAGTAGGTACAATTTGGTCTCTTTTGTTTGTCATTCTTGGATCTTGAAGGTTTCTTTCCTTTGCCTTTTTGTCCCCCTTTATCATTCGCTCCACTTGATTCACCAGCCAACAGAGCTAGATCTCTAGAGGTTTTGATGGCACCCATTTGAAACAGTTTGTTTTCTTCTTGAGTGAGAGCCTCAATGAAGTCACTTAAGGTGGGAAAATTCCATCCAGGGATGGACATTTGAACAGAATGAAAGGTAGATACAAAGACAGAAAATTGAGATCCAAGTTTGCTCAATATAGAGAGTATCAATTGCTCATCACTTTTAGTGATGCCACATTGCTTGCAATGCAAAACCAAATTCTGAAATTTGGAGAATAAATCTTGAATGCTCTCGAAATTGCTAGGTTGAAGGGCAACCAATTCATTCTCAAGAATGTAGCCTCTCAGTTCATCTTGTTTGCCAAAAAGACTCCTCAATTTTATCCATAAATCATATGGAGATTTCAATCCATCAGTATGAAACAATAGATCATCAGAAATATGAAGGCATATGAATCCAAAGGCTTCATCCATTTTGTTTAGGTGCTTGACTCTCTTTTCAGCTTGATGTGGTATGACATCTTTTTCTTCAACTATTCTAGTAAACCCTCTTGATCGCAAGAGTATTATCATCTTCCTTTTCCATTCGAAATAATTGAAAGGAGTGAGAAGTATAGAAGAAGGATCATTCGAACTGCTCATCTTGATTGCTTGAACAAGTGCAAAATAGAAGCTACTGAATCTGCTGCTGCAACTGCTGGAACTTCAAAATACCTGCAAAAAACTCTCAAGAATGGAGGTAGAATATACTCTCAAGGCTCTGATACCATGTGAAATTGCCCACATAAGATCCAAAGAGATGATGTAAACCTCACTATGAAAGAATTTAGGAAGAAGAGAGAAGCAATAGAACATAGATCCAATAGAGGCAGAATAATTACACACATTACATTAATCAGAATAGTAACCGGGTAAATATACAATGCTGAGTATGAGGATTCGAATTCACTAGGTGTAATTCGAATTATCCTTCATGCACAGATCCATAATCAGTGGAGAGTCATCAGTGCCAAACTAGGAGTCTATCTCATCATCGGTGAAGTCATCAATGCACAAGTAGTGATCAACCGGGAGTCAAACTGAGTCTAACTGAGTGTGGTTGGTGTAACTGGCACATGGAAGCACTGATATAGTGAAGGAGACTCAGTGGGGGGCGCTCATGGAGCTAACTGGAGTAAAAAACAGTCTATCTAGTCACACTGGAGGTCCAAAAGAGTGATAAGGTCAGTTAGGAGTCAGTTAATCCTTAAATCAAGGAAGAACTGAAGATAACTGAACTAAACTGGACTGGTACGTGAAGAAGGGCGCCCTTATCATGCAATAACTGAAAAGAGGGCGCACTAAGCTCTAGGAGAGCTAAGAATGATCCGAGAGAAGCTCCTGGGGCTAGTTTGGCAAGGGCTAGGTGCTGGTGCTGCAAACCCTAATTGCATGCAAAACCCTAATTGCATGAAAAACCCTAATTGCATGCAAAACCCTAATTTTGCATGCAGGACTGAAAATGTCAGAAATGTTAGAAGGACTAGGATGGAGTATAGGAATATCCTAACAGCCATCCCTCAGGAGCTTCTCTCAGATCAGTTTTAGCCCTCCTAGTGCTTGGTGCGCCCCTTCATGCAATTGCATGCATCTCATGCACCCTCTCTCACCTACCACTCAGTTGCACTTCAGTTAATTGAGTTATCATCAGTTCTTTCCTTGATTTAAGACTAGACTGACTCTCAATTGACTGTATCACTCCGATGAATCTCCAGTGAGACTTGAATGCCCATTCTGACTTCAGTTAGCTCCTCATGCGCCCTCCACTGAGCCTCCTTCATTCAGTTAGTTCCAGTTACACTAAGTTACACCTACCACACCCAGTTAGACTCAATTTGACTGATGGTTGACAGTTACTTGAGCATTGATGACTCCACTGATGATGAGATAGACTACTAGTTGTGCTCTGATGACACTCCAATGATCTTTTGATCACTCCATGTAGGATAATTCGAATTTCCACCTTAGGCATTCGAATCCTCATGCATTGTACTATTTATTTGTCCATATTGTGATTAATTAATTAGTGTGTGTGTGAAGTATTTTTGCTTCTATCCGAGTTCTACTGTATTATTATTATGTTGCTCATTATACTGCATTGACCACTCTTCTTCTATTTTCTTGCTTAATCAATTACGTTCTTGTGAGGTATACATCATCTCTTAGATCTGCTGTGAGTATTTTCACATGGTATCAGAGCATGTTGAGAGTATTGTTTATCTCCATTCCTGAGAGTTTTTTGCAGGTTATTATCAAGATTTTGAGTGCAGCAGTTGCAGCAATTTCTGCATTTATGCAGCAGTAGCAGTTGCAGATATTCTCTATTGTTTATGCAGGTCTTCTACAGCTTCAATGAATTCAAAAGAAATCCCTCCTCTTTCTCCACTCAAATATGATGAATGGAAACCAAAAATGATAGCATATTTGAAGAGCCATGATCTCTTTGATTGTTATTTTGAAAGAGAGTTCGAATCCTCTGAAGAGAAGATTGACTGGTTGAATAAAGGTGGCATGGCCTTTGGAAGGATGATGCTTGCTATGCCTGATTACATAATGTACCAAATCATTGATGATGTTGAAACTCCAAAAGAGCTATGGGACCATCTGGATGAAATATTTAGAAAATAGAATGAAGAATTTGGTCCAAACCCTTTCAAGAGCAAGCAAAGTGATGCATTCGCCCTCCTTGATGATCTCATTGATCATGAACCAGTATCAAACACATCTCATATTGAAGTTGTCCACAAAGAAGAAGAACTTGCAGATTCTACACTCATGCTCCAAATTTCTTCTCTTTCTGTGCCAGCTCACACTCTAGATATTGCAGAAGGTCCTAAATACTCTCTTGCACCAGAGTCTGTTGGTCTGCATCATGATCTATTGAATGTTTCAGAGGTCAAATCAGCTATTGGAGGTAATGCATTCGCTCTCCTCAAGCAATCACCGCTTATTTACTACTGTATGATCATTATTCCATGCTTTCAAAAGGTTATTGAAGAATATGGCCATTGCCATTCGCTTGGGATAATTTCTCATGCACATCATGGTTTTGATCTCACCCCTGCTGGTTCAAAGGAGATCTCAAGAAACCATGGCCATTCGCTTGGGATAATTTCTCATGCATTTACTGGTTTTGATCTCACCTTATATGGTTCAAAGGAGATATCAAGAAACCATGATTCAAGTCTTGGATCTAATTTGGATTCTAAGCAATTACTACTTGGGATAATTTCTCATGCATATGATGGTTTTGATCTCACCCCTGCTGGTTCAAAGGAGATCTCAATAAACCATTTATCAAGTCTTGGAGCTGATTTGGATTCCAAGCAATCATTATTATTTGATGGTTCTTTTTGGCATAATCTCACCCATGATGGTTCAAAGGAGAAGACAAAAGACTATCTACACATTCATAGATTTGATCCTACCTCAGTTGATTCGAATCACAGGTTCAAGGATCATCCTCATACTTTTGGATTTGTTCTCATCACATTCGATCTGAAGAGCAAGTACAAGCACATGCTTTCTGAGCATGATCCACTTCTTCCCAAGAAGAAGATACCTCCAGACATATGACCAAGCATCACACCTGCTTGAGTTTGGAGCATTTATTTTTGTGTGTGCCTTACAGTCTATTTTGAGGGGGGGTATTTTTCCCATGAGGTTTTCCCCATTTCCTCGGTTTATTGACTGTTATTATTCATTGTATTGGGTGACCTTTGGTCTCAGTTACTAGGGCACGGGATGGATTAAGGGGGGGTGTTAGGATATTCCTATACTCCATCCTAGTCCTAGCAGCATTTTCATTATTTGAATTTTCAGTCATGCATGCACTTTTAGGGTTTGCATGCATTATTTAGGGTTTGCATGCATCCCAGTCATCAGTCCAACACCTATCCCTCAGTTAGCCAGCCCCCGGGAGCTTCTCTCAGATCAGTTTTAGCCCTCCTAGTGCTTAGTGCACCCCTTCATGCAATTGCATGCATCTCATGCGCCCTCTCTCACCTACCACTCAGTTGCACTTCAGTTAATTGAGTTATCATCAATTCTTTTCTTGATTTAAGGCTAGAATGACTCTCAACTGACTATATCACTCCGATGGATCTCCAGTGAGACTTGACTGCCCATTCTAACTTCAGTTAGATCCTCATGTTCCCTCCACTGAGCCTCCTTCATTTAGCTAGTTCCAGTTACACTCAGTTACACCTACCACACTCAGTTAGACTCAGTTTGACTGATGGTTAACAGCTACTTGAGCATTGATGACTCCACTAATGATGAGATAGACTACTAGTTGTGCTCCGATGACACTCCAATGATATTTTGATTACTCCATGAAGGCTAATTCGAATTGCCACCTTAGGCATTCAAATCCTTATGCATTGTACTATTTATTTGTCCATATTGTGATTAATTAATTAGTGTGTGAAGTATTTTTGCTTCTATCCTAGTTCTACTGTATTATTATTCTGTTGCTCATTATACTGCATTGACCACTCTTCTTATATTTTCTTGCTTAATCAATTACTTTCTTGTGAGGTATACATCATCTCTTAGATCTGCTATGAGTATTTTCACAAAGGTAGCCTTCTTATAAGCACTAGTAGCGTTTCTAGTTGATTGTACTTAAGTTACACTCACCTCTAACCTTCCTCCTTGCAATATCATGTAAGTAATTGATATGCTTTACATAAAAAATTGCAAATTTAAATGGAACAGTAAAAAAAAGTTTCCTTTTGTTTTGTTTGAAGAATATAGACCATTTTTTATATTGTCAGAAAAAAATCAACAAGATAGAATCATTCACAAACAAATTAGGTAGAAAATAAGGCCTCCCCTCAAATCTATAAAGTTTGATGTAAGTAAATATTCATCATAACAATACACTCCTTTCACAATGAGGAAAGTTCAACCCTCTAATGTCAATATATTAGGATCTCGTCCAACAATCATTTTCTTGAATCTCCTTACAGATGCATCCTAAACCCTATAAAAGTGGAATCAAGCTTTATGTCTTAATAATGAAGGGTACCGATTTAGTATTGGCTCAACCTTGAAATCAAGAACTCCCTTTGGAACCAATTTCTCAAATAAATTGCAAAAAAATAATGTGCAAATGAGATACGAGGCCATGAAGAATCTTCTAGTTTTCTAAAAATTTGACAATTGATGGTTGATTTCATAAGATATGAGCTCACTATAGTAAAAAAAATTTGCCTCTTTATGCAAGTGTAATACATAACATGCAAGACATACCTAGTGTTGGAAATTTTTTCCTCTTTAAATTTTAATCCAAAATAGAAAATCCACCTCTAAGCATAGAGGTTTCCCGGATAGTGAATGCATATCTCCATGAGCTGATAATGAGTTATGGTCAAGAATGGGAGAAATAAATTGGTCAAATCCACTGATAACAATAATCGGCACAAAAGTACATTACCAACCAAGACATTGTGAATGTATGTTTTTAAGTCAAACAACTAATTGAACCATGCTGAAAATACCACAAACCACCCCCATTTTGCACTTGCTCACACTTTTATTGACCTCCACCCACTTGCACATCACACACTAGTTATTCCTAGATTGATCCATCCTTATTACATTGTTGGGTATGCCCAAAACCAAAATGTGTGTCGATAAATCTTCTTCACAACATTCAATTGGACATAACATACTATTTGTGTTCTTTTTCTGAGTTCTATCATGATTTGTGCTTGGTCATTCTTAGAATTTGTTGCAGGTGGTGTAATATATGTGCTTGTAATTTAGCTTTTCTTTGATGTTGATCAAATTTAGTACCCCATGGTCAATCTACAATCTAAACTGTCGTAGCAACAAGTTTCAATGTAATCTTATCCTTAGCAATCAAGACTTTGTTGCATCAGTGTGCTCCATTGGAATGCACATGTTTAAACATACAGGTGCTACATGTTTGCACATAACATTGAATCCTATGATGAACTTGTAAAAAATTGTTGTACCGTAAAAAATTCTCACGTATGTGACACTATAGGGTGTGGGCCAAATTTAGCATCACCTTCAATGTCTTTGAATCCATGTATAAGTATCATATACTAAAAACCATTTTATATTTATCATTTGTTAGGATATTAACTAAATATTCAATGTCTCATCCATTAATTCTAGGTCATGCTTCAACCCAAAATTAACTCATGAAGAAATGGGTTTAAGTTGGTGGGAGTAGAGGAGGTTGTTGCTTCTGACCCAATGGTTGTGGTCTCTAATGGTGGCTAAGATGGATGCTCTATGACCTTTGTGGGATTTTTTCTCAAAGTATTAACCACTCTCGATCTTTAGGGGTATTTCCCCATCAAAGTCAATTACCATTGTTATCGGTCAAATTAGCACTTCTCCGTCCGTGATCAGATCGCCTTGTCGATCACACAAAAGGACACTATGGATGGAAGAGATTACTTGACCTGGGATGATTTGGAGCTGAGACCTTACTCCTTCAACTTAAAATTTTTTATTTTTTATTTTTTATTTTATTTTTATTTTTTATTTTTTTATTTTTTTATTTATTTTTATTTTTATTTTTATTTTTATTTTTTTATTTTTATTTTTATTTTTTTATTTTTATTTTTATTTTTTATTTTTTATTTTTTTATTTTTTATTTTTTTATTTTTTATTTATTTATTTTATTTTATTTTTATTTTATTTTTATTTTTATTTTATTTTTATTTTTATTTTTTTATTTTTATTTATTTATTTTTATTTTTATTTTTATTTTTATTTATATATATATATATATATTTTTTTAATTAATTAATTTATTTTTTATTTTTTATTTTATTTTTATTTTTTTCTGACACCTTCACCATAAATCCATGACTCTTATACTTGACACATTGCGAGTCACTCGCGGGTCTCTATACTGACAACCCGCGGGTATCAACTAAAAGTTGCACCTACGAGTTGTTGAGCCCATGTGCTGCGAGTCACTCGCTAGTTGCTAGTTGTCATAGTTGTGGGTGTCTTAAGGAATTTTGAAAAATATATTAAAAACACGAATTGGGATTAGTTGAGTTAGGTATTCCAACTTCCCTAACTTCCCAATTCAACCTCCTTTTGAAACCAACTCTCCTTGCCTTGCCATAAATGAAAGAGGAGGCCATGAGAAAGGGACCAATCATTGAGAGCTATTGTTATGCTGAAGAAATTCCAAGTCTAGAGAGGAGCAAGAGCCTAGGGCTTGAATACAAAGGTGCTTGATGCAGAGTCAGGTATAACATATGTACTTTCTGTATTCTTTGACAATAAAAGATCGAGATACTCTTCCTTTCCCAATAAAGTGTTAATATCTATTGTGATTTGATTCTAATTTGATGTTATTGTATTCATTAATATCAATATTTATTTACAGTCAAATTGGTTTAAGGAAGGTCTGTGTGTTTTGCAGGTTTGTTGTTGTGGAGATTGAGAGAAAAGCTTGGACCAACCGCCATAAACAAGGTACACTTTCTCTAAACCTTGATCTAATTTATTTACACTAATGTATGCAGAACCTTATGTATCTATCTGTCAATCCATTGTATGTTGGTAGTATCTATCCCCTACTATAAGGTAAATTCCCTAACAACGGAACTGGCGACTCCGTTGGGGACCACCTTTCTTGTTTTCTGCTTTGGGGATCTTTGATTTCTTCGGTTTCATAACTTTTCCAGTCTCTTTTGAGGTCTTTAGGGTTTCTTTTAGATCCTTTTGGGTTGGCTCAGTCCAGTCTTGTTTGCAAAGTTTACTTTCTTTCTTTTATCAGTACCTACCCGCATGTTTCCTGTATATACAGGAGTGCACTTTTTCCTATACCCATGAGTTGCATACTCTGCTACCCATGTACATTCAGTTTCACCCGTGAGATGTATGCTTATACAGCCACGAGTTTTCCTTAATAGATTTCAACCTTTGCTTTAGGGTTTGATCTTGGTTTTTGGTCTGATTCTAGATCTTACTTTTCCTTCTGGTACTTGCTAGACACTCCTGTGTCTCTTCTGAGCCTGATTCAGTAGCTTTTGTTTTCCATTCTTTCTTTTTAAGGATTTTGAATCCCACCGGCAACTTTCCAATACATATAGTCACGCATTTTTTTCCATAGCTGCGAGTTGTTTGCATACATACCCGCGGGTGCACCGCGAGTTGTTACATATAGCGGTCGCAAGTATTTCTAGAGTTTTACCTTTTCTATTTAGGGTTTGAATTCAATGGGGTTCCTCTGTGGTTTTGAAATTCCTTGTTAGTTTGGATACCTCTGGGACATTGTTCTGGGTGCTCTGAATTTGTTTTGAACCTTTTTCATAACTTCTCTTTGAGTCAATGTGTTTGTAAAGTTGCCATATCTTTCTAGCCCATTCCTATGTTTGGCGGATGCTTTTTCCTTTTGTTTTCTGATGTTCAGGAGCAGTTTGATTCTTGTACAAAGATCCTTCTGTTTTCCACCTTACGCATCAATTTTTCTTTTTTAGCATCTTGTTCCAAATCTTTAGTTACTTCTGTGGAGCAACTTTTCTGGGTTAAGCCTTTGTCGATCTTGCTTTAGTTCTGTTTGTTTTGAGTCTTGGGCCATCTTTCTTTACTCACACAGATTGATAAATCTTGTTAGTTCATTATTTTCATTTGCGTTTCTTTCATAGCTAAAGAAAAGATCAAATTTGAAAAACAAAAGAAACTTTTTTACAAGATTTGTCATTTTATTTTTTGAAGTAGGATAGTTACATTGCTATTAAATTTGAAAACAAAACAAAAAAAAGAAAAGAAACTTTTATGCTTAGATTTGCTTAAATTTTCGTATTTTGAAAGAACAAACGAAAAGAAAAAATTGTGAAGTTACATTTTTTGATATATTGCACTTTGCTTACAGTTGTAACCATGCCACACACTACACTACACCTTGAGTAAGTAACAACCCATAAAAAGAACTTAATTTAAAATTTATTAGCAACATTTCTTTTTTAGGACTACACGGCATTAACTAGCTTAGGCTAGGATTTCGGAATAGATCACAATTAAACTTTTCGAACTCATTTAAACTTTCAAATCATAGTGAAAACTATATTCTAGTAAATCCATTCTTGTGGTTGTGTTCCGGGAATCTCCACTTAAACCCGAGTTAAGCACGAGGTTGTGTGAGACTGGAATTGTTGGGGATACCCCCCCACTTTCCTTTCGAGCATACACCAGGGCTGATTCATGTACGGGGGTCCATTAGTGCCTTGTGCATTCTTGGATTTCGGGCTTAGCTACCCTGCCCATGCGTTTTGGCTGGACTTGCAACTGCCCCCCCGGACATTTTCTGCATTTGTGGTATCCTTAGAATATTGAATTTAGGGCTCTACACAGGTATAGTGGAAGGCTATTTCCACCGCACCTAGGACAGACATGGAAGGTAACCCTCTACAATAATCCAGGGAGGGCGGTTTGGTGACTCAAACGCTTGCACCCATAGGACCTGTATTGGTCGAAGTGTAACTAACCTTCGATATTCTACTAGTTTGTTCTGGGCCCTCATCATCCCAATTTGACTCTTGAGAATATTATATTTGTTTGCCTGGTCTTGATTACTGTAGGAAATTTTTAGTGGTATGTTGTTTGCTCCTTAGTTGTTAGTGCCCACTAGGTTTGTACACTTAATTTATTTTTTATAATTGTGGAGGACCAGCCTCTTCATAGGTCACAAAGGTTGCAAAACATTCCCTCACACACAGTGGAGCCTCCACCGCCACCGCGACGCCGGAGGACTGATTCCTGTGGCTCATACAAACTTACGAGCACAAATTAACCACCTGGAGAACCACACCTCATAACTGAGTATCAACAAGTTCATAATACTGTTGAGGTTGAAGACATAACCACTGAAGAGTTTAACACACCCTTCAACCCTCATTTAACAGGACCTAACGATCCTTTACTTGAAAGTGTAGTTTCTCTAGGTCAACCGGAGCTTAGTTCATATCGGTTTACACCTAGTGTCTTCATGACTAACCCAGGAGACGAGTGAGGAGTTCCTCATACTCCTACTTCAGCCATTGTATCGAGAGGTTTCTCTGCTTCATTTCCACACACATCGGTACCTAGCTCTTTGCAGGTTGCCTTTGCTTCGAGCCCCTCGTTCGGTTTCAGTACTGGTTCCTTAGGTATGTCTAGCTCTTCAGCTTCGACCTCAGCTATTCCTTTTGGTTCCACTATTGGATCATCCAATATACCTTTTTAAGGGATACCTTTAGTACCGTTTACATTGTCTCCCTTTATACAACAGTCTTAGGGTAATCCACAGTTTGCTAATTTCAGTCATGGTTTTTCTTGGTTTGGAGGACACATAGCTCCTTCCACACCTTTTGTGGGATCAATTCTCTTTCCATCTGTTACATCTATACTTGGGTTTAACCACTTCACAGGTTTTAATGTACATTCATCGAATGTACAAACATCCAATGTACCTGTAGGGAGTACCCCCTTTTCGTTGTTTGGTGGAGGGGGTGGTAACTATTTTAACCCACATTATGGAGGGGATAACACCCAACCGCAATGGATGAACACCCAAGGAAGCAACCCTTTATCATTTGGCTGGAGAAGATTTAATAATTATTTCACTTCACAACCGATGGCTGGGGGCAACCCCAACCAACAGTATAGGAACCAAGTTTTGGGAGGTTCCCCCTACTAGGGTCCTGCTAATCAAATGACATCGATTCGACCTCATTTTCCCTTTTTGGCAACCCTAAAATTTCCAGATCTTTCAAAACTCACTAATGATCTAGTGCGCCATAATCTGGCATGGACACCAGTTCCAACCAAGTTTCCTTTCGACATCTAAAAGTTTGAAGGCAAGACTGGAGAAGATCGTAGTGATCACGTCACTACCTTTCATCTCTGGTTTTATTCCAAATCCTTGAATGATGATTCCATTAGGTTGAGGCTCTTTCAATGTAACTTGACAAGTGTCGCGGCTAAGTGGTACATAGAACTACCTGCCGCAGCTTATGACAACTTTTGGGATTTGGCAACAGTCTTTTTGAACCACTTTCAACTTCTTGTCCGATATGATGCCGACACGGACCTTCCATCAACTTTCAGGCAGCATAAGGCCACTCACTTATCTTATCACATTCAGTAGTGGCAAAGGAAAAAGAGGCTCATCAAAGCTGAAATTCCCCCAGAGTTTCTATTAGAGTGGTACTTGAAATCACTCCTTCCCTATATATATAAGGATGTAGCAAATTCTGGGGTTTCTTCTGAGGAGGAAGCCATCCTTAGGACCCAACAACTTGACTTGGTATATGCTCAATATGGGATCCTGTACGAGATTATACTGGATGCACTGAGATCTAATATTGATCTGGGTAAACCTAATCCTGGACCGCATGCCAATGGCATTGTCGGTTCAGTAGAATCAACAGCACTCGAAGCTTTGACCAATCAAGTTCATGATTTATCTGTAAAGCACTCTGCTGTAGATGCAACTCCTGTTGCAGCCTCCCCTTCTACAACTGAATCTGTAAAACAAGTGCAGACTAATCAAAAGGGTCTGCGGCAACCCAACAATAAAAAGAAGGGAAAGAAAGGGGAGGGGAACCATCCAAATCCCAAAAACACTGAAAATGACGAATAGGGTAAGAAAGAGAAAAATGAGGTTAATTTTCCCTGCAAGCTTTGCAAAGACAATCACCTTACTCGCCAGTGCCCTCTTATGGAAGAAGCCAAGAAGCTCCTCCGTGAGAATAAACCAGCTGTCCTGAAGGACCCATTCCCTCACAGACAAGGTTAAGCTTTTGGCAACTCTAGTGCTAGGGTCACAGCTCATGTCTCGTGAGCTGATCAATCATTTATAAACATGGTTAACTCAGATATGATTTTGCAAACCCGAGCCATGAATTATTCCCCGGGTTCGCAGCAGAAAGATAAGGAATTTCCTGAAACATCTACATCTCTTCATATTGAGAGACTAGTAGATCCTTTTCCAAATATCCCGAAAGGCGTCTTCAAAAGGGCTATGCACAACCCTAATGCACGGGCTGCTTCTAACTACTCTGTCGTAGAGGATCTGGCCCAAACACCTTGTGCTATGTCCACACTAGAAGTCCTGTAGAGTTGTCTGTTACAGCGGAATGCACTTCTAGCGGCAATAGGGAGTATGGACTCATCCAGTATGCTTGCTCAGTTTGATATGTCTAATATCAAACCCCAGTTACTGTATCATGTAGCCCTCCATATTGAAGTAGTCCATGGCCCCAAAACCATTGGATGAACAGTTGTAGATGAGGGTGTGTCTACGTGTGTAATGTCAATATCCTACTGGAAATCCCTCGACTCACCTGAGTTAGCCCCTTCCAACACTATACTTATGTCTTTTGATGGGAGATCATTCCACCCACATGGAGTCTTTCCCACATTTGAATTTTAACTTTCCGGTAAGTTAGTGACTGTGGAGGTTGAAGTGTTAGATGCTCCTCTTGAATACAATTTGTTGTTAGGAAGGAGCTGGACGTATGCGATGCAAGCTGTCCCATCGTCCGTTTTCCGAGTACTCATGTTCCCGCATGAAGGCAAGATCATCATTGTCGATCAACTTTAATTTTCTCGGAAAAACAACAATGCTTCATCGGATTCGACAATCGCTTCGATTGATCAGTCTCACCCACCCAGCGAGAGTTTGGGAGTAGGCATGTATTCATCACTGATGGGAACATTTGACCTACTTGCTCTCGTAAACTACATTGATTCTGCGAGTACTTCTGACATTTTGTCTCAGGAAGTCTTCACTGTCAGTTGAACAACTGATCCTTGGATTCTTCCCACTCAACAAGAACCTACTGTGCCCTTATCTGTTGCAGAAATTGCTTATCAAGCAACACAAGATGCTGCAGCAGATTAAATATCGACTTCGTCTGTCTCCGCAGAGTCAGATAAAGACTATGAACCTGCATGGTCAGTCAAATCCATCCACTCTTTTGATTGTCTGGATATTGTTCTTCCCTCTAATGAGGCTATTTTGGAAGCCATGGTAGGACTGGATCATCCATGGGAACACATGCATCACAAGTCCTACTTTCTTCCTGATCTAGACAAGATAAAGAATGGTGAGTTTTCAGTGAGACTTGGTGGTGATATCGATTTGTCCATCAATCCTTCTACGCAAATGATATATGATGAGGGTAACATGGAAAATATATCGAGGACCATACCGATCAATATCTCTATCAAACCTGGTGTTGTGGAAAACCTCTTTATTGGAGCAGATTGTTCTCCTGATGAGATCACTCTGTATACCAACCTATTTAAGGAATTCTGCGACGTATTTTCCTGGTCATACGAGGAGATGCTATGCATCGACCCCACCATCTTGGATCATGCCATCACGACTTACCCCAATGCTAAACTCATGAGACAAAAGCTCCATTCGGTAAACCCAAGGAAAGCAGGGACCATTAAGGCTGAAGTTGAAAACTGTTAAAAGTCGGTTTCATCTATCCGATCGTTATGACGGAATGGGTATCCAACCCAGTTCTGGTTGAAAAAAAGCAAGGAACCATATGAGTTTGTATGGACTTCAGAGACCTAAATAAAGCCTATCCTAAGTACAACTACCCCACACCATTAATTTATTATATTATCGACGCATGTGCAGGCCATGAAATGTTTTCTTTCATGGATGGTTTTTAGGATATAATCAGAATCAGATTCAAATAAAACCTGAAGACCAACATAAAATGAATTTTATTTGTCCTTGGGGTACCTTTGCTTATCGGAAGATTCCTTTTGGGCTGAAGAACACTAGAGCCACTTTCCAGTGCGCCATGAATTTTTATTTCCATGATATCAAGCACGTAGTTGAGCCATGTTTGGATGATCTCCCAAAACGATCTCGCAAGAGACGAGATCATCTTGCTCACTTGTGACTAGTGTTTGAGAGATGCAGATACTATAAGATTCGTCTAAATCCTAATAAGTGTGTATTCTGTGTCGAGTCTGGGCGCCTACTAGGTTTCATTGTCTCGGTTCATGGTATCATGGTCGATCCATAAAAATTTGAGGCTATTGTAAATATTCCTCCTCCTCGAACCCTACGACAAATTCAGAGTCTGCAGGGTATGTCCAACTTTATATGACGTTTTATTATAAACTATGCTAAAATCACAAAAGGATTCATGAGACTGCTCAATAAAGATACCTATTTTCTTTGGGATGAGGCTGCTCAAACTTCATTTGAGGCTTTGAAAAAGGCATTACTATCAGCCCCCTTGCTGATCCCTCCATATTATACCAAGGACTTCCTTTTATATCTAGTGGAATATCTGTCCACGATTGGTATATTACTTGTCTAGGAGGATGACAAGCTCCAAGAGCATGTCATTTACTATCTTTCGTGCACATTAATAGCTACTGATATTAGGTATTCTTACGTTGAGAAGATGGCATTAGCCTCTATCCATGCAATTCATAGACTGCGTCACTACATCCTACTGCGCACCACCACAGTGATTGCGGAAGTCAATCCTTTTCAGTATGTCTTAACCCGACATATCATCAGTGGGAAATTCAATAAATGGATTGTCATCTTGCAAGAATTTGACCTATTTTTTCAATCGGCTAAGTCAAAGAAATCTCTAGTGTTTGCCGAACTAATTTCTGGATTTCCTAGTGACATAGTAAATGATGAGGAAGAGTCATCATTCCCGGATGAACACATCTTTCTTATTGCAACTTCTGACCCATGGTACAGAGATATTTTAGTATATCTCCAGACTTTGAGATGTCCTCCTACTTTCTCTAGGGATGAACGACGGAAATTGAAAAATCATGCAAAGAATGATCTCATCATTTCTGACACTTTGTACAGACGTGGGATAGATTCCATTTTGCATTGTTGCTTAACTTTAGAGGAAGCATAAACAATATTGAATGATGCTCATAGTGGAGCCTGTGGGGGTCATCTTTCTGGGTTGGAAACGACTCATAAAATACTGCGTGTTGGTTATTTTTGTCCCACGATCTTTAAGGATTGTGTAGAAGCTATGAAACATTGTCAGCCTTGTCAGTTTTTCACCAAAAAGATCTGAGCACACCCAGCGCCTCTCCATCATGTGATTACAGTGGGCCCCTTTACCAAGTGGGGGATTGATTTCATGACATGTAACCCAGCTTCGGTTGGAGGACATCATCACATCATTGTTGTCATCGACTACTTCACAAAGTGGGCCAAGGCAATGCCTACTGTGAGAGAAGACGGAGAAACAGCTTCTTACTTCGTATTTAACCAGATCATTGCTAGATTTGGTATCCCCAAAGAATTTTTTATGGACCATGGTCGACACTTTTAGAACAACATGATGACTGACTTGTATACTATGCTCAGTTTTCGACAGGAGCATTCGTCCTCATTCTATCCGCAGGTGAATGGTCAGGTCGAAGCGGTCAACAAAACTTTGAAAACCATTCTTCAAAGGACCGTCAATGCCAATCGATCCAACTGGAACATCATGTTGTATCCATCTCTTTGGGCATACCGGTCTAATGTTAAGACTAATACCGGCTTCTCACCCTTTCAACTCGTTCATGGGGTAGAAGCAGTTATTCCGGTTGAATGTGAAATTCCTTCATTAAAGTTGGCTATCCAACTACTCCCCGACACTTCAGTTCTAGAGGAATGTTTTTTGCACTTAGAACACCTAGATGAATACCATCGCGACACGCTCATAGAAAATGAGCCTCATAAAAGTATATTCAAGCATCAATACGATAAGTCTGTTAAACCAAGGGTGTTCTCCGAAGGAGACCTTGTTCTGCTTTACGACTATGACAAAGATCCCTTGGGGGCAGGCAAGTTCAAATCTATGTGGCTTGGACCATATATTGTCTCGAAAGTTCTGAAAAAAGGGTCCTACGAGCTAACCGATTATGAAGGATGTAAGTTTCCTGAGCCCGGAAATGGGCTCTACCTGAAAAAGTATTATGCCTAGGCCTCTATGCTTTTTATTGTATCATAGTTGTACATGTTTTGTATAGTTAGTCTTCTTTTTTTCTTTATGTTATGTCTTATGTGTCTTATGGGTTGTATTTTCAGATGACAATGGAATGCTTCATAGGATTTGCGAATGGCGCTA
Organism: Larix kaempferi; assembly: GCA_027924585.1. Lineage (NCBI taxonomy): Eukaryota > Viridiplantae > Streptophyta > Pinopsida > Pinales > Pinaceae > Larix > Larix kaempferi. Next base: position 1,252,007 of record BSBM01000755.1, on the reverse strand, counting down.
GTTGCCACACCCATCAGTTGGCTTCAGCAGCTTGGGTTATCTACTCACTGGCTTGCCAACTCGTGTCTTTGGGAGGTGCCTGTTTAGTCCCTACCACGAATAACGTAGCTGAATACAGTGCAGTCATCAAGTTACTCTGAGATGCTATTCATCACAGAATTTCACAGCTAGAGGTACGACTCGACTCACAGTTAGTTGTATTTCATTTAATGGGTGACTATAGAGTTCAGGATCCTGTTTTGCTCCATCAGTTTTTGAGAGTCAAGTTATTGAAAAAATATTTTGATTTTATCACATATCAACACATTCCAAGACATTTTAATTCAGTAGCTGACTCATATGAAAATTACATTTTAAATTGTCATCTTTAGCACACATGTCTTTCTCCCTATGGAGAAGGAGGGGCCTCTGCCATCTCCGCTATAGCCTCTCTGTAACAGATGACGAGCCTGGATACTTTCCTAAGTAACCTAATCCATACCGGGGGCACACCCACGACATCCTCCTGCATAGCGAGCAACATCCACTCGATATTATAGGTGGGAATATCATGAGTCAGTCGACTCATCTTTCCCTCTATGCTCACTAGCATGGCATCAACTGCTCTGGGCTCGGTCGGACGTACATACACACGAGGATGTCCCTGAGGCCGCACAGGTCCCACGTCTACATAAATCATATTGTCAATACTCTAACTTATTATAAAAATTATATACATAAAAAAATTTAAAATGAAATAAAGTTTCAAAAAGTAAAGGTATGTCTTACCCATCTCTCTCCAGGCTGCCCCAGGAGGTAGAGCGAGCTCAGGATATCCACAGAAATCCATCCCCGCAAGTCTCTAAGGCTGGCACATGATGGCCCCACCACGCCCAGAAGTCCTCATCAGTATACGAGAGTATCGTCTCTCCACTACCATGGCGTAATAATATATATCCCCATCGAGTCATCAGTGGCTCGGAGTGACGATAGGGCCATTCCTGGACTTAGGGTAGGAACCCTCTCAAAGAAGAAGATACATAGGACGCTCCCATATCCAAATTTCTTTTTCGTTCCTCTTTTGCACTCGATCAGTTGATGCGTCATACTCACCAGAAGACCCGCGCACCAGTCAAATACAACTCCCCGAAGTTAAATACATGAAATTGAATAGATCATACATGCTACATGCTACATGGCTACAGGTATTTTAGAAAACTAATTGCAAATGTAATTGCATGCTAATTTGGTTTTATCACTATCAACAGTTTGGACACCGAAATGTTGCAAGAATATGTCGTTGCATAGTAACATAAGACTTTCCAACACCCGTTCAGAATTTGAATTTATGACTATTACATCAAATTTTCCTATGTAGGTACAACCAAACAGGTATTTGTCCGATATATATTCCTCGAGTGAAGGAATTTCAAGATGATTAGAGGGAAGTGAGATGTCTTGTAGCAGTAATAGGTGAAGAATGAAAAGAGGTGAAAAGGTCAGAAGAAAATTCCATAGAGGCATGGAATTTTTTGTTGCCAAAGGAGGAACATGTTCTTATGAGGATGAGAGCAAAGATGACATGGAGTTTCCCTTGAGGTATAAATATCTAGTGAAACAATGGGTACCGAAGGAACTGCCTCCAGTGGACACTGATTTCTGTGTCAATGGGAGGATGTACCACATTGCTCCTTCCTCTTTGCATGGCCTAGGGATATTTTCCATGGATGGAATAAAGTTAAAATACGACTAAGAAACTGAACTGATGGAGTATGTCGAACTGTGTTATGATTACAATGATTGGATAAGGTTGGTCCAATACATGCCAAGTATGTAGACATATGCACTCAGCACAAATTATATACATCCAATAAAAAACAAAAGGGGGGGGGGGTAATATGTATATTGATGGAAGGCCTATAGCATCTGGGAACATTGCAGGGTTTATAAATAGCACACGGCCTGGGACAACAAATAAGCAACCCAATTGCATATTCAAGTGTGGTGAAGGAAATACAGTATTTGTGTGGGCAATAAAAAAATAGCTCTCGGGGAAGAGTTATTAGTGGATTATTAATTAAGTCAGAGATATACAACTAAAAATTTGCAGGTATTGATTACATTATGTTATAGCACTTTAACGTACCTATCATTAATGCATTATATTTCACAGGTCGAATTAGATTACAATGTGGCAAGTTGATCGTGGGAAAGAACCAACTCCAAAAAAGGTAAACGATCATTTAATGCAAGGTGATGCTATAATTGGCATTACTTCTTGACCTTAACCCATACTTTGACACCATCCCTTAATTTACTCTAGTCCAACACTAAGAAAGGCCTCTAAGACTTTAGAAATAGAAATTTGGTATTCATTGCACACAGTACGATTAGTTTGTTGCAAAGGGACAAGATTATGAGACATTATTGTCTTCTATATTGCTCTATAGTATGCTTCTCTCTATTCTCTGTTAGTATCTCCTCCACACTCATTTCTCATACAATGGAACAAAAATGGCTACTATAGAATGTGAACATTTTTCCCTCCTTTTGATAGGTTTTTGATAGCTCGAATTAGGTTGAGATTTAGGGTTTTGGAACTATCTTGGAATCTCCATGATGATTCTATAAGTATTTAGTGGCTTCCCATATGTTATGACATATAGTTAGAGATGCCTGAATCAATCCAACCTCCTGATATTTGGCACTGTTTTCAGGAGTCCCATTTCCCAAAACCTAAGTAAAAAGTTCAAAATATTCTACAATATTCTGACCATATAATGGTATAACATGCACTTTCTGCAACAATGATGTAAGCATAAGTAGGGGTTGAAATTGCATCTGTAGCTTCTTGTTTTTGAAGAGAGTGTCCAAGGTATTTTCCCATGTAAGAGGATAGAGTGAGTAGTTTCAAATTGTGGAGAGTAGATTCTTCACCAAATAAAAATATATTATTTAACAACAATTGTAACACATCAATATGCCTAGAGGAATATTTTTTGCAATTGTGAGGCCTGGCTATTGCAACTTCAAAAATATGATCGTTGTCAAGAGCATCCACCTAAGGAGTCTAATTTTAACAAAATTGAGGAAACAATACATGCCTAAGAGGTTCATTTCAAACACTTGCAAAAGGAACATTGTTTAACAATTTATGAACCTAGAAATGGAAGAATCCTTCAAAACACAAATTTTTCATTGTTTATTAAAGATTGACAAAAGTTATGGACTAAAATAGGTAGAAACCAAATAGTAACATTTTCCATTATATCAAAAATATACATTGATGAAATATTGTGCAATTTTATAATTTACAATTTGTTAATCATGTGACCTCTGAAGTGTTACAATGTATTGAATTAACATATATCCTGATGAAGGTTTCTAGTGTTATAATGTATTGAATTAACATATATCCTATTCAAGGTTTCTAGTTACTAGTGTTGTTTATAAGTGTAGGATCTATGTTTTCCTACTCATACAAAGCCACATTGGAATGTAGCAAGCTCACTTCAAGGAATGATAAGTAAAACCTCATGTCAAGAAAGTTATTGAATCTAGTGTTATAACCAAAATTGGCAATTCTCCGTCCGTGACAACACTTGCATGTTGATGCTCCCATGACAAGGATTTTGTAATGTACCCACCTGCTGACCCAATGCAAGGAAGGGAACATGGCACTAAAATCTGGGCATTTCATAAAACTCAGCCCACTAATTTAAAATCATAAAAATTTAATTATTGGTGTGCAGATACAAATTAGGCAATATGCACAACGGAATTAAAACTAATCCACACACGCGATTAATGCTCATCCAGCATATCAAAATAATCATTAATTAAACATTTAAGAAGTAAATACATAGACATAAAAACACTTATCTTCATTATGCAACTGCCCCAAGCAACTAGCTATGTCGCTGCAACGTTCCACCTAACCATAGGCTCTTCGACAGCTTATACTGAGTCCATCCGAAGGCCACCCCCGAGCTGGGCATGATTCTCACAAGGAAAGGGAACATTCCAGCTCCCACGCAGCCCATTAACCATTTCATCTCAGCCAAGCCAGTCCAACTGGGTTTATCAGGCTACACTTGAACCCTGGAGGCTTACACTCAAGCTCAAGCCAAAGCTATGGATACGCATAACCCATACCCAACATACTCTTCTCTCACACAGCATGCACAGACATGGGGCAGGGATACGCAATTCAAACAATGGGATTTTACAAATAATATGGCCATAGGTTTTCCCCAAATCGTGGGCACCCCAAAAACGGATTGGGAGAAGGAAATTCGACCATAGGGGAGAAAACGATTTCTTCCACAGATATCACAGCATTCCATGGGCCAAAGAGCCTCTATACACCCCCAAATCGATTTCCTCTTTCTTCCCAACTGCTATACCACAAAAAAACGCCCTTCTCTACTGGGAGAATGAAGGAAAACACAGCCCCCCATGCCTGGAAAACGCCCAGGTAGCTTTAAACTCGTGAGGGAGAAGGAATGATCATGGATTATGGCTTGGGGGGGAAACACATGGCTCTTTTCTTACCCCAAGAAGCAAAACGCGAATTCCCATGAAGGGTGGCTTGCCCATACCCGAATTTGGACAGCCATACCTCCCTATTCCCAAGGCATTAACTACCTCAACCAACTCTTGGGAGAAATCAATGGTTGGGTACAAAAGTCAACATGGGTAGTTGAGGGTTTGATGGGTTCTCTCATTGACACTTGGCTTGACCTGATTGGCTCAAGGGTTTGAATGCTTTCCCTCCCAATTCCTTGTGAAATCATGCCCCCATCTCTTTGTTGCATTGCATAGCTAGTTGTGGGTATTTTTATTAAAATGCATATTACATGATATTTGAATTTCCAATGTGCATGGCTAGCACGCAAATCATATGCATCACTAAATCAATGGCGGGGCCTTGGCCTTGAGCTCCTCACCATGATTTCATAACAATAATACATCATTTATAATGTTAATGCCATGGGGTCAAACTGGGGACATTACAGATTTCATGACGACACTTCATGAAGCTACTGTTGGTCACACAAAAGGACACTATGGATGGAAGATCCATATTTGGGAGCTCGGTAGTGTGGCCTTAACTTATTCATTGATTATCCAACAGTTAGGGAGCTTCTGACCATATTTGGAGACCAAAACACCCCCTGAAAATTTCTCAAAATGGAATCTTTAACCTATTTTTTCACCCATGCGCATTATGCACATGGATCACCTGCATGTGGTGCACACATTTCGCCTTGTCTCACCATCGTGAGCCTTAAAAAATTCCAAAAAATATAAAAAATCTCAAATTTGGGGCAGTTTGGGTGGTTTTGGAAACCTCCTCCTTGGTTACAACTGCTCCCTCCTCGACTCAACCATCTTCTTCCCATATAAAAAATGGGATATGGGCCAGTAAGGGGACTCTTATCCCAAGAAATGTTATGCTGGAAAAATTATCACTCCCTTCCCCCACCATTTATGCCCTAGCTGCTATCAAACCCTAATGCATTTGTGCTGAGGTTGGGATTCTTGGAGAAGAGAAAGTATAGCTTAGCCTTTTGCAAATTGGGAAATAACCAAATACGATGGATTTAATATAGGCCCAAGGTATTCAATCCAAACCACCTAAATATATGAATCCTAACCATGCGAATAAATGAGTTGAATTTGAACATGGAGGATACCGTTTGATTATTGGTCATTGATGGATACCTTTAACAAATGTGAGGTATCCCATCGATAATGAAAATGGGCCCCAAGGTACCTAGTACATTCTAATAGGTGTGAATATATGTTCTTGAATTAAAACACCTGAAGAATCCATCGAGTAAGAGACATTAATGTGTTCCCATAACTCGATAACGAGGGAAATTTCCATTGATGACTGCAATCCCCAAGGTACTACCAAAACTCTAAAATTCATTCCCAGAGCAGAATGAGTTGAAGTCAATGGGAATAAATCCATTGGAAGGGAGGTATTAAGGCATCCTCCATCATCCAATATGAGGAACAAACATGGATTGATATGATTTGGTGCAATACTGAGTACATGATGAAACATACTGATACCATGGAATGGTCGACATATGAAGTCAAGGAAATTGTAGAATGGCCGACACAGGTTTTATCCTTGAACAATGAGCATGGCATAATAGTGACTTTGGAAAATTTGAAAACAAATGGATCAAATATTATATAAATCTGCAATGTAGGAGACATTGACTGATTTTCCATATGTCGATTGGAAGAGTAACCAACCAGAGGAGTAATAAATCTGAAATCCAGTTTATCCTAAGGCCAAAACTAAAACCCAACTTGTTTGATAGACTCCAAAAAGGAGATCTATTCAAGGACATAGTTGACTTACTGCCATTATATCGAAATACATTCGATATCCTTCCCTTCCCTTTTATCTTTTTATGTAACTTCTTCATTTTTAATGAGCTTGAAAAAGACATAAAAGCATGCTCGATATAGCTCACCTAACGATGAGTCCCTTAACATATATTTAATGAACCTGAAAAAGGAGGGGTTCGGTCCCAAAAAGGGTCCTTCCATGTGTGATTTTATGAGTCCATGGAAGGGAAACCCAACACTTTCTTCTTTGTTTCACGAGCTTGAAGACAAGATAGAAGATTGCTCGATCCGTGGATTTTATATCAAGCCTGGATCTGTTCATGCTCGCTGGTGTTTTCATATTTAATGAGTCTAAAAAACTTAAACAAGAACTCTATTCACCATCTCGTGGATTTTATATTGATCCCAAGTTGGTAGATGCTCGCTCGATGTTTTCATATTCATAGAGTCTGAAAAACCTAAAGAAGAATCCAAGGTGGAATTTTTCATAAAGTTAGTCTCCTCACCCGAAAAAGGATAAAACAACGCGAGAGAGAACTCTTCTGGCCAAGTAAAACTAAAGTATTCCTTTTTTGTATATAGTCTAATTGGTCCGAAAAAGGGATAAAATTATACCATATAGATGACCTTTCAATTATTTTAATGAGTATGAAAGATACAAGCGCCTTACTCGACAATCTTTTCCTATTTAAGGAGTTTGAAAAGAGCTTAAAGAAGACTCCATAAAAATATTTTCTGTGACAATTAGCGAGCCTGAAAAACTAAACTCGTAGCCTCCTTCTATTTTTAATGAGATCGAAGGAAGGATGGAAGAATGCTCGTAACTTGGGAGGAGATGAGTGTCAGGGGCATGCAGAACTAGTCTCAAGCACAAAGAACAGACTTATGCATAGTGCAAGGAAGATGAACAAGATAAGGACACTCATGGTATGTCTCTTCCGATTAAAGGGTGTCAAGTTGCAAAGGAAAAATGGTACATGGCTTAGTGATAATGATATTATATATGAAGGCCTATATAAAGAGCTCAAAGCGTGGAAGCCAACCTAAGGCTCATAAGTGCAAGCAGAAGTGAGGCAAATGTATATGTGACTTAAACACAAAAATGGGAGCCTTATAAGGAATGACCAGAAATATATGAGAAAGAAAGACATGATGATTCTTATCAAAGTCATTATAAGACTAAAAAGGATCCTGAGCCTATGAGAAAAACTCAGGATGGGCACCAAGATGGAATAGGAGTACTGACTAAGGTGGCCCATGTTAGGTAGGATCTGCTACCAGACTGGTGCACAATGCATATAGAGATGGTTGGCACACCAATATCCAACAGGTTCGACCCTATGGAGAATTTAGATGGAAAAATGTTCAAATGCATCATAAAAAAGGGGAGGCCTAAACCTATATGCAATTTTTCGAACATACTTGAAGAAATCGAGCAATATGTCGAAAAGGACTAGTAAGTATGATCCACATCGCAGTTGGCATTGTTGTCGAATGCTAACATCGACTGCGACAAGTCATCGATGTCGATAAAACTTCGACAAGTTTCGACTCGACATGACTTCGAAAAACTCAACAACTCCGATGAGTCTTGACTTCGATATACTGCGACACACTCTACACCTTCGACATGTTCAACAACCTCACAGTTTCACGACATTGACATGCGACCAATGACTATCGAAATTTGACAGACTGTCTCTCTGTCTTCCAGTCGACTGTAACGGTTGAACTGTTGAACTGTTCTAACTTCTTCTTTGTAACTGAACGTAACGGGAAGGCACCCAAGCATTTCAGAATTCTATATAAGCATGTATAATATTGTAACATACATCAATCTATCTATTTGCAAGTAATAAAGAATAATAGTTTGCATCCTGCATATTGTCTGTGCGTATTTGTGTTTATTTGTGTAGTGTAATCCTGCTTTTTCTCATTCTACTTCTTAATATTCCACCATAACAGAGCCAACTCATTCACTCAAATTGTTGCCCCCCTCGTGCTTCCTGGACACAACCTGGATCATTGGTATCATAGCAAGAATCAATCAGAGCAATCAGTTGTCATGCTTAAGTTATGCGTATACACTTGTCTCGAAGTTACTTGACTTATGTCGGTTCAAACTCGCTCTCAATCTCAGCAATCCAAGTAGATGCTACCTCCAGAAATGACAGAAGAAACAGACGATAGACATGCAGTCGACGAGACATCACAACTTTTTGAGCAAGCTCTAGCTCGAAAACAGACTTAAATTTTCACCCAGTTCAATGAAATTCTCATGCGATTTGCCTTGACATCCGAAGGATTTTAGATGAGAACTCACTCCGATAAAATCAGCCCCTTCAAAGTGCAAATGAATCTGAACATACCGAATCTTGAAGTTAAGATTGACGTGGAATCCGTCGACAATTGGGTACAACAATTGGAATCCTATTACATTGTGAATCAACTCTCAGAAGCTGAAAAGATCACCATTGCATCCTTAAATATGTCAACATCTGTGCACTCCTGGTGGGAAAACCTCTCGACAAAGATGGAGAAAATCGGAGACCCCATCGACACATGGGATAAATTCGTCGAACACATCCAGAAGGAATTTTACCTGCCCAAATACCTCAAGAAACATTATAAGAAGTGGCAACAGCTAAGGCAATGGAAAGACCAATCAGTACAGAGTTACACCGACAAGTTCTACCGACTCATGGCTAGACTTGGCGTCCAAGAAGAAGAGAAATTGCTTGTTTTGAAGTACATCAACAGAATGTCCCAGTACATTCAGCAGGAGATGGAATTTTCGACTGTCACTATGCTTGCGGATGCATTCTGTTATAAAAAAAGGATCGTAGAGCAATAACAATAAACATAAATGCAAATATAATCACACAAACACATTACAAGAGAGACACCAATATATTGTGGTTCACCCAAGATGGGCTACATATACACTGAAATTGCCAGTCCTTATTATCATACCATCTAGCAAAGTGAAGGGATACAACCTGTAGCACAGCCGCTGCACTTCCTCTTCACTGTCTCATAGTCTCTCTTCTTGATCTCAGAGATCTTTACAATGCATAATACCTAATACATCAACCCTAGCCGTGTTATAATGTATTTATTTTATAAGGGAAATACAATGGGAAAATACCACGGGTTACCCAAAACCATGGACCCGTAAAATGTTGGCTAAAACTCCCCTGGACCCCCTGGGGATTGTGCCGGGATCATAACCAAACCTGGGGTACAAACATGGTTGAATCATCATCTATGAGACTGAAGATCTAGCTCCACAACCAACACATTCCACTATGCCAGCAAACTGGAAACCAAGCAAAAAAGGAAAGCACGCTTCGCTACAAAGCTGACATCAGGACGACCACCCGACAAGAAGGCACCAGCCAACTTCGACAAGTCAAAATCTTCTCAGCCGACACCACCAAATCCAGATCACGGCAAGAATCCTTTTCACAAGAGGGAACGTAGAAAAAAACCACCTACTGAAAAATGGTGCGATTACCACCAATCATATTGGCATGATACGTCTGAATGCAAAGCTCAGAAGACATTTTTGGCAAAAGTGTCGACCTCCGACACATTCGACAAGAAGGTGGAAGAATCTGATCCAGACGCAATGACCCTTTTGACATCGACCACTCCAATAGCCTTGACTATCGTCAATGAGGAGGAACGAGAACGCCTATTCCATACATGGATATGGGTCTAGAGCAACCCATTGCATCTGATTGTGGACAACGGTAGCCAGAAGAACTTCGTTTCTGAAGATCTCGTAAAGAAACTAGGTCTTGTTACCACTCTGCATCCTCATCCTTACAACATCGATTGGATGAAGGATGGACAAGAACTACGGATCACTCGACAATGCAAGCTCGCCTACTTCATAAAACCTTTTGAAGATGAAGTAATCTATGACATGGCACCACTCTCCGTAGTCGACGCCCTGTTTGGGAAACCTTACCTCTAGGATAGACATGGAATTTATCAGTCACGACCTCAGAAGGTCATTGTCAGAATCCGAAATCGATGGTTCAGCATACCAGAGCATCAACCTACACCAAAGGTTGCACTAATATATTCCAAACAGATAAAGAAGCTCATCAATCATGCTCAAAAGTTCTCATTAATCATGATCAAGCTGCAACATTCTAAGAAGACTGCAGCGATGAGATGAGTCACTGACCAATCCAGCTCCTGACAGAAGCAGCAAGTCAATCATATTCTCGATGAGTACCAGAACCTCTTTTTCAAGATCCCGACGGAGTACCTCAACATTGTCAGGTAAAACAATCCATTGAAATTGTTCTTGGTTCTTCTTTGCCTAACGCATCTGTTTACAGAAGATCCATTCTCGAAAATGAAGAGATTCATAGACATATCCAAGAATTAATCGACAAAGGTCATATCCGGCCCAGCTCCTCTCCTTGTGGAAGTCTAGTCATCCTAGTTCCGAAGAAAGACGAGACTTGGCGCATGTGCATCGACTACAGAGATATCAATAAAATTTTGGTAAAGAATCGCTACCCTCTATCGCGGATAGATGAGCTCATCGACTGTCTGAAGGGTGCTAAATTATTTACTAATCTCGATCTCAAGTCGGGATACCATCAGATTCCAATCGAGCCCTCAGATGTGTGGAAAACTGCTTTCAAGACCAAGGAAGGATTGTTTGAATGGTTAGTCATGCCTTTCTGATTAACCAATGCACCTGCGACCTTCATGCGACATATGGATAACATTCTTCGACCTTTCATCGAAAAATGGGTCATTGTTTATCTCGACGATATATTGATTTTCAGTCGATCATGGGAAGAACATGTCGGACATATTCGACAAGTCCTCGACACTCTCCAGCAACATTGGCTCTATATGAACATGGACAATTGCTCTTTTGCGATGACCATCATCAAATATTTGGGGTATGTAATTGACTCTGCAGGCATTCACGTCGATCCAGAAAAAGTACAGATCCTCAAAGATTGGCCCATTCCTAGAAGCATTCAATAACTAAGAAGTTTTCTTGGTTTGGTGAATTTCTATAGACGATTCATACTCGGATTCAGTCACATAGCTTGGCCCTTGAATCAGTTGACGAAGGGTAGTGGTAAAACTATCTTCCAATGGACAACAACACATCAAGCATATTTTGAACAGCTCCAGCACAAGCTCTACACTGCACCAGTACTTGTGTTACCTGATTTGCATCAGCCATTTGAGATTGAGACAGACGCATTGGAATATTCCTTGGGCGCAGTGATCACTCAGTTTGGTCACCTAGTCGCCTTTCATTCCGAGACTTTTAATGACACAGTTAGAAGATACTCGACGTACGAAAAAGAACTGTGCGCCATTGTGCAAGATCTCAAGCAATGGAGGCATTACATCCTTGGAAAGGAAATGGTCATTCTCACTGATCATGTGACATCCCCTCCCATCACACCAATGCGATGGAGAGAATGTTAGGCTAAAATCGGGCATCTATCCCCATGTTTATTAACAAAAATCATTGGAATATAAAAGACATATGCAAATGTGTATATATATATATATATATACACAAGAAACACAGCGGAATTAAAGTCATCTACATATCTAACATACATTCAACATTTTCATGACAAATAGTAAATAAAGGCATTACAGAATTTATACAAGAGAGTACTTATCTTAAAACAAAGTAGTCCTGAGCAACTGGTTATGCAACTGCAACGTTCCACCCAACCATAGGCCAATTGTGCTCATTAATCTCTCAGCACAACTGCCACCCCCGAGCTGGGCATGATTTCTACAGGGAAAAGGGAGCATTAGACTCACACATAGCCAAAATACACCAAAATCAACCAAGCCAATCCACAGTTGGGTTTAGTAGGATGCTAAGGCAAAAGGGAGGAAATGAATTGCTAAGCTAGTGAGCTCAAACATAGAGCCATGGATACCTCTACAAGATATATCTAGCTTGGCACCCACAATGCCTACACACCCCACTCAAGGAAGTATTTTCTTCACTAATACATAGTCCCTCAGGCCATACCTTCCATTCTAGTGTTGTTCAAGGTGTGCATAGAAGAGTAGCCATCCCTTTTGATCTTCTTGAGAGGTTACTTTCCTCACTAAGTTTATCAAGCCAATTCTGGTCCTCTTCCACTCCCAATTTCTTGCTCACAAATTCTATTAGGAACCCATGTCTTTACTTTGTTAGTATATTGTTGTTGGACGCATATGCTTTGTAAGTCGTCCCGTAGTATTTGTTGATCCATAGTTTGTCTTATTGTTGTTGGCGCATATGCTTTGTAAGTCGCCCGTAGTATTGTTGATCCATAGTTTGTAGTGGCCCATGGTTTTGACCGATAGTATTGGCGCCTAGACTTAGTATATAAGTGTGTGTTGAGGCCTATGAAGGCACCGTGAAGTTATTTTGTATTGAGATTGCTCAAAGGAGGTTTCCCCCTCGAAGTGGCCTGCGATCAATAAAAGTATTCTGTGATCTGATATATTGTGTATTTTCATCAAGTAATTGTTGCAGGTTCTTCACATCTGGTATCAGAGCACTTTCTTGGGCTCGCTGGGTGAAATTTTTGCCAATTTTTTTTTGCATTTGTTGCAGGTTCGTATTTGGGAATAATCCCTATCCGCTTAACTGTGGGAAGTACTTGGGCATAAGCCCTAAAACTCATTGTGAGGAGTACCATAGGAACCCCGAAGTAGCTGGCCCATTGAGAGGACCTGCCAGCAAAAAGGGCAACGGCCCCTACCTGATTGACTAGTTCCCACCCGTGAGGTAAACCAAGAGCTGTCGTTTGTGGCAAAGCAGTTATCAGTCTTACCTGAGCCATGGAGTGAGGGGTACTTCCCCAATACGCAAGCCGTCAGACAGCATTGGTGGCCGAGTAAATCCCTTGAACTGTTAGGAAGCTGAGCATACCTGGGGTCCATATCTATTTTCAGCTGATACATCGCAGATTTTCTCTGTCCAGAACTATTACCGATCACTTCCACGCCGTTGCAGATCCATCTGTTGCCGATCACTTCCGCGGCATTGCAGATCCATCTATTGCGGATCCCTTCCGCGCCATTGCCGATCCATTTCTGAAAAAAAAAAAACTGTTTTTCCGCCATATCTCCCTTGTTTTAACTCTGTTTCCCTTGAAACTTATCTGACACCCCTGTAATCCCATTTTGCATCTTTCACTCCTAAGGACCCTATCCCAAATTCCACTTCCCAACACCCGAAATCTCACATTTGTCTATTTTTAGGGTTTCCCATAACTTCTTCAATTTTCACCCGATCGCCTTCAAATTTTACCACAGAGTTCCTTTCCTAATTCTGCTTCTTTCTCCCTCTCTTCCAAATTTTCTCATTCTTTCACCCCGCTTCTGAAATCCTCATTTTCTGCTTCCCTGTCCTTTGGACAGTGTCCAAACCTAGTCAAACCCAAATTACCCTTCTGATTTTTTCCCAAATCCAAATTTTCCTTTACTAAAACAGTCTCTATTTTTGTTTTTCTATCCACTCAAAAATAAAAAAAAACTCCTGGTTATGGTTGTCACCCGCACTGGAGCAAAAAATATGGAGGAAGCAGTTGCCACCATCCAAGCCAAACTCCAAGATCTGGATGAAAAATTTCTCGGCCTCCATCTTGAGCATTCAGCCATGAACAACAAACGGCACTCCGAGTCTTCATCAGACAATGGGTTCTCTTCTTCCAACAATTTTCGTGGTCCGAAGCTTGATATTCCTCGCTTCAATGGTACTGATCCAACTGGATGGATCTATCGTGCAGAACAGTATTTCAATCTACATAATACTTTTGATGTCAACAAAGTTCCACTTTCATCCTTTCATTTGGAATAGGAAGCTCTTCAATGGTACCGTTGGTACATCAAGGCTCATGAAGAGCCAAAATGGCCAGACTTTTGCCAGCTCCTTTTGCAATAATTTGGTCCTAGTGCTTTTGATGACTTCACAGGAGCCCTCACTAAACTTTGCCAAATTGGCATTGTGAGAGAGTATCAAACCGAATTTGAGAAACTAGCCAACCACACTGAAGGATTGTTCAATGACTTCTACCGGAGTTGTTTTATCAGTGGTCTAAAGGATTCCATCCGCTCTGAGGTCAAAATGTTCTATCCCAACACAATGATGGAATCCCTGGGGTTGGCTAAATTGGTAGAAGACAAGATTGCAGCCCAACAGCTCTCCAAGCCCACTTTTGATCCCTTCTGAAATCTGGGTTCTCAACGACCACCCATACCGCCAGCTCCTCGACCAACTCCTATCAAGCATTTGTCTGAAACAGAGATGCAGGCATGCAGAGAAAAGGGGCTTTGCTATAATTGTGATGAGAAATTCACTCGGGGACATAGATTTGTTCAGGAAAAGCTCTATCTCTTGGATGTGGATTCTCCGCTTGCCTCTGAAATTGGTGACAAAGATCCAGATACAATGGATGCTCAAGCCGACATTCAGGAACCGCCTATTGACCCTCTGTCTCAGGATGACCAGCCAAAGATATCTCTCCATGCTTTAGCTGGAATCACCACCCCCCAAACAATGCGGGTCAGGGGTTACTTCAAGAAGCTTCCTCTTACAATACTCATTGATTCTGGTAGCACTCATAATTTCATTGACCCTCGGATCGCCAAACAAGCTGATTGTTTTATCCATCCTTGCTCCAACTTTGAAGTCATGGTTGCCAATGGGGGCACCTTACCTTGCAAAGGGAAGTGTCGTAATGTGTGTATCTCTATGGGAGATTATACCCTGCACTCTGACATGTTTTCCTTGACCTTAGGTGGATGTGATGTGGTTTTGGGCACTCAATGGCTACGCACACTTGGTCCTATCTTATGGGATTTTGCTGAACTTTGGATGCAGTTTTCTCCCAATGGACAAAAACACACATTGACAGGATTACAACCAGGGTCTCTCAGCATCATCATTTCACATCGCATGGAAAGCCTCCTTAAGAAGAATTCACATGGTGTCATCGCATAGATCCATTCCATTCAAATGCAACCATCAACAGTCTCCACTACTCCTTTGGATCTGCAACAAATTCTGGATCAATATACAGGTGTCTTTGCTGAACCAGTGGGATTTCCACCTTCAAGGCCAGAAGACCATCGTATTCAGCTCCTTCCTGGCAGTGTTCCTCCCAACATCAGGCCCTATCTCTACCCATTTCACCAAAAAACAGAGATTGAAATGCTCGTTCGGGACTTATTGAAGCAAGGTATTATTCGCCCAATCACTAGTTCATTTTCTTCTCAAGTTCTTCTTGTCCGCAAAAAAGATGGGTCATGGCGCCTCTGCATTGACTTCCGAGCACTTAATCACCTCACCATCAAGGATAAGTTTCCAATTCCTGTTGTTGATGAGCTTCTTGATGAGCTTCATGGGGCTCAATTTTTCTCCAAGTTGGATCTTCATTCTGGGTATCATCAAATTCGGGTTCATGAGGATGATATCCCTAAAACAGCTTTCCGCACACATGATGGCCACTATGAGTTTTTGGTCATGCCCTTTGGCCTCACTAATGCTCCTTCCACATTCCAGGCCTTAATGAATAAAATATTTCATCCCTACTTGCAGAAATTCATTATGGTATTCTTTGATGATATCCTCATCTACAGTAAAACATGGGATGAACATCTCCAACATCTGGATCTTGTCATGCAACTTTTCTCTGACCATCATCTCCACGCCAAACAGTCTAAATGTGTTTTTGGACAGAAGGAAGTTGAGTATCTCGGGCACATTATCTCAGCACAAGGGGTTCGCGTGGATCTTTCCAAAATCACTGCCATGAACAAATGGCCGCATCCTCAGGCACTCAAGAGCCTTCGTGGTTTTTTGGGGTTGACTGGCTACTACCGCAAGTTTGCCAAGGATTATGGTAAGATTGCATCTCCATTAACTACTCTATTGAAAAAGGATGCTTTTACATGGACACATGCTACTCAGTGCGCATTTGACAAACTGAAACAAGCTATGTGTAATACACTTGTTCTAGCTATGCCTGATTTTTCCAAGCCCTTCACTATTGAGAGTGATGCTTGCGGAAATGGACTTGGTGCTATTCTCCTTCAAGATGAACACCCCATTGCGTTCACCAGCAAAGCCCTTTCAGGTAAGAATTTAGCTGCCTCTACATATGAGAAGGAAATGATGGCTATTTTGCATGCAGTACAAAAGTGGAGACCATACCTATTAGGGAATCATTTCTGTATCAAGACTGATCACCAGAGTCTGAAATATTTCTTGGAACAACGTGTCTCCTCCCCAGCACAACAGAAATGGGTTAGCAAACTCATGGGTTATGACTATGAGATCACTTACAAGAAGGGTAAGGACAATATTGTGGCAGATGCTCTTTCTCGCACATTTGATGCCCAAGGTTCTCTTTCAGCTATTTCTATGCCTGTTCCAAATTGATTGCAATCTGTTCAACAGGCTTATGTCAATGACTCTTCCTTATCTCAAATCATCCAATGCTTGAATGACAACCCTTCTTCTGTACCACATTACTCTTGGGATGGTGCTTACTTGAGATACAAGGGTCGTCTGGTGCTTCCCCAGAGCACAGATCTTCAACAGGCTGTCTTCTATGAACTCCATGCTTCTCCATCGACAAGGCACTCTGGGTTCCTCAAAACGTATGAACGAGCACGACGTAGCTTCTTTTGGTAGGACATGAAAAGGACAATTCAAAAGATGGTGGCTGAATGTGATACCTGCCATCGTAGTAAGGGTGAAACGACACTCCTTCCAGGATTGTTCAAACCCTTTCCCATACCTACACGGATTTGGACAGATATTTCTATGGATTTCATTGAATGGATCCCTAAATCTGGCGGTAAGACAGTGATTCTCGTTGTGGTTGATCACCTCTCCAAATATAGTCATTTTTGTGCTCTCAGCCATCTCTATACAGCCTCCTCAGTCGCTCAAATTTTCCTGGACCAGATCTTACGTCTTCATGGCATCCCTTCTTCCATTGTCTCGGATCGTGATGCGACTTTCACCAGTCATTTTTGGATAGAACTATTTCGCCACACTGGCACCAAACTGAAGATGAGTTCAGGGTATCACCCACAAACAGATGGTTAGAATGAAATTATCAATAAATGCTTGGAAACTTATCCTTGTTGCTTCACCTTTGAACAACAACATCAGTGGGAAAAGTGGCTCCCTCTCGTTGAATGGTGGTACAATACCTCTTACCACACTGCCTCTAAAATGACCCCATATGAAGAAGTCTATGGTCAGGCACCTCCAGTTCTTCTTCCATACACCCCCAGCAGTTCACCAGTTCAGGAAGTTGACACGGTCCTTCGAAACCATGATCAGATTCTTCGCATTTTGCGGGACAATCTTCACATGGCAAGAAATCGCATGAAGCAACAAGCTGATCAACACCGTTTTGAGCGCACTTTTCAAGCAGGTGATATGGTTTTTCTTCGTCTCCAGCCGTACAAGCAATCCTCCTTGAAACTCAAAGGGTGTCATAAGCTCACTCCAAAGTTATATGGGCCATATCGGATTCTTCAGAAGATTGGGTCCGTTGCTTATAAATTTGAACTTCCTCCTTCTTCCCGCATTCATCCAGGATTTCATGTCTCTTGTCTGAAAAAAGTTCTTGGCAAAAACAACAGTGGACAAACTATTTTACCTGAACTGGATAATGAAGGATCCATCCTTTTGGAACCGGAGGCCGTCCTCAATCGGCGCACTCGTCAGCTTCGCTCTCGTTCTATCATAGAGGTGTTAATTCACTGGCATGGCATGCAACCAGAGGATGCTAGATGGGAACCACTCCTTCAGATTCAGCAACAATTTCCACATCTAAATCTTTGAGGACAAATATTTTTCTAAGGGGGAGGGGATGTTAGGAACCCATGTCTTTACTTTGTTAGTATATTGTTGTTGGACGCATATGCTTTGTAAGTCGTCCCGTAGTATTTGTTGATCCATAGTTTGTGTTATTGTTGTTGGCGCATATGCTTTGTAAGTCGCCCGTAGTATTGTTGATCCATAGTTTGTAGTGGCCCATGGTTTTGACCCATAGTATTGGTGCCTAGACTTAGTATATAAGTGTGTGTTGAGGCCTATGAAGGCACCGTGAAGTTATTTTGTATTGAGCTTGCTCAAAGGAGGTTGCCCCCTCGAAGTGGTTTGCGATCAATAAAAGTATTCTGTGATCTGATATATTGTGTATTTTCGTCAATTAATTGTTGCAGGTTCTTCACAAATTCAAACCAACACAGGGATTTAAATAACAGCAAAATCACAAATGTTGGGCATGAAGAAAAACGTTTTGACAGTGGGATGCCTAGAATGAGTTTCCATTAGTTCCAGTAAAAACGTGGGAAACCAAAAACGAAATGGCAAATGGGGAATCAACCCAGGGAGAGCAAAATCGTTTCCAGAAAACGTTTATGGGCATTCAAGGGACATAAACGGCCTCTATTAACCCCCAAATCGTGAATCCCTTCCTCCCAGCCACTGTGCAATACAAAAACGAGTTCCCAGCCATGGAAAATGTAGGAAAAAGATGGAAAACGTGAAAGAGAAAGCCCCAGCTAGCTCCTACTGCGTGAGAGAGAAAAGTCCATCGGTGAAGGATGGCTTTGGGCACAATTTCATGGGTGTTTTCTTTCCCAAGAAGCAAAAATATGATTTTCCAGATTGATGGCTTGCCCATACATGAAATTGGCTGCCATACCTCCCCAATCCCAAGGCATTAACTACCTCAACCAACACTTGGAAGAATTAAATGATTGGGTGCATAATTCAAAATGGGTAGTTGGTGGTTTATGGGTTCTCTCAAAGACATTTGGATTAACACCATTGGCTCAAGGGTTTGAATAATTTCCCTTCCTATTCCTTATAAAAATCATGCCCCCATCTCTTTGTTGTATTGCATAGATAGTTGTGGGTATTTCATTAAGAATCGTATTTACATGATGTCCTAATTTACATTGTGCATGTCTAGCACAAGAACCATATACACCGATTTTTAATTGTCGATACATAAAACGATAAATCGATGGTAGGGCCTTGGCCTTGAACTCCTCACCATGATTTAATAACAATATTTACATCATTTACAATTTTAATGCAATAGGGTCAAAATTGGGATATTACATTCCCCTCCCCCTTACATTAGCACTATCCTCAGTGCTCATCAAAATTGAACAAAAATGGATATGCCACTTTCATGGCATCCTCCAGATCCCATATATCCTCATTGGGACCGTAGTGCTTCCATTGCACCTTTACCTGTCCGATGGCTCGGTTCCGGAGCAATGTTACCTTCTTGTCTAGGATGCGCAATGGGTCGATTTGGAACTCTCCCTCGGGTTCCACCTGGATCACATCCCAATTAATCACATGGTTAGGATCATGTAAATATTTCTTAAGCAAAGAGACATGAAAAAAATTATGAGCTATAGTGCTAGTAGGAAATGCAAGTCTATATGCAACTGCCCTATTCTTTCAAGCACTTCAAATGGCCCACAATATCTAGGTGATAGCTTGGCACAACTCCCAAGCTTCAAGGAACTCTTCCTTGGCCTCACTTGTTAAATTTTGAGCATTAATTCACAATACTCTAGGATCTTCACTAAGAGAATAACATATACAGTATATCAATGCATAACAATCACAATAAGCATGACAAGCATCACAAGAATCAAAAGCATGAGAGACAAGAGACATAGAGTTTCCGTGGGAAAAACCCTAAGGTGAAAAACCCCACAACTTCCTCAGAGATAGAGAGAGCGATGGCTCAACCAAAGTACAACCAAAATACACTTGAGATAGTCTCCTAGAAGCAGATGATCCTCCTCCTCACTAGTGCGCCACTTTCTGAGTGAGAGAGATATAACTTTCCGAATGATCTAAATAGAGATCTCCTGATCTCTATTTATACTAACCTGTTTTCCCAGTGACCTTATGGGGCCGACTTGTCTAGCTAGGTACATCCACAATATAATATATATTTCAGGGCTGACCCCACACATGGTGGTCTAATAACCCATCGGCAAGTACACACACTTGCGACACTTGTCAATCCACATGATGACACTTCCTTATAGAGGAATAACACATCTCTAATAAGGGTACAATAAATATATATGAAATACATAGATGAAATACATTCTGAAGTTACATACACATCAACACTCCCTCTTAACTAGGAAGGTATTTCTCGACACAGATCTGCTAGACAAGTCTTCTTCTCGGGATCATCGTCATCGATACATCGTCATCATCATCGTCACTGCTGCTGCTATCTCAACCAATCTCTGACTCTACTTGTCATAGGAAGTTCTATAGAGCCAGTCCTTTTTCATACTGGATGTAGGCCCACCACCTGCAGGTCTTCATCATCACTGGCCATACTGTGGAAATCTCAGGACTTATTACGTGCGTCACAAAACCTTAAAAGAGTCTCTTGACTAGCAAGAACCCTAAAGAGCATCTGAGGCCTTTTTCATCCTGTCCAGATCTCCAGGACTTATTACATGTGACCCCACCACAAAACCTCGAAAGAGAATCCTAGGACTGATTACGAGCACATAGCTCAACCTATCGGATCTCCCAGGGCACAAATTATATGTGGTCACCACAAAACCTCGAAAGAACATACTAGGACTGATTACGAGCACAAGGCTCAACCTATCGGATCTCCCAGGGCACAAATTACATGTGGTCATGGAAAAACCTTGAAAGAGCATCCCAGGACTAATTACGAGGACACAACTCAACCTATCGGATCTCCCAGGGCACAAATTACATGCCATAGGACAAAACCTCGAAAGAGCATCTTCCAGATATCCCAAGGCACAAATTACATGCCATAGGAAAAACCTCGAAAGACTATCTGCAGATCTCCCAGGGCACAAATTATATGTCCTCCCAAGCAAAACCTCGAAAGAGCATTTGCCAGATATCCCAGGGTACAAATTACATGTCGTAGGCAAAACCTCGAAAGACTATCTGCAAATCTCCCAGGGCACAAATTACATGCTTATCTGCACAACTTGTTCCACGGCCACAGAGTATCAACCTGATACTCACCATACATCATCCTGATGTACACATGATCATCCTGATCATCATCACTGCAACATCCTGCTGCATGTCATCTTGAGCAACATCCTGAAGCTCATCATCCATGATCATCCTGATCATACAATGCATCCACTTGATGCACACCAAGTATCTACCTGATACATATCATCATACATGATCCACCTGATCATACAGTGTATCCATCTGATACAAATACAAATACATGATACATATCACCATACATGATCCACCAGATCATACAATGTATCCACCTGATACATATCCAGATACATGGTCCAAGCATCCAACATGATGCATATACACAATACATACAAATGATCCAGCATCCAACATGATGCGTACATACATATAAATGATCCAACTGATCATATCCAGCATCCAACATGATGCATACATACATATAAATGATCCAACTGATCATATCCAGCATCCAACATGATGCGTACATACATATAAAAAAATGATCCAACTGATCATATCCAACATCCAACATGATGCATACATACATATAAAAATGATCCAACTAATCATACCAGAACATCATCCTGATGCTCATCATCCAGCGCTTACATCCACAGCCATGTGAAGGATCCTCCTTCGAACATGCTTGGAATGGCTTCAGCAAATGTGTCCATCACTTCTTTCTCAAAGTGTCATTAATCTGAAGAATGCCAAGCCTCTCCCTGAAGTACTCGAACTTCACCCTGGCTAGTGGCTTCGTCAACACATCTGCAATCTGCTCATCCGTCGCAACATAAAGGAGCTTCACAGCTCCTCTCTGCACCATATCCCCGATATAGTGATATTTGATCTCTATGTGTTTCGACCTGTCATGAAACATTGGGTTCTCGGACAGCTTCACACAACTCTGGTTATCACAGAAGATACCAGTAGCATCCAACGGGAGATCAAATAATTCAGACAGTAGCTTCCGTAGCCATACTGCCTCACAACTAGCTGAACAGGTTGCAACATACTCTGCCTCAACTGTACTCAGTGCTACGCAGGACTGCTTCCTGCTAAACCAAGAGATCACACCTGATCCCATACTGAAGCAGCATCCAGATGTGCTCTTCCTATCTGCAGCACTGCCAGCCCAATCTAATCAACATAACCCTGCAGGTTAAACTTTTGATTCGCATCATACTTGAGCCCATAATCAACCGTACCCTTCAGGTACCTCAGAATATGCTTTACAGCAACCAGGTGAACATCTCTCGGATCCATCAGGAACTGGCTCAATGTGTTCACCGTAAAGAAAATATCTGGTCTCATGTTCGTCAGGTACATAGAGGACCCAATCATCTGACGATACATCGTGACATCAACCGGATCAGATGAAGCATCACACAGAAGCTTCAGGTTCGATGCCATAGGTGTGGCCATATCCTTGCAGTCTATCATCCCGAACCTCTTCAGGATATCTACTGTGTACTTCCCTTGACCAAGGAAGATCCCACCTGAATTCTGCCACACCTCCATACCTAGGAAATAATGCATCATTCCCAAATCTTTCATATCGAACTCAGCAGCAAGCTTCCTCTTTGTATCACACCAAGTTCTGGGAGCTTGCTACAAGCCATACAAGGCTTTCTTCAATTTGCACACATGTGACTCCCTGTCAGGTCTTGGGAATGCATCCCAAACATCATCTTCATGATCGATGGATCATGGCATTCCATTTCTTCATCCCAGATCCTGGGAACTTCAATATCTTCAATAGATATCTTTGTTGTTGGAACAAATGTTGTAGTCCTTCTTTTGTAGGTGAAGATATACGGTCTTTCCTACATAACAAGTTAAATTGCATGATTAGAAACATCTCATAATTTTCAGAACAAATTCTTTACACATAAAGAAATATGTCATGCAGTCATGCAGTTATCTTAGCCAATGCTTCAATACAACATTTATCCATGTTCCACAACTTTCTAGATGCCTTCCAGTCTCTACCAGAACATTGTTAAGAGTTTGCACTACTCCCAACATGTCAGCAAAGAGGTTTCATTCTAGATAAGTAGCACTGGAATGTTGTACAGTGCCATAGGCCACTTACCCATCACATGCATATTAGTAGTATACTGTTCATTAATGCAATCATTCTAATATGCACAATACATCTCCTAAGTCTTGGAACATAAGCATAATATTATTTAAACAAAAATAGGCAAGAAATGATAATTGAAATACTTATCTTTGTTTGTTTGTTGGGTGGACTCCCTCTGAGTCTTTGCTTCCTGGCAGGAGCTGCTGAAGTAGCTTCTTCTACACCTTTCTGTTGTGGAATGTAGGAAGATGGTCAACTCCCTCTGAAAGTATGCATCCTTGCAGGAGCTGCTGGAGTGTGCTCCCTCTTGATCTTTGCTTCCTGGATTACCTGTCCTTGAATTTATATTCATCCTCGCTGACATCAATCTTCTTGAACCCAGAAAAGACCTCTTCTGGTGTCTTGTTGTCCAATATCTTGTGGGGTGTTCTGTTCTACACATATACAGCTATTCTAGCTGCTTCTGCCCATATATGCATAGCTAGATCCTGGTCATGCAGCATTGCCCTTGCTGCTTCCATGATTGTTCTGTTCTTCCTTTCTGCAGCTCCATTCTGTTGAGGATTATAAGGAGCAGTCAACTCCCTCTTAATCCCTGAATCACTACAAAGCTTCTTGAAATCACCTGAGGTGAATTCTCCACCATTGTCGGGTTTGAATTTTTTGATCTTCTTGTCAGTTTGATTCTCCATCAAGGTTTTGAATTCCTTGAATTTATCAAACACCTCATCTTTGTTCTTCAAGAAGTATACCCAAGTCTTCCTGGAGAAGTCATCAATAAATGAGACATAGTAAACATACCCACTCAGAGAACTGGATCACATAGGACCACATACATCTGAGTGGATGATTTCCAGGATGTCTTTTTCCTTGCTTTCATTGCTTGGGAAAGCCTTCTTAATGTTCTTACCTTTTGCACATCCTTTGCAAACACCTTCATGTTTGGTCTCGATTTCAGGAAGACCCTCTATAGCCTTGCTTGAAATTGGAAGTGCCCTATAGTGCATATGAGCAAGTCTTCTATGCCAAAGTTCACTTGGCTCCATGGATTCATGTACCATGGCATGTTCAGGTTGTCCCTTCAATTTATACAAACCTCCCTCTTGCTCTCCAATCACTACTGCATCATCTATGTTCTTTCCCTTTGGCCACATTAGGACTTGGCCATCCACAAATGCAACCCTCATACCTTTTGTATCCAATGCAGAGATGGAGAGTAAGTTCTTCTTGAGCCCAGGTACATAAAGGACTTCTTTCATCTTCAAAGATTTTCTAGAATCTAGGTTGTAGGAGGCTTCACCACTTCCTTTGATTGGGTATTGATAATCATCCCCAAGTTTCACCTTATGGGGGATTTATGTTCAGATAGATTCACAAAAGATTCCTTAAACCCAGTCATGTGTTTGGAAGCCCCATTGTCAATCAACCAATCATTACAACCATGGGAGATAGTACCTGTGAGAGCAGAAATTAGAACATATTCTTCTTCACTTGATGAGTCATCACTATCACTTTCTTCCCTAGCCTTCTTCTTTGGGGGTTCATCATCTTCGGCAGCATGAGCATGATATCTTCTTTTGTTATTCTTCTTCTTGTTGTTGAAGTTGTTGTTGTTGTCTTTCTTCTTCTTGGGACAATCTGAAGCAAAGTGTCCCTTCTCATTGCAATTGAAGCATCTGAGATCTTTCTTATCTTTATGATAATGGTGGTGTGAGAATATCCTGTTATGAGATGATTCCTTCTTGGGCTTGCCTTTCCCGGCATGTGCTATGAGAGCTTGATCTTCATTTCCCATCTTTTCTTCTCGGGCCACAAGCCTAGCTTCTTCTTGAGAGCAGTCTTCCCGCAATTTGTTGAAGGAGATCAACTTCTTCCTTGCACAAATTCCTTGAATAAAGGAATCCCATGACCTGGGTGGGCCATTTAGAGTGGTCATCACCACTTCACCATTCTCCACCATTTCATCCACTGCTTCTAGTTGTTCCTTGATCTGGGAGACCCTTGAAAAATAAGATTGAATGGTTTCTCCATTCTGAAACTTTACTCCTTTCAATTGGTTCCGCAGGGTCATCTTCCAATTTATGTTCTTCCCTTCAAATAGCTTGGTCAAAGAGTCAAACATCTCCTTGGGTGTCTTTAGAGAAGACACATGGGGTATGAGATGGCCTTTGATAGAATCAGCAATAATTCTCTTTGCCTTGACCAAGTTTTCCTTATGCAATACCTTAGCCTCTTCATCCTCTGGGATAGGGATGTCTTCTCTTACATATGAGTCCAACTCATTCTCTTCCAGGATTAACCCAATCCTATACTTCCAAGCTCAGAAGTTATCAGCTCCTTCAAGATTATCCTCAAACTTGGTGTGGTGAGACATCTTAAAGAGTACTTCAAATGGAAATAGAAAATATTTAGGTCTTACCACTTGAAATGCTGAAAACTGGATTTGGTCCCGGATTAGGGTTTGTCGGAAAAACCCTAAAAATTCAAAATGTGAAATTCAATTTTCTGAAAGGATAGAAAGATGCGCCTTGATGAGATGATCAGCTTGGTGTATTCAGAATTTGAGATCAGCAAAGCTTTACCCTTCAGATTTGCCTTTTTTTCCTCCCGGGTTCACCAGGGAGAGCCTTGAATTAGGGTTTGAGTTTCCCGGAGATATACCCAGCCAAAAATCTTGAATCCAAAGCTCTAAAATTCGATTTTTGCAAGGAGCTTCCATCTATGTCTTCAGATTTTAGAAATTCCTATTTTTGTGGAAACCCTAATTTTTAGGGCCAAATCTGAAAATGCTCAGAATTGAATTCTGATTGGACAGATAGATTCTCCTTGATGAGTAGAGTCAATCTACTATACTGCTTTTCCAAAATCTGTGGAGAGAAACCCAATAAACAAGAAACTCAAGTTTCCGTCACTGCAAAATGTCTTCTTCTCAGGTTAGCTCTGATACCATGTTAAATTTTGAGCATTAATTCACAATACTCTAGGATCTTCACTGAGAGAATAACATATACAGTATATCAATGCATAACAATCACAATAAGCATCACAAGCATCACAAGAATCAAAAGCATGAGAGACAAGAGACACAGAGTTTCTGTGGGGAAAACCCTAAGGTGAAAAACCCCACAACTTCCTCAAAGATAGAGAGAGCAATGGCTCAACCAAAGTACAACCAAAATACACTTGAGATAGTCTCCTAGAAGCAGATGATCCTCCTCCTCACTAGTGCGCCACTTTTTGAGTGAGAGAGATATAACTTTTTGAATGATCTAAATAGAGATCTCCTGATCTCTATTTATACTAACCTGTTTGCCCAGTGACCTTATGGGGCCGACTTGTCTAGCTAGGTACATCCACAATATAATATATATTTCAGGGCTGACCCCACACATGGTGGTCTAATAACCCATCGGCAAGTACACACACTTGCGACACTTGTCAATCCACATGATGACACTTCCTTATAGAGGAATAACACATCTCTAATAAGGGTACAATAAATATATATGAAATACATAGATGAAATACATTCTGAAGTTACGTATACATCAACATCACTATAAGATACACATGATCCCCAACACTGAATTCTCTATGCACTCTGTGCTTATCTACATAGCTTTTTTGTCTATCCTGGGCTGCTTTTAAACTCTACTTGATCTTTGCAACCTCTTGTTCCATTTCCTCAATCAATTCCGGCCCAAGTACAATTCTGTTCACTGGATTATCCCAAGTCACTGGTGTCCCACACCTTCTGCTGTACAAAGCCTCATATGGACTTATTCCCAATGATGCTTGTTTCCCATTGTTATATGCAAACTCTACCAAGTGTAGATAATCCTCCCACTTGGATGGTTTGTCCATAACATACATGCGAAGCATGTCTTCAAGCACCTGATTTACTCTTTCTGTTTGCCTATTTGTTTGAGGATGGTACGCGGTACTAAAGTTCAACTGTGTACCCAAATCTGCAAAGAGACCCTTCCAAAAATTGGAAGTGGACTTGGTATCCCTGTCAGAAATTATTGCCTTAGGCAATCCATGTAATCTGAAAATTTCCTTCATGAAAATATTTGCAATGGCATTGACTTTATGTGTGGACTTAATCGGTATAAAATGTGATGCCTTTGTTAACTTGTCCACCACGACCATGATGGAATCATGTTGTCTCACGGTCATTGGCAATCCTGTAATAAAATCCATGGAAATTACTTCCCATTTCCATTCTGGGATTGGCACTGGGTGCAATAAACCTGCTGGGTGTTGGTGTTCAACCTTCACATGCTGACATTTCATGCACCTAGAAATGTACTCAGCGATGTCCTTCTTCATCCCCGGCTAGAAATAATGTTTTCTTGATGTAGCAATTGTTTTCTGATATCCTGGGTGACCGGGGTATGGAGCTTTATGGATTTCATCCATAACAATCCTCCTCAAATCTGCCACATTTGGAATATAGGCTCTATTCTTATAAGTAAGGAGTCTATCTTCTTCCAAATGGTATCCTTCATACTTATTTTCAAGGTCTTATTGCTGTAATTTGTCCTTTATCTGCACATACACTTCATCCTCAACCATATGGTTAACAATCTGTTGCCTCAAATCTGGTTGGCAAGTACTAAGCGCTTCCACATGCATTTCATGTACTTTCCTGTTGAGTGCATCAGCCACCTTGTTTTCTTTCCCTTTTATGTGTTTGATTTCAAAATCAAATTCACACAAAAATTCCAACCATCTAGCTTTCCTAGCATTCAAATTTGGCTGATCAAATAAGTATTTCAGACCACAATGGTATGTCCTTAGCTCAAATTTCTTGCCCATTAAGTAATGCCTCCACATCTTTAAAGCATGTACTATGGCTGCAAGTTCTAAATCATGAGTAGCATAGTTCTTCTCGTGCTCCTTCAACTTTCTTGACTCATAACATACCACATGGTTGTCTTGCATAAGAACTCCTCCAAGTCCTTGATTGCATGCATCGATACACACCACAAAGTCTTTTTTTGGGTCTGCAATTTTCCAAATTGGTGCACTCGTAAGAAGATTCTTCAACCATTGGAAACTTTCCTCACATCTTGGTGTCCATTCAAACTTTATCTCCTTCTTTTGCAAAGAAGTGATCTAATGTGCAACCTTGGAGAATCCTTCAATGAACCTCCTATAGTAACCAACAAGGCCCATAAAATATCTCACATCTGTCACATTTCTTGGAGTTGGCCAATTCATAATGGCTTCAATCTTCTTAGGGTCCACAGATATTCCTTCGTTTAAGATAATGTGACCCAAATAATGAATTTTATCTTTATAAAAGTCACATTTTCTTAACTTTGCATACAGCTTATTCTCCCTTAGCAATTGCAATGTCATTCTAAGACGTTCTTCATGCTCTTCTTCATTCTTAGAATAGATGAGAATGTCGTCTAGAAAAACAAGAATAAACTTGTCCAAATACTTGCTAAAAACACTGTTCATGAGACACATGAATGTAGCTGGTGCATTTGTGAGACCAAATGGTACCACCACAAACTCATAGTGGCCATACCATGTTCTAAAGGTTGTCTTATGAATATATTCCTCTTTGATTCTTACCTGATGGTAACCAAACCTCAAGTCAATCTTTGAAAATACCTTTGCTCCTCTCATTTGATCAAAAAGGTCATCAATTCGGGGCAATGGGTATTTGTTCTTCACAGTAACTTTGTTCAACTGCATGTAGTCAATACATAACCTGAGTGTTCCATATTTCTTTTTCACAAATAGAATAGGTGCTCCCCACAGGGACACACTTGGCCTGATGTATTTCTTTTCCAACAACTCTTGTAATTGCATTTTCAATTCTAGCAATGCCGGTGTACTCATCCTATAGGGTGTCTTAGACACTGGTGCCGCTCTTGGCGCAAGTTCAATTGTAAAATCAATGT
The DNA here is from genome assembly GCA_027924585.1 of Larix kaempferi. Lineage (NCBI taxonomy): Eukaryota > Viridiplantae > Streptophyta > Pinopsida > Pinales > Pinaceae > Larix > Larix kaempferi. Next base: position 1,222,573 of record BSBM01000755.1, on the reverse strand, counting down.
CTCTCTTTGGAGGAAGTCTCGGAATCTCATCAGGAAAAACATCCTTGAATTCCTGCAATACGTGATAGTCCTCCAACTTAGGAGTTTCATTTTCCGTTGCCTCCAAAACATGGGCTGCGTACAATTGACAACCCTTTCTACATAACTTCTTCAGCTGCATGGCTGAAACCTGTCTAACAGAAATCACCTTTGGAATGCCTCTTACAACCCTTACGTTTCCTTCTTCATCCATGCATTCAAAAGTCTTATTGTAGCAGTCAAGTTTAACCCTGTTTGCTTTTATCCAATCCATCCCAATGAGAATATCATAGGAACCAAGTGGCAAAACATTCAGGTTTTCATAAGTGAATAGCCCGTCCATCTCTAAGGGACATTTCTCTACAATTTCACTAACATTTCTCTTGGTTCCAGTGGCTAGTTGAACTAACCATGATTTACTATGCTTTGATTTCTTAAAAGCACAAATCTCAACAATTTTAGGAGTGATATAGCTGTGAGTATATCCAAGATCAATCAAAATAGAAACAGATTGCTTAGCAATCTTACCTTCAACTTCAACCACAGTTGATTGATGATCTGCCGGAGGTTGTCTAGTGCTGCATAGATTCTAGGGATTGTCCTCACCACTTGACCCACAGTTTCAGCTCCTTGGATGTTGTGAACTTGATTTGCATTCCCATTTCGATGTGGACAGTTCCTAAGCATGTGGTCTCCTCCACAACCCCAACATTGAAGTGGTTCTCTTGGCTCCTTTGAATCTCTTGGCTTGTCTCCCATCTATTAAGATTCAATATGCTAAGACAAAAAATATCAGCATTACATTTCATTTCACAACAATAGCATATACAGGATCACTGAAGAAATAACAAGCACGGCATAAACACAAGAGACACAGATTTATCCTGGGAAACCCTCATGGGGTAGAAAACCCAGCAAAGCTTCCTCAATATAGATGACCAACAAATACAAAGATGCAAACCAAAGACATGAGCTCCTCCTCCTCCACAACAAACCTCTCTCACACAAGTGCGCCTCTCACAAGTGAATGAATGAGTGAGTTAAGTAAGGAACATCCTCCTCTACTTACACTTATTCCCCGACTGACTTTTACACAAGCTAGGTCGGCCCCAACTTAATTAATGGGATAAACACCCCATTACAACTGATTGGGCCGACCCCTCTAGGGTGGTCTAATAACCCGTTTACCCACATAACACATACAGGGTCGACCCCCACTAGGGAAGTCTAATAACCCAAGTTACCACAATCCGACGGAGGAATAAACATCTCCGGATATACAATAAGATCTTCACGGAGGACTGAAACATCTCTAGAATAATAAAGTACAAATATAATATTCTTAGAAGTTACAATATCTCAACACTCCCCCTTAATGAGAAGGATATTATAACAACATCTGCAGGAGCAAGGAGTCATCATCATCATACATGATACATCTATAAATAATTGGGAGCTTTCTCAACATCATCAGTAACTCAACCAGTTACTGGAATATCTTCAAGATCTTCAATACTGGAACATCAACATCTTCAGTACCGAATCTTCTGCAGCACTTGAACAACTACAACCATCATCATCTGGATCCTCACGATCAACAGCATCTTCGTCACACGATCATCAGCATCGTCATCATACGATCATCAGCATCGTCGTCATACGATCATCAACATCATCATCATACGATCATTAGCATCGTCATCACACGATCATCAGCATCGTCATCACACGATTATCATCATTGTCATCATCATCATCATCACACGATCATATACTCTGCAATACACACGATCATATTATAGGATGATCAATCCCGCTCTCTTTAGGACAAAGGTCCATGGATGATACAATCCTATCATGTACCTTTTGAACCAAGGTCTAGGGACGATCTAGTCCTATCATGTACCTTTTGAACCGAGGTCTAGGGATGATCCAGTCCTATCATGTACCTTTTGAACCGAGGTCTAGGGACGATCCAGTCCTATCATGTACCTTTTGAACTGAGGTCCAGGGACGATCCAGTCCTATCATGTACCTTTTGAACCGAGGTCCAGAGATGATCCAGTCCTATCATCCAATTCTCAGAGACCTCTGTCTACAGCTCAATTCAAGGGACCATAAATCCAGGGATGATCCAATCCCATCAATCAATTCTCGGAGAACTCTGTCTACGGCTCAATTCAAGGGACCATAAATCCAGGGATGATCCAATCCCATCCTGTCCACAAGGGACTTCATTCTCGGAGACATCATGTCTATGGCTCAATTCAAGGGACCATAAATCCAGGGACGATCCAATCTCATCCTGTCCACTAGTGACTTCATTCTCTGAGACATCATGTCTACGGCTCAATTCAAGGGACCATAAATCCAGGGATGATCCAATCCCATCCTGTCCACGAGGGACTTCATTCTCGGAGACATCATGTCTACGGATCAATTCAAGGGACCATAAATCCAGAGACGATTCAATCCCATCCTGTCCACTAGGGACTTCATTCTCGGAGACATGTGTCTACAACTCACTTTAGGACTGAAGTCCAGGGATGATCCAATCCCCATCCTGTCCATAAAGGAATTCATTTTCGAAGACATGTGTCTACGGCTCACTTTAGGACTGAAGTCCAGGGATGATCCAATCCCCATCCTGTCCATAAGGACTTCATTTTCGAAGACATGTTTCTACGGCTCACTTTAGGACTGAAGTCCAAGGATGATCCAATCCCCATCATTTCCACTAAGGACTTCATTTTCGAAGACATGTGTCTACGGATCACTTTAGGACTGAAGTCTAGGGATGATCCAATCCCCATTGTCAACTTAGACCCTGTCTAAGGACTATCCACCAACCTCTCTGTCGGCATCACCAATATAGGTATCCTCATCAATACATGTATACATATCATCAATACAGGTATCCTCATCATCGACTTCACTGTCGATGCGGGCAATCTCATCATCAGTGTCTACATCACTCCCCCTTTCGAGGAGGGTCCTACCAAGCTTGTCTCGGAAATACTCAAACTTTACTTGAGGTAGAGGTTTGGTTACTACATCGGTAACTTGTTCACTTGAGGTAGAGTTTTGGTTAGTACATCGGTAACTTGTTCACTTGAGGTAGAGTTTTGGTTAGTACATCGGCAACTTGTTACAAATTCGAACTTTATAGTTCCTTTCTGCACCATATCTTGTATATAGAAATGCAAGATCTCTATGTTCTTTGACTTATCATGGAACACTGGATTCTCTGCCATCTTGATACAACTCTGTTTGTCACATAGGATCACAGTTGGGTCTATTTCTAATTCAAACAATCCCGAATCCATACCGCTTCACAACTAGAAGAGAAAGCAGCCATATATTCCGCTTGTGCTGAGAGCCACACTAGACTGCTTCCTGCTAAACCACGAGATCATGGCTGATCACAGACAATAACATCCTCTCGATGTGCTCTTCCTGTTTGATACACTTTCTGCCCAATCAACATCTGTGTAGCCATCTAAAGTCATGATCTCCAAGATAACATAGATCAAAGTCTATCGTATCCTTTAGGTACCTCATCACATGCTTTGCAACTATCAGGTGAACACATCTAGTTTCCACTAGATACTGACTCAAGGTGTTCACAGCAAGGCATATATATGGCCTGGTATTCGTCAGATACATCAATGACCCAATAATATGTCTGTACAGAGTCACATCAACTAACTCTGAGGAGTTATCAGCTAACAACTTCAAGTCGGAACCCATGAGAGTGGCCATGGATTCACATTCCAACATATCAATTCTTCTCAATATTTCCACAACATACTTTCCCAGGATGAGAAAGATTCCTTCTGAGCCTTGCCATACTTCCAGACCTAGGAAGTAATGCATCAATCTGAGATATTTCATTTTCAATTCTGCAGCCATCTTCTTCTTACTTTTCATGATCTGTTTATAAAAATAGATCATCCACATACAGTGATAGTATGGCAGGTTCATCATTCGTAACGGATCAGCTTTACTTTTGGTAAAGCCCAAGATTATCAAGAAATTGTCAATTCTCCCTTTGTGACTTAACATCATTCATTGAGTGATCTTCTGCATATCTATTTGTGCCATCTCTCGTCAGATGGGTCTACTGATATGAGCCTCAATATCATTCAAACTCTGTGGTGAGTTCCTTCTTGCATCCATGTCATCTGTGTATAGAAACCATATTCAACCTTGTAGCAAAGGTTGAGATCCACATCACCCATGATGATCATTAAGCTCATCAATTGACTATCGATTCTAGGTACCCGAACAGAGCTTTCTTCAATCACATCATTAAGATAATGATCTTATCTAGCCACTTGGAGCAAACATCTCATCATGATTCTCTTCCTCTTTCTAAGACAATCTTCTAGCCACGAGCCTTCTATATTATGTTTTGATTTGTAAATCTTTTTGTTGAACATCCATCACTTGTTCGGTGTTCATCATTCGTCATGATATTTCCTACAAATAAAAATTAAGTACATGATTAGTAATACTTCATAATCATCAAATCATATTGACATGATAACCTATTATGCATACATATATCATTTACATAGTTATGCAACTATCTTGACCAACACTTTGGCACAACACTTTTCCATATCCTGTATGCATACAATGGCTATCTAGATGCCTTCCATCTCTACTAGAACATACTATCGAGAGTGTGCACAGCTCTCAGCATGCCATCAAAGAGGTTTCATTCTAGACAAGCAACAATGGAATGTTTGTCCAATTTACCAATCATATGCATATTAGTAGTATACTGTTCAATGCTATATGAATGTTTACACTCAGCATGATATATTCTAGGAATACAAATATGTATACAACTATTACAAGCAATATCATTTACTATTTCAAATAACAACTCAAATACTTATATTTTATGTTTGTGTGGTTGCCTCCCGCTTGATCTTCTATATGTCTTTTGAACTTCTATTCATTCTGTACTACTGTGCATGCTCAAGTGTGCACTAGTGTCATCCTCATGATCTCATACACAAACATACATTCATTAGTATATTCTCAAAATTATCAAAACATTATAATTCTAAATAATCTTGAATATGTATAGTCATGATAATAGATAATAAACATTAGTATTCAAGGTTTCAAGGAAGTCTTCTTTTAATCATGCATATTCTTGTTTGATCATAGGACTCTTCTGGTTAGTTAAATCATCAATCAAGATAAGAGACATAATATGCATAAACCCTTGATTAATAACTTTATGAAAAAGCATAGCCAATCATACCAAGTATACTTATATAAGGGATCCTAACACAAGGTAAGATTCTAACTTGACATAGGAAAACATACTTGGATTAGTATACCTGCTTAGTCATGTCTAACATACCTAATCAATATATTCTTTGTTCTCTTCAATGATTTAGAGATCCTGTGCTGGAACCTGCATATCTCATAGGTTAAGCATAATAGAACAAAGTCATACATACCTCATAAGTAGAACTTCTATGTGATCAAAGATTATGGAGGAGTCTTTGTCTTCATGTTGTCATGGTCATGGAACTTGATTTGTCTTTCGTGATGTACCTGTATCTTGTTAGCAGACAACATCAACCTCATACAACACCACAGTGCATTAGTACAATCATATAAACCTAATCAATGAATGTCTTCTATCATTCACATTCATACTTTGATTAGGGTGATAAGACAATTCTACCATTGTACTAACCTAAATAATATGAAGCCAAACATATTATGAACTTAATCAAGAATCAGATTTCAAGACATACATGTATCTCCTTAAGTCATACCTATCAAGATTTCTTGTAGTCTTCTTATGTAAGGCCTTAGCCTCAACTTCCCCCTGAAACTGGATCTAGAGCTTGATTAGGTTTTGTTAGAGAAACCCTAAAAATTCAATCTTTGACTTTCACACTTCTGAATGGATGAAAGGATGTGTCTTGCTGAGCTAATCAAACTTGCATACTTCAATTTTGAAATCTCCAAAATTTGACCCCTCAAAAATTTGAATCTTCTGGATCTTCTAGACAGGATCCCAAACTAGGGTTTGATGGAGCCCACCCTTCTGCCTAATCAGAAGATTCGATCCAAGGCTCTAAACTCTTATTTTTTTGAGGAGCTTCCAGCCGTGGTCACAGACTTAAAAAATTCCAACTTTTGTTGAAGCCCTAATTTTCCACCTTTTCGATCAAAATCCCGAACTGGGGTTTGATCAAGCCCGATCTTCTAACCAACCAAAATTTTTGATCTTGGTCTCTAAATTTCGATTTTGTTGAGTAGCATCTAGCCGTGGTCTCCGATTACAGAAATTCCAACTTTCTCCGAAACCCTAAATTCCGGAAGCCATAAATGAATGTGCTAAAAAATAATTCTAATTTGACAGAAATATGTTCCTGATTGTTTCTACTGTAACTCCGAACATTTCCATCCAAAGGGTCTGAAAACATTTTTTGTGGTATCCTGAACTGTCGTCTTTCCATCCCGACAGGTCTAACCTCAATTGGATTTTCTGATAGAGAGATATCCCAAGTGTTGCGACGTGACTTGTTTATGGGATAAAACAGGAGAGCGAACTTGTACGGCGTGCCACGTGTCACTGGTTCAACTTCGGCCTCTAAAAATGTTTTCTGAGATAGTACAGTTTGTGTACTACCTGTTACTTTTTACTAAATTTCATTTGGAGCTTCCTAGCCCAAGTTATGACCTTTTTTCCTAGGTCACCTGAATTTGACTGAGATCTGGAAGAGGCAGAAACCCTAACTTGTACTGATCATAACTCACAAAGTACAATGAATCTGAGGGTTTCCTTTGGACACAAGGTACCTGGGGATGTTATCTACGACCTGTAAAGGTTTTCAGATCCTGAACCTTCACCAAAATGTATTTATAGCGAAAGTTCCATGATGACTCTTTTTTTCTATACAAAACCCTAACCTTCAAATTGTCACAAGTGAAGCAAGTGTCGTAAGTGCCATACATTGCCTTCCTTTAGGTTAGCTCTGATACCATGTTAAGATTCAATATGCTAAGATAGAAAATATCAGCATTACATTTCATTTCACAACAATAGCATATACAGGATCACTGAAGAAACAACAAGCACAACATAAACACAAGAGACACAGATTTATCCTGGGAAACCCTCATGGGGTAGAAAACCCAGCAAAGCTTCCTCAATATAGATGACCAGCAAATACAAAGATGCAAACCAAAGACATGAGCTCCTCCTCCTCCACAGCAGACCTCTCTCACACAAGTGCTCCTCTCACAAGTGAATGAATGAGTGAGTTAAGTGAGGAACATCCTCCTCTACTTATACTTGTTCCCCGACTGACTTTTACACAAGCTAGGTTGGCCCCAACTTAATTACTGGGCTAAAAACCCCATTACAACTGACTGGTCCGACTCCTCTAGGGTGTTCAACCCTTTGACCCACATAACACATACAGGGCCGACCCCCACTAGGGAAGTCTAATAACCCAAGTTACCACAATCCGATGGAGGAATAAACATCTCCGGATATACAATAAGATCTTCGCGGAGGAATGAAACATCTCCAGAATAATAAAGTACAAATATAATATTCTTAGAAGTTACAATATCTCAACACCATCATCCTAGTTGGCTTAGTCACAATCTGTGATGGATGCCTTTGTTGATTTTTGATATGAGGAGGTTTGAAACCTTTCTTCCTTTGGTCAAACTTCTCATTTTTCTTGTCCTTCCATGCCTTATGGAAATCAGGTTTGCTTTTGTTTTGATCATAGCAATACTTGGCCTTCCTTATTGTATCCTGTAGAGTTCAATTTTCATCATCAATCCTATCTTTATATGACTGAGGTAGCCCACTTAGGAACGCTGAATTTTCACCTTATCATCTCGAATATACCTGACATACCTCAGCAGTTCCAAGAACTTGTTTGCATATTCTTCCATGGTCAATTGTCCCAATTTCAGCTCATGGAACTCTTTGATCTTATCATCATAGTACCTATCGGAGAGGTACTTCTCTGCTTGAAGTATTTCTTGAACTGCTTCCACACAATCTTTCTTTCATTGATCTTCCTCACTTACCTGATGTGATCCCACCATATACATGCTCTTCCATTCAAGTTGAAGATGGCGACCCTTGCCTTCATATTTCCAAAGTAGTCTTGTACTTGGAAATACTTTCTCATTCCAAGAAGCCAAGCTTCAGCTTCTTGACCATACTTTACCTCTCCATCAAATGTAGGAGGTTTTTCCTTCTTAAATTCTCCATGTGAATTGCTCTTGCAGTGCCTCTTCCTCTTACTCTTGCGAGATGAAGAGTTTGAACCTTTAATGGATTCCTAAGAGTCGGATGATCCACTAAAAGAGATTTCTGGAGTATATGTTCTGTCTCTAGAAACCCTTCTTGAGATATTGGCCCTCTTGCGGGAATTCCTCCTTGAACTACTCCCACTCCTTTCTGGATTTGATGTATGATGCCCAAATTTTATTTGCCTTTGGATGTCTGTCAAACTCTTCAACATGGCGGCATTCAACTGATTCTGCTCTTCCTGAGCTTTAATCATCCTTTCATTATCTTCTCTGCAACTTTGCAACTCCACCCTTAGGCTCCTCATGGTGGCTACAATACCTGGGGGAGTCTCTTGATTTCTTCTCCCATTAGATTCTGTCTCAGCATTCTCAACATGTATGTTTTCCCCCACGGCATCTGTCTCAGGCTCAGAGGGATCCTGTGCATCATCCATGATGTTGATATTCTTGGCCCAACCACCAAAACCTTCCAACTGCACTATCTAGAATGTTGCTTTGATGTGACTATTATTCTGCAAAATGTGTTCATCAACACAATTGTTAGCTGCATTACAATATCATAAATTATTTGCAGATATATTGGAAAATCCTATATTGACCACTTTGTCCAATCATAGAATTTTCTCACAATTGACGACTGTCTCATGGGGACGACTGTCGCAAAAATTAAGACTAAAAATCCTGCCCGTGTCGCGGAATTTTAGGCTAAAAATTGCTACCAGTGTCGCGGAATTTTAGATTAAAATTCACTGCCGGTGTCGCGGAATTTTAGGCTAAAAATCGGTGCTCATGTCATGAAAATTTAGCTTAAAAATCGCCGTTGATGTCACGGAATTTTAGCTTAAAAAGTGTCGCCCGTGTCGTGGAAATTTAGCTTAAAAATCACCGCCGACGTCGCAGAAAATTAGCATAATTTTTGTCGACCGCGTTGTGGAAATTAGCATTATTTTTGCCGCGCGAATCGTAGAAAATTAGCATAATTTTTGCCGACTGCGTTGCGAAAATTAGCATTATTTTCGCTGTGCGCGTCGTAGAAAATTAGCATAATTTTTGCCGACTCAGCCTTAGGAAAAATTTCAAAAACACTCAGAAAAATTTAAAATTTTTCTTTCTTCTTTCTTTCTGTGATGATCACTACTATCACTGCTCAACAGGAGGTGACCTTAACTCTGCAAACTATTCAATCTTATCCTGTTTAGGCTCGATGTTGCAACCTGCGGTGATCAGGAAGGGGTCTTCCCTTGTAACTGCTATCAGATTTGTCCCATAGAGGCCCAATGTTGTAGCCTATGGCTCTAATACCACACTGTGACATCCCCTCCCATCATACCAATGCGATGGAGAGAACGTTAGGCTAAAATCGGGCATCTAGCCCCATGTTTATTAACAAAAACCATTGGAATATAAAAGACATATGCAGATGTATATATATATATATATATATATACAAGAAACACATCGGAATTAAAGTCATCTGCATATCTAACATACATTCAACATTTTCATGACAGATATTAAATAAAGGCATTGCAGAATTTATACAAGAGAGTACTTATCTTAAAACAAAGTAGTCCTGAGAAATTGGCTATGCAACTGCAACGTTCCACCCAACCATAGTCCAATTATGCTCATCAATCTCTCAGCACAACTGCCACCCCCGAGCTGGGCATGATTTCTACAAGGAAAGGGAACAGCAGACTCACACATAGCCAAAATACACCAAAATCATCCAAGCCAATCCATAGTTGGGTTTATCAGGCTGCGAAGGCAAAAGGGAGGAAATGAATTGCTAAGCTAGTGAGCTCAAACATACAGCCATGGATACCTCTACAAGATCTATCTAGCTTGTCACCCACAATGCCTACACACCCCACTCAAGGAAGTATTCCCTTCACTAATACACAGTCCCTCGGGCCATACCTTCCAATCTAGATGTTCGTGCCATAAATTGTTCCTAGACTACTAAGGGACAAGCCAACACAATCTTCACAATCTCAAGATAAATATGCAATAGTTTTTTTTTGTGGTTTTAGGTTTAATGATTTGAAAACTTCAATATAAAGAAAGAAAGGAAATATCAACTTCAATTAAATCATGTAGCATAAAGAACTGAAACCAAGATCTTAATAAGGCATAACCCATCACATTCCAAAGTCACACATTCAGGTTTCTATCTACAATACATAAGCATTCATTGAATCAAAAACATCAAAACAAGAATGAAATTATGCACTGTATGACCACACTGATCAGAAATAAAAACACAGTCAAGTAATATAAAGATGGCTTATAACATATATATATATATATATGATCTCAGTCTTCAAACTTACATGATAAAACTTGCAAGCATGTTCAACAGCACTGTATAGTAGCTTCAAACCAAAAACATCAAACCCCTGTTCATTCACATTTACTTCCTTTTAAACATCTTTCAAAGGAGTAGTTTGTAACTACTTTTAGGTCTTTAGGTCTCAAAACAGTTACCTAACCAAGCTTTTTAAACTAGTGTCTTTAATTAAAATCTTAACTACTAGTTATTACATACTTGATACAAAAATGAAAAAGAAACTAGGCATTAGGTATCCTTCCTTGTAGCTTCGACCAACATTGCAATCCCTTCCAAAGCATGAGTTCTTTTGTTGTGCTATGGCTGCTCGGCTTCTAAGTCTTTGACCTTGTCTAATAGAAGTTTGTTCTTCTCTTTCTGCTTTTGCACCTGTCTATTTAGATCATCAACTTTAGTCTCTGCTTCTCTTTTCCTCTTTAGATCCTTCCTAGCAACACCAATTAGCTCTTGATAATGATCATTAGCTTCTCCTAAGTCCTCCCATAAACATTTATTAGACTTTGTAAGCTTATCATTTGTCTCATTAACGAAAACTATTTCTGCTTGTTGTTGTTTTTGAACTTTCCTGAGTCTTTCAATCTCTGAACATATGTTTATTTCTCCATGCAAGGTTGAATCCTAAGATGTGGAAGGTGGAATATCCAGCTTTTTGAAGATCAACTCTTCTTCATCTTTATCCCTTTTTAATCTTTGTGCAATTTCAAGTTCATCTTGATCCATTCTAAGAATCATTTCTTCTTCTTCGACTTCATTAACCTCTTCCCCTGCTTCTTCTAACTTGATGAAGTCCTGCTATAAGGTGGTTTGATAAGAATCTGACCCATTTTCCACCTCTTTATCTTCATCATCAGCTGAGCTTAGAATTATATTGATCTCCTATGTTTTCTGGTTTGAACTTCAACCTCTTTTCATATTTCCTTTCATGGCTGATCTCGTTCTAAATCTCCAGCTTGATTCTTTTAAATGTATAAGAAGATTTGCGTCTGCTTCAAAATATTTATCTTGAGGAGTTTTATCTTTTGAATTTTCTGCAGAATCTTGTGCAACTAGAATCTCAACCCTATCTTGTTCTGATATAACTTTATCTTGAATTTGTTCAACAATAGGGTTACTAGTCTGTTTGATTTCATGAATTTCTTGACCCTGTTCTGGTTCTCCTTCAAATGCATTAACCTTATCGCTTCCTAGGATTTTTGGTTTGTTAATTTCAGATACATTTACCTGCTCATCGTTTTCAGAACCTTTACATTTATCCTTTGACAGGGACTTCTCTAAAATTTCCTGTAACAATACTCCTGCCGCGTTATTCTTCTTGTTTTCCTTTTTAGGTTTTCTTTTGCTCACGTGCTCATCCCTCTTAGCAATGAAACCAGACCAGTAGATAAAATGTTCCCACGTTTTCTACTCTTTCTTTAAAACTATTTGAATAATAAGTTTTATCAGTCCATGGTGAAATATTGACTGCCTTGAAACCTTGGACTGCGTCTTAACCCTGTTTGACATCTTCTGGATACTCTTATACAGGTAGAATGGCACATTCATCTTATAATTCATCTTAATATGCATTAAAAATCTAATATGATATTTAAAGACCATTGAGAACCTGCCTTCGCAAGTGATATAATCTTGTATAATGCTTAGCATCTACCTCCATTCAGGTCAAAAATTTGAAATATGAATTCCATTACCCCAATTCAGAGTTTCTTTACCTGGCAGTAGGAAAGGATTTGGGTCAAAGTCGAAAGGAAGTTTCTTGAACCATAGCTCTCCTTCCATGGCGATACCTGTAGCCTCAGAAATTAGGGCTTCCGTGAGCTGAAAACCCAGGGTTCTAAATTTGACAGCATCTTCATTCAAGTTCTTTGCAAAGAAAATCGAAACCTCCTCATTAAACCCTGTGATTTTTTTGAAAAAAATTAAACCATCCAGCGGATCTAAACACGTCTGCACATAACGGAAACTTCTCTGCCCACTGCATATCCATCGGCTCCAACCTGTTGGTGTTACCACTCCTCTTTCCCATTTTAATAACTGCAGCTCACGAACTATACCTCTGAATTTAAGAAAATGATAGATGTTTAAGGTTTAAGTGATAACCGCATTCAATGAACAGGTGGCTTCAAATCTGCGATCCCCAATTTAACTTGTCGCCTTCAACTTTGATTTTCCCAATGATGAAACATTACAAAACCCACCGCCTTCAGAATTCTTTGACATGTGTGTTAGCACGTCAAATAATCATAGCAAAACTTTCTCCAGACATCATAAATTTAGCAAACCATCACCCAGCATAATTGATCACGTTTTTCCATGATAGCGGATTCTTGTAGCGCATCAGGGTTTATTTTTCAATTTGCGCTACCAGAATCTTCAACATAGCATCTTTGATAAATACCCTTGTCATAAAAATTGAAACTTAGTCATGGACTTTATAATAAGACTTGAAAAAGCATATCATGAAGGTTAGACATTAATACTGTGTTGATAAGCCATTTGAAAAATTCAAGTTAAAGTGAAATAAAATCAATCAGAATTAAATAAAAATAAATTGAAAGCAAAATAACAAACTGATCATAAGAGAAAAAATTGTAAAAACAAAGGGGAATAATTTAAGCATTAACACTAGTGTTGTTCAAGGTGTGCATAGAAGAGTAGCCATCCCTTTTGATCTTTTTGAGAGGTTACTCTCCTCACTAGGTTTATCAAGCCAATTCTAGTCCTCTTCCACTCCCAATTTCTTGCTCACAAATTCAAACCAACAAAGGGATTTAAATAACAGCAAAATCACAAATGTTGGGCATGAAGAAAAACGTTTTGACAGTGGGATGCCCATAATGAGTTTCCATTAGTTCCAGTAAAAACGTGGGCAACCAAAATCGAAATGGCAAATGGGGAATCAACCCTGGGAGAGAAAAATCGTTTCCATAAAACGTTTATGGGCATTCAAGGGACAGAAACGGCCTCTATAAACCTCCAAATCGTGACCCCTTCCTCCCAGCCACTGTGCAATACAAAAACGAGTTCCCAGCCATGGAAAATGCAGGAAAAAGATGGAAAATGTGAAGGAGAAAGCCCTAGCTAGCTCCGACTGCGTGAGAGAGAAAATTCCATCGGTGAAGGATGGCTTTGGGCACAATTTCGTGGGTGTTTTCTTGCCCAAGAAGCAAAAATACGATTTTCCAGATTGATGGCTTGCCGATACACAAAATTGGCTGCCATACCTCCCCAATCCCAAGGCATTAACTACCTCAACCAACTCTTGGAAGAATTAAATGATTGGGTGCATAAGTCAAAATGGGTAGTTGGTGGTTTATGGGTTCTCTCAAAGACATTTGGATTAACACCATTGGCTCAAGGGTTTGAATAATTTCCCTCCCTATTCCTTATAAAAATCATGCCCCCATCTCTTTGTTGCATTGCATAGCTAGTTGTGGGTATTTCATTAAGAATCGTATTTACATTATGTCCTAATTTACATTGTGCCGGTCTAGCACAAGAACCATATGCACCAATTTTTAATTGCCGATACATAAAACGATAAATTGATGGTGAGGCCTTGTCCTTGATCTCCTCACCACGATTTAATAACGATATTTACATCATTTACAATTTTAATGCAATAGGGTCAAAATCGGGATATTACAAATCACAAGCCTCTACAGTTCACTCCGACACAATCAAAGTTGCAGACAAACCAACAAATCAAGTGTATTAATTACCTACAACAATTCCAGTTGGTGATTAAGTACCAGAAAGGTAAAACTAATGCCGCCACCGATTTCCTTAGTCGACCACCTATTACTCTCCTTTTGACAGTGATAAGTATGCAGGGATACGAAACGACCACTTGGACATAGTTGTATGAGGATGACATCAAATTATCAGCAGTCTACCAATAGTTACAGACTAACAAGTCATCGACCTCTAACTATTTCCTGAAATACACCTTGCTATACAAGCTTGGACAGCTTTGTGTACTGATCGGTGAGCACCGAAAACAGCTTATTTGGGACGCACACTACAGAAATACTACAGGGCACTTTGAAGTAGCAAAGAAACTTGCTATTCTTCAGAAGTATTTTTTTTGGCCTACACTTAAATCCGACGTCAACAAGTACATTCGATCATGCGTGGTTTGTGACATTGCTAAACTGCCTAATCGACGACAGGGATTGTACACACCTCTTCCAATTCCTAGTCAACCATGGGAATCTGTTTCTATGGACTACTTGACGGGTTATCCTACTACCCAACATTAGCATGACGCGATATTAGTAGTATTCGACCGATTTTCCAAGATGGCCATTCTCATACCATGTAAGAATACCAACGCAGCAGACCACTCAGCTCTTCTTTACACATGTTTGGAAACACTTTGGTTTACCAATGACCATTATTTCCGACCGATATGCAGATTCATCAGCATCTTTTGGAAGACCCTCTGGAAACTGATAGACACACAACACTCATTGTAGACAGCTTTCCATCCTCATACCGATGGAAAGATGGAAGTTGTGAATCGCTTGGTAGTACAACTGCTTTGCATGTACAACCACAAGCATTGACGCACATGGGATGAAAGTATTCCATGCATCCAACACAACTACAATCGAGCTCAGCACAAATCTACAGGAAAGAGTCCATTTGAGATCTGTTACGGATTTCAACCCTCAGTGCATATCGACTTGATCATCTCCTCGACACAGCAGAGTGACACTGACTACAACCAAAGAGAATTTGATAAAGCAGTCAAGTTTAGAGATCAGATATGCGACATCTAGAAGAAAGCACAGGAAATGTTGCAAAGAGAAAGCGAGAAATATCAGGCCCGACACGACAAGCATCGTATTCCTCATTCATTCCAAATTGGGGATAAGGTCTGGTTACATCTCAAGAAGGAGGGCTTCACAGGTCCTTTCAAGAAGTTAAAACCTTTGCGATATGGTTCGTACAGTATTATTCGACAGATTGGCGAAAACGCTTTCCAGCTCGACATTCCTGCATACCTAGGTCTGCATCCAGTATTTAATGTGGATCTACTTCGACCATACCATGCACCACTGTTGGAACATAATGAATTACCGACAACACAACCCGAAGACATCCATCCAGATGTTCAAGAGCCTCTACCTTGCGACACCATCATGGGATGACAAGTACGCCTTACAAGGACAAACACAATTCCCTTGTTTCAGGTTGCCAAAGCTGGCCAGCTCCCATCTCAAGGAAAGTGGTACTCTGTTATTGAAATAACTGACAAGTTTCCTCACCGTCGCGAGCAAACAATGGGGACCATTGTTTCTTAAGGAAGGAGGTCTGATCCACATCGCAGTTGGCATTGTTGTCGAATGCTAACATCGACTGCGACAAGTCATCGATGTCGATACAACTTCGACAAGTTTTGACTCGACATGACTTCGACAAACTCAACAACTCCAACAAGTCTCGACTTCGACATATTGCAACACACTCCGCACCTTTGAAATGTTCAAAAACCTCACAGTTTCGCGACATCAACATGCAGCGTCGACATGCGACCAATGACTGTCGAACTTCAACAGACTGTCTCTCTGTCTTCCAGTCGACTATAACGGTTGAACTATTGAACCGTTCTAACTTCTTATTTGTAACTGAACGTAACGGGAAGGCACCCAAGTGTCTCAGAATCCTATATAAGCATGTATAATATTGTAACATACATCAATCTATCTTTTTGCGAGTAATAGAGAAGAACAATTCGCATTCCTGCATATTGTCTGTGCGTATTTGTGTTTATCTGTGTAGTGTAATCCTGCTTCTAAAGATTCCGCCATAAAAGAGCTGACTTATTCAGTCAAATTGTTGTCCTCCTCGTGCTTCTTGGACACGACCTGGATCAAAGCAACCATGAATCCAGCTAAGATTCTTGTCTCCAAGAAACAATATTACCAAGATCATATCCAAAAAACGTGAAAAGAAAGATTTGATTCAGGTCACTTTGGTATAAATACTTTCAATTTTGCTATGATTAACTACATGCATAATCAAGGTAGAGTTAACCAGTGGATAATCTATAGTAGCTAGGCTTGAGGACCTGCAATCAACAAGATCAAACCTGAGAGGAAGATCAAAGTTGAAAGAATTGATGAAATCTGCAGAAATAGATTCATCATCGCGGGAGTCAAAAATTCTACAAACAGAATCAAACTCAGCAGGAACACCAACTTGCAGTTCGATGGGAGAATCCAAAGAATCAACAGTACTAGGGTCTGAGGATTTATAATCATACAGATTAGACTCCAAAATCAAACTGGGGCTGGACTTAATTGCAACTGGATCAACATCCAAATGAATGGCAAACTACATTGTATATTTTAGGAAAACTTTGTCAGAAGGAAGTGTATCAACCCAGATAGAACACATGTCCAAGCATTCAATTGGATCAATATGGTGGAGAGTTGGCTCCGATGATCCCATTATATGGATCACCTTGTCAACTGTCGGGACTGAGTCCCAAGAAGGTAAGCATGAACACAGAGGCTTCTTCTCAATATAAATTTAACCCAAGGGATATAAGGTTTGGTTGATCTGACTACACCCAATTTCAGAGGCTGAACACTTTCAAGGGTTGTCAAAATATAAAGTCTTAAATTGAGACACGTTTTTTGTGGAATTTGTGGCAACTATTGAAATTGTGTGTACTGGAGATACCTTAACATGCAAATCAGGTGGGGGAATATTAAAAGTCCCAATTAATGAAGGATACATCCCCACACCAATTTTTTCACAAGCTCTCATGGAATGGGATACTAAAGGAATATTGGATCCATGATCATGGTTGAACTCATTACTGTTTAAGGCTAGTTGATCAATTTTTACAATATTTCCTTCATGAGGAAATTTGATGACACGAAAGATCGAAGAGACTACTGCCATCATAGTTTGAGTCCAACTTCTCCCTAGTAATAAATTATAATCAAGTGGGGAATCAACCACTTCCACATCCACTTTGACTACTTTTCCCCCTAGCTCTATAGGAAAAGCTAGGATAATTCCATGAGGTTGAAAAAGGTGGACGTCGAAAGTTTTCAAAATGGTGATAGGATCAACCATGTCAGGTGATTCTAAAGCCTTCCAACATGATAAATACATGACACATGTGGAGGAACCCTCATCTACAACTGTCTGATGAAGCTAAGTGTTTCCAGATACAACTTGAATATCAAAAGAAACATGGTGGGGTAAACGAGGTCTCCAATTCTCAAAATCGAAAGAAATCACTTGGCTGTCCACATGATAGAGCTCCTAAAGATGAAATTAAGGTCTTCCTTTGAGTTGTACAACTTTGGAGTACCTCAAACGTAGACATTGCACATGGACCTTGAGCCAAATATTCAAATATACTATAATGTTGAGCAGCATGTGCATTAGGATTATACACAGCTTTCTTGAGAACACCCTTTGGTGTTCTAGGCATAATATCGTTGGTAGGTTTCTCTATGTGTAAAGAATTGTCACTATCAGCATTAAGGGGTTCTTTACCTTTAGATATTGACGAATTAGATTCATAATTTTTGTTCCTAGTCTGGAGATAAATATCACGTTCATAGATGAAAACTTCACATGGGCTTGAACTGCCCCCTTGAGAGGATTTTCCCTGGTTTCCCCCTCGAGAGGCTGCAGGGTTTTGGTGAGCACCAAAAATCATCTGTTGCTGATGTCGAGGAAATGGATTAGTTAACACAGCAGGATGGGGGGATCCTTCCTACTGGGACAATATCTTCTAAGCCATTTCCATCTTAGGGAATTTATAAGTTAGATGATCTTCCTTGCATAACAAGCAAGGGAATTTCATCTTTCCTTTTTCATTATTAGCCCCACCAATATTAGTGTTATTGTTATTGTTGTTTTCATTATTGTTGCCCTTATTCCCATTTTTCTTCCCTCGGGGCTGCTTTTTTCCCTGAGAATTCTATACTGACACAACATCAAAAGGAGGATTGGGTTTAAGGTTTTGTGTGTTATTTTGGCCAGTTTCCAGTGAATTTTGACTTGAAAATTTATTACCCGAGATAATTGGATTGTTCTCAATTACACCGATCACACAATCAACATGAGGTGTTAGGATGGGTTTTGTTGGGTCATCTTCTACTCTAGGAGAAATGGGCATTATTTCATACAACATCTTGGATTGGGAGTATATCAAATCCAATTGTTGGGCTTTGATAAAATCATACCCTTCAGTCTGAAACCCAGAAAGAGACACATATTTTGCAATAACAGGTTGCAATGACTTAATGAACCAATCAGTAAGGAATTCATCAGTGATATGAGCCTTTATTAAGTTACACCTCCTCCACCACTCATGGATGTGGTTAGATATGTGAGTAGATTTATGCTGACGAAAATATGTTAACAACTCTGTTCCAGTTTCATAACAGAATGGTAGCTGGAAGTGGTTTAAAAATACCATCATAACTGCATTAAAAGTTTGAAAAGAAGCTCGTGGTAACTTAATGTAACATTTTACCGCTACTCCAGTTAAATTCCTTTGGATGATATGAAATCTAATAGAATTATCCATCAAGGTGTTGGTTGAACACCATAGATGAAAAGTCATGACATGGTTAGCTGGGTCTTCCTTACGTTTACCTTCAAACTTAGGAATGTCTGTAGGAAGCTTAGTGGGTAGGGGTGTCCATACTGGGTCATGTAACATTGGATCATTAGTCAAGTTTGAAATATCGGGAACAAAGAGACCAACAATGGCAACGTGTATGAGCCATTGTTTTCTAGGTTCCGAGAGCATTAGTTTCCCATTGGTTGGTGTTGGCATATGGTTGTCCCAGAATGTATGGATTTCCAAGATTAGTCAAAAAGTGGATTGGGTTTTCCAAAGTTCTGACCATAGTGGTTTTGAAAAGAAGGATAAGTTGTTCCAAAAGTCCTTCCCATCCCTCCTAATGGTTGTATTCTTTGTAAGAAAAGTGTCATAACAAGGTTAGCCATATTGGAACCTCCCATCCTAGAAAAAGAGATATTTCCTTGAGTGGCAGTTTTCCCCCATGGAAATCTAGTGTTGGTCCCCCCTTGTATAAAAGAATTACCTTGCGATACATTTAGGGAGAAGGGGTTACCTGAACTCATGCCTCTAACATATTGCAAAGGTAAGCTTAACTAGGGTAGGGTGGAATTAGAAACAAATCCAGTGAAGGGTGGGTTAGACATAAAAATTTGTCCACTGGAGGGTGGAAAAGTATGGAAAGGGATAGATGGGACACTACCTGAAGCAATGGTAAAAGTTGAACTAGGAGGAATAGTAGTAGGCATAGGTTGACAGGATGAAAAGGGGAATCCAAAAGAGAAAGGGTTCGAACTCAAATGAGTTAACGAACTAGTACCAGTAAGTATCATCGAGGATGGGGGAGACCGTCCTGATCCTATTTTGGATGTCGTATTGAAATTAATTCCTCCTATAGCGTTTGTGATAGTTTTTCAGAATTTTCAATATGATCTAAGATCTTAACTGAGAGAATAACATGTATAGCATATCTACAGCATATCAATCATGGACACAATAATGCAAGCACACAAGAGACACAGAGTTTCACCTGGGAAAACCAAGAAGGTGAAAAACCCCGCAACTTCCTCAGATATAGATAGAGCAATGAAACAACCAAAGTACAAGAGATAGTATTCTCCTAGCAGATGATCCTCCTCCTCACAAGTGCACCACTTTCTGAGAGAGATAGAAGTGAGTAGTGAGTGATCAAATAGAGATCTCCCCATCTCTATTTATACTTGTCCTGTCCTGCCCAATAAACTAATGGGGCCGACTTGTCTAGCTTAGCCTAATAAACCATGGTTAACTTAATCCGGGCTGACCCCACACTCGGTGGTCTAATAACCCATTTACCCACATGACTCATACAAGGCCGACCCCATCAAGGTGGTCTAATAACCCATCAAGTATAAGTTACCACACTTACAATATAAATGACGACACTTCCGTATAGAGGAATAATAGCATCTCTATAGGAATACAAACACTTCCGTATAGAGGAATATTAACATCTCTATAGGAATACAATACACATGGGTAAAATACATTCTGAAGTTACATATACATCAACACTCCCTCTTAACTAGGAAGGTATTTCTCGACACAGATCTGCTAGCACAAGTCTTCTTCTCTGGATCATCATCAACGAATCATCATCCTCGAATCATCGTCATCGTCACGGCTGCTTCTATCTCAATCAATCTATGAATCTACTTGTCATAGGAAGTTCTACAGAGCCAGTCCTTTTTCATACTGGATGTAGGCCCACCACCTGCAGGTATTCATCATCACTGGCCATACTGTGGAATCCTCAGGACTTATTACGTGCATCACAAAACCTCGAAAGATCATCCCAGGTTGTTAGGAGCACACAATTCTACCTGTCAGATCTCCCAGGGCTGTATTATATGTGACCCCACCATAAAACCTCGAAAGAGCATCCCAGGATGTTATGGGCACACAGCTCCGACCTATAGGATCTCCCAGGGCTAGGATTACATGCCATAGGACAAAACCTCGAAAGAGCATCTACCATATATCCCAGGGCTAGGATTACATGCCATAGGAAAAACCTAGAAAGAGTATCTGCAAATCTCCTAGGGCTAGGATTATATGTCCTCCCAAAGCAAAACCTCGAAAGAGCATTTTCCAGATATCCCAGGGCCAGTATTACATGCCATAGGCAAAACCTTGAAAGACTATCTGCAAACCTCCCAGGGCTAGGATTATATGCTTATCTGCACAACCTGTTCCACAGCCACAGAGTATCAACCTGATACTCACCATACATCATCCTGATGTACATGATCATCATGATCATCATCACTGCATCGTCCTGATGCATGTCATCTGGAGCAACATCCTGAAGCTCATCATCCATGATCATCCTGATCATACAATGCATCCACTTGATGCATACACTGTTGGTTGTGGAGCCAGATCTTCCAGTCTCATAGATGATATTGTCTTAGTCGTGCACCTCAGAGGACTGTACACCTATTCTACATTTTTAGGGGTTCGGGGCTGTTTTCGTCAGCTATTTTACGGGCCCATGGTTTTGGGTATCCCGTGGTATTTTTCCCATTGTATTTTCCCTATAAAAGAAAGACATTGTAATACGACTAGGGTTGATGTATTAGGTTTTATGCATTGTAAATATCTCTAAGGTTAGGATAGAGACTGTGAGACAGTGAAGAGGAAGTGCAATGGCTGTACTGCAGGTTGTATCCCTTCACCTTGCTGGACGGTAATAATAATAAGGATTGGAAAATTCAGTGTGGACGTAGCCCAAGTTGGGGTGAACCATGATATATCTGTGTCTCTCTTGTAATGTGTGTGTGATTATATTTGCATTTATGTTTATTGTTATTGCTCTGCGATCCTGTTTTTCTAACATACACAGTATCTGCCTGATACGTATCATCATACATGATCTACCTGATCATACAATGTATCCACCTGATACATATATAGATACATAGTCCAAGCATCCAACATGATGCATATACAGAGCAGTAACTGGAGCATCGTCCTGATGCTCATCATCCAACGCTTACATCCAAAGCCATGGGAAGGATCCTCCTCTCACCATGCTTGCAATGGCTTCCAGCAAATGTGTCCATCACTTCTTCCTCGAAGTGTCGTCGATCTGAAGAACACCAAGCCTCTCCCTGAAGTACTCAAACTTCACTCTGGCTAGTGGTTTCGTCAGCACATCTGCAACCTGCTCATCCATCACAACATACAGGAGCTTCACTGCTCCTCTCTGCACCATATCCCTGATATAGTGATATTTGATCTCAATGTGTTTCGACTTGTCGTGGAACACCGGGTTCTCAGACAGC